>CM060906.1:69288056-69959127 GCA_030737815.1 Allium fistulosum
TGCACCTCCACCGCTTTGAATCTGTCGAGCGCTTTAACTGCACAGCTTGCATGCATGTTAGACTCCTTGGTCCGTGTTTCAAGACGGGTCGAACTGGGAGCCCACTAAACAGTGCTAAGAGTGCACAACTGCGCCGCAAAGGACACACCACTGGAGCATGCACTGTATCCTCGACTGCACCGACGATGTTACCTCGGGCAAATTAAACACCCAAGGCTTGGACCACAAGCACAGCCCGCAACAATTCGTGTGCTGAGCCAAGTGGCTAACCTACCCTAGGTGTGAGTAGTTCAACATCAAACCAGCACGCATCGCAGACCCCCATTCGTTTCCCTCCTGACAATTTCAAGCACTCTTTGACTCTCTTTTCAAATTCCTTTTCATCTTTCCCAAGCAGTACTTGTTAGGTGTCGGTCTCTCGTCGCTATTCAGCCTTAGATGAAATTTACCACCCAATTGGGGATGCATTCCCAAACAACCCAACTCATCGACAACGCCTCATGTTGCAGCAAGGTTCAAGTCGGATGGGGCTGTCACCCTCCTTGGCACCCCTTTCAAAGGGACCTAGGCTTGATCCATCGCTGATGATGCTTCTCTAGACTACAATTTAGTTGGCACAACCACCTAATTCTCAAGTTCGGCTTTTCCCAATTTGCTCGCAGTTACTAAAGGAATCTTCGTAAGTTTCTTCTCCTCCACTTATTGATATGCTTAAACAATCGGGTTGCCCCATCTGATCTGAGGTCATGTTCCAAGCTTACAACTAAGAAACCATCAAAAATGGTTTCAGTTAGTGGTACATCGTGCGTAGGACTCCTGGACGTAGTTAGAGACATCATGTGTTAACTCGGTACACAATTCGCCACGTGTAGACCTAACGACAACATTCACTTAAACCAACTGCACAATTAAAGCATGGAGGGTCAATCTCCACATCCACCATCACCCACAATTTGTTTATCGTAGGTGGATGGTTAGAATGATGCAAGGCAGGACGCCCAAACAGACGTGCACTCAACCTAATGGCCTCGAGCGCAACTTGCATTCAAAGACTCGATGGTTCACGGGATTCTGCAATTCACACCAAGTGTCGCATTTCACTACGTTCTTCATCGACACGAGAGCCAATATATCCATTGCTAGGAGTCATTCAGACGTTTACTAGAATAACACAAAGCACATTAAAATGATGGCAATGCTCTCCGACAACAACTGTCCTTGGCACAAACCGTGCCGGTTTCTTATTTCTACTCTCTTCTTACTTCAATTGAAGAAAGATGAAGGCAACAAATGGAACCCATCTAAACAACGCAAGTGCTAACCATACAAATACCTAGTTCTCGATGGGTATGAGTACAATTTCACAGCTGTTTGAAAAGGAACTCTATAATGATCCTTCCGTAGGTTCACTGACTGACATTTTCGTCGTATAAATTCGCAATTATAAATCTCATCCGGGACCGTGCATCAGGCAAAGAACATCCCACCCGGTGTGGGTTTCGAGTACGTGGTAACACAATCATTTCCCACATCACACCAATCCATGGCAACTACCTCCCCCCAATAAAGGAATTTTTGAAATCTAGCTAATATGACCCCGATAGTCCAAAGTGTCTCTGCTATGTAGGAAAATCCGGGCAAATAGCTTTCTCGGGTCAACATGCAGCTCGACTTATAGCAAGCCCCGAGTTTTCACATGTCTTACTCGAAGCACCCATATCACAAGGCGAGTTACAGGTAACTAGCAATCTGACTCGAAGCAGGATCTTAGTTTTCACATGCTCGACTCGAAGGAAGGTTGGCCACTTGAATGCTTTGGGTAAATGATGCTCTGACTCAAAGAGCACATCGAGTAAACATTGGGTCAACTTGCTGCTCGACTCGGAGCACACTTCAAATGTCCATATGCTCGATCCTGACCCAGCTTCAAATTTCCAAATGCTCGTTAAAGCAAGTTCCAAGTTTTCACAAGCTCGATTCGAAGCAAGGACTTCATCGAGCATGCTTCGGGTACGTAGCCGCATGACCCAAAGCATGCTCAGAGTTTTCACATGCCCGACTCGAAGCAAGTATTTTCTCGGGCGTGATTCGGGTAAGTAGCAGCATGACCCGAAGCAGGCTCCCAGTTTTCACATGCTCGACTCGAAGCAAGGTTATCCTTGGGCATGCTTAACCTTACTTCGGGTAAGTTGCACTCCGACTCGATGCGCACTTTGGCTAAACATTGGGCCAGACCGGGGCGAGCGCCGAATGATTACCAACTTGAACAATTCCCAAATCATATCGATTTTCCGAACGCACAATCGAGTGCAGGGTTATAGATGATAATGGGTCCACTCGAAGCTAGCTTTGTTAAATTAACGGGATCTTGAATCCGATGCATCGATCGTGGCAACCAACTACATGCAAACATATTTATCGAGTCAACTTGCGGGTCGACTCGGAGCATGCTTCAAATATTCGTATGCTCGATCCTAACCCAACTTCAAATTTCCGAACGGTTGACCCAAAGGAAGTTCCAAGTTTTCACAAGGTCGACTCGGAGCAATATTGTCCAAGGGCAAGCTTCGGGTATGTAGCCGCATGACCCGAATCAAGCTAAGAGTTTTCAGATGCTCGACTCGAAGCAAGGACTTCCTCGGGTGCCCTAAGAGTCTAACCTTCTCTTGAATTCCTTATACAACGATAGTTCTATCCTTCTAGTGATTTGGGACTATTCTTAATAATCTCTTTCTTCTTCCTCACTTATTTTCTTCCTCTCTAAATCAAAAAATATATAATATATATGTATATAAATTTTATATAAAATTTTCATAGCAATTCTCCACCAAAATATAATAAAATTTCTTTTGTCGCTTGTTGTAGGAAAACTTGAGCATAATTATAGATGTCTTGTGAATTTGTATATATATGTATCGATTATCCATCAAAAAAAGTCATAATGGAGTGGTTGGTTATGCATTGCACCATCCGTACTATACGACGTATCCGATCTGTTTTACACACTCAATTTTCATATTCTTTAAATAACACAAAGTATGCCGACACGTGGATTAGGCTTGATTTTGTATATTTGTTTCATGCAGTGCCCTTAAAGACTAAGTCATAATCTCGCAGAATGCGACACCACCTTCGTGCATCGATATAGGTGGGTTTATTAGAAGCGCCCTATAATATACGGATCGATAGTATATCAGTTATAAATGTATTAAGTACCAAGTGTGCAAACTTCACCTTCTCATTATAGGTTCCAAGCAGTTTAACATGGAATTAAACATAATATTATTTGTTCAGACTAATATTACAATAGTGCCTCCAATTACATCGTATGATGTACTTTAGCTAATTAAACTCAAGATAATGTGTATATACATTATGTTGAGTAGAGTGTCCCCAAGGGCGACTGTTTCTTATTGGCTTTAAATTCATTCCTATTGATATTTTCAACATCAATCCTCCTACAAGTCCTTTGGTAAATTTGTCTGCCAAGTTCTGGCTAGATCTCACCATATCAATGGTAATTACCCCATTAGTGAGTAACTACCTTACTGAACTATGTCTTAGGTTAACGTGGCTAGATTTTCCATTATAGACTCGATTATAGGCTCGTGATACTGTCACTCGACTACCATAATGCACATATACCGATGACATAGATTTTGGTCATAAATGAATTTCTAATAGGAAATTTATTAACCATTATACTTCTTTAAAAGCTAATGCAATAAATTCGACAACCATGGTAGACTCAGAAATACGCATTTGTTTCTTTGAGACCTAGGATATTTGACCCTTACCAAGAGTAAATATCCATATACTAGTAGATTTACAATTATCTTTTCCGACATCCCAACTAGCATACAAGTGCCCTTCTGTTACAGTAGGATATTTACGGTAAAAGTACAATAGTTTGCGTTCCTTTTAAATGTCCAGAATTCTTTGTATAACATTCCAATGGATTGCACTATTGTAATGACCCACATTCTCCATATTTCTTTATATTGGTGGGTCATAAAAATATTATTTTCATTACTAGATAACTTTAGATTGGGCTAAAACTTTAGATATTATCGTGTTTTGACACTTTTGAGCCTTAGAATAAATTGTTGATAGTTTTACCTCTGAAAACTTATAATGACTATTGTTTTTTATAGGACCTGAATTAGGTTCTAAAACCACTTCCAAATGAAAGGTTTGATGATTTGCCTTTTTGTAGAGTGGTCATAATAGATTTTTGGTCTAACGGTTTAATAGATATGACTGTTTTAAGTTAGACAGTTTTGGGACAGTTATAGTGGTAATTAGCATAAGCCCATACTTAAGGCTATGCCCCATTTCAGGATTTGTGCTAATAGTAGCGCCATAGGAGTAGCCCCTAAATCATTCTCTTTCTTGCCAAAGTAGATCTAAACCAACAATAAAAATATCTCCAACCAAAACCATCATAAATCCCTTCTAAATCAACTCAAATTAAGAAATTAAGGGCAGATTAACAAGGAAATTAGCATGAGAATTTCAAATCAACATCTTTGGAGAGAAAATTTCAGATCTTTGCCGCCTATTTTCAGATCTACCTTGGTTTGTGTGCTCTCCTTTAATTTTTGGGTAGTTGGTAAGTGATTTATTATCTCTAAACCTACTATATAATTTTATATACATTTTGACATTTTTTGGATCCATTTTTAAAGTCAAAAATATGATTTAATGCTGTTTTGGTTTTGAAACTGAAATGAAAACGAATTTAAATGGTTTAAAAGTGATTTAATCATGTTGTTACGATGTATTGTTGTTTATATGAATGTTCGGCTAAGTTATTTTTTTTTTTGAGTTCATGGGAAACCTTAAGATCATGGTATTCATTGATATTCACTTAAGTAAACCACGCTATGTGTCTACCCCACTTTTATTTAGTCGTCGCACACGGATGCTTAACGTTGAAACTCTCACTGATGGTTTGGCGCTGGGATTCGAACCTGCCCGGACACAGTCCTTTGGTTCCCATCTCCCAGCTCCCAAACCAACCGAGCTACGAACGGTGGGTTGTTCGGCTAAGTTATTGATGTGGTTTTATATGAAGTTGTCATGATATGATGTTTGTTTACTTGCATGAATGTTATGTTTGTATGTTTGAATGGTTGAAACGCTCATCAGAGCGAATTGGAGATTGTAATCATTTCTATAGGCAAGGGTCTTCGTGTAGAAGGCATAGTTATGATATGCTCTTTGATTTTATTACGCAAAGGATGGGAGATCCATAGCCGTAGAATGAATTTCAATGGATAGACTCTAAAGTATTTGGAGTTATATCATTGCAAAAGAGTCGCACACAAGTCGAAGTAAGAGGTGCTGGGATTAAATCGTAAAAGAGTGAGCCAAAAACATGCTAAATAGTTGGTTGTGACATGCAATTATTATATTTAATTAGATTTTAAAATAAAATATATAATTGGATTTGATAGATCGTGATCATGTAAACTATGTTAAAATATTTCAGTTATTATTATAACTAATCACCTAAAATATAATATCTAACTAGATTTGACCAAATATGATCACATAAAAGTATGTTAGAAAAGCTTAGTTACCTATTCTAACTAATTGGTTTTGACCGAAAATATGTAATGGATATTAGTGTTAAGTTGACAAAATATTAGATCCAAACTTTTAAGAAGGAAATCAAATCTAGTACCGAATTTTAAGTTTGTCAAAACCCTAACTTTCTTTCCTCTTTCATTTTCCCACTTGGTTACTCCCATCTCAAAAAGGGCGTCCATCCACCATCGCCTCGACCCCCACACCATCAGCCCTTCCACCATCATTTCACTCACCGACCTTCACCTCTAAACTCCCATCACAATCGTTGCAACTTCCTAGAATTACCCTCTCGATCTAACAATGTGCTACCATCAATCCCATGATCTTGGAAGCCTCATAACATCGACTAAATGGTACCCCAACTTATCAGCTCCCTAGCCCAACCGGTCAATCCTAGGCAGACGCTATTAGGTCCAATTTAGCCCCACATGCAAGAAGCACAAGTTGTAGGTCCCTCCCTCCACTTTTTGCCAACTCTTTAAAAATTCAAACAGGAAAGATAGGTCTTCAAGTGTGGGTAGAAATATAGTAAGGTGTTATCAATGTGGATTTCTTGACCACATTGCAAAAAATTTCAATCATTTAAGAATGTCAGGATAACGCATACCATGTCGCAACTTTCTGGCTCCTCAATTCCCACCCAATTTCCGTTCATATCTTTGCCCTTCAACTCTCCCTATTTTCAAAAATTTCTCCTGATCCTAAAACAAACTCCAACTTTCCAATAAATGTAAAAAAAAGCAAAAAAACCAAACCCACAGCTATGCATGCAAAATCCTCCAATCTCTTCAACATCTAGATGTGTGCAATCTTTACCGTACTCACAGGTCTCTGGAACACAATCGAACTTAGATGATGTTTGGAGACCTATTTTCAAACCTCGTTTCTCAACATTAACATCCTTGGAGACTATAAGCTCCTCACCAAATTCCCTTATATTAGTTTGCTCTAAGCAGTGATGAAGAAAGGTGGCCTTTCTAAGGCCTGCCATAACTTTTACACCTCCACCACTGTAGAACCGCTAAGGGTTTTAACTATATAGGTCCTCACCACCCAGTGGAAACCTACTTTTAATGCTTACAACCATCGATTTATGGAGCAGACTTGGACCAAAGTAGAAGGCCTTACTATGTATTCGAGAGAAGCCGACATAAATAAGGACCGTGATGATGAGCTCAGAGCAATTATTGAACCGTCACCTAATATTTCAGGGCCTTCCAATTGGATGTCTCCTCTGAACACCATCAATCCAAGCCCTATTCAAGATGAACAAGAAGATGAACCATCACCAATGAACATTCGACCACTGCTGGCCTTTCCTTCCTCACTTGAGGATGAACTAATGTTTCTGGAGCAGGATATGGATTTATCTCATTAGATGACACTACAAAAATACTTGTAAGTAGAGACAGCAAATTAAGGACCGAAAGTTTTCAGTCTCTGCTTAAAGACTGGTTAACGACTGCTAATTTCGGTCTTTAAAGTTTAATATTAAAGACTGAAAATCAGTCTTTGATCGGTTTGTAAAATCTGTAACCGTTTAAATACTGAATATCAGTCTTTGATTTTCTTATTAATCTATATTAAATAATTTAAATTGTACGGTTGTGTTTTTCCGTAGAAAAAGAAATCCAACGATCATTTTTGATGATCCACAACGTGCCTGTATGTAGACTCATTCGTTGAAATAAATAATCTACCAAAATTTCTCCACTTCCATAAAATCAGCTTCTCATTAACTTCCCCACCTTTTCCATTTTCTTTACCAGGCAAACTGCTTCCCCCAAATTTCTTATTTCCACTGACCGTTCCCTTTCATCTTATTCATTTTTAACATTTCTTAAGTGATCTTAGATAATATTCCCCATCTCTCATGCTCCACAGTCAATTCCCTTTCTTCACTATAGTTCGCCCAATCTACTTTGACTAATTCTACGCTCTCGTTACGACCACCAAAGACACCGTATTAGCAATTTTTGGTGAACTGTTATGATTGTCAGAAAGCGTTAGTGGTTGCCTGTAGTTGGAAGAAAAGTTAGTCATTACATACTTAAGTGACCCGTACAAACAAGAATTTGGATCAACCAATATAGCAGTTGCAGCCTATGGAATCGAAGAGCTGGGATATTCAAAAATATCAGAAATTTTCTTGGAAACATTCAAAAATACCAAGTTCTGGAGTGCATTCATCGGCGTATTAGGATAAATGGTGGTTATGTATGGATTGAAGCATGCTGTTAGCTTATTTGTTAGTGAGTTAGATGGTGGCATTGGATTGCTATACGTGGGTGGACATTGGTGGGTGGCTACATTAGTCTGAAACGACAAAGAAGGGGTATGATACTGTGATAGTGGAGATAATTGTATTCTATATTTTTTCCTCTGTAAGATTAAATGGATGTACTTTATGTAGTTTTATATATTATGGGTTTTTTTCTCTATAAGATTAAATGAACGTACTTTATGTAGTTATATTTATTGTGATATCTTAGTGAATGTTAAAGAATCATACTTGCCGGTGCTGAATGAAAGCAGTTATGCAATTATGTACGTGCATATTTTGGATATATCGTATGTATTTGGTTGTTATGTATAATATTATTGCATATAACTTTGGATGTTTTTGTGACTGGTATTAATATTGTATTGTTAATTGTTAATCGTTCAAATGTGATTATAATCTGAGACCGATTTGAAACTATATTTCAGTCTTAGAGATTCGGTTTTTAAAATTATTTGAGACTGATTTTCGGTCTTTAAAATTTAAGACCGAAATTTCAGTCTTAAATGTTTTTTGGGACTTAACAATTAAAGACCGAAAATTTTAGTTTTTAATCGGTCTTTGATAGTTAATTAGAGACCGAATCGTTTAATTAAAGACTGAAAAATTCGGTCTTTATTTCATCTTTTTTTTGTAGTGTGACTCTGTGAATTTTTGGTAGTTCAGATCCAATTCCAATCAACCAGACTTAGGTGTTGGACCTAGTCACTCCATCCAATTGTGGCCCTCAGTAGCCCAGTTTAGGTAGAAGAAGCGGTCATATTCTTTCAAGGAACAACCCTCATCCTTTGGAAGATAACATTCTTGTTCCTTGCCTAATTAATAGTCATAATAGCCCTAATATTATTTTTTTGACATCTTTATTATGAGTAATCTTAGACAAAAAAATCAGTCTTAAAAATTAAATCCCTTGAATTAGAGAAGTCGAATTCTCTCTCATGAAGGTCTTATCATGGAATATTAGGGGGTTACAAGATAAGAACAAGTGTTTGATAGTCAAAAAACTTCCTTAGGTCCTTGAAACAAGATATTATCTTCAATTAAGAATCAAAGATTTTTCTCCTCTTCCCTAGCCTTTTTTTGATTCATTGGAGGCGCTTTTCTTCCTGGTTGGGAGTACATACTTTCCTCGGGTAGTAAAGGAGGTAACTTAATAGGTTGGAATGAGTCCTTGTGGACTGTAGTTCAGGTTTTTAAAAGCTTTCCATCCTCCATGCCATCCTTAGGCATATTCCTACTAATAACCTCTACTTTTTTTAATTGATATGGCCCCATAACAATGCTAATAAGACGACCCTGTGGGGCTTCTATATGGACTTTGCTAACCTTATTCAAGGGCCTTGGTTGATTGGTGGAGATTTTTGTATTACGAAATCAGCTCTTAAAAGGAATTCAACCGAATGTGATAATACCGATATGGAACTTCTTAATGTTTTATTGAAAGATGCTTCCTTGTAAATATCCCTTTAAATACCAGGCAATTAACATGGTCTAACAAAAGAAACTCCAATGGTGAAATCTATACTTCAACCTGCAGACTATACATTGTCCATTGATGATATCTAGAAGGGTTTGAAAGATATGATAGATGATGAAGCCCGAGGTCCATATGGTTTTACTCTTTCATCATCAAGCAACCCTAGAATATTCTAAGTAAGAATATTCTCGAGATTTTTAAAGAATTTTACTTTAACCTGGAGAGCTATAGCGGAATCAACTATGCTAATATATGTTTCATCCCTAAGTTTCCTAGGGCTAACAAGGCCGGAAATTCAGGCCCATCAGCCTCCTTAATGTCTTCTTCAAACTTATCGCCAAGGTGTTGGCTAGAAGACTTAGCCCCATATGACTTCTCTCACCCACTCTTCCTAGCCTGCTTTTGTTAAAGGAAGATCTATCCTGGATACCATTGTTAACCTTCAGCCTGCTTCATAGAAGAAATCCTGCAAAGTGGCTTTTATCTCCTTAGTTAACCTTCGGCCCATCTTCGTGTCTAGATGTACGCCCCTGCACAACGCCATAAGAGTTAGTCATTTATCGGCATTCTGGACGCTGGTGGCTGTGGCATTGGAGCGAGTTAAGTACTACTGCAACGTTTCATCCTCTCGTAGTTCTACATCCGATAATGAATATGGGTTCTTGGGTTGCTGTATATGAACCCGAAATTGGCTAATGAACTATTCCTTTAACATTTCCCATGAGTGGATTGAGCTAGGAGGAAGATGGAAAAACCACATAGTCACTAAGTCCGACAAGAATAAAGGAAAGCACTGCACAAAACTTCCTCTGTTGCTCCACTCATCAGCATATGTTGCGTGTATCGTTGCAAATGTACAATCGGGTCAGTCAGACCTTGGTAGGGGTCTATGGTGGGCATGCGGAAACTCCAAAGGTTTCAGGCAGTTTCTATCTCAATGGAGAATGAGGTACCAACTCTTGCTCTGATTCCATGCTCTATTTGTTCGCGATGCATGCATTCCCATATGGTCTGCTAAATTATCCTCTCCCTTTGAGGTGAAGGGCTTCTTTCACTTCTTTTGCGATAACTTGTTATGCGATCCCGGCTTCGATCTCGGCTCTGGGACCTTTCATGGTGGAAAATTTATCTTCCATCATCTGCCACTTCTGCTAAGATAGGAGAGCGCCGCATAGATCAGGAAAGTTAGGTCTATCACCTCTCATAGTCGGTTCGATGACGAATCAGCCTTCGAGCCCTTCTTCGGGTTCGTCCCACTCCTTAATTTCTTGATCAGATCCACTCTCAAAGTATGATCTTCTTCGTCTTCTGGACCCATTGGACTGGGATCTCCCTCTCACTTCAATGTTGTATGCGGTAGGTTACGTCTACCTCAAGCATGTTATGATTTACTCAGCAATTGCTTACTGTTGGGCAACAAAACTTGTATCAAGATCCATCATAACTCTATCTAAGTCACCTTTGGTGATAGTGTCTGGTCCCGGGGTACTGGATGAATGGTTATCTTGATTGGTAGTTGTTTGGTTAGCGTTTCCACTGGTAGCACCATCCTCGCTCTTAGATATAGAAGGCATGTTGAGAATCAGAGTTCTTAGTGAAAGCACCAAAAATGTTTGCATGAAAAGTGGACAAACACCTCCCGTCAGATTTATAATAATGAAGGAAACATAAAGAAAGTGCTAATAAACTAAAGTACACATAGATTTATAGCGATTTAGCCATAATAGGCCTACTTCTACTGTTCATTTTTATTTCCTTTCTCATATGTCAACTTTTACAGGTGTTTGAATGCAAAATACAATGGTTTGTTATCAAATATTGAAGTCCTTAGGCTCTGTTAAGCAGAGTCTGGTAGCTTCAAAATTTGTTCTATGGCTGCTAGAAGCTTGGATATTTATAGGAGTGAAGGGGTAAGGAGATCATCCTGCTAAATCAGGAAGTTTCCCTATATACCAAGTTTGGTTCGGTTATTTCCATTTATGGTAGACGCAATCCATAATTTTCTTATATATCCAAATGCCTTGTTTGATTCGGATGAAACTGCCCTTTTCGGTGGTAGTTGGTTCGGCAGGTGGATGTAGATGTCTTCCTGACCAGGTTCCATGATACGTCTCCTTGGTTCGGCATAGTTCACCCATTCCTTGCTCGGCTTTGGTTCTATACCGGACAAGATATCTTGTTTGGTGCATACACCACTGGATAAGATATTCTATCTAGTAGTACCTAGCATCGGACAAGAATTCTTGTCCGATGTCCAAACCACTGGACAAGAATTCTTGTCCAGTAGTTCTTCAACTAGACAAGAAACTTTGTTCGGTTAAGAAGCCACCGGATAAAATAAATTTGTCTGACCGTTTTTTTCCACTAGGAAGCATGAGGAGTGCTGCATCCTTCTTGGCTTGCACAACTTCCTTTGAGTATTCCTAGGCCCATTTGTCCCTTTGTTTCAAGGTCACTCTGATGAGTTGTGATTCCTATGGCACACATACACATTCATGTAGCTCTTGCACTAGCTTAGCTAAAATGCCTTCATCATTCCTTAGGCGAGAATGCCTATAACAATGTGTTTATATTAAATAGCATATACATTAAAGATCAAAGTTATTATATATAAATACACACTTTGCTTTAAATAAAAAACAGATTACACACACACTCTCACACACACAAATATATATATATATATATATATATATATATATATATATATATATATATATATATATATCTGTGTGTGTGTGTGTGTGTGTGCGCGCCCGCGCGCGCGCGCGCGCGTGTATCTGTGTGTGTGTTCAAAAATTTTGACATAACAATTCTATATACATAAATTATTGAAACAAATTTTTTTTTGGTGTGAAACAAAAACAGTTAATATATGTATAATATTATTATAAGTATCAATATGTATATAAAATCTGAATTTAATTTTGGGATTAAAATAAAATTGCAAAATGTTACTTTTATAAAGGTCGAATTCACACATTAACAACTGTTCATGAATAATTTAATTAAGAGATGATGTATATTAGTTTGATATCAACATGACTTACCAAAGCTCTGCCGCTTTTTAACACCTTGTAGATGATTTAGTTTTCCTCTTTGAATATCGTCTTCTTCCTTGAAGTGAAGTTGCATCTTCTCTTCCATGCAAGCAAAAGCAATGGTAGAGGCTAAGGTTTTGATTTTAGAAAATTATTCTAGTTTCTAGGGTTATGAGAGGCATCTTCTATTTATATAGACACTTTCCTCATTTATCTAACTCATGCTATTAAATAACAATTCTAATGTAACTAATTATACTTAAATTAAAATAGGGCTGGCCCTAAAATTCATTAAATAAATGCGGTCTTAATTAAACAAATTTAATTCCTATTTATTATTTAATTAAATATTACTTCAAGCTATTTTATTAATCAAATATGCATGCAACGCTCGTATATATATACTAATTATTTTACATCTTTTAAATAATATCAGTTTCTCTAACCAAAACAAATATAAGATTTATGTTAATTTCACCATTTTTATTTTAGCATTTATAAATTATTTGCTTTTGAAAATTCCTCAATCAATCTATGGTTGTGCAACTCAAATGTGAGAACTTTACCAACACTTCATATTTAAAAGTTCAATAAAAAGGCTCACAGTAGTTTTTGCGTCACTATGTGATTCACTGACCCAAGTTCCTTTACATACAATTTCTAGGTAAATCATATTTTAATCTTTAACTAAGCTTCACCCTTAAGCAACGATATCTAAGCGCATTTTTTCTTTGTCAACGCTATATCACTAAGATTCTAGAGTTTGGTCTCGGTCAAAAACTCTGATAATATCTGTAGTTAATTGTGAAGATGAACACCAAAATCCTTGATTTATGTGATACCAATCATCGAATAACCAAAAATACTCTAACCAAAGATTTTGACTTTGAGTTGACTTTTAATTATGGTGATAATAACCTGTTATATCGGAGGAGATGAACTATCTATTGTATAGTGTTTCAATCTGAACGATTTGGTGTCTACCCAAAAGAAGCCGCGACAAAGTCGCGGTGCCATGATTTGACTAAAATCAAAGTATGGTATCTTTGTTTAAGCTACACAGTATTCTTAAGTCTAAAGAAACTAAACTGCACATCTTTGGCTTAGATATATTTAACCTACATAAGACTCTCGTTTGAGCCGTTCTTTAATTTCCTATAATTTCAAGTCTGTAACCTCTTGATGCTCTCAACAGTAACGAGTAGATCACCGTTAAAACTTTGGAGAGCATTAAGTATACTAATATCCACAGGTGCATCAATATTTATTTCTCGATACATCCTAACAAGGTACATTTAAAGTGGAATATTATTTTACTAGATCGATTCAATATTCATGGTTACGACCTATTCGTAATTGCAACCGATATAATATTCTACTTAGTGAATTTCTGTCCATTAATATTTAATGTTCATAATCATTAATTACATCAAGTATCCTGACACACAAATAGAAAACAAAACCAAAAAGAATACTTCTATTCCGAACAAGACTTATTACAGTGTTAAGCTTATATAACAAACTATATAATTTCATGTATTACATATCCTTAACTCTCTCTCATAAAGAGTTTATATCGTAACTTGATCACAGTCCGCTTGAGTCGAGAACTTGCTGCCTTCATTATTGGAAGATACTTATCCTTGGATGATGTTATATATCCAGTATTTTATCAAAAACTTGCTATCATGTGCATCAAAATGGTAGAGCGATAAGGGCTTAGGTTCTTCCACAGGATGCACTGATCACTTGGTGCACCACAACGATTAATCGGTTGGGGGATAAATTTTTATTATGGTGCCACCAATCGATGGTGCACCAAAGTGGTCGACCGATGGATTATTATTGTCTTCTTAGTTATTCCATTCATTGTTTTGCTTATATCTTCTTGATACTATCTTCAGTTCACAAAGTCCTTTTTGTTTGCAGCGAAGCACATGATCATTTCTTATGTTCATATCACTCGAGAAGCTAAGGTGCCGTTTGATTTTCCATTTTTAATATTAGATTTTCTTCCATAAAAAAAAAGTACGACACTTGTATTTTTGAAAGATAACAAATTTGAAAAATGAAGTTAGTATACAAAATAGAAGACACATTTATTTTATTTTCTATGTTTTGGAAAATAAAAAAATGAAAATTAAACACATTCATTTTTCTAAAACTTATTTGTTTTACATCCCTCCTTTTTAGAAACCATTTTATTCATCCCTCTTTTTTTAATTTTTTTTTCACTTCTTCCGTTCAAAATTCAAGAATCGCCGTCAAGATATGTATTGCGGACGGGTATGAGTTATGCATATATACCATAAGAACACATGTTAAGATTAGTAAAATCATCTAGGTATCCCCAGAATTTCAACTATTCTTTTGAAAATAGTGATGTATGTTATAAAAGAAAATCAGAAGAGATTTAAATCTTAGTTTTTTTCATTATAAAGATGTAGGTCAACGTTTTCTTTAAAAATACATGAAAAACAATCCATCGGCTCCGTGGTTCCTCCATCATTTTAATTTCTTAAAATTTTAGGACCTGTTTGGTTTCGTTTTGAGTTTTTTGTTTTCAAAATGTACTACAAAATACAAGAAAATGTGAAATTTTTTTTACAATTCTTAGCCATTGCGATGAAGAACGATCAATAGAGAAGATGAATTGTTTTCCGTCTTTTTGTTATATCCCAAAACACGAAAACCAAAAAACTTGTTTTCTATTTTCTGTATTAATTTAATTTTTCAAAATTGTTTGTTTTCCAACAATACATAAGAAGTGCACATTTTTGTTTAGACGAAAACACAAAACTAAAAACGGCAGGTCAAACGGAGCCTTAAATTTTCTCCTCCATTCTTTTCATATTTTGTAGTGAAAACGCAAAACTCAAAATGAAACCAAACGGACATAAGGTTCCACAAGTGCTACCGGCATTATCAAAGGAGTTAGGCACAAAGTGATATGAAAGATATTTATAAGTGGATGTTTTTCTGTATGTCTGCCTCTATGTATACCAAATGAGTGAAATGTATATGTGAATCTGTGATGCATGGCATGTATATATTGTACAAATTTTACATAAGATCATCTGCACGAGCTGTGATATGTTATGTTTTATTGCCTGTAATATCTCAAATGTCAAACTGATGTTAAGCTTGTTATATATCAACATCCATAATATAATACAACTTAAAGCACCCCACCAAAATGGAACCACAACTGCAGTACAGTTTTTAAACAATGCGTGCAACTTTAAAACTCGAATCCACACGTTAGGGTCCTCCCTTTTGTGGACCAAACCAAACTTATTTTAGCATCCCCTTTCACTTTTATACACCTTTAACTGATAAAAAAGAAATATTTCCCTTACTTTTTCTACGTGCATCCCTCTTCATATTTCAAACCTTCATGTTTTCCAAAACTCAACAAAAGGAGAAATCATCTAATAAATGAAGGAATTCAGCTACGAAGACATAAAGAGCTCCACCAAAAACTTCTCCGTGGATACACTAATCGGAAAAGGAAGCCATGGCCATGTCTACAAAGCCACTCTAAAAGGCAGCAACAAACAAGTAGCTATCAAGAAACCATACGATTCAGACACCTCAAAGCTCAAAACCGAGATTCAAATCTTATCCTCCATTCGCAAACATCCAAACCTTGTCAACACAGTCGGCGTTTCGCACAATCTTCTTGTTTTAGAGTACATGCCTAATGGCTCTCTATACAACCTACTTCATTCTCCTTCCTCTTTCCCCTTATGCATTTCCGCTCGCTTGGTCATTTCCCTTCAAATCGCAAGCGCGATCTCAAGTCTCCATAACGGTAAAGATTGTAAAATAATACACAGAGATATAAAATCGGAGAACATTCTATTCGATGGTAGATGGAATGCCAGACTGTCGGACTTCAGTCTGGCAGTCAGAGCAGATGATTCGAACCCAAGACCTCTGCCGGCAGGAACACTGGGCTACATAGACCCAGGCTACACTGACGCCGAGAAGGTGAGTACGAATGTGGACGTTTATAGTTTTGGAGTGTTGTTGCTAGAGATCATGAGTTCGAGGAAGGCGATCGACATGGACTACGATCCTGCTTCGATCGTGACGTGGTCAGTGCCTTTGATAAAGGGAGGAGGAACATTGGATGTTTGCGATCAAAGGGTGGTTTTTGGCGTAGGTGATGAGATGGAGAGAGCGATAGGGAGGGTGTTGAGAATGGCGGGTAGGTGTGTGTGTGTGGATGAGGAGAGAAGGCCGAGTATGCAGGAGGTGGTTAGGGAGTTGGGTGAGGCGGTGAAGAGAGTTTTTGTGGATGGGTGGGTGGTTAGAATTTGGAAGAGATGTATGAAGATGAGGGTGGGAGTAAGGACGAGGAAGATTGTGTGTAGGGATCGTTTGGGTGATGGTGATCGAGATGAGATAGTTGAACATGATGATGAGTTGTTGTAGTATGACGTGTGTATGATTGTATTCTTGTTTGTTTTGGACTTTTTTTTCTTTTCTATTTTAGAAGAAGGAATTTGTTAATAATCTTACATAATAATATAATGATTGAACTTGTATTCAGATTGGAATTGATTTCAAAAAGAGGGTGTGTCGGTTTTGAGCGCAGGCCTATTGCGTCCGACCAGTTTGCTGTGGACAAAGATTTGTCCGTTCTTGGGAGCGGTCAGGTCAGGCCAACACAACCAGTTACTCCAATGTTTTACGAGGAAGAGATACATTAGAATGAGGGGCGAATGTACATTAAGGACATAGGGAGCAACTGACCACCTCAAAAATTGAATTTTTAATTCTATTTTTTTGCATTTTATTAGTAAAATTATGTTTAGTTAAGCATGTTTATTTACGTTATGCACAAACTTCTGCACCCGATCCCCCTAGACTTATGGCTAAATTCGATTAGAATTGAAGAGTTCTTTTGACACACAAGAAAGGGGTATTTGGAAAGTACATTTGAAGGGACATGAGAGAAGATTATTAATTTTGTTATTACTAACTATATTATTAACATATATTTGTATTGTTTTAAAATAGATGTATTTTGAGAACGTAACTAAATTTGAAAATTTGATAATTCAACCACACAATAGTACAAGTATAGTTATATTAGTACAACAATTTCAAATTATAGATACAGTAACGATACAAATACAATTATATTTTTGTATAAAATTGTGAATAACCATTGTTAGAATAGCCAAAGCAATTGTACATAGAAAGGTGACTACCATTTTTTGAAGCATACGTCTTGTTTGATGATAATTTTTTTTCTTTGATTTCGCTTTCAGAGTGTGTTACAATTTTTTTTAAAAAAAATCAAAGTACAATTTTGTTCTTAATTTTTTTTTGAATATACCCGGAGAACTCAGCGGACCGATAAACCCTCGAGGAGAATTAAGTTGCGTCTATCCGCTTCAACTCATGACACCTATAACCCCCGGATACTATTTTCTGGGAGAACGTATGCAAGACAGAGCTTGAACCTGGGTCTGTTACTAGACCTAGGCACATCTTTTCCATTGCGCCACACTTCTGGACAATTGCAGTCAATTTCTTTTTGATATTAATAATAAATACATTATATTTAGTATGTTTGTTCAATGTTGTATGTTTACAGGTTTTATTTATAAGATACCGGTTGTGGAGAAGTTTCATTTTTAGTGCAATAAAAGAATGCATATACAAAGAAAAATGAAACAATTAAAGATCTGAAGTAGGAAATATATCGGTACGCAATCAGAGGATGTATATATGAAGAAAGAGGAATAAATAGATGATGCGATGCAAATAATTGGATAAACAATCAGACGATATATTTTGGAAGATACAATAAAATTTATTTTCCATTACATGCAAATTTTATTTTCTACACAGAGAAATGAAACATCAGACAAATCGATATCTTCCCCATTATCCTCTCCCATGCATGTTTTGTATTTTTGTTTAAATTCGAACTCTAGATTTCTAGGTTAATCTACGGTTTGTAGTTCAGAGATTCTGATCTCAAGGGGAATTTAGTTCAGGTAGGATTACTAGGCATAGAGTTAGTATATTCAAGTTAACAAAAAATGTGAGTTTACAGGTATTGTAAGCGTCGAATATTTAACTCTAGTAGTTACTTTGGAGGCAGCAGTAGACACTAACGGCTTATCGACCGAAGTTGGGTATATCTATGAGTTATTTATTTTTCGCATTTAAGTTTTCGGACTTTATTTTATCAGTTTATCTACGAAATTTTTCAATACCCTATTAACCCCTCCTCTAGGGTATATTGCATAATCCTAACAAGTGGTATCAGAGAAGGTTGTTAGGAAAAACCTGATATTATGTTACCTTAGCTGCTATAGATTTAGCGAGATTCGATCCATTTGTATCATATCAAAACATTAATCAAATCAACATCAATGGTGAGATATTCATATAATTCAAGTGAATGTATATAATAAGGGAAATAAATCAGAAAAGCAAGATAAATAGCTTAACCAAATATATAAACAAGCAAATCAATATTCAATAAACAAGAAAAGAATCATTAGATTAGTAATATAATTATTTAAATAAATATTTGTATACAACAACAAATAAATAAAAATATATAATAGTGGATCATTTATAGTATATAACACTATTACAACTCTGGATATCACGATGGGCAGTTGTATACAAATATAAATGATCTCTAGCATTTTTAAGCCAATTGTAAAATAGCTTTCCCCGTTAAAAACCAATAATCCAAACCGAAAAAATAAAATCATCAAGCTCGAAAAATAAATAAAGAAGAACCTATGTTCACTGGAAGAAGAAGTTTCGCCACTGGATTCTAGTGCAAATGTTAAGAAATGTTTCTTGTAGCTCAGTTTTACCATTTTGGCTAATCCAAATGCTGTAAAATGATAAACCTTCATTTATCTTCTCTAAAGGAAACCAAACTTGCTGCAAAAAGAACAAGGAAGATGAGAATCAATTTTAAGATTGAATATCTTTCTGTAACAACAAACCGTTGTATCACCACATCAGATTGATAATGTACATAAATTTTAATATATTATGTAAATTAGAAACCAGTCATACCTAATATTTAATAGAAAATATAAAATGAAATGTCTACTTCCTAAGTAAGAGCAGGATCAGCATATTGGATTTCAAATACTATATGATGACACAATCCATTGAGTCTATGTACCGAAATCCTTGCTTGAAACCTGCCTGATGTAATATTGACAAGGAAAAAGCTTTGATAGGATTGGTTGCTTGTGATGTCCCTTCATTTGATGCTATGGGTGACTTTCATGCAAAAAATGACAATTCTGAATCAAGGTTTATACGAAAATCATGCACTCAACTAACACGCCTGGCAGTAAATCTCCACTGCATTTTTCCTTGAACATTGCATTTAGGTTGGTGTTTTCATCTTCAGTGAAATGGTGATCGCAAGCTATGTTGACCATTTTGATTTCTATTTCAGTGGTAACATAGAGCAACAGTTCTGCTACATAAATAGAGCAATCACAACTAGTCATGTCTTATATACAAAAGCTTTGCAATTGTGGATATAGCTCAAACTTCTCTGCCAAATTATGTGATATCCATGATGACTATCTCAGCTGCAAAAGGAAAAAAAGAATTATTATAAAAAAGACAATAATTAATACTTAAAAGCATTTATGATTATAACTTTTATAATATAATTTAATTTTCATAAAACAAAGGCAACTTAGTTAAATTTTATAAACTTGATTAATTTTATAAACTTGTTTAATTTGATAAACTTGATTATTTTTATACTTATTTTTATAAACTTATATAGGAGCATACATGTTGTAATTGAAGTCTATTCATGATCAGCAGCTACATATGCTCCTAGTCTAGTTCATTTCCATGTCTCTTGGTATGCATACATGCACTAACAGACACAAATATAATGGATCTGTAATTTAAGGAGTAAACAGACACAAATATAATGGATCTGTAACTTAAGGAGTAATTGAGTGGATAATAACTATTGTATATAGTCTGCAACCATAGTTAAAACTATTGTATATGACTTGAATAGATAGTTGACGTAGTGGTAAAAATACCAGCAAGAGCATCTTAGGTTCTACAAATGCAAATAAAATATTTTTAGGGAGACCCAGTCATTCATCAAATCATCTTTTATCTATACATTCTAGTTGGGTGTTTGAGTAGAATCTAATCACAATGATACAAGTGCTGAAAACTAATCTGTGGGGATTTTTAAGAAAAATTAGTTAGTGACTTTAGTATCCTACAAATTTTATTCAAATAACAATGCGAAAAAAAAATTGTTATAAAGACAAAATTTTGGTTCATGCTAATTTATATTTAGATTAGTTATAATTTCAGAATTGACAATGATCAGTTATAAGTTATAACTAAGCGATTCAGCATAACAATGAGGTAACTGTGAGCAAAGAATAAAGACGTGTATTTACTTTCTTATTTGGTTGAGAAAAAGATAAATGTACATGTCCATTTCCAGGAAAATAAAAAAATAACATAAACATGGAATTATTAATTAATTAACCAGATAAAATATGAAAATGAATATAAACAAATGTACATGAATATGATCAAATTATTTTACTCAGACAAATTAGAATGGTTTAATTAGTCTTCAACATCCTATTTTTCATGCGTAGATGTCTCTTCTCTTGTCAAATGAATCAGTTAAAATAGTGATTTTTCTGTTTAACTAATAAACACCTATAATTACTAAGATACAGTAAAATAAGAATATACACGAAGAACTAAAAAATTATATAATTAAGATAATATTCTAACCTTGCATCAAAAGAATGTGACAACTTGAAGTAACCGGCATGATGTCCAAGATCATTAACAGAATGTGACATCGACCAAAGTTTAAACCCTTTCTAATTCAGGAATTTCGTCAAACACTTCTTTCAGTACCAACCTAATCGCATCAGAAGCGATGCCCTTACCCCAATACTCTTTGGCGAGCATGTACTCGAGTTCTCCCCTGTATATGTCAGCCGTTCTGGAAATGGAGACGCCGCCGATTGGCATGGATTCGTAGCAGATGGCTTCAAAGTAGGGATGGGGTAGCACTGTGTTGGTTATAAAGGTAAGGAGGTCGGATTTGGAGGTGTAGAGGTTGAATCTGTAGAAGTTGGTTACGGTTGGGTCAGATGCCCAGGTCATGTAGTCCTCGACGCCAGCGGTGGTGAATTTTCGAAGCGTGATGGTTCTCTTTTCCATTTCTTTAGATTTGGGGTTTCGAAGTTCTTTTAGGGATGAGTTTACAAGGAGGTGTAATTACTTTGTCATGGGGGTTAGAGGGATAATTTCAATCGGAGGGAAATAAAAAATTGAAAGTAGAGCCAAAATTTTCCATCGGAGCTAATTTTAATTATTTGAGTTGTATATGTCAAAATAGATAGTTACAAACAAAAACATCTAGAAGCAAATGGAACTAATAGCGTGCAGCGTAATGTTTATTTGTCAAATTTAAATTTTACAAATATTTTTAAATTTATTTTTAAAAATTTTAAAATTTTAAAATTTTAGTAATACTAAATATAATTATCAATTATAATTACAAATACTAAATACTAAATAATAAATATTACTTCTTAATTATTAAATATTACTCAATGATCATTAATTATTATAAATTAAGTAGTAAATTAATTATTAAGTAGTAAAGATTACTAAATAGTAAATCACTTATTATTATTATTAAGTATTAAATACTAAATTTTTAATTATTAAATATTAAACTATAATAAAATGTTAAATATTATTTATTAAAATAATAAACTAATTAAATATTAAAAATTAATTAAAAATATTAAAAATATTGATTATATTTATTAATTATTAAATGTAATTAATAATTATCAATTGTAATTTACTAGCAATGATAATTAACTATAATAAATTACTAAATACACAATTAATATATTTATTAGTTATTAAATGTAATTAATAAATATTAACTATAATTTACTAATTATTAAAAATTAATTATACTAAGTTATCAAATTTGAAAACAAATTATTGATTATAGATTATTAGTTACTGTTACGTAATAGTAATGATCATTTATAAATTATTAACGATTAATTAAATATTTATTATTTATTTACTGATGATTGATTATTCATTATTCATTAATTATTAATTATTAATTACTAATTATCAATAGAAATTATTTAACATTTTAATTATTATTATTTAGTAGCAGTTACTGCTTATCATACATTAATATTTAATTATTATTTTTAGAGTATTATTTATTAAATTATTATTTATTATTAATTTTTGTGATAATTATTTTTATGTAACTTTATTTATTAATTATCATTATTATTTAATATTAATTTTTAACTTTATATTATTAATATTTAATTATTATTTTGTTATTAATTCTTTGTTACTATTAATTAATAATTCATTATTTATAAATTATTGATTATTAATACAAATTATATCATATTTCAAATTAATTATTAAATATTGATTATAAAATATTAATTATTATTAATATTTAATATGCCACTATTACAACTAGTAAAAAAAGAGCCATTGAAAATAAGTTTATACAACTTTCTTAAAAAAACTTTGTAATTATTAATTGTTAATTATTAATTATCAAAAATTAATTACTGAGTATTAAATATTACTTCTTAATTATTGTTATTAAGTATTACTTTTTAATCATTAATTATTAAAGAATCTTAATTATTAAATATTAGAAAATAATTCTCATTTATTAATTATAAATTATTTAATTATAATTATTATTTATTAATTAGTATATTAATTGTTAATTATTGAATAGTAATTATTCATATTAATTAGTAATAGTAATTATTTCATATTTTATACAAATTATTACTTATTGTAATTATGATAGTAATTATTATTTATTATTAATTTATTATTAATTATTTAATTATTAATTATTAATTATTAACTATTATTATTTAATTATAATTATTAATTTATTATTGCAACGGGCAAACAAAAAAGATTGTAGCAAACATCTATTACAACCCGTAAAAAGAAGAGTTGTTAAAAGTAAACATCTGTTACAACTGACCCAAAAGAAAGGTTGTAATAGGCGTTATTACAACTGGCAAAATAAAATAGTTATTGAAAATAGACATCTATTACAACTACAAAAAAGAAAGGTTATAATAAGCATCTATTACAACTGGCAAAGTAAAAGAGTTGTTGAAAATAAGGTTATCACAACTTGCAAAATAAAAGAGTTATTAAAAACCTCTATTACAACTTGCATTTTGTGACGGTTGTAAAATTGCAGTTGTAATAGAGTCATTTTGTTGTAGATTAGTATATCATATTAAGTACTTGGAAATGGATAATTTATTAAGACTGAATATAATATTACTTTACAATATATAATTAGTTTTTCAATCCGTTATAAATTAAATAATAATTTAATATTACCAATAACATTGAAAACTCATCTCTTCCATTTGATAACCAAGATTAGTTTCTAAAACTGAAATTTTCACATATCAAATATTTCAAACTTTCAATTATTAAATACTACTTTTATATAAATATATCCTATGAAACATCCAAATCAATTTTACATATAAATATTTATAATCAAATATAATATCATAAAACTCACTTTGGTAAAATACCAATTAAGAAACCTTTTATATTTTCTTGGTTAAATAATTGCATACATATACGCAAGGGGTGAATATATAACACAATAGCAAGTTTCCCATAGTAAATGAATTGAGCAAACAAGGCAAAAACCGAGAAAAATGCACAACAATATTGGACTAAATATTCAATATGTTGACAGCAGCTATGCACATTGTAAAAGGATGTACACATAAACACAATCACATATATAAAAATACATACACACATATATAAACACCACAACACTCACTCAATACACAACACACATAGAAACACAGGCACACACATGTAGTAACCCATATACGCATACACATGATCACAAACATAGATTTTTGCACACACACGCACACACCTAGGTGCCACTGGTGCACTGGTCTTCCATGATAGGTGCACCGGTCCACCAGTACCTGGAGCAATACGCTCCAAGCCTTGCACCCATTGCACCATTTTGGTGGCTCTGACCACCTGATTCCCGTCTTCGATGACTTCAGAACTTACATTATGTTTCATATGTGAAGATTAAATGAATATTGACATAGTTATGTGAGTGTATATACTCACCTCTACATTGCATCCATCTTCTTTCACTTCTCTTCAAGCGTCTTCCAAAACCCAAAGGATCGATGAAACTCTGATTGCTTGCACACATAGGTGTATATCGTTGTCCAAATGCTCGTGCTGAACTTTGGAAATTTATGGTAATTTACTTGAATTTAATTTGATTTATTGGAGAGGTAAGGTTTGGGTAAGTGGATGATTTTCTAATGTCCGTAAATGTTATTGTTGATGTTATATTTATAAAGAGGGAAGAGAATTCTGGAAATCAAATTCTCTGGAAATGGAGAAATCATGATACTTGACTTTAGGGTTTAGGTTAATGGGCTTGAGATGTTGGGCTTTCATTTTCTTTTATTTCTTCCTTTTCTTTCTTTTACTTTGGCTTATAAACAATTTTATACAAGCCCATCTTTCAAAACCATTTCATTCACAAAATTACTTTTCAATAAATTACAACTTTATTTATTTTATCAAATTATTTTATACAATTTAATCCATTTAATTAAATATTTTATTTAAACCATTTACTAATTGATTTCAAACCATATTGATAACTTTACTTTCCTTATAAAATAAACTTAATATTTTACAAAATTTCAATTTACCATTATTTCCAAAATAATTCATTCGTATTTCAAATTCTAAATTAATTAAGTAAATAAATAATTAAGCTACTATTATATTAAAATATTCCTTATTATTTTTCTAAATCAACACTAATTATCTTGGTATAAAGTCTCGATATTCTGAAATAAATTCAAATTTTTAAATAAATTCCAAAAAACTATTTTTAATTAAATAAATATTTATTATTAATTACCCCTAAAAACTGGGTCGTTACCGACTTCTCCTATAACAAAATTGCATCCTCGCAATTTACTTGAGAGGAATCTATAATATAACTAATAATTCCATAATTATAAAATACTCCCTTTTAATAAAATTATTACCAATAGAAATTCGTCTTATACACAATTCAAACACTATTAAAATTCAAGTAAACTTAAAATATTTTACAATAATCCAAAATCTTGTCAACAAATTCTTTCACTAGGGTTTCAATTCATGATTTTATATACAAAATATTCAATATATTTCTTTCCAGAAAATTTATTTCTTGAAAATTTTTTCTATTCATTACTTGATAAACACCCTTTCAGTATGCTTTGATACTTTAAAGTTTAAACATCATGTTGTAGCTTTGTAAAGTTTACACTTCATCAAAATATCTTCTATATAAAGTATTTAAAATGACTCATTCCAACACTATACCTTTGTTTAAAATACAACCTCCTTTTCAAATTAAAATCTAAAACTTCACTATGTTTAAAAACTTTAGCTTCTCGTCAAAATTTATCAAACATAATTAGATAGCTTCAAACATATCCACAAAAAAAAACTTCAAAAGTAATATTATATTTGTAACGAACGGTATTTTCATCCCCCGAATATCGATACTAATACATCCATGATATTTACATGCCGAGCACTCAAGTGTCGGAAGGACAGAACGTTATGGTAAAAGAAAAAGAAAAAGAAAAAGTAACAAAACAAGAAAGAAAGAAGAACACAATATCAGAATCTCACATGCAGAACTATAATATATAATATCTCAAAAGATCTTTACCAAAAAGAAAACTTTTATATACATACAGCAATTAGAGTGAACTAACCTATCATCAGCCTAGGCAGTTATAACGGCCCGTCCTCAAAATTTTGATAGACACAAAATAAGTAATGTAGTAGAAAATAAAATACATGGATAGTCCTGGAGGCATCCAGCTCGTCTCCTAAAGCTCCAAAGTGTTCATCCCCAAATCTAAAAATATACTATGGCTGACCCGAGTATTATAAGAGAATAACACCTTGATCAGTCTGTAAAATCAACGTGAAAAACTCAAATCAAATGGATTTTTATACTTATAAAACCCTTCAAAAATAAAGGTATCTCATACGACAACGCCGCAAATAAACACAGATGGGTTTTTACCTTACGATAACCAAATCATTTCTACTAAAATAATCCACTGATACTATAATGATGTCTAGGGTGTGAAATATAAATAGTCAAGTAGTCGTGATGCATGTGAGTGTACATCATAAAACCAATAGGTATATAACTAAAACCGCTAAGGCGCATTTTCTAATTGTGTAAGATTCCATGGAATTGCCCTCAGTTTTACGAGAACGGTCCTCATGCACAAGGATCGGAGATATCCTCCCAAAGCATCATACATCCCTAGCTAATGTACATAAGAAATACATAGCTGGCCTTCACTAAGTGAGACTAAGTGCATCACTTTTGCATACATAATTGTAAGTATCTCTAGGTGGAGTCGCCTGCACCCTTTTGGGTTAGCTAAGCCCCATTGGCTATGCGTCCTATCTCTGGTTTTGACCATATCCGTTGGTGATGCTACGTCGGACATTCCAGTACATGAGTCATAACTTGAATAGATCTCGAAACCACACATGGATTCCTATATCTCAACAAATCTCGGAATCATATAAGGATTCCTATATCTCAACAGGTCTTGGAATCACACACAGATTGCTATATCTCAACAGATCTTGAAATCACAAATGTATTCTTATATGCTGAATAGATCATGAACAACTACATGTGTTCGAGCATCTCAAACAGATCTCGAATCTCCACATAGATTTCGGCATCTCGAACCAATCACAAACCTCTTCAAAAGCATAGAACACGTATATGGTTTTGGAATGGTTACGGTTTCGAGTCATCTCATATAAGTACACACCTCCGCTTATCGAGCGCTCTAAAAACCAATCGATCGATTTTCGGTAAATTCAACTCCAGTTCTTTTGTAAATAAATAGACAATACATAAGAGCGGAGATTACCTCCTAACAAGATGGGGTAGGATTTCCTTATCATTTGTCCTAGAAGCGCAAAAAGAGTTTATATGTACAGTATATCATCATTGAAGATAACTGTATCGTATAATTCTCGTGTTTCTTCTAGATATTTACAGAGTTATATTTGGTCAATTTCAACAATAATGACCGATACACACAAGCACGATACACACAATGATCGTATAAGGAAAACTAAGTCCATATACTTTCCATAAGCAAGTAACACATAAACCATGACTGATACACACAAGCACGATCAAGTCTTATAAACGACTTTGATTCCTCTTTTTAATTAATTAATCCTTTATTAATTAAAACCTCTGTTATTAGTAAAACTTCTTTTTACTCAATAAACTTCTTTATTAATGAAACCTCACTTTTTCATTAAACTTCACCATTTAATTAAAACTTCACTATTCATTTCTATACATTTCAATACTCCTTAAAAATATCCATATACTTATCTCAATGGTATTAGTACGTTCACAAATCAGTAACCAGTTTTACTTACTTAAAACACAGTCAAAGAGGTTTAAAAAAAATATCACTCAAACATTGTTGTTATAAACCCCTTTTCTCTTTTATAGTTTAAAACTTATACTTTTCTATCTTATTTCAAAGATTCCATACTTGTTATTATCTTTAAAATTCCATTATTAAGGTCTAAGTATTACCAAAATCATTTAACAATATTTTACCATTTTAAAATATTATTCAAGGGTTTGAAAACAAATGATACTGAAACACTGTTTACTACAAACCCAAAACACTTCACACTTAACCATTATCTTTAAAAAACACTTTTAAAGATTATATTACTTTTCAAAAGTATAATTAAATGGGTTAAATCGACTTGATGCTTAAACATCATTATTGTAAACCCAAAATCACTTTTATACTTGTCATTAACTTTGAAACGCGTCTATTTAAAGAGCTGAGTACATCTTCACTTTATAAACAAGGTAATATTCCTTTTTAATTATTTTTACACAACCAACATTATAACATAAGTATTATAATCCCAAAAACCTCTTTTATATTCTTTTCCAAATTGCTTAACTTCTTTTCCAACTAAACCCTCTTGAAATAACATTTATATTACATAAGCTCCAAATTACTTTAATAAAATAATTACTAATTTTCTAAAAAATGTATATACTTAAAAATGTACTTTAAAATACTTATACTATATTTAAAACACTTATTCTAAATATTACTTAAAAATACTTACTTTATAATTTATTAAAAAACCATAAGAACATGTTTTTATAATTTAAAACTTTTATTTAAACCATTGATAAATGATTATAAAATCATATTCAAACTTCAAACTTCCTTTCAAAATACTTTAATACTAGTTACAAACTCCTTTAAAAGTTTTTAGAAAAATATATAAAGTATCCAACCTTTTTATACTTTATTAAAACAGAATTTTCAAAGCGCATCTATAGCGACCATTTTCGCTATAGAAACTTATGCAACATTGTTTCACAGTTTCTATATATTTCCAAACCAATTCCTTTAAGTCAAACACACCCAAACAGGTGTAAAGAACAACCAAATATATGTTTTCATAATATATTCACATTCGAAACAATTTAACATATGTCAAATACTAAGAATTTCAAAATGCGTTTATAGCGACAATTTCACTTTAACCATTCACACACTATTTCCACCTCTGTCAAATAACAACATTATCAACCACATAAACAAGTCCAGGCCACAATACTTGGTTTAGAGAATTAAAAGAGAGAATATACTACATATAATGCTATCAATTGCTTTCCAAAGTAAAGAGGGGTCCAAAAATAATAACTTGCATTGTTATCTATTTTAATTTATATTTTGCATAACAAACATTATATATACAACGAATACAATTTAACTGGTGAATAAACTCACCCAAGCCCAAATCAATCCAAGACGTAGATAATTTTGGTACGAGTGCAACGGTGAAGTGGCGCCTCGATTGGACCTCGTATGCAAAAGTTAAGATTTGTATAAGAAATTAGATTTAAACTTTAATTAATTAACCTTAATTAATTAACCCTTTACCTTAAGTATCTTCTTCCCTCTCAATACCCAATTCAATTTCTTGCTCCTATACACGCACGCAATATCGTGCATGCCATCACCACTCGAGCGGGAGCTACGGTCAACGGATGGATGAACGGATTTCGCCATCGCGTCACCCTTCGCCCCCTCTCCGTATCGACCACCAACTACTCTCACTTGGCGACTTAAATCAAAATCCAACAACATGCCCCACTTCACTATATACAAGGCCGCGAATCACCTTGGCCTACGAATAGCTCTTTTGACCATCACTATTGACATCATCTTCGTGCCCGAGTTCAACGCACCTAATGCCTTCACCTCCATCCACTCCACTTAATTCACGATCTGCTGTTGTTCATAGCCCAGGCCAAATGTCTCACTCACCTACACTATGTCACACCACCCCACACAACCACCACACGTTCTCCTTTACACGAGAAGAAAAATGCATCTAACACCATAGCCTATCATCACCTTTATTTCCTCCCAAAGCTAACCCTAGTTCACGTTGACCGAAGTCGAGCACACCCAACCTTCACCGCACATAAAACAAAACATACAGAATCGAAGCCCTTACTCACCCGATCCAGACGGATCCAAACTCGTTGAATTCCACGAGCTCTTGTTTCAGATTTAATTGATTGAAAGGAAAGAATGGTGGCGGCTACTTACCGAAGAAAGAAAGGAGGAAGATAACGAAGAGGGTTAAGGTATGGTGGTATTTATAGGAAATTTTATATTATTTTTTAATTACTCTTTTTAATCGTTGCGCATTTCGAGCTCGCACAATCACACATCACGTCCGATCGTCATGAAACTCATTTGTGCACATCGGTTATTATTCCGGATCTAATGACACTAGTTTTGTCAAAATTCGAGATAGTGCCCTAGAATGATATTTCACGCATATATATATAAAAGAAATATTATTAAAACCATTTTAATCACTTTAATTAAAAATTAAAAGTTTACCATTATTATTTGTTATTTAAAAATAATATAAACAAGCTTACACAACACCAAAAAGGTTTATTTGTAACGAATATAGTCGTTACAAATGAAATTTATAACAGATATAGTCGTGAGCGGTACAGGCGTGAGGAAATTCATTACAAATATTTATAACGGCCTCTACCCGTTATTAGATATATTACTTACCAACGGACTTTGTCGTTAGAAATCTAAATTTTTGTAACGAAATAGGTTGTTATTATTTGCATTGGTTTGTAACGGGTATGTTCCGTTACTTAGTTTCCCCTTTCATGGTGGAAGAAGGGGTTGTCATTCTAAATTATCACGACCTTGTCCGTTACAAATTTCATCATTAGTAACACACTTGGTCGTTACAAATTTCATCAATAGTAACGACTATGCTCGTTATAAATTTCGTCATTAGTAACACACTTGTTCGTTACAAATTTCATCAATAGTAACGACTATGCTCGTTATAAATTTGGTCTTTAGTAACGAATATGTTCGATACAGCTACCAAACCATGCAGACCTGCATTTTTGCTACCATGTACACTACAGAATTGTGTATTATATATTATCAAACCACTACTTGATTCAGCATCTTATACTACCGTCATATATTATCAAATTTCAAGTTTATAGCAGCAACAAACATATAATCAAAATATCAAAACTAACAGCAACAACGAACACAATCAAATATCAAAACTAACAACATTAACAAACACATAACCAAATTTCAAAACTAACATGCCAATAAGTTTTAAAACGAACATCAAACATACATGAATATACACCCTACAAAGTTCATTATATGACTCGAGGTTGTACTACTACAAAATGTATGAAAACTTACAACGACGAATCCAACACTTCGGCCAAACTACAAAACCTCCTCCAACTGACTCAACAATAGCTTTGCATTAGATGTAGAACTAATAGCTCGGCAATAGCTTTTTTGTTGTCATTTTCAAATACTTCGACAAGGGCACGTCTTTCAAATCTTCTAAAGTAATTACTCATTCATTGCCATTAACATTAGCTTCTGATTTTTGCTTTTATTCCGTAGCTTGTACTAAGGCCTGCATATTAAAAAACGCTGCTCAATTTATAAAAAAAAATAGAACAAACAATATGGGAAAAAGAAACGATCCAAATTTTCATTTTAAAACCGACCAATCCTATTTCCCTCAGTTTAACAGAGCCGTTCGCTTAGTTTGAAACTCTGAGCGCACCTCAGTCTGAAACTGTGCATCGCTTAGTTTGAAACTGAGCGAATCGCATTGAAATAGTATGCATATGTGCAAAAGTCATATACCCGACTTGAGCCCGCAGCAATGCACACTATGTATTGCTTTTATCGAAGGCAATAGCAAATTATTCCACAACAATGCACTCAAAATCAATCATGTGTCAAGAGATGGACCAATAAAAAAGAAATAATTTATATAATTAGCAGTGTACGTCAATTTATATCAATATGAATAAATGAAACTTATGATAATTTATATCAATACGAATCAATTCAAATGCTAATAAATGACTAATCCATTCATGTCAACGTTGTTACCAAAATCATAGCAAAAAATAAGGAAGAAACCCCAATAAAAAGGAAATAATTAGTCACAGTTGTTACCGTGAAATTATGTAAGCGCTGTGGACAAAAGTACAGTAAAGAAACTGACAAAAAAAAGAGCAATTGACAAAAAAGAGCACTGGTTAAGAAAACAATTAAGGAAATTACTTTCTATGAAAATCATTATGAAGAGGTTGGAGAGACCAGTAAACATTTGCAAAAGTCCCAGTTAATTACAAGGTAAACGGTCCAAGAACCCTAACATATTTCTATAAAACAATACACAGGAAAAAAGTTTTCTTTTATAGTAGGTATCACTTATTGCATAATCATTGATGTTTAGTGTACATAGAGCTCATGTCACTATTATCGTCCTAATACTATAAATGGGTTCAAATAAAGACACTGGAAAATGTAGTATTCCTACATTTAAGTTCCACATAAATAGTTCAGCAGAATTAATTAAGAGGCCTAATGCACAATTTAATTGTCGATATGCTTAACCTCACTCCATGTATGAACAAAAAAATGACATGAATGTCATCATAATGTAACAAAATTTGAAGGCTGAAGGCACAAAAAGTGAATCACATGTGTTTTATTATTTAATTTATCTCAAAGTAAAAAGGCTATGCTGTTCACAATCATGAACTACAAAAATTATATTATCGGCGTTGATGGATGGTGGATGCCTACAAAAGTCCTCCATAATTGGACCGCATTATCTATGTATGTATTATATAACGTAAGTATGTATGTATTTGAATTAATATTATGTGTTAACCTTTTAGGTAAAGCACTTAAGGCTATAAATCATTTGTGGTCGAGATTTGGATGGTTAATCATAGTATATATTGACACATCCAAAATCAAAAATAATTATTGTGATGTTAAATGCTTCCTACAACTTAAAAAAACGTATGACATGAAATTGCATGCCAAATCAGCAAAGTTAGATAACTAATGCGCAAAGTTGAGAAACAATGTTATGTACGAAACACTTTCTAATAATGAAAGTAATGTACAGCAGAAAGAAGGTTGAGGAAAAACTCAATAATGGAGCAGAATTAGTAAGAAGCAAAAAGAAAAAAAATATGAGAGTACCCGATCGAGGTGGAAGAGGAAAGAAGCACGCCGAAGGCAGAGAGGAAGTTGGGCTTGACGATGTGGACAATCGTCGTCGAAGGCGGTGGACAATCGCAGTTAGGGCTTCCGATGAATTAGAGTAGTTAAAGCGATTTTTCCTGTTTTGGAGTCTTTCTTGTTTTGGCAAATGATGTTGATATCTAAGGTCACGTGTGTTTTTTTTTGCTGAATTCAGAACCTGAATATTGGTACATGTAATCAAAACATTAAACTTTATGCTTTAAGTTTTTTTTCGAATAGGAATTCATACTCATGGCTTCATTTTTGTTCTAAATTTTCTAATTACAAACAGAAAACCATTTTATTAGAATTGCGATTCAAATTCAGGCCTATAGATTTCAGCATCAAAGACCTGAATTCAATCTCAATCGTAGCAAAATGGTTTAAAGTAAAAAAAGGAATGTTTTCATTTTTCACAACAAATCATATCCTTTCTATGCCCAACTAAACAAGCTTTCAACTATGTCGGTATTGATTTCGAAAAAATATGAAACAAACCTGACTCCAGTAATACCTAGAGGAACATCAAAGTTCTAAAACATAAAATCTTTCAACACTAGAAAATCCAAGAAATGTGTAGGCGGTGCTGGAACGATAATAAATATTTACAATTTAAGATCTGAAAAAATGAAATATACCTAGCGAAGGCGGTGCTGGAACGAGGCAGAGACAGAGAGGTTGATAAATGCAGATCGAATTTGAGGCTAAAAGGAGGAGGCGGCGAAGAAAACCCTAACGTGATTTACAAAATAACAAAGGACGAAGGTGGAAGCTAAGACATAGTTATATAATAAAAAATAATAATAAAACATAAGAAAATAATCGGAGACAGAAAATAAGAAAGGATGTATAAGACAGAGAAACAAAGTAAAATGAAACGATGATACTGACCATTCTAGAGCTTCAGCCAGAGATTCTCCATCATCAAGTGCAACATGACATCAACCAACCAGTTGATGTACCACTGTAGTAAAAAATTATATACATACATATGTAATGTAATGTGTTTATAAATGATGTAAAAAATTAAGTTTCCAATGTTACTATGTATTTTTTTAGGAATGTTTAATTTCCTTTGTGTTGAGTACTATTAGTCTCCGTCAAACACCTGGAGAATTTGACATGTTTGCAATAGCTAATAGACATAGATGGTTACATTGGTATTTGATTATAGTATATCATTATAATGATTTTTTTAGGTGGACAGAAACATATAGGCAAAAACGAACACCATCATCTTATAAATAAAGGAAAATAATTTTATGATTGATGAATATTCAATTAATAAGCTATACGTCCTATTGTTGAAAACTATTATCATCTTTTTGATAAAGAAAAACCTACCAAACATGGAATCTGGTTTAAAAATTTGGATAGAGATCCTATTGCTGGAAACATGGAAAAGGACCTCTTATAACTAAATGAAAGAATATATTCTTATTGATTAAGTTGCTGAAAACAAGAATCTGAAAAGTATACAAAAAAATTGAAAACAAGAACGTATTCTTTTATCTTGACGATTAATACTTGCATCAATAGTCAAAGATCACTTTCCATAACATAAGAATATATTCTTCAATTTTATAAAACCAAACCAAAGCATCAATTATATATAAAATAGTTGATTTCAAAAGTAAATCCAAGCAAAAGCAATCATCAAAGTTGAAATATAAGTTTTGTTTGCAGTTAACTACTATCAAGGAAAAAACAATTCAAATAGTCTACCATTTTGTCAAACAAATTCAAAATAAACTTGAAAAACAGTCAATATAATTAATAATCATAGTAATTGGAGAATAAAGTTAGGTATACCGGAACTGAAAATAAAATTTAGTTTGCCTGAAGTGATTTTATTCCAAAAATTTGAGAAAGCTAGAAGAAAAATAGTTTAATCGAATTTTATAAAATGTAGAATAAAAAACAAAGGCTGCCATATAACAGTCATTTATAATACAGTAATAAACAATCATATTAAAATTGAAATACATTTTTAATGAACGCTACACCAAACATAAATTCTTCTAACAGTAAATAAACCTAATGTATTAATGAACACTTTTTAAAATGTTAAATAATAGATTCCTTGTAGTGAACATTCATAATACACTAAATAAACTATTATATATTATAAAATAAAATGCTTTTTACTCTCTGACCTTGTTTATCATTGGTTGTAGGCGGTATGCCAAACTTGCACTCAAGATGCAATTTTTGACTTGAAACTGAAATTGAACACACATTTATATACTAAACAAACAATCGTTTTTTGAAGGCTAAGAACTAAATAAACAAAGGCTAAGAACTAAATTGCAGACATAAATAAAATCATAATAGGTTTATAAAATATTCGAGCTGCTACATAAAACAATCATTCATCAGAAGCATGCATGATATTTGCGAACTTTTACTCAAGATGAATACAACTTTGTCTGAATCAAAATTGAAATATAAACACATTCCATAGTAAACAAACAAACTGTGAAGAGCGAGAAATTGGAAAGAAGTCTCGTAAGAAGAAAGCGGAAAAGAATGAATGTGTTAGATTAACTATTTGACACCTACTGGACAATCTGTACCATGTTCATCAATTACAATTAAAATAAAATTGTAGATTTTACCTACATGTTAATATGGAACAAAAAGCTATTTGATTTGCAAGTTATAACGTGTTTAACAACTAAAAAGTTACAATACCTACAATACCTCAGATTCAGATGATACCTTAGATTTAAACAGCACAACGCCTTGTGATTCAGATGATTTTGATGATACTTGATATTCTGACCATTCAGACAGTGAAAAAAGATACCATACTTGAGATTTTGGATCGTAAGCCTTGTGATATTGATGATACATTAGATTTAGTAGATGCCTGCAATACATGAGATTCAAACAAAAATATTATACTTAAGATTCAAATAAGAAAATTCTGTAGCTTAAGAGATTAAAGGATTCAACAAAAAAATTACCAAATCGACTACGAAAGAGGCGGAATAGAAAAAAAACCCTAGATGTAGAGACGATACCGAGCGTGCGTTGCTAGTCTGTAATTTGTGGAATTAGAGATAAGAAGTCATGTTCAATTGTAAAAGACTTCACAGTATGAAAATATTTCTTCTTCAAAACTCTAATTTTTCTGGATACCTTGTTACCCCTAGACCTCTTAGTGAAGCTTAGCCTACCCTTCAATAAATCATAGAATAGTTCCGTTGAGGAAGGACCTACTTCAAACGGCACGAGGCGGAGGCGAAGGAGGCGATAAACGTAGAATATAGAGGCAAAGGCGGGTAATCTAAAAATGGCAACGAGGTGGAGGGGGAAGCTATAGGCGAAGGTAGCAATAACGGAGGCGGTGAAAACCCTAGATTTAATTTTTGATTTACAGAACGAATAACGATAGTTGAAAATGATATTGGAAGTGTGGAAATGATTTAGAAGCGTGAGAAACGGGATGCGTACCAATAATAAACAAAATGACACTCCTATCCATGTTGCTGTTAATTATTTACCAAACTACCAGATTTAGTAACAGTCATAACCGTGATAAATGGTTGTAACGGAAATAACTGTTAGAAATTTATAACGGTTATAACCGTTACAAATTGAAAGCGGAAAAGTGTTACAAAATGAGCTGTTTGGTGTAGTGTTATTAAATCAATTTTAATACATTAAATCAAAGTTTAATATAAATAATTCCGATATTTAAATATAAAACATTCAATATTCCAGGCCTTTACAATATTCCTTTTAAAATTCATCTTTCTTTCTGAAATTTTTTCATAAAATACAAACTATACTTATTCGCAAAATTATTCTTTATATCATTTGAATCTTTTCAAAATATCAAATATAGCTTCCTTCAAAGAAATATTACTGCCAAATATTAATTTCAATATACTACAAATATTTTTCTTCTTTTTATAATGTTTTGTCTCTTTACAAAACTTTACAAACTTTTCAAAGACTTTCAAAACTTCCCAATATTTTCCAAACTTCTCAAAACTTTGTATCCATTTGTCTCATCCTAGTGTTTAAGAATCTCTATCGATGATGTTAGCCAGATGCATCAACCAAAATTCTTAAAGCCCTCCACGGACATATCAACACCAATCTACTTCACATGCTATTTAAACATTTATCTAAACCCTTACTTTCCTTGAAACATTTACAAATGCTTTTCATAAAAATAAAATTATAAATTACTTTCCATAATGCAAACATCACACAACATCAAGAAAGCATTAAATTTATAATTACTTGACAACGTTTTATCAATGATATGTATATATATATATACATATAAAATAACACGTTATAAAATACATATTTCAAAAGTTCCTAGTGGTAACTTCGTTACTTAAGACACTGCAGGGATTGAATACCAAAAATTACAAATTTAATAGCAGCAATCAACAACCAATCAAGCATAAATATAAACAACCATCCAAGGTGCTCAGCGGAAAGAAATCTTTTCATTTCTGCTGCGCACTCTGATCACTAACGGATCTGAATACAATAATTTATACCATGCAATCCTAGGTCAATTAATTTCTATTTTATACTTAATACATAGTAGTGAAATAACATATATACAAAATACAAATAAGTCCCAGAGTAATCATCGTATAATATATTTATATACTCCTATTATCCTTATTATATGCTAAATACCCATCACACCCAAAGGGACATGGACTCTAAGTCTCGTCTAGGCCACTGACTCGTGTCTCTGATATACGATGCATTGTTCTAAACCTGCTCCGATACCATTTTGTAACATCGCCACCTCTATACCATACCATCTAAGAGTATTACAGAGTAATACTATTTGATAATACGATGAATGAGGCATATGAGGTACACATGTGAATATTCCTTTAGACTAACACTGGTACGTATTAAAACATCAAATAAACAACCCACCTATATGTACACATTATCGATACAAAGCAATAAACATGTGTGCCTCTAAGATATAAAAGTACATAATAAACAATATATAAACAGAGAACACAGAGTCAGAATTGCAGCGATAATATATGATACACAAACATATATACATGGTATGTCCAATATATAACACCGGAATATACATACATATAAAATAACATTATACATAGATGATATACTACAATCTACATCCTAGTCTCCTCTATGCCCAGACAACATAGGTTGGTATCATCGTCCCTGGACCTGTAAAAGCTCGGATTGGCCCGAGTATTATATAAATAACACATGGGTCACACTATGTCTACATCATAAGGTTAGTAAATATAGACGAAACAGTATATACTAAGGATAATAATGTGGTAACATAGCATATCAACTCAAGTCAATGATTATAATGTAATATAGTACAAATATAAAGTGGAGGACGTATGCATGGTTTATTCTACAACAACTTAAAAGATCATCGAAATATCTCATAACATAAATATCACCAAAATCATGCATAAAGACGCCATTACCCATATAAAACAATTCAGTAGAATTCAAGAATACTATATCCAATGGGTGAATCATCCATGCAATAAAAAATCATCATAGAAAATGAAATCATTAAGTGAATTGGGCTAAAAGCAATGCCCTAATATAATATCATAAAATCATATAATCAATAGATAATGTGAGATAGCTTATCAAATCATCCAAATGATATCCAATACTATACAAACCATAAAGATAATCTATCACAATCCAAATCAAAATCAATAAACAAAGGCTATCTCTAAAATATCAAACCAAAAGGGTATGGATATACGAGGACTGACTACACTTTAGACACATAATCTCTAGTATAGATAACTTATTGGATAGTGAATAATATATGCCAATCCATAACACACACATAACCCAAACCAGAAAGGGAGACTAATAGCACATAGCTTGCTCCAGGAACCCAGTGTCTACTAGCCTCCCACTACTAGACGGATCTATTCCTATAATCTTCAGTTACCTTGATGGACATTGTGACCCACATCCACCTATGGCTCGTCTACGCATAGCCTCGATCATGAACCTGCACTTACCTCTATGGCAACAGATTGCTTGCCTAAGTGACATAGAGTTATTCGCACATAGGGATAACACATAGCTATATAAGAAAAGGGTGTCATGAATCTGGGGCGCAACCCCATGATCAGGCTGCCAGGGTGGATATTGGCCAATTTGGTACACTCTCAAGCCATAAAGGGAGTTGGACACAAGTGGACGTCATATAGTACTCATATCCTATATCTACACATAGCTCCAGTCGTAAGCCAATACACGACTCCGTATAGGTAACCACATGACCATGATATACTAGAGCTCTAATCTCTCGCTGGCACACGACTCTACCCATTAGCTAATAGATGGCTACAATATACACTTTGCAACGAGTATCATCACATATACATTAGTAATCCCCATTTGAGTGACATTTATTCACAAATAATAATCAAACAAATAAATAATGGCGTCCCATACCACCACATGTTATTCGAATAATTAGTCAATGCTCATAAACTACACTCGACCCATACTTGGTACCTCTATGTAACGAGTCCGATAACTATCCGAAAAAGTGTTACATAAAGTCCCATACCAAACGGTATCACTAAACCGTTTATTTAAAAATTTCATCACACATAAATGAAATCTCACCAAATCAATAGAAAGTTTTCATCACCATATCATATCAAAACACTAATCAAATTAACATCAACAGTGAATCATTCATATAATTCTAGTCAATGTATATAATAAAGTAAATAAAATAAAAAAAGCAAGATAAATAGAGTAACCAAATATATAAACGAAAAATCAATATTCAATAAACAAGAAAAGAATTATTATATTAGTAATATAATTATTTAATAAATATATATATAACAATACATAAATAAAAATATATAATGGTGGATCATTTACAATATATAACTTAATATATCATATTAAGTACTTGGAAATGGATAATTTATTAAAACCGAATATAATATCACTTTACAATATATAATTAGTTTTTCAACCTTTTATAAATAAATAACAATTTAATATTTAGCAATAACATTGAAAACTCATCTCTTCCATTTGATAACTAAGAATAGTTTCTAAAATCAAAATTTTCATATATAAAATATTTCAAACTTTTCAATAATTAAATACTGCTTTTATATAAATATAACTTGTGAAACATCAAAATTAATTTTACATATTTATATTTATTTATAATCAAATAAGCACAATTTCAAAACTCTATTTTGTATTATTATAATATCATAAAACACACTTTGTTAGAATATCATTTAAGAAACCTTTCATATTTTCTTGGTTAAATAATTGTACACATATACGCAGGAGGTGAATATATTACACAATAGCAAGTTTGCCATAGTAAAAGAGTTGAGCTAACATGGCAAAATCCTAGAGAAATATTAGACTAAATATTCAATATATTCAATATATATCCTAAAAGAGTTGCACAACAATATTAGACTAAATATTCAATATATTCATAGTAGCTATACACATTGTAAAAGGATGTACACTCACATATATATAAATACATATACACACATATAAACACCACATCACTCACTCAATACACAACACACATAGAAACACAGGCACACACATGCAGTAACCCATATATGCACACACATGATCATACATACAGATTTATGTATACATAAGCAATACACACGCACACACCTAGGTGCCATCAGTGCATCGGTCTTCCATGTTCGGTGGACTGTTCACCAGTGCCTGGAGTAATTCGCTCCAGGCCATGCGCTTATTGCACCACTTTAGTGGCTCCAACCACCTGATCCCCCCCTTCAACGACTTCTGCCCTTGCATTATGTTTGACGTGTAAAGAATAAATGAAAGTTGACATATTTATATGAGTGTATATACTCACCTCTACATTGCGTGCATCTTCTTCCACTTCTCTGCTCGAGTTTTCCAAAACCCAAAGGATCGACGATCTCTAATCGCTTGTGCACATAGGTGTATATCGATGTCCAAATGCTCATGCTCAACTTTGGAAATTTATAATAATTTACTTGAATATAATTTGATTTATTGGAGAGATAAGGTTTAGGTAGGTGGATGATTTTCTAAAGTTTGTAAACATTATCGTTGATGTTATATTTATAGAGAGGGAGGAGAAGTCTGGAAATTGAATTCTCAAGAAATGGAGAGTCAGGATACTTAATTTTAGGGTTTAGGTTAATAGGCTTGAGATGTTGGGCTTTTAGTGCATCCATTTTCTTTTCTTTTCTTTCTTCCTTTTCTTTCCTTTATTTGGTTTATAAACAATTCTATGCAAGCCCATCTTCCAAAACTATTTCATTTACAAAATTACTTTTTAATAAATTACAGCTTTATTTTTTTACGAAATTATTTTATATAATTTAATTAATTTAATTAACAATTTTATTTAAATCATTTACTAATTGATTTCAAACCATATTAATAACTTTACTTTCCTTATCAAATAAACTTTATATTTTACAAATTTCAATTTATCATTATTTCCAAAATAATTCATTTATATTTTCAAAGTCTAAAATAATTAATTAAATAAATTATTAGTCCACTATCGTATTGAAATATTCCTTATCATTTTTCTAAATCATCACTAATTATCTTGTTATAAAGTTCTGATATTCTATAATAAATTCAAATTATTTAATTAAATTCCAAAAATCTATTTTTAATTAAATAAATATTTCTTATCGATTACGCCTAAAAACCGGGTTGTTACATTGGTTGTTATACCCAATAAGACATGATCCATCACGTCACTTAAAATGAACACTTAATGAAAATTTTCACTTTCACTTTTCGTTATCTAGCTTTTGCCTCTTTGTTCTGAAGCTCTTGCGATTTACTCCTACCAAAACATGATCATTGCTGCTTTATACAAACAATTGCCATCACTACCAGATACCTTGCCCCTCGATCCATAAGAATACCCTAACCTTTTAAACCAGATCCTTAATCTTGAGTCGTCACATTATTCTCAAATCGTTACCTCCTATCCTGATCTAGACTTGAAGGTGAGCATCGCCTATCATCTGAGATCGTTTCGAATGCGGCCACACTTTAACACCTTCACACCATACAATCACCACTCCACACTAACCCCTTTGTTGTCCTTCATCGTCGCCACCCCCATCACCTAGTAACCGTGGCATACTGCAGACAAGACATAGGGTCGAGGTGGTGAAGGACAAGAACAAGACCCATTTCATTTTGGTCGATTTTGAGCATGGATCGGTGTCTTGATGTTTAATCGATGCAATTCAAGAAATATTCTTTCTAAACCCATTTCGGCACTTATCGGACTCGAGAGTCCATAAATTCAAGGAAATTCGCCTATTCGAAACTCAAAATTGACTATCACATACCTAGGCTCCTACAAAAAAGAGCTCCATACCACTTTGGAGATCAACCGGTTCCTTCCACCTAAGTCCTACGATAACGGATAATATCCGACACATAGTTCTTTCATGGGTCGAAGTTCCATTGCTAGCATGGGTAGGCTATCTATACAGAGTGCATCCATACACCATGCCAGGGACACATGACACGGTTTGCATAAACTGAAACTCATATCACTACCCCAGTCAATGTACAAAATTCGATTGGTTAACAAAGGTCGACATTCCTTGTCATACGTGACTATGCTCGTATCTTAAGCTTTCGGTATATGATGGACCTTATAATTTATAAGCCTGTTTCTACTACAACCAAAGGTCCATCTGCTGCTTATCATACTCCTCCGACGATAGGATCCTCTGTTTCTTCGGCTGCTAGCTCAAACCCTTTTGGAGTTAAGTTAACTTAGCACCTATTCCAACAAGCTCTTCAACTTTCTCATTATATGGAAATGGAGAATCCCCAAGATTATATCGCTCTAACATAAATCTCATTGGCATCATGATCTTAGATAACCCCATCAGACTCTTCAGCTTCAAGGTTGACAGAACGTAGTTCTTTGAAGAATCTAGGAGCGACACAGAATTCCATATGAAGATATGCTACACCCATTGCCATACAAAAGAGCGCACAATCCTCTAAAGGGTTACACAACTAGAAACTGCTACATTTGCCTCTTTAGAGCAGTCTTACCTTTTAACCACTTCCTTAGACAAATGCTTCAGTATGTGAAATTAGCTCAAGCCCAGTTACACCCCAATAGATACACCACCCTAACTTGCACATACATGATCTTTGTAGTGCATCTAGCTATGGAACCGACCTTCGAAGAGATCATATTCCTCTACAACTTCAAAATGAGGTCGAAATATTTTTCCCTTACCTTTTTATAGGCCTTAGACAATTGTAACATCATAATTGAGTTGCATAACAAAAGTAGCTACTTCAAGGAAGAGTACTTTGTCGTTTGATGCTCTCTTGGCTTTTCCAGTGTATAGTTCTCTGTTTGTAAGTCGAAACTCCTTTTATTCTTTCTACCTTGATTTTACTTCACCTAAGCCACTAACTTCCTTCTAATCCATTTACATACAATCCTCGAAAGGACACGAACCCCACTATGTTTCATACTTTAGGACTCTTAAGAGCGGTAGTGGAAGAAGAAAGAACATCGCAGTCTTACAAACTTTCGGTTGTGCCACTTCAAATTACATTGGGCTTGTCGGAAGGACAAGCCAAAAGGACCTCTAGCAGGGGTTGCACAAGTGTCCCCGCAAATCAAAACTGAAGCATGATTTCTTCACATCCTCGGCTTTCCATAGGGCTCCCATTGTGGTAGAAGACATTCCTATTAAGTGTGACGAGAATGACAACAACGACTAAGAAGAAGAAAATAGAGATTGAGAAGATGATGAATACAACAAGGAAGTGGACAAATGGGGAAGATGACAAGGAAGATGAAGATGCAGATGGGAACGAGTCGACTGGAGAGACTACCCCAGAGCACAAAACTTCGCCACCTATACCTAGGCCACATCGACATATGAAAAAAACTTCTATGTCAGCTCCTGAGCCCCTCCAGGGTTCAGTTGGGGGATCGTCCCCACTTATAACTATTAAGGATATCTGCAGCTCACTATAGACTTGGATAACACAAGTACATACGTCCATTGTTGAATAGATTTACAACTATAGCCGAATTACAATACAAACAGGAGATTCAAGATGGTTGATTTTGAATTTGATAGCAACTCCACTTACAAATCAGTAAAGAATCAGGAAGTCCACTTTTATTTCTTGTAGGATGCCTATTTATAGACGAACACTTACAAATTACCTAATCATTAGTTGAATTGCTCAAATACGTAGCTCTGAGTTTCCAACTAGAAGAATAAGTCGAAAAGTGTCATTTCCTAAAAATTAAATCATTCGGTACCAATCCATATGTATCATTGTTGATAGATTTGTCGACTTGTCTTCACCTTCTCTTCATAATATCATAAGTCCTCAGACTTTAGAGCTTCAAGGCAAAATAGTCGAAGGATATGGATCGGTGGAGACCGATGTCACATCACCATACTTTTATAATTCTTTATAGTTGCATATAGAATTGTCCATTAAGTATAATGGTGACCATTTTTAACACATGGTAGACCATACCAATCCATAGGATCGTTCGGTACCGATCAATTATTTTTGTCCTATACTTAGTCCAATTCTTGTATTTTTGGATCATGATAGCTTCCAAGCCTCTTGATCCATTCCTTTATCATTTCTCAGTCCAAAGCCATCAATCTTGCTTTGTTTAAACACCAGATAACACTTGGCCCCTAGAGCATGCTTCTGTGATAACAAAGCATGCTTTGGAAAGAGATAAGCAACAAAATCCAATTTGATGAAATGCCTCTATCCTTTGTACCATTTTTGTGAAATGTTTTGTCTTCTCTGAGAATATCAGCACAACGCTTCAAACAACCATCGAGTTTCATCCTTTCAAAAGATATATGTTGACGTCTTCCATTTGAAGCTTCAATAGTCATCGATGATTTCTAAGAACTATTTCGTTCCAAGGTTAGGTAGATATATATTCCATTTTATTTAAAATATAACTGTTCATACTAATAGGCATCGAACAGTACCATTTGGTGCTGAGCGCTGTTCAACATCTCACATAAAATGAAAACTGAATGAAAATTTTCACTTTCACTTTCCGTTATCTAGATTTTGCCTCTTTGTTCCAGAGCTCTTGCAATTCACTCCTGCGGAAACATCTCCACCGATGCTTCAAGCAATCAATTACCATTTCTACCAGATATCTTGCCATCGATCCATAAGAATGGCCTAACCATTTGAACTTGATCATTAATCTTGAGTCGTCACATTATTCTTGAATTGTTTCCTTCTATCCAGATCTAGACTTGAAGGTGAGCACCACTTAACCTCTGAGACCGTTTCTAATGTGACCACACTTTAACACCTTCACACCATACCGTCGTCCCTCCATGCTAACCCCTTTAGTGTCCTTCATTGTCGGCACTCATCACCTTACAACCATGGCATGCCGTAGACTAGACATATGGTGGAGGTGGTGAAGGAGAAGAGAATGACCCATTTCATTTCGGTCAATTTTGAGCATAGATTAGCATCTTGATGTTCAATCGATGTGACTCAAGAAATATTCTTTCGAAACCCATTTCAGCACTTATTGGATTTGAGAGTCGATGCATCAAGGAAATTCGCCCAATCGAAACTCAAAATTGAGTATCTCATACCTGCAATCCTATAAAAAAGAGCTCCATACCACTTTAGAGATCAACTGATTCCTTCACCATAAGTCCTACGATAACGAATAATAGTCGACACATAATTAGTTCATGAGTTGGAGCTCCATTGCTAGCATGGGCATGCTATCTGCACAAAGTGCATCCATACACCTTGCCACACACATTGCATAAACTAAAATACATATAACTAGTTCACAAAGGTCAATATTCGTTGGATCCTCTGCATCTGCTATAGTGGACTTAATCAAAATAAATTCCAAATGTAAATCATAACTGACTATGCTCGTACCTTAAGCTTTCAGTATAAGATGGACCTCAGACTTTCCAAGCCTGTTTCTGCTCCCACCACAGGTCCTATTACTTCTTATCATGCCCCTCCAACGGTAGGCTCCTCTTTTTCATCGGCTACTGGCTCAACTCCATTGAGAGTTAAGCTACTCAGCGCCTATCCTAAGAAACTCTTCAACATTCTTATTATACGGAAATAAAGAATCCCCAAGAATACATCTCTCCCAATATAAATCTTGTTGGCATCATGATCTTAGATGACCCCCTCGGACCCTTTGGCTTCGAGGTTGTCAGACCCAGTTCTTCGAAGAATCTAGGAGCGATATAGAATTCTATACAAAGATATCCTACATTCATTGCCATACGAAGAGCACACAATCCTTTGGAGGGTTACATAGCTAACAACCACTACATGTGCCTCTCTAGAGCAGTTCCACCATTCAACCACTTCCTTTGACAAATGATTCAGTCTATGAAACTAGCTCCAGCCCAGCTACACCCCAATGGATACACCGCCCTAACTTGCACTTACATGATCTTTGTAATTCATCTAGCTACGGAACCAACCTTCGAAGAGATCATATTCCTCTGCAACTTCAAAAAGAGGTCGAAATATTCTTCTCTTACCTTTCTATAGGACTTTCACAACTGTAAGGTTATAATTGAGTCGCATAACAAAAGGAGCTACTTCACGGACGAGTGCTTATTCGTTTCATGCCCTCTTGGCTTTTCCTGTGGATGGCTCTCTAGTTTTAAGTCGAAACTCATTTTATGCCATCTAACTCCATTTTACTTCACCCAAGCCACTAACTTCCTTCTAATCCATTTACATACATTCCTCGTAGGGAAACGAGCCCTACCGTGTTCCATACACTAGGTCTCTTAAAAGTAGTAACGAAAGAAGAAAGAACATCGTACCTCCTTACAAACTTCCGGTTATGCCAATTCAAATTAATTTTGCTAGTCGAAAGGACAAGCGAGAAGGACCTCTACCAGGGGTTGCACTAGCTCCCCACAAACCAAAACTGAAGCCATGATTGCTCTGCATCTCCAGCTTGCCATAGGGCTTACACCCTGGTAGAAGACGTTCCTATTAAGATGATGAGAATGACATAATGACTAAGAAGGATAAAATAGAGATAACAAAGATGAGGAATACAAAAAGGAATAGGACAATGGTGAAAGACGATGAGGAAGATGAAGATGCAAATGGGATTGAGTAGACTTGAGAGATTGCCCCGAAACTTTGCCACCTGCACCCAGGCCACATCGACTTATAACAAAAACTTCTATGCCAACTTCTGAGCCATGCTTGGGTTCGGTTGGTGGATCGTCCCCACTTATTACCATTGAGGGTAACTACAGATCACTAGAGACTTGGATAATTTTCCCGGCTTTAGTGGTCCAGAGTTTGACATAGACAACCTCGACATCCCTGACCTCACGCATCCAAACCTGTCCACTATTGCTTTTCCCTTATTTTATATGGGAAGTTACTCTGGTTGGTCAATCCAACGAGCATGATCCGTAGATTACACAAGACACACCAACGCTTCATAAATACATAAGGTCACAGGCACATTCATTCCACGTGCGCTCTTATCCGATTCTAAGTGTTGATTCACTTCTTTCTCTTCACATGTAACATGGACTGCTCTAATATTCCTAGCAACCTTGATGGCAAATCCAGCAAATATCGAAGCCGTAAATTGTTAAGTTCTCCTTATCATAGACGCTACCTTTACCGTGAATTTGATAATGAAGGGATTAGCTAAAAGGAAAAAGAGAGGAAGGAAGAAGAAGAAAGGATGCAATGCTACAGGGGTGATCGAGACTCCATTGATCGCTCAAGGTCAAGGAAGATCATACTCGCCACAACACAGATGCTCTTCTCCCCCAAAGCTTGTGGATCTCTACTTGGACACCCAATAATCCTCCTTCTACTTTCAAAGCTCCCATTGTTTCTACTGTTGCGCCTCCTTAAGCCCTTATTCTTACCCGTTAATCCAAAACAACCTCGAAGGCCACCCAATTTTCTACCTCCAAGCCTAACATCCAAAGGCCTATAAAAGAACAAATATCCAAGCCCCCTTCTGCTGCCAATACCCCAGTTGGTCCAACTACTAGTATCTTATCGCTTTGGATCTTTTCCTGACCATAGTGGAGTTTAATTACAAGATAAAGCACCTTTCTTAAGAAAAGCTGACAGAAGGTACCTCCATATATAATGAATTGGTCGAGCTATACACTCCTTAGTGAAGATTGGCTACACGACTTTCTGATGTAAATAGAGCTAGCCAACTTATCCTTAAATTGAAAGAGACCGAGATAAAAGACCAAGATAGAATATGTCAATTCTATACCAAAGAAATAGATGAACTGAAAGGGGAGATAACCAAAAAAGACATGGCGATAGAGGATGCAGAGAAGAAGCATCAAGATGAGATTAGGTCCATGCAGGCTAAGATGAACTAGATGGATGAGCAAATTAAGAGTGCTTATGTTAAGAGCTAGGAGAAGGCAGAAGGAAAATTGCACTACAAGCAACCATTGCAACTCAAACCCTTACCATCACGAACCTTTAGGTTGAATTAAGGAAAGAGAAAAAAGATAAAGATAAAGCACACACTTTGGTCGAGACACATGTGTGGGAAGTGTGATGAAACCCAGTTTGTTTAGCAACGGGTGAAATGGGTAGATTTCAAGTTTTTTTCTCTATTTGAATCTTAATTGGCCTCTGTAATCTGTTAACCAGCATTAGATCCAATCTATTTTTTTAAATAAAATCATTTTTTTTAAATATTTCATATTTATATAATCAATTACAATAATTAATTTATAAATATTTCTTCCAAATATATCTAGTATATATTCACACATTAACATGATATCACCAAAATGAATGAACATGTGTATAACAATACCCACGCACACATATACACTCACATTGGGATATTTTATTATTCATATATTTTATACTTACATATACATGTGATAAATTCACATGCATATCAGGAATATAAATGCCTAAGTATGTATGTGTGTTTGAATAAATTATAATATATGTATAGTACACACATTTTGATAGTACCATATATATGTATGTATGTTTGTATGTATATACGTATATTGCTTTATTATGAAATTAACTTTATATGAAATATATAAAGGAGTATTTAGAGAGATAACTCTCAATAATTGCCTTTTAAATGTCAATTAAAAAACACAACTCTCTCGTAATGACTCTTTAATGTCAAATCAAAACCTTTTCGATTCCCATTAATATTTACAAATGATCTAATTTATTTGTATTCCATGTTTATATTGTTTATATCAAATCGTCTAAGTATATATGTACAATACTTACATTTTGAATCATAATAAAAACAAGGGATTGTTTATGCAAATAAGGTAATTAAAATTAAACAAACTAGGTATATACATTTTAATTCTAATTACACATTATAAATACATATATGTGTATATATCCACATCTATTAAAAAGTATACATTGAAAAAATGATCAATATATATATAGGGTTAGAAGATATACAAAACCCAAAAGAATGAAAATCTTTTAAAAAATATGTGAACAATCTTAGAGGCACAACCCTTGCACAATTCAAATCATGACGGGAATGAAATTTTGGTTATTTACATACATGTATAAATAAAATTAAACATTTAAACAAAGTATAATTTGTAATAACGAACATAAACCAACATAAAATTAAACAACAAATTATATTGCATGTAAATAGTTTACTTTGACTTCCGTTTGTAAACCAACACATATAACAACTTTACATCAAATCTGATTTAATGGAAATAATAATATATTACATACATCCATATAAGTCAAGGGTGAGCATGTGAAATAAATTAAGGTTAGTACCTATCCAAATCCGGCCCATAATGACACCTCGATTTGAGAATTGACTCCTAGATTACTTGAATCACCAGTTGATGTTACAATGAATGAATGAACCACCTTTGATTTTATTTTATTTGATATTTTTTGGGTAAAATATCTACCATGGGAAGTGAATGAAGGAGGCATAATAAACTATTGAAGAGAATATGAAGGAAGAGCGAAAAATTAAAAGAAATCAATGTAGAAGATTTGTTTTTATGGAGAGAATGAAAGGTTTTTCCATTCTTCTCCTTAAAACCTTCACTTATTAATTAAAAATTAAATATAACTCAATATTTAGACTAATTTTACCTCCTTTGATCATCCATACCTTGCTCCTTTAATGGACAAAAAAAAATCCAAAGCCCGTTTAAGCAGTTATCTCTATTTAAAACATGTCTAAATATATACCGATATAGTATATCTACATACACACATATAACTTTTAGATATACATCAAAATAATTATTAACAACACCCAAAACATAAAATAAATTATTAATTAACATTTCTTAAACATCAGTTAATTCAATCAATTCATAACATTTTATAAACTAATTAAACTGTGTGGTTTTTCAGAGAATTACAAATGCGGTTGTAAGATTCAGAGGCATGAATTCAGTCGGTAATTAATATTGAAGAATTCAAATATTAACATTTACACGTCGCCTGATCTAGTGGTGTAACAATTTGGCCAAATTCATCGCTTACAAATCTTTTTTTAAATACAAATTCACATTTTCTTAAGCGATAACTTTAGTAATGGTAATTTACATACATTCTCTTCGTCAAAACTATATCGCTTTAGGACATGGAATTTGGTTATAGTCAAAATTATAATATTACCCATATTCCACTCGATTTGTCCAAAAAATAAAGTCATTCATTTAATAATAGCATTTATTGTTAATGGTACTACTTTGGCCAGAGAATTGACTTTGAGTTGACAACAATTGATCCCGATACTGACCAGTTAAAGGTGAGGAGATGAATTCTCAATGGAATAGGAATTCGCTCCTAATTCTTCAACTCAGACCCAAGTACAATCTATCTATGGATTGTCGTACCATGATTTTATTATAATCAAAGTGGATTATTCATATTGAAGCTCCACGGTATTATGAAGTCGACGGAACATGTAACAACGTCGCCTTGAGATTTCATGTTTGACCTAGTTGTTATTAACTAACATGAAACTTGGATAAGTCATTCTATTATTATCTAATAACTACAAGGACATAACCCCTTGATGCCCCTACTAGACATGAGTAATACACTGTCCAACACTTGTAGAGCATTACACACTTTGGCCAGAATGGATGTATTGATATTCTCTTTCAAAACATCTCGACCAACAATATTTAAAAAAATGTTATTTTATTTTGTGATTGATTACTCATGATTGAAATTATTTGCAACTACAACCACGTAAAATTTATTTAAGGATTTTCATATTAGTATACAATTAATTAAATAATTAACTATTTATATCATAATTTAACAAAGTATATAACTAAAATCTAACACCTTTATCATGACCAAGATTGATTACAGAGTTAGATGTATGTAACAAATTATGTAATTGCCCCAAAGGTATATCAGTGACTCTTCCAATCTCTCACTTACATTTAGGTGTCAATTATGGAATCTTAATCACATTTCTCTGATCAGTTCAGAACTGATTGAATTAGTCCCTTAGTGAAGGGATCTGTTATACTTTACTGCTATCTATTCTGCTAGCCTACATTTCTTCATGATTGGTGAACTGTCTTTAGCATGTGGAACTTTCAGAGCATGTGTCTAGACATCTTAAGAGCCCTATGTTCTTTCAGAATCTTTATCACGACATTATTATAATAAAACAAAGTCGTGGGTTAAACATTTGGAGTCACCTTAGCTTAGTTATAAATTCGTGCATTTATATTTATACTGCCTTTATTGCGGTGCTATTCGAGATGATATACTTAGCTTTTCAGTAGAATCAACGACCAACTATTGTTTGGAACATTTCCAATTTAATGCTTCTTAACTAAGGTTGAACATAAATTTAGAATAGAAAAGCTAAATTTGATTTCACTTATGAAGTTCGAGTCTGAATACACCTTCATAAAGAGTTCGTTGTTTCCATAGAAAATCTCAAGTAATTCACAAATATTAAAGAATACCCATAACTACAATTTAGCGATTTGAATTCAGATTTAATACTCACTCAATGCATCAATTACATAAGCGAATTGTGATATTATAGACATTATAACATGTATGATCATTTCTATTGTCGATGCATAAGGAATCCATCTCAAATGCTCTATATTAAATAATTTAATATGGTGTCTGCGTATATTGTTTGGGATAGTCCCAATATCCATTTATAGTGATTAATTATAAAAGATGTAATTTTCAAATCCTTATATCAAGAATTAAACAACCAAACTAAAACTAATTTTAACAAGGGTGCATCGTTTGCAATCAGTAGTATGTTGTTTACTTACAGTTTTACAAATATTGGTACTCTCAATATTCTTTCTTACAGGCACACACTTCCTCTACATTTTGACTAATAATCAAACTATTTGATTTTTCTATCAAATTTTTTGCTTAAGTCCGATGTTTGTGGAATGATACTATCATATTAGTTCTTGGATCTTATGCAGCACTCACAAACTCAGTTACCGCTTCCATTGGTATTGTGACATTTTGGTTATCATGTGAAAATCTTCTATTCCAAACCATTATTAAAAAGTTCTATCTCGACAATGATGTACCAAAATTCAAGTCATATTGGGGGATAATTTACAAGTAAAATCTGGATTAACATAAATATGTTGACAATGAATATGTTACACTAGTTTCAAAAACTGAAAGTTACGAGGTTATTCTCATCAATGTTGCTTACTATAGTCCAACCGTTTGATCAAGTCTAGCACACAGTGTGTTAAATGGATGAATTATAATTTTTTACTATTTTTGATCTTATTGGGCCTATGAATCTAAATTAATTTTATAAAATTTAAATAAAATCAATTTTTTATTTATTACATTAATGTTAAGGTTTTATTTGTTTATATAAGTGATAAATAATGTGTACATGTGTATCAAATACACATATACGTTTATGTGCATGTGCAACATATAATGTCTACATGGTTTAACATTCTCGTATCTAAGTGCTAGAGTTTACACTATAATGGATGCATAGGATTTAACCTTCAAAAAGATGGGACAAAGATGCATAGGATTTAACCTTCAAAAAGACATCGGGTGGATATGTTTTTGCCAAGTAGGAAAAAACTTAGCATCATTTAATCAATTCTCACGGTGTTAAATTATTAACACCGCTCACATGAACTCACGCTCCATGATATGCTCACTCCATGATCTTCCTACTCCACGATCTACATATCTAAGCAGTTGCTACCTCTAACCCCTTTTATTTCAGAATCGATCCAACCCTCTTTTATTTCAGAACCGATCTAATTATTCAGTCCTGAGATGTATTGCTCCAACTGAAGGTATTTATCCAGTCCATTATATTTTTTCATTTCAACCACCATAGTCGACATGCAAGAACTCATATTACTATTATACATATGTCCAATTTCATCTTGAACTTTAACTATCCTCTCCTTTTTATGTTCATGTTGTTCTTTTTGCTTCTTTCTGAGATACATGTCAATGTTCATTTTTTCTTTCCTTCTCTCAGTTTATACTTTTATGCACATGATATGTTTGTGTAAATGTAGTTGCAAGCAGCTCTTTCTTTTGTGTAAATGTGTCAATGTTCATCTTAAACTTTTGGTCCGACCGCGAACTTCCAAAATTGCCCTTTACATGAGATATGGAAAAAATATATGTTAATGTATAATTAATTTAAACAAATTAATATATCTCGATTTATTGTATATCATATTTGGAGATTTATGAATTTCAAGGTTATGCATTAAACTGTGAATAAATGATACAAATATCAGAACGTATATGTATGAGAGAATTAATGAGTGAAAAAATAGATTTAGAGAAGAGGAATAAAATGTTGGAAAGTGGAATTAATAAGCATTAATTCAATAATGCCATTATTATATCAATTTACTGCACCATCAAGCAAGTGGTTGATATAACGTTATACAATTATGAGAATAAACTTATAGCAAAATTAGCAACCATATAACGTTATACAATTACCTTTACAAATTGTAAAGTATAATTTGTTATATGTATAGTAGTGATATCACTCTATTAACTTTACAATAGTAAACCCATCAGAGTATTTATGTCCATTAGATATCACTGAGTAGCATATGCCATGTATAACTTTTAGTCCGACCTTGAACTTCCGAATATATGTTAGTGTATAATTAGTTTAAATAAATGAATATATCTTGATTTATTATATACCATATCTAGAGATTTATGAATTTCAAGGTTATGCATTAAACTGTGAATAAATGATACAAATATCAGAACGTATATGTATGAGAAAATTAATGAGTGAAAGAATAGATTTAGGGAAGAGGAATACAATGTTGGAAATGATTTACTTAGTTGATTCCGATTACTTAATTTAAACCAATGAATATATCTTGATTTATTATATACCATATCTGGAGATTTATGAATTTCAAGGTTATGCATTAAAGTGTGAATAAATTACAAAAATATCAAAATGTACATGTATGAGAAACTTAATGAGTGCAAAAATAGATTTAAGGGAAGAGGAATAAAATGTTGGAAAGTGGAATTGATAAGCATTAATTTCAATTAATTCAATAATGCCGTTATTATATCAATTTAGGCACATATTAGAAATATTCAAACTTCATAACACAAATATAGCCCAAAAATTCAAAACTTTACCGATCTACCAGGGATAAAATTGAGTTGATTGCATGGAAAAATATATGAGAAAATCACATTATTCATGATCAATTCTTTATATCTCACAGAATCACAAGATATCCCAATATTTGACGAACATGTCTTTTCACATCTCACAGAACAAAGGATTTTTTCTGCGTGCATGATATTGACCAGTTGTTTATGGTCTTTCTTATCCATGTATTCTTTTGACAAAAACTAAGTTCTTGCATTTATCCTTTGTTTAATCAATATATGTTCATTTGATCACTTTGTTTATAATATTGACTTTCTCTTATATGAAAACCAGATTAGAAAGTGCTTTAGAAACTATTACAGCAAACATGAAATAAACCGCTTCAAATATCCACTAAGAACAATAAACAACAACTACCACTTTAGAAATCTATTATAAGACAAATTTGGTTCATAATGTTATGTAATATAGTAAAAAATTGATTACCTAGGGTTTTCAAATCAGAATGACGATGGAGCACGCTTTAAGGATTAACTACGGTTGAGTTTCTGATACTGAAATCCAACAAAAATCGATGTTGAATCTTTGGATCCACAACTGAAATTGAAACATGAACCAATATAGCAAAATTGAAATCTTAATTAAATATTTGATTGAGAGACAATATTTGAGTTTGAGATTAAATCTTTTATTGAGAAATAAAGTTTAATATAGCATTCTAGAAATATCTACCAAATCCTATGAATGCCACTCACACTATCCATCCATATTCACATCTCTTTCCGCCCATATTCCTTTTCCACTTCTCTCCCCTATCATCTCCATTCAGATCACTCACCATCACTATTTCCTTTTGGACACACTTCATTGAGTTGCTCGCCATCGTTAATCTCTGATATCACAGCTTGAGGTTAGTGTAATTATACCACTAAAACTGTGCTTTACACTATAGCCCTATCTTTCCCTTTTATATTTCAATCTTATTCTATAGGAAAAAATCATTTCTGGAACAACAACTTCAACACTTCTGTTTTATATTAAAAACGTAATTTGCACGTTTTAATTTTGTTTGTATTATTTATTTAAGTGCATTGCTCTGCATATTCTCAAAATAATATCATGATTACATGTTATTTACGAACATAAAATCAACCGATCGATGAAATTTATTCTTTATTCATGTTAGCTTTTATTTTCAAATATATTTCAATCTTGTTGTATAGAAAAAAAATCATTTCTGCGACTACAACTTCTACAATTCTATTTTATACTAAAAAGGTAATTTGCACATTTTAGAATTTGTTTGTTCTATTTATTTAAGTGCATTGCTCTATGTATTCTTAGAATAATATCATGCTAACATGTTATTTACGGACATAAAATCAACTGATTATTGATTTTTTTTCATGTTGATTTTTATTTTTAAATATGCATAAAGATTGTGCTTCTTATAAAAGTTGTTCAAAAGTACACGTCAGTCATCAAGTTATTATTATTTTACTCTATATGTTAAAAAATTAATTTCAGCATACAACATAATTTATCAGCCAACCAATGGAGACTAAACGCTATGATAAGCAAAGGTCGACTAAAATAGATGATATATCTCCAAAAGCATCTTCAATGAAAGATAGTGTACATGTCCAAAAATTAACAAATGACGATAAAAAATCTCTCTCAACAAATTTACTCGTGAAGCATGTGCTATCATCACGCGCGAAGCGTATGCTATAGCACTCGTGTAATAGAGTGATAATTAATTTCATGGTACCTTTATATAATTGATTTAAGTATTTCCATGCAACAATTTCCATTCCTATACAATTTCTTCCCTAAATTTACTACATTTTGTATTCTGTATCTGTTAATAATTTTTTGATGAAGAATACATTCAAAATCTACATACATATAGAATTAAATATCTTGGAATCTAGGTTGTTTATATTTGGAATATTGATATATAAATTAAATTTATTTTCTACATATATAATTTAAATATTTAATGTGGATATATCAAATAACTTACGAAGAAAGTAAATTAAACACTATTTTTGAGTACATTATGATTTTTGCAAGTATATCATTTTATCCAATTAAATTTAATACTCCATCCATAAAGTAAATGCTATATTTCTATAAGTATTTATGTTGGGAATTATATACATTAGACCATTTTATATTTTATTAATGATACTTTTCAAATTTGGTATTTATTTTAAATTTGGTAACATTGTTTAAAATTTGTTATTTATTTTAAATTGTTCAATATATTTTATCTTTTTTTGTTAATTATTAGTCTGTCAAAGCTTCAAATGCCATATATAATTGATTAGTGTATATGCAATTACTAAATGGGCTCAATTATCAGAATGAATTTAATATCTTTCGATCAAGGTCTTATCTTTAATAAACAGGTTCAACTTTATGCGCTTATTTTGCAACTTTTAAAACAACTGGTTAGATATTTATGGAATATGTGCATGGTGATTCATATCTGTTTGGTTCTCTATTTCACAATGCAATTGATTTTTATTTTCTCCAAACTCACATTATTTTATATAAAATAGCGCCATAATGTACTTGAAATGCCTTCTAACGCATAGAGTTAATTATAGTAATTCAAACTAATATGGTTTAAATTATCCATTTTGTATGTTATGATTTTTATAGGAACATTCAAGATGAGATGGAGATTAGCCAAGTTCAGCGTGAAGTGTGGGTTACCAAATTCATTTTCCTTCAATGGTTAATTGTGTGAGCGGCCAAATCAATTACACTTGGATGGGTGAATCTGAGAATTTTCAACCATAATTTGTTTGGTGGTGAGTGAAGCTTTATATTAAATTTCATTTTATTGATTATCTTTCATGGTTCTATCAACTTTATTAATGAGTTGATTTCTGATTGGTCTTGCGATATATTGTTGGCATGTTTATTAATTGTTGGCTAATAGTTTTAGATATTCTGATATTTTAGATTATGTTATAGATTAATATTAAATAAATTACACTAAGTGTTTTAAGTTAAATTAGGTTTTTGAATTGAAAGCTGAAACCATGTTTGTAGCTTTAAGTTTATGGCAAATTCTATTTAAACTCACAAATATGCTGAGTTTCCCCTTTCACTTTGAAAAAAAATATGCCCCCTATTTTACTAAGTTCCCTCCTCTTATTTTCAAATTTTCCCCTATCCCTTTCTATTTTCTACTTCACGTAGTAAAAAAAAGTAAAACCCTAATTTACACAGTAGAACGTAAGTGGAGGAGGAGGAGCGACACCTAAATCACGTAGTAGAGCAGCGGGATGGCGGGAGAAGGAGGAGCAACACCTAAATTGTTCGATTGTGCTGTCATAATCTGTAAAAATATATAAAAAAACAAAAAAAACCACCACGTAGTGGCACTACGTGGTACTGTGAAACAACCACGGAGTATGTAATTTAAAAAAAACATGGATTCGAATGCTTAATGCATCTACAAACTCTTCATTACCCGTGAAATCATCGAACTCCATAACTTTGAAGAATTCTTTTTGAAAAAACTAGATTCAATGGATAAGTTTTAGGATTTAGAAGAAGAAGAAACAAGAAGAGGGTAAAAAAGGAGGGTATTTTTGTGTTGTTTTTTTAAATAAGAACAATTCAGCGTATTTGTGAGTTTAAATAGAATTTGCCTAAGTTTATTTTGGGATATAACTATTTACAAATTAAATTTGTATTACTATGTCTAGCTTCTCAAGAATTTTTTTAGAGTTTGAAAAAGTTTAAAAGCGTGAAATCACAATAACAACATCATTCACTGCCTTATCGATCTATAACACTACAATGGTGTAAGCCTATAAATTCAGTAACCTCACTGTAAAAATACAAAATAAGTGAACTAAAATTTGGATATACTTCTTTGACGAACATATTCAAATCATGTTACACAGATTATACATTCTTTTATTTTCCACGTTCTATTGCTATACTATGACTCCACTTGTTTACTTCTCATTGCCTTAAAATTTTGTTGTACTTCATATATGACCCTGACTAAAGCATTTACAATTTATTTTCTTACACTATGTATAAATAACTCCAACTTTTGAGAATCTGAGAATTGGAAATGCTATGAGAGAGTTTTGATTGATTTTCACAATATGATTTATGTTTACTATGGGTCCAAATCTTTAAACTCTTACCGTCAAATGATTTTTCTTAAAAATACAATGGGGGTATGGTTTGGTTTTGTGGTTTCTGTTTGTGGAAGTTAATACAATTTAATTGGGAATTGAATCATTGAAATTTTCAATGTAGTTGATAATGTGCTAATTTTGTTGTATAAGTTTATTTTTAATTTTTTACAACGTAAGATTCTTTAAAATTTGTAGAATTTGACATTCTAGATAAGTTATTATTGATTTCTTATCAAATCTATCGTACTAATGTGTTTGTTTATGTTCCCCTCGATTTCGTTGAAACTCATTAAGTATAAGGATCATGGGAATACTTGACTATGTTACCATGCATGAATTTTCTTCCTTCTCTTTGTAAATTAGACTTAAATGCTGCAAACAAATCATATATGTTCATCTTCTGCGTTACAACATGTTTTAAGTCTATGATGACTAAGGATAAATAATTGTAGTCAATTGACTTAACCCTTAGTGGAATATGCGAATGCGATGCTTAAAATAGTAGAAACCATGATTTTTAACGGGCCCATAACCACATTCAATATTCGAACGATACATAACAATCAAGTATCATATATATAATTCAGATGATATCTTACTTTATCATTTTCATACTTCCATGGATTTTTTAGTTATCATATTTCTTACTAGACATAATTATTGAGTTTTATATATGTAATGGGAGGAGATGTCATATATGAATTGGTGATAGTTGATTATGATAACTTGTTTAAAGAAATTATCAGACTAGAAAGAGATTTAGTCTCCATTTGTTTAAGATATATTATTTACATTTCATACTTTGTTTCCCAAATGTAACGACCCGTATTTCTAACTATTTTAAATTATTGAACTTAATGTGGTTATTGGATAAAAATGGTTAGTATGCATTGAATGTGTTTATAATCAATAACTGAAGTTGAATAATAAATGTGAATTATTTAGACAGAAATAAAATAATGTTTATAACTAAAATTTATTCGAAATTTGAGGATTTATTAATATTGATTTATCGGGTAATTAAATTGTTTAAAGTTATGTTGAAATTATGTAAATAATGGAATTCTAGATTTAATGAGAATGAAAATGGCATCGTAAATTGATTTAAATCTTATTAAAGTATGAATGAAGATTTTTAATATTTAAAATTGGATTTAAATGTGAATAATTAAAGAATTGAAATTTTTATATTTTAATGGACGAGTAAAAATAGCCATTTTGGCCACTGTCTCGGATTTCGACGAAACCAGTTTCATCGGATCCGTAATAGCGAGTTATTGTAGTATTTCAAGTTTCGCAGCGATCGAACTTGTCATTTGGCCGTGCGAGCTTGAAACATGTAGAAATCAATTTAAGGAATTCGATAAAATAAATTGACTTTGAAAAGCTATCTTCCGCATACGATCGAATTAGACCTCGAAACTAGTTCCATTGCGTTCAGAATGGGGGTAAAACATTATGAATGCCTGGCGGCACGCTTCGATTGGAGTTAGGGTTGTTCAAACCTAACTAGATAAATACAGCACGCATAAAGAGAAAAATATTATTATATTCTGTAAAACCCTAGTTCAGAATCCATGGCCGCCGCCTATTATAATTCCAATGGCCGGAAATGTTCGAAACTTCTTCCCCTCTGATCTCCTTCATCTTTTATCGAAATTAAAAACTTCCAACATGAAAGTTGTAGATCTCGGCGAGCTCTTCACATCCAACGGTCGATTTGTTCCATTTCATCACGAATTCGCCAAAATTGAGTTTGGAAGGTTGCGCACGTTTTGGGTTTATTATTCCTAATGGCGGCGGTGGTGGAGACGTGACCTCTGGCGTGGGTGGAAGTATAGGCGACGCACGCGTTGATGAGTGTTGATCAATCTCCGGTTAAGTATAGGGGCGTGCCTGCATTGGATTTTGTGCATGCGGGTGGGTTCTTTGTTCCGCGTCTCTGATGTTCGAACGTGAGAAGAAGAGGTATACGTATTTTCTTTTAATTATTAATTAATTATTTTATATAAAAACTCAAATTTTCTAACTCGAATAACCTTTGTGTACGAGCTCGGATCGACGCGTGGTTTTCTCCGTTGCATTCGTATCGAAATTCTAGACATTATGGAACTGGTTTGGCTACATTCTGAGATTAATCAAATTTGGGCCTTTATTTGGATTTTAAATCGTTGATAAATTAAAGGTGAGTGTTTATACGCTCATACTTGACTGAAATAATTTTTATGTAGTTAAATTTATATCGTGAAGTGATTGAAAATTTATTGATTGTTGTTTGATAAGTTTAATTGACATTTAAATTGACATCTGAATTAATTGATAGGATTTGAATTGATAGTTAAATTGAATTAGAATTTAATTGCTTGTAAAATACCCGATATTGATAATTATGAAACTTTCGTGAGTTTTATTGACTGTTTGGATGATTGGTTGTGATGGATGCTATTGGTTGATATTTGGATGTTTATTTATTTTGATATATCATGTTATCATCCTGTATATTATTTATAGTATATAAAACTGTAAATTGAATTATTTCGAATAAATTAAGAAATAGGTTGAAATGATATATACCTATGGCATTTATTTTGGGATTGAAATGATATATATCCATCCCTGGAATTAAATTGAAATAATTGATTCACTTGGCCATAGGATAGAGAAATATATACGGACACTGGATTGGTTAAATTAAATGATTTTAAAATTTTGATTTGAAATTATTTAAATGATTTGGTTTTAAGAAATAAAAATCGAATTTATGGAAATCGAATTATTTTCGAACTAGAGCTCAAAATGTTGAAATTTAAATTTGGTAAACGAAATTGTTTAAATACTCGAAGTTGAGATTTTGAAGTTATAATCGAAATATGATTTGAATTTCTGAATTTTTTTTTAAATATTGGACTTTTATTCGAACTTTAGATATTTCTAAGTAAAAGTAACATAAAACGATACTTTAAAAATTGAGCTCAGAATTGAATCATATTTGAAGATTTGGATTCTAAATTGGATATTGAAGGAAAATTTGATCTAAGTGTTTTAAATCGATATTTTTGGAAATCGAACTCGGAATTGATATAAATCGAAATGGTTTAAATTTGAGATTTGACTTGAAATTAATTTGGGATTGAAATTGAAATTTATTTGAAATTGGAAGTGAAATTAATTTGGAATTGAAATTGAAATTAATTTGGAATCGAAGTGAAATTCGACTTGAAATCGGAATTGAATCGATTAAAGCGAAATGGAAAATTTGGAAAGTGAACCGGTTTGACTTTGAAACTATTTTTAAATGAATTATTTTAGTATAAACGGTTTAAAATCTATATTCTTGAATATTCAAATTAATTTTATTTTTCAAACTATTTTGCTATATAAACCATTTTCAATACTCAAACTATTTTCTCTTAAATTATTTTAACTATTTAACTATTTTAAAATTATTTAAATTATTTTCTAAAATTCAAACTAGTCAAAGGGTGAAATGTTTATATTTAAATCTTGGGTTTAAATGCAAATTGGGTTAAAGTGAAGTTATAACCTAAATTGTAATTCGAATCAAATTTTGAAGTGAAATCGATATATCGAACTGAATTGTCATTTTGAAGTAAAATATGGTTTTTGAAGCGAATATGATGATTTCAAATGAATATGATTTTTGAAGCGAATACGATGATTTCAAAATGGATATGATATTTGAAGCGAATATGATGATTTCGAAATGGATTTGATTTTTGAAGCGAATATGATGATTTCGAAATGGATTTGATATTGAAATGAATATGATATTTTGATATCAAGTATGAATTGTTTTCGAAATATAAAAGAACCAACCGGTGTGTAAAACGACGTTTGGTTATTAAAGAGACTGGGGCCTCTTATTGGCATACTATCTGTAACGACCCAGAAATTTTGATAATTAAAATTCGAATATTTAATTGATTTTAAATATTAATAAATGGAATTTGGGAGTCGAATGATTTATTTTTCGAATGTTGGATTTTATTTGATAATTAAATCGATAATTTAAATAGTGAAATTCCAGAGGTAATTGAAAATCGAGTTTAAAATGATTGAAATTGATTTGGAAAATTTTATTTAATCATACTGGAGTTATAGAAATATTTTAGAACTTTCAGAACTGAATTTAAAGTTAATCTGTGAAAATTGAATATTTTAATATTTAATTTTCGACTGTAAAAATAGCCAATTTTCGAACAGCCTCAGAATTGAACGAGACCAGTTCCATTGGATCCGTAATAGTTAGTTATTATTGGATTTCAATTTTCGTATCAATCGGAGTTGTCGTTTGACCGTGGCAACTCGAAACGCATCGATATCGTTTTAATTTTAAATCGTCGAGTTAAAATAGTCATTTTTCAAAAAAGTCTCGGATTTCGACGAAACCAATTTCATCGGATCCGTAATGTGATATTATTGTAAGATTTCAAATTTCGTAATTTTTGGATTTACCATTTGTCCGGTACAAATTAAAACGCCTCGAAATCGATTTAAATCGGTTTAATTTAAACTGATCGTTTTTCTCCATATCTCACACAGACGATCGAATTAGCTTTCGAAACCTGTTCCATTGTGTCCGGAACGCGGGGTAAACCCCAGAAACGCTAGTCACTGCGCGTAAATCGGAGTTCTGGAAAACCGGATGAATAGTGATTGAGAAATTCTCTATAAATAGACCATTTATTCACAAAAATAAAAAAAGAAATTGCTAAACCCTAATTTTAGTTCAGCCGCCACCATTCAAAATTAATGGCCGATAATCTCATTCCTTCTCCCTCAAAATTCTTCAAATCCACACACCAATTCGTGAATCGTCCAACTACAAAGTTAAAGAGCTCGATGAGAGCTATGAACCCAACGGTGGAATTGGGGTTTCGAGATATGGATGGGAAGCTACGTGGCCGCGTTCGTGCTCGACTTACACCGGTTTCGAGACCACCTGGGGCGACCGAGCTCGCTGGCCTTCACGTCGCAGGTGGAGTTCGTCGTGGCGCGTCTCTAGCTGGGTCCTGATCGTCTTCAAGATGTTGGAAATGGTTGCGTCATTTAGGGTTTTAAGGCGGCTTCATGGGTTCGAATACGAACAAATTCGCGTGGGAGGGAAGAAGAAAAGGAACGGCCTTGATTTCGTTTTGTGAACGTGTGGCCAGATCTGTAATAGGTTGGAAAATAATAAAAAGAAAAATGTAAATTGAATTATATTGATTTGTATAAACTTTAAAAATGTTGTAACTCTTTGCTGCGAGGTCGGAAAATTACGAAACAAGCGGCGTTGGCTTCGTTTTGACGAATACTACACGATGCAGTTGGTTTGGAGTCGTTTGGAGTCAGTGAAAATTTTGGTTGAAATTAAACGCCTGTTTAATTTCAATCGGAATAAATCGCTATTGCAACGAATAAAACCCAAGGTGAGATCTTCTCACTCAAATTGAATGTGGAATTTTTGCAGTTATTGATTGCTATTGGATGTGCTATTAGATATGATAGGATATATCTATATATATATATATATATAGCAATATATACATATTGGCATATGTATATATTGGATTGATGATTTCCCGCCTCGTATAGCAGATGAGACCCTATTGCGCCGTTAGTAAGCGGATTTTTATAAAACCCATATACCGCGATAATTCCGTACTGGAGCGGAATTGGTATTGTGCTAACATCTTTGGATGCAGGGAAACAGGTTGGAGGGATCCGACTGGATTCCTCACCCGTATTTACTTATTTACAGATATTGATATATATTCTGTTATCATATTGATATATGATATTGACTGTTGTGATGGACTAATTGATGCTGTTGCATCATCGGATTCAGTTTTGAAATGTAAAAATAACGACTTTTATTTTAAAAAGATTTTAAAGTGATTTTTGAAAAGTAGACGTTTATCGGATTTTTGAATTGATTTATTTCAGAAAAATAAACGTCTAGAATTTTAAAGTTATAAGAGTTAAGATTTTTTGTGAAATATAACCAAAGTGTGATTTTTGAAATGAAAGTTGATTTAATTGTAAAATGGGTTAAATTGAGATTTTTAAAGTATTATAAAAGATGTACAAAAAAATTGATATATTTATCAATTAAAATTTTTGGAATTTTAAAATGAGTTTTTATAAGTGAAGATATGAATCTTATAGAATTTTAAAATTGTGAAGATATGAAATTTATAGCTGTATAAATTGTGAAGTTAAAATGAATGAAATTGTAGAATAGAAGATTTATAAGGAATTAACTTATAAATTGGATTTTTGCCTACAAATGAAATATTGATCGAATTTGTTAATAAAGGAGATTTACAAATCGAAGTTGTTATAAAATATAAAAGGTGAAATTTATAAACATTGTTTTATAAATCCAAAACCAATTGAAATTGATAGGTTAAACATAGAAGTTTAATAAAGGAGATATATCCGCGATTTTGGATAGTGGATAATTATTGAAATAAAAATGGGTAGAAAATATTGAAATGTGGTTAGTGAAGTATATTCACGATTTTGGACAGTGACTATATTGTTAAGTAAAATGGATACTGTTTTGGGAAAGTGATATTGAAAAATGAAGTTAAACATTTTAAAGATGTTTTAAAATGTATTATAAATCGAAAGCAGAGATTTCCGCAGTTCTTGTTGAAATAGACGTTTTCGAGAAATTTAAGGAAATGGTGGACTATAACACTGTTGTTATAGTAAATGATTTCCGAAAGGAAATGTTTTGATGTAGTATTGGGATTTATATATCTATCTAAATCCGAATCCCTATACTAGTGATTTCGAGTCGTCGTAACGATGTTTTACGTAACATTCGTTTTGACTCAAATAGATGTTGAAATTTATGATTTCCTTAAAGAATGAATATATACTTAAAATTTGATTTAAGTATATCGAATATTTTCAAATGTTGAAAATAAATAGATTTGTGAATTACTTATTTTTAAATAAGTATGGAAATGCTTTTCCAATATGAAATGAACCGTTTTGAGATTTTATCTTCAAAGATAAAATGAAAGGTGGAAATTGATTTGAAATTGTTTTCAAACGGTTAAGTGTGGAAATTATATATCTAGTAAAGATATTTTTGGAAGATGAAATAATTTGGAAAATTATTTGGAATCTGATGATGTTGCGCATCTTTATTGATAGTTAAATAACCGACTATCAATAATTACCTTGAGTAGGTATTTGTTGTGAATTGGATGAATTTGAATGCCACACTTATTTTTTGAAAAATCGCTCACTATTCGGGTTAGCCGGGAAAGGACCATGGGGTCGTATAACCCATTCCGAATATGTGATACGTCGTTATGAATCGCATTCGAAGACCGGTGTTGAAGACCGGATATTTTTGAAAACGGAAGGATTACCGTCGAGTTACTCTACATCGGCTGATCTCCGATTTAGAGGTTTTATCACCCTTAGTGACGGGAAGTCCGGACGTGATTAGAAATTTATCCGGATTTGCAAGGGCTTCGTGAGAAGTGCCTTCGGTTCTGTTCGATCCCAGAACAGACTTGTATGGATTGTGTGTCTGACGTTACAATTTGAGATATAAAGCTGATTTCTTTCAAATACATTTCTGTTGGTGGCGGAGAATTTATTCTCTTAGCTTAACACCCTTCTCTGAGACGTACGAGCTCAGAGGTTATGTAGTTGAAATTTATCAGCGATATATCCCAATTTGGTAACGTGGCATACTGAGTGTTGCTGTGAAATGATCGGTGTTTGATCATTTGTGATATGATCATTTGTTTGATCTTATATCTTTGTGATCATAGGTTGATCATTTTGTTTGACCCGAAGCAGGGCTTTTTGTAGAAAGCGTAGCTTTGTGGACGAGACTTCGTCGAGCCTCACACCCCGGAAATGGTCGAAACAGGAAGGATGCAGCAAGGTTCTAGGGAGTAGCGCCCCTTAGTGTATGTCATTCCTTCTGGATAAAGGTGGTATCATGGTATGGAGCCCAGATACTTAACCTCTGTGGTTACTGCATTATTATTATCTATGTGGTTTGTTGGAAATCGGGGATCCTCGGGAAGATCGGTGACGATCGGGGGATGGCATACGCGTGTCAGTAGTTACCTATTTTTGCAGAGGTAACCCGGCCTTGTGTTGGCAGAGATCCGGTTAGGTTCTCGGGTCGTCTATTCCAGGGACGTACCCATCGTGGATAGGAAGTTCCTTAGCCTGACCATTTGTTGGAAATCCAAAGAAACAATACGAGCCTTTACGATTTCAATTGTATAACCTGTCTCCTCAGGAGGCAGCTATAGCAGGCATAATATAATGGTACCTATGCTGGCTAAGATTTATATTATACTTTCGAAATGTTTTCCCACTATGCACTAATAATAATATCAAAAATGATTTGATTTTGCGTAGTAAGCATCTTTGACTATCATAAGAAGAAATCTCCTCCAAGTCTGCGTTTGCATTGTGTGTGTGGTGGGAGGTCTTATGGTAGTTTCATTTTCCAAAAAGCATTGCGAATTGACTTTAAAAATTATTTTGTTGTTATAAAGAATAACTGTTTTACGATCTCACACCAGTCACCATGACTGACTCGGAGTTTATTGTTTCCCTTCTAAACTCTGGGTGCCCACCAATTTCCACACGGGCAGCCTAGAGTTATATTATCAGGATATTCTGGATATTCTGGAGCTTGGAGATAAGCTGGATGACGAGACGTAGTATTTGTATTTGATAGTATTTATTCCGCTGTGTATTTTGTATGAGGACAAGTTATATAACTGTCCATTGATGTGATGTATTGTATTGAGTTGTATATTGACTCTGATTGATGTATGTATAAAAACTGATATAATTCTTTGTTTTAAAAGGCTAGCGTATATCTATTATATATTGTTCCGCTGCGATATGTGAGATTCTGATATTGTTCTGTTTCTGTTGCTGTTCTGTTGTTCTTCTTCTTTCTTTCTTCTCTTTTTCTTCTATCTTCTTCTTCTTCTACTTTTTCTTTTTCTTAAAACCATAACTTTTCGGGTTTCCGGCATTCGATGGCTCAGCAGTCGATAAAGTGAGTATCGATGTTGAATTTTCGAAAGTCGAAAATTTTCGGGATGTTACATTTGGTATCAGAGCATATGGTTAAGCGACAACCCTGCTCTGTTGGGTGTTACTCATTAGAGATAGAGTCAGTAGTACTCTAGAATGAGTTGAGTGTAATAATAGATATGAGCGCGTATTTGTTAGTGAATATAAAATTTGTTTTATATTGTGATGATTGGTTTGTTGAGTGGTATATGGATTCTGGTCGGTATTGTCCGTACAACTCTATCGATAGGGATCTCTAAACACTTATATAGAACAATTCGGCATGATATTGTTTTAAATTGGGTAAATGAAATAATTTTACCTTGATTATATTTTGTATATAAAGAAATAATTTTTCAGAATTATTAAAGTGTATATGAATTGATTGTTAAATTGTTTGAATAAGTTAAATTAAAACAACAATTGTGAAAGAGTAAATTGTATAAACCAATGAATTATAAAAGATGAAGTTATAATTAATATGATTTACAATTGTGGAATAATCATATATATATAAAGCGAAGTTATATAAGTAAAAGATTTGTAATTGTGATTTATAATCTGAAATAAAATTCCAGAGAAGTGTTTTGAAAGGATTTGATATTTTGGAAAAATGTTTTAGAGTGATGAAAGCTCTAAACTCTTTTCAGGTCGCCGGAAAATAATCCTGATGATGATGGCCACATCATTAGAATTCATTTTCGGGTTTCCAAAAGAGGAATTGCTGCCAGAATATTTTAAATAAAAGTTGATTGGGAAATTTTAGATTTTGTTTTGGGAATTCAAAAGATAAATTTGAACAGATTTCAAAATAGTTTTGAAAGATTGAAAAGATTCTGGAATTGAATGGATTGATAACTTATATAATTTAAATTCTGATAGAATAAATTTAACTTAAAGGATGAAGTTAAATTAAAGTAAGTATAAGTGAATCAATTAAATCTAAGTTGAGATTGTGGAATATGAAATCTGGATTTAATATGAATTTTGAATAAGTGAAGAAATTTGACCTTGGTAAAAGTGAAATAGGATTAAAATTTGAATTTGGATTAATAAGTGGAAACTTAAGTTAAGTTAAACAAATGATGTTTAATTGGAATATAACTTAAGTAATGTTGAACGAAGTTGATTTTGATATCAAAGTAAATTAATAAAGGGAATTTATTAAATGAATGTGAACTTGAGTTATATAAATGAAATTCAACTTTAATTGTTAAATGAATTAGCAATTGAATTGAATAAATGGATTGGATGTTAATCAATCTAATGTGAAGTATTGATATGAAATAATGAATATAAGTGTTAATTCATTAAAAGCTAATGAAGTTGAGAAATTAAATAAATTGAATGGAAGTCAATTTAATTTAAAAGTGTTGAACGAAATCGAATGTAAAATTTATAATTTGGTTGTGTTGAATATACATTGGTTGTTATTTGATTGTTAGTTGATTGTGTATGAAAATTCATTAAGTATTAATGAAATTGAATTAGCAAATTGGAAAGCTATGTGATTAAATTCAAATTGGAAGTGAACGAATGTGAATTAGTGAATGTAAACTAATTGAATTGAAAGAGAATGTTGATTAAATCCAATGTAAATGAATCGAATATGATTTAAAATTGAAAACCAATTCAATGAATGTTAATGAGAAGTGAATCTATATTGATTTGGTTATGAAGTTGTTGGATGATAGTTGGATGATTGTTTGATGGTTGCATTGTTGCTTTTGAATGCATTGTTATGTTAGCATATGTAGTATGTTGCTATATGATGTATATTGATTTTATTTTCATATCTACATGTTCTCATATGGTTTGTTGAGTGTTTAGTAGGTGCGGATGGCGTTGCTTCGCATTTGGAGCTCGCTTTCGCGCTATATTAGCCGTATACGCTCGCTAAATAAATAATAAGGTACATATCTCGGATTAAATATCGTACTTTTACACTTTTTCCCTACGGGATGCCTCATCACTTGATGGGATGTATATTTGTGATATACATACACTGTCATTTTTTTTCGGATCGAGCCGCGCAAAGGAGACGCTGGCGAAATTTTCTGAAAATTTAAGGCGTTAGAATATTTTTTGAGAAATTTGAAAATTTTGAAAACTAAGTTATGATTTGAAAACTTAGTAAAGATTTTGTGAGAAGTTAACTATGAATTTTGGAGAAGTTAAACACTTAACAGATTTGAAAATCTAATTTGAACGGTTTGTTTTGGAAAGTTAACGGATTTTGTATCTTTTTCTTACTTGGTAATTTCGAGGACGAAATTCTTTTAAGGGGGGAAGTCTGTAACGACCCAGAAATTTTGATAATTAAAATTCGAATATTTAATTGATTTTAAATATTAATAAATGGAATTTGGGAGTCGAATGATTTATTTTTCGAATGTTGGATTTTATTTGATAATTAAATCGATAATTTAAATAGTGAAATTCCAGAGGTAATTGAAAATCGAGTTTAAAATGATTGAAATTGATTTGGAAAATTTTATTTAATCATACTGGAGTTATAGAAATATTTTAGAACTTTCAGAACTGAATTTAAAGTTAATCTGTGAAAATTGAATATTTTAATATTTAATTTTCGACTGTAAAAATAGCCAATTTTCGAACAGTCTCAGAATTGAACGAGACCAGTTCCATTGGATCCGTAATAGTTAGTTATTATCGGATTTCAATTTTCGTATCAATCGGAGTTGTCGTTTGACCGTGGCAACTCGAAACGCATCGATATCGTTTTAATTTTAAATCGTCGAGTTAAAATAGTCATTTTTCAAAAAAGTCTCGGATTTCGACGAAACCAGTTTCATCGGATCCGTAATGTGATATTATTGTAAGATTTCAAATTTCGTAATTTTTGGATTTACCATTTGTCCGGTACAAATTAAAACGCCTCGAAATCGATTTAAATCGGTTTAATTTAAACTGATCGTTTTTCTCCATATCTCACACAGACGATCGAATTAGCTTTCGAAACCTGTTCCATTATGTCCGGAACGCGGGGTAAACCCCAGAAACGCTAGTCACTGCGCGTAAATCGGAGTTCTGGAAAACCGGATGAATAGTGATTGAGAAATTCTCTATAAATAGACCATTTATTCACAAAAATAAAAAAGGAAATTGCTAAACCCTAATTTTAGTTTAGCCGCCACCATTCAAAATCAATGGCCGATAATCTCATTCCTTCTCCCTCAAAATTCTTCAAATCCACACACCAATTCGTGAATCGTCCAACTACAAAGTTAAAGAGCTCGATGAGAGCTATGAACCCAACGGTGGAGATGGGGTTTCGAGATATGGATGGGAAGCTACGTGGCCGCGTTCGTGCTCGACTTACACCGGTTTCGAGACCACCTGGGGCGACCGAGCTCGCTGGCCTTCACGTCGCAGGTGGAGTTCGTCGTGGCGCGTCTCTAGCTGGGTCCTGATCGTCTTCAAGATGTTGGAAATGGTTGCGTCATTTAGGGTTTTAAGGCGGCTTCATGGGTTCGAATACGAACAAATTCGCGTGGGAGGGAAGAAGAAAAGGAACGGCCTTGATTTCGTTTTGTGAATGTGCGGCCAGATCTGTAATAGGTTGGAAAATAATAAAAAGAAAAATGTAAATTGAATTATATTGATTTGTATAAACTTTAAAAATGTTGTAACTCTTTGCTGCGAGGTCGGAAAATTACGAAACAAGCGGCGTTGGCTTCGTTTTGACGAATACTACACGATGCAGTTGGTTTGGAGTCATTTGGAGTCAGTGAAAATTTTGGTTGAAATTAAACGCCTGTTTAATTTCAATCGGAATAAATCGCTATTGCAACGAATAAAACCCAAGGTGAGATCTTCTCACTCAAATTGAATGTGGAATTTTTGCAGTTATTGATTGCTATTGGATGTGCTATTAGATATGATAGGATATATCTATATATATATAGCAATATATACATATTGGCATATGTATATATTGGATTGATGATTTCCCGCCTCGTATAGCGGATGAGACCCTATTGCGCCGTTAGTAAGCGGATTTTTATAAAACCCATATACCGCGATAATTCCGTACTGGAGCGGAATTGGTATTGTGCTAACATCTTTGGATGTAGGGAAACAGGTTGGAGGGATCCGACTGGATTCCTCACCCGTATTTACTTATTTACAGATATTGATATATATTCTGTTATCATATTGATATATGATATTGACTGTTGTGATGGACTAATTGATGCTGTTGCATCATCAGATTCAGTTTTGAAATGTAAAAATAACGACTTTTATTTTAAAAAGATTTTAAAGTGATTTTTGAAAAGTAGACGTTTATCGGATTTTTGAATTGATTTATTTCAGAAAAATAAACGTCTAGAATTTTAAAGTTATAAGAGTTAAGATTTTTGGTGAAATATAACCAAAGTGTGATTTTTGAAATGAAAGTTGATTTAATTGTAAAATGGGTTAAATTGAGATTTTTAAAGTATTATAAAAGATGTACAGAAAAATTGATATATTTATCAATTAAAATTTTTGGAATTTTAAAACGAGTTTTTATAAGTGAAGATATGAATCTTATAGAATTTTAAAATTGTGAAGATATGAAATTTATAGCTGTATAAATTGTGAAGTTAAAATGAATGAAATTGTAGAATAGAAGATTTATAAGGAATTAACTTATAAATTGGATTTTTGCCTACAAATGAAATATTGATCGAATTTGTTAATAAAGGAGATTTACAAATCGAAGTTGTTATAAAATATAAAAGGTGAAATTTATAAACATTGTTTTATAAATCCAAAACCAATTGAAATTGATAGGTTAAACATAGAAGTTTAATAAAGGAGATATATCCGCGATTTTAGATAGTGGATAATTATTGAAATAAAAATGGGTAGAAAATATTGAAATGTGGTTAGTGAAGTATATTCACGATTTTGGACAGTGACTATATTGTTAAGTAAAATGGATACTGTTTTGGGAAAGTGATATTGAAAAATGAAGGTAAACATTTTAAAGATGTTTTAAAATGTATTATAAATCGAAAGCAGAGATTTCCGCAGTTCTTGTTGAAATAGACGTTTTCGAGAAATTTAAGGAAATGGTGGACTATAACACTGTTGTTATAGTAAATGATTTCCGAAAGGAAATGTTTTGATGTAGTATTGGGATTTATATATCTATCTAAATCCGAATCCCTATACTAGTGATTTCGAGTCGTCGTAACGATGTTTTACGTAACATTCGTTTTGACTCAAATAGATGTTGAAATTTATGATTTCCTTAAAGAATGAATATATACTTAAAATTTGATTTAAGTATATCGAATATTTTCAAATGTTGAAAATAAATAGATTTGTGAATTACTTATTTTTAAATAAGTATGGAAATGCTTTTCCAATATGAAATGAACCGTTTTGAGATTTTATCTTCAAAGATAAAATGAAAGGTGGAAATTGATTTGAAATTGTTTTCAAACGGTTAAGTGTGGAAATTATATATCTAGTAAAGATATTTTTGGAAGATGAAATAATTTGGAAAATTATTTGGAATCTGATGATGTTGCGCATCTTTATTGATAGTTAAATAACCGACTATCAATAATTACCTTGAGTAGGTATTTGTTGTGAATTGGATGAATTTGAATGCCACACTTATTTTTTGAAAAATCGCTCACTATTCGGGTTAGCCGGGAAAGGACCATGGGGTCGTATAACCCATTCCGAATATGTGATACGTCGTTATGAATCGCATTCGAAGACCGGTGTTGAAGACCAGATATTTTTGAAAACGGAAGGATTACCGTCGAGTTACTCTACATCGGCTGATCTCCGATTTAGAGGTTTTATCACCCTTAGTGACGGGAAGTCCGGACGTGATTATAAATTTATCCGGATTTGCAAGGGCTTCGTGAGAAGTGCCTTCGGTTCTGTTCGATCCCAGAACAGACTTGTATGGATTGTGTGTCTGACGTTACAATTTGAGATATAAAGCTGATTTCTTTCAAATACATTTCTGTTGGTGGCGGAGAATTTATTCTCTTAGCTTAACACCCTTCTCTGAGACGTACGAGCTCAGAGGTTATGTAGTTGAAATTTATCAGCGATATATTCCAATTTGGTAACGTGGCATACTGAGTGTTGCTGTGAAATGATCGGTGTTTGATCATTTGTGATATGATCATTTGTTTGATCTTATATCTTTGTGATCATAGGTTGATCATTTTGTTTGACCCGAAGCAGGGCTTTTTGTAGAAAGCGTAGCTTTGTGGACGAGACTTCGTCGAGCCTCACACCCCGGAAATGGTCGAAACAGGAAGGATGCAGCAAGGTTCTAGGGAGTAGCGCCCCTTAGTGTATGTCATTCCTTCTGGATAAAGGTGGTATCATGGTATGGAGCCCAGATACTTAACCTCTGTGGTTACTGCATTATTATTATCTATGTGGTTTGTTGGAAATCGGGGATCCTCGGGAAGATCGGTGACGATCGGGGGATGGCATACGCGTGTCAGTAGTTACCTATTTTTGCAGAGGTAACCCGGCCTTGTGTTGGCAGAGATCCGGTTAGGTTCTCGGGTCGTCTATTCCAGGGACGTACCCATCGTGGATAGGAAGTTCCTTAGCCTGACCATTTGTTGGAAATCCAAAGAAACAATACGAGCCTTTACGATTTCAATTGTATAACCTGTCTCCTCAGGAGGCAGCTATAGCAGGCATAATATAATGGTACCTATGCTGGCTAAGATTTATATTATACTTTCGAAATGTTTTCCCACTATGCACTAATAATAATATCAAAAATGATTTGATTTTGCGTAGTAAGCATCTTTGACTATCATAAGAAGAAATCTCCTCCAAGTCTGCGTTTGCATTGTGTGTGTGGTGGGAGGTCTTATGGTAGTTTCATTTTCCAAAAAGCATTGCGAATTGACTTTAAAAATTATTTTGTTGTTATAAAGAATAACTGTTTTACGATCTCACACCAGTCACCATGACTGACTCGGAGTTTATTGTTTCCCTTCTAAACTCTGGGTGCCCACCAATTTCCACACGGGCAGCCTAGAGTTATATTATCAGGATATTCTGGATATTCTGGAGCTTGGAGATAAGCTGGATGACGAGACGTAGTATTTGTATTTGATAGTATTTATTCCGCTGTGTATTCTGTATGAGGACAAGTTATATAACTGTCCATTGATGTGATGTATTGTATTGAGTTGTATATTGACTCTGATTGATGTATGTATAAAAACTGATATAATTCTTTGTTTTAAAAGGCTAGCGTTTATCTATTATATATTGTTCCGCTGCGATATGTGAGATTCTGATATTGTTCTGTTTCTGTTGCTGTTCTGTTGTTCTTCTTCTTTCTTTCTTCTCTTTTTCTTCTATCTTCTTCTTCTTCTACTTTTTCTTTTTCTTAAAACCATAACTTTTCGGGTTTCCGGCATTCGATGGCTCAGCAGTCGATAAAGTGAGTATCGATGTTGAATTTTCGAAAGTCGAAAATTTTCGGGATGTTACACTATCTGTCAATATTGGAACCACTTTGACAACTGTGTACGCGGTGGATGATATCCAGAATGTAGTGGTTGAATTGGCGAACGTTTATTTGAATGAAGTAAGAAAACGATGATGGATAGCTTTGACACTCGTGTCATAATTAAAATGACTAAAATAGGAGCCTATGTTTGGCCACTGAGGTTAGCTACGTCTAGCGACGTTCATCCCTCATATTACTATTGTGATTTTGTATTCGATAGGTGCACCTTTTGTTTGGATTAATTGTCACGGTCGGCCACGGATGTGTTACGACCAGCCAGAAAGGGTAAATTGGTAGAATCCTACCTTCGGCATTGCCTCACGTGCCTTGTCATATTTATCCTTATACGAGCCCATTACGACTTTGGTTTAGTACTGTACCTATAGGAGACTCACTGGTTACCGACGTTACTGGTTGTGTTACAGGACCTGCATAGACTACATGTTATAAAAATGTGTTAAGGAGGATAAATGTAAAGTCTTAACGCTATTTTGATATTTATTTTACTGATAGACATTATCTATTATAGCGTACACTATTATATATAAATAGTTTAACGGATCCTTTGGAGATGGAAAATCCCGTAACATCTCTTAAGTTATTTCACGCACATTACACACTGGATAGGAGATGTAAAATCCCGTAAACATCTCTGACGCCTCGGCACTCATGTTTTATGCAATATCAATTTGACTTACTCAAGAGTGTTTTAGTCCTGACTCGAGTGTTTTGTCTTTTCATTACGCTCGGGTCAGCCCAGATTTTTTCAGTGTATTGAAAATCATTTTTTGGAGGACGACAACGAAGATTTGGTACATTATTATTATTAATATTTCTGCATCAAGTTGTCTGCTGCATTATTTTTATTTATCCCTGTTGTATATATAACTCTGATAAATGTTGTGTCGATTATAATAAAATATATAATATAAACAACTTCATGAATTGTTTATTTGATTATTATATTTTGTCGTTCCGCTGTGAGATTCTGTGTTTGGTTTCTTCTTCTTTTCTTATTTTTTTTAATTTGTCCCCATTGATTATCTACGTTCCGGATTGTTTGAGTTGGACATGTGTGGATTATTGCGATTTAAACTTTTCGAAATGTGGGTCGTCACAGTTAGTATCAGAGCCATATTTAGCGATAACCTTGGCTTTGTGGGGTTTGACTCATTAGAGATAGGGTAGTAATACCCTAGAATGAGTCTGTTTGAGTGTATATGTATATGAGAGAGCGTACTTATTAGTGTTATAAAATGTTTTGTATCGTGTTTACTTATCTGTTGAGTTGTTTATGAATTCTGGTTGATGTGCGGGACGCCGTGTTATCGATAGGAGTTTCTAAACACTTAAACGAGGCAAGTCGACATAATATTATTTTAAAAATCGAGTAAATGAAATAATTTTACCTAAATTATATTATATATAAAAGGGTAATTATTAATGAATGTCAGTTGTTAGGCGATAATAATATTTAGTTATCATCGATTATTGGTTGAATTAAAAATAAAACGAATACTTAATGAATTTTATTTTATGAAGAATTTGATAATTAAATTAAATTGAAATCAATTAAAATAAGAATTGGTAAAAATGAAAAAGTTGCAAATTAATGAAATATTTTGGTAATAAGGTAAGGAAACTTGTATAAGTATATTTATAATATAGCTTATAAATAGAATGATTTTAAAAATTGAGAATTTTAGAATATAAAATCCTTTTATTTTCAAAATTGTTTTTCGAAGCCTTCAAAATTAATATTAATATTATGTGAATGAGTTTTCTTTTTTTTTTTGAGAAAAATGTGTGATCCTTTATAAATAAAGGAGAGCACGCATACAACTATATATAACACAACGATAAGGTGCTGCCAACATGCCTGGCAGGTAACAAAAACTAACTGCTAGAAACGGAAAACTTAGATACCCCTATGATGAGTTTCGGCAAAGCCACCACCCATCGCACCTTGATATCAAGTTCCGGCATGGCCACCCCTCGATATCAAAGTGTTAGAAGTACCTAAAATACTAAAGAGAAAACCAGAAATAAGGAAGCACAATGCATCTGGATCAAGAGGACTGGATAGTCAACTAATCTGAAGAGAAAATGAATGTGATGATGGCTGGAAGGTCCGCTCTGATGTCTCTCTATGCTAGAACCATAAGGAATCTTAATGGGAAGACTCTGCACTGAAGGAATCACTATAATCCAAAAAGCAGCAAACCGAAGACATGAAAACCTGCAATAAGAAACTGACCCCCAATGGCCCATACCTGAGCCTGGAAGAGAACTAAGAAAAAGAATTAGAATGACACACACACACACATATATATATATATATATGTATATTTTAATAATTAATATACATATATATGTATAAAGAAGATAGATAATAAAAACAAAATAAGACAATTAAAACCATAACTAAAGAAAAAAGAAAACTTATAAACAAATACCAAAAAAGACAAAATAACCGAGAGAAAAAACTGAGCAGAAAATAAAATTATTATGTACTTTCAATCATGAGTACATTATAATTATTAGTTGGGTCATCATATAAATTTGAAAAAATACTAATACTATTATTACTAACATTGAATATATTATTATTTTTAAAAGAATTAGTATTATATCTAACCTTATTAAGATATCCTTTAAACTGATTAATTTTAGCTAATTTATATTTGGGATTAGAAATCTAATTAAAACAAAATGAAGAAATTGAAAAAATCAATTTATTAAAATGACTACTATTATTATTAAAAATTCTTTGATTTCTTTCAAACCAAATATACCAACTAATAATAATAAATAAAGAATCAAGTAAGAACCTAATATGCTTTTTGAACCTAAATCTAAAGTTATTCCAGTAAAAATCACAATTCGAGATTTTAGTTATTATGTTAAAATTAAAAAATTTAAGAGTATTATTTAGAATGTAATAAGTATCCAAACAATCAAAGTATATATGCGTAGTATCTTCAAGAAGCAAGTTGCAAAAATGACAATTATTATCAATTTGAATGTTTTTTCTCTTTAAAAGTTCTATTGTATTAAGTTTTCTATGCATAATTAACCACATGTGAATTTTAGATTTAGAAGGTGCATTAGATTTCCAGATAAATCTAAATGAGTTATTTAAAGTACCTAAAAAATTAATAAATCTATAAAAAGACTTAGAGGTATATTTCTTACTCTTATCCCATTCCCAATTACTAATATCGTTATCATTATCAATATTATAAAGATTTAGTCTAGCATAAAGAAGATTAAGTTGCCTAAGAGTAGAACCAATTAAAATACTATTAAAACCAAAGTTCCAAGGAGGTTCTTCCTCAGGAGAATAAACATCTCTAACTAAAGCAAACTTAAAATTACAAATTTCATAAAGCTCTTTAAATTCCAACTTGAGAGGTAAAACTGAAATCCATCGGTCATGCCAAAAAGAAGTACCATTACCAGAATGAACAATTATATTAATACCTAAGTTAAAAATCTCATGGCATTTCATAATATTTTTCCAAAAAATAGAAATATTTTGAGTAACTGGGGAAGCAAATAAGTTGCTATTCCCATTATGATAATATTTAGATATAATCTCTTTCCAAGTGTTATTATCATTTACGTCTCTAAACTTCCAAAGCCATTTACCTAGTAAGGCCAAGTTCATATTACGCAAGTTAATAACACCTAATCCACCTTCCTTTTTAGCTTTACACACCATTTCCCAATTAACTAAACATTTTATACTATTATTAGGATTTTCCCTACCCCATAAGAAATCTCTTCTAATTTTATCAATTTTATCAGTGACCCAATCTGGGAATAGATGCATGGACATCCAGTATATCGGTAGGGCTGATAAAACCGAATTAATTAAGACTGGTCTACCTGCCCTAGATAAAAATCTACTATTCCAATTAGAGATCTTATTTTTGATTTTATCAATGATTATAAGCCAATCCTCATGTTTCAGTTTGGTGGGTCTAATCACAAATCCTAAATAATCAAAAGGAAATTTCATAGTTTTGCAATTTAAAGTGTTAGCAACTAAGTTTTCAACCTTACCTAAGTCATTTAAAACTAAAACTGAACTTTTGTCAAAATTAATTTTTAATCCTGATAAAAATTCAAAACTGTATAAAATAAACTTTAGGGTAATGATGTGTCTAGGTAAATGAGAGGAAAAAAGCAAGGTATCATCGGCGAATTGGAGAACCGATATACCATTGCGTGAAAAGTCATTACCAACATTTCCAAGGATACCCTTTTCCACAGCTCTTTTAATAATCTTCGCAAAAACATCTGCAGCTAAATTAAATATTAAAGGCGACAAAGGGTCCTCTTGTCTTAATCCTCTCTTAGATTGAATCTTATTTCCTAATATACCATTAACCATAATACTAGAGTTTCCAGTTCTAAGCAAATTCTTAATCCAATTAATCCATCTAATACTAAAACCTCTAGCATGAAAATGTCAACTAAAAAATCCCAATCTACCGAATCAAATGCTTTAGCAAAATCAAGTTTTAAAATTGCACAAGTAATGTTATTCTTACAACAGTGGTTAATAAATTCTTGAACAGCTGCCACTCCTTCAGTGATATTTCTCCCTTTGATGAAGGCTGATTGAAAACAATCAACTAACTCATTCATTCTAGTACTAAGTCTGTTGGCTAGAACTTTAGAAATGATCTTAAGAGAACTATTAATTAAAGATATAGGTCTAAAGTCTTTTAAAAATTTGGCTCCTACTTTTTTATGTAATAAAATAACATTTGCATAGTTGAATCTCCCTAATTCTAAATTACAATTATAAAAGTCATTAAAAATATTGACTAAATCTAATTTTAAAATATCCCAAAAAGTTTTATAAAATAAGATTGGAAACCCATCAGGACCCGGGGATTTATCACCTGGCAAGTCATTAATAGCTTTTTTAATTTCAACTTCGGAAAATGGATTATCTAACTCTGATAAGTCAACTACAGAGTCATATGGATACAGGTCTTTCAAATTAACATTAATTCTATGATTGTTTTTTGTACCAAAAATATCTTTATAATAGTCTGTAAATGCCTTGTTAAGATCTCTTTGATCAACAAGTTCTTCCTTATTAACAATAATAGAATTAATAGTATTATTACATTTTCTACCATTGGCAATGTTATGAAAAAATTTAGTGTTATTATCTCCTTCATTGATCCATTGAATTCTAGATCTCTGCTTCCACATTACCTCCGCTTTTTCTAAAATTGAATTAAGTTCATCTTTTAAGTTGACAAGAACATTACGTTCACCTATATTTAGATGTCTAAATTCTTCTATCTTATTAATTTTAAGCATCTCATTAAGAATGTTATCTTTTTTAATTTTAATATTACCAAAAACATTCTTATTCCAATTTTTAAGAAAAATTCTAAGCTCCCTAAATTTTAAAACAAAGGATTTTGCTGAATTATCCTTATTTCTAATATTATGATAATTCAAAGAAATCCACTTACCCTTAATTAAATTCTCAAAGTTAGAATCCAAAAGCCATATCTTTTCAAATTTAAAATTATTAATAATAACTCTATGGTGTTCACAGGTGAGAATAATAGGACAATGGTCTGAGTACGTGTAGGGAAGACCAATAACTCTACAGATAGGGAATTTATCTTCAATCTCATCGCTAACAAAAAATCTATCAAGAAGAGCCATAGATGGAGACTCCCTAGCGTTACTCCAAGTAAACTCTCTATTAGAAAGGGGAATCTCAATCAAGTTAGAATTAACAATAAAACAGTCGAATTCTTCCATGGCAGAATAATCCCCTTCCCTGGGAGACCGCTCTCCTAAGAAACGCGTAACATTGAAATCACCCCCCAAAATCCAAGAACCTGGAGTTAAAGCTCTAAATTCTAGGCATTCATCCCATAAAATTCTCCTATTAATTTTAGAATCAGGCCCATATACATTAGAAATATTTAAAAAAGAATTATCAGAAAGATTAATAAGAATAATATGGATAGAATGTTGTTTAGTAATACATTGAAGCAATCTAAAATATTTATCACGCCACCCAATCATTAAACCCCCTGAAGAACCCACAGAAGGAAGAAAAACCCAATATCTAAAATGAAAACCACCTAATCTTCTTAAAAAATGAATGTCAGGTAAGTTAATTTTAGTTTCTTGAAGAAGAGCAATGTCTGTAGAAAAGTCCTTAAAAAACGCTCTAACTTTATCACATTTATTTAAATCATTTAGACCTCTAATGTTCCAACTAGAAATCCTCATAGACAAACTGAACTAGCCCTCTCTAATTCCTTACACCTAATAAAATCCCTATCCAACTCTATATCCGTAAAAATGAAAGAAGTATCACGAGAAAGCTGACTAAACTCAGCTGATGAAAGGCTGCCTAATGCATAAGTAGAGTATGTGCTACCCAAACAAAAACTCATACCTGAGCCTGGATTCGTAGTGCCATGTGCGGCACTCGAACCAGGTAACTCACCAATAGAATGAGACAGGCAGTTACGAAGCCTAGCACTTCGACGAACGGATCCGCTAGAAGCTACTACTTTCTTATTCTTGTCTCTCTTCAGCGATGAAACCAAATCCTTTACTGGAATAATACTAGTAGCCGATTCAGCGATCAAAGGGATACCACTATCACCAGGCTTAATCTCTGAATCAAACCCAACTGAACTAGCTGCAGAAAAACCCAATGGAAGCTGATTCGTGCTTGCATTTTTCAATGAGAAAATGCCTGGAACTGTATTAGAGAAATGCAATCTTTCACCATCTATGATCTCAGGCAATACTTCAGATTGTAAACATTTATAGTATCTGCCAATTTTTACAGAGGATGCACGTAAACTGGTGTGCATATCCATTGTGCATGAGTGACAAACAGCTGGAGACATTTCCAAGTCAACCTGGATCACCGGCATTTTATCAAACAAAACGAACGACTCTTCTTCAATATAGTCTTCAACCACCAAAGAGCCATCAAGCCATTCCAATAATTCATCATTGATCAAGGCACTATCTGAAAAAGCTTTAGACTTACCCATATTACTGTTGTTATCATCTTTATCCAAAACTGAGGAGCTGACCGATAGAAAGTCATCATGTTTTTCAGAACTGTTAACCAAATCAAATGATGAAATCTCACTAAACTTTAGAGAATTTAAAACAGAGTCAAGACCATTTGCTTTGAACTTTGAAGAAGCCACAAAACTTTTTAATCCAAAAATCAATTGATCCCCATATCTGTTATTGCCTAGATCTATTGAGTCTTCATCCAAAAAATCAAAAACAACATCACCTAAATCATCAGACCAATCCATCGATGCAATTCCCGAATAACTACAGTCAAGAGAACTAACCCCTCCACTACTATCAGAAATCGAAAGGAAATCTCCCGATTTATTCAAATGAACTGGAATAAAATGCTCCGTGGAATGAGATTTATCACTATCATCGACAAGAGAATCTAGTGAAAAGCCAGCTTCAGGACTCGAAGAAAGACAATCAAATTTGTTGGATATAGATAGCTCGAATTTGTTCTGAACACAATGTTTGAATGAGCGCTTATTCCTTCGAGCAAACAAATGACAATGATCTTCAAATAATTCACATACTTTCGATGATGGCATATAACAAGACTGATCCAAACAAGAATATACAGCGGGATCAAGAAGAATAGGATCAAAACCCAAATAATAAGCATCGAGAGAAATAGAAGAAATCAATTCGACTGGGAAGACATCAGAAGGGACAGACTTATCAATCAATATATCTGAATGACCAACAAATTCTGGTGAACCATAAGAACTATCAATGGACCCTTTTCCATAGTTCGGCTCATTGATGATGTCGAAGTGATAAAAAAGATCATCGAGATAGCTTAAACCTATATCTTTTTTGGGCCAAAGAAAATCAATCAACAAACCTCTTAACATCAGATATTTTAGGACAAAGTGAAAACCATGATTAACCAGAGAAGAAGAAGAACTACCCTGCTCTCTGGAATCAATGAGTACCTTATCTTCTCCAACAACAGGTTTACCAAAATAGATCTCTGGGTTACCAAATCTATCAAAATAACCCTTACCAATTGTAACGATCCCAGTTTTAAAGATGAATTTAAATTTCTAATTTACTTGAATTTTTGGATAAAAATACGGATTTGCTCGAATTTTTCAAAATTAATAAGAAATGTATACTTATTTGTTTTTGAATTTGATTTGAAACTCAAAATGAATATTTGCAATTGAACTGGATTACAAATAAAACCAAAATATATGCAGGCAAGAAAATAGTAGAAAGTATCAACCTGGGAAAGCAAGTCCAAAGTAAACAAGGAAAAAAAGTATATGTAGACTTTACAAAGCAATAAGACAAGGAAAATAGAAGAATTTAAACAAGGAAATAATAAAAACAAAAGTGGATTTGTTGTAAACAGATTAGAAGCAATACATGTAAACTAAAATAAGATTACATTAAGCAATGCAAGAGGGCTGAAGCAAAACAAATACATACTATAAAAGTTTTATATGAAGCATAAAGAACATGAAACAAAGATAAAGGAAGTACATGTACAAAGTAAAGAAACTGTACAAACATAACAAATATTATAAGTTGTAAACCCAATTGGACATGCATTTAATGCCCCATCCTCTCAGGCACACCCTATGTATCTTCTCAGCCGAAAACAAAGCATGGCTAAGTCAACAAGAATAGAAAAATATCAGATCAAAGACAATGTTGTACCAGTATATGAAACAAAGCCTGCATATTTTTATATATACATCATCTCCATTTCATTCCTCTAAAACCTGAGCATTAGAAGAAGAAAAAAAGAAAAACTACAACCTGAAAACTAAACAAGATCAACAACTATCATCATCTACAAACTCAAAATCATTCAACTTAAAAGGAAGCAGAACAGGGTTAAAGGCAGATCAAACATACAGCCTTCAAAACAAAAAGCTTCCTCTGTACAAATCTTGTTTCCAGGTGAGCAAAAAATTTCTACCCTGAAATTACTTATTGTGTTAATGCCTGTGAGCAATTTCCTCCCTGAATCTGTTTATTTTTGTTGTGAGTAAACCTTCATTCAAAAACCACAGAATCTGTTTATATCTGAATTGTTTGTGGTTGATATCTGATGTTTGTTGTGAAATATGCTTGAGTAGATGTTAAAAATGCATGTTTGTTCATATATCAATATATATAAGCCTGTGTATGTCCATATGCATATATCTCTGTTAAGTTACAGGAACAAAATTTAAAACTAAATTCAATTGCTCCTTCTATGATTGATTATAGGTTATGATTCCCAAATGAAAGATGATTAGAAGAGTATAACATCATTTTTTTTGAATGTTTTCAAAATTTTATGTCAGGTAATCATTTCAAAAATTTAAATTTTACAGTAAGTTATCTTCAAACTTGAAAATTAGAAAATTTTATTTTAGAGTTTTGGTTATACAAATGGATTTGAGTTTACAAACGATTATTTTTAAGATGAAAAACAGAATTTTTAGTTTCGATTCGAGATGGAATTTTTAAGATGATGGGAAAACCCATTTTCGTCAATTCTCGGTTGTAAATGACGAATTGAAAGGTGTGTTTGTTATCGAATATAGTTTGAAGGATGTAGATCATCAGAAAAACAGTTAGAGAATTTGTAGATGATCGTGGATGGCGAACAAGGTTGATTTAGGGTTTAACAACCCAGTTTGTTCAGCGAAGTTTTGAAGGGGAGTTCGTCATCAATATGGCGTCGGAGTTGATAGGACTGGGGGAAGTTGACACGTAAGGTTTTGGCGACGCTTTGATGAAGTTTCGGTGGTCTCTGGTGAACTTGTTGTCTTCGGCGAGAAATTTTTGTGTCGAAGCAGTTGGTTCCAGTTTGAGCTAGAAAGCTCGATTTCGATTTGACGCATGAATCGATCTGTTGGTGGTCGGAATGGGGTGCGAGGTTGATTGTCGACTTGTCGACGCTAGAGGTGATGGTCAGAGCCGCCGCATTTGGATGTGCACGTGCACGTTGTCGCTTTGGTGTCAGCGTTGGTGGATGTGGATTTGCGTGTTGATTCTCGAGTAAGAGGGGTGGCTGCTTCGAGTTCGTACTCGTATACGCGAGTATATTTCCTTTTGCTTTAGTTTGAAAACTTAAGTAAACTAAAGGTTTAAATTGGAAAAAAAAGGGAACGAAGGTGACAGGGAGAGTTCTCGGGGAAGTAGTGAAAAGGCCCGAGTGTTTACTTGAGTGAACTGAAAACTCGCTCGGGTTGATTTCCAAACCTGCAAACTAATAATGATATGTAAACTGTTTAAACAAATTTAAGAGATAATTAATGTATGACAATTTAAAATCAAGCTTTATTACAAGTTAACGAATTAAGTCAATACTTAACAAAGTTTTTAAAAATCCAATTTATTCGTTAAGTAAGTAGTTAATGTAAGACAAGGGTTGAAAAATTAACCACCACTAAAGTTTTCAAGTTAGTAAGAATATTTGTTTTCAAAGTTCAAAGAAGATTTTTTTTGTTAATTATTGTTATTAATTGTTTGGAAAAAAAGAGAGGGTGATTAAGATGATTAATTTTAAAATTGTAATTAGTTAAGTGACTAGAGATTTGTCGATTTGAAATTAAAGATTTGACTAAATTAAAATTTAGTGTTTAAATCTAATTGTAATTACAAACTGTTAATTAGATGATTAAAGTTATGTAATCTATGATTAGTAGTTGATTTAAGATAATTGATTAAGGAATAATTTATTAAAATTTAATTAAATTACCATTAAGAATAGTTAATCATCGATTTAAATAAATCAATAAAAATAGTTATGTGATCACCTTCCCTCTAAATTGAAATCCGTAAATGGATCTTTGTGAAGCTGAGTAAACTTTGTGAAATGAATCTTTTTGTTTAAAAGATTTGAAATAGTAATTGGTTTAAACCATTTGAAAGAAAATTTGGAATTATTAAGTTGTGACTTAATTGAAACCCCAGATCTATATGGTTTTAAATATTGCACTCACTATTCGGGTTAGCCGAGAAAAGACCTTTGGGTCATATAACCCATTCCGAATAGTGATACGTCGTATATGGATGGCATTTGAAGACCGGTGTTGAAGACCGGATATTTTCGAAAATGAAAGGACAACCTGTCGAATGTCTCTGCACCGAGTTGCTCCGGTATAGAGATTTATATCACTCTTTTTGTGATGGGAAGTCCGGACGTGATTAGAAAATTATTCGGATTGCAAGGGCTTCTTTGGAAGTGCCTTCGGTTCTGTTCGAACCCAGAACAGACTTGTATGGATTGTGTGTCTGACATTACATTTTGAGATATAAAGCTGATTTTTTTCAAATACATTTCTGTTTGGTGGCGGAGAATTTATTCTCTTAGCTTAACAACCTTCTCTGAGACGTACGAGCTCAGAGGTTATGTAGTTGAAATTTATCAGCGATATATCCCAATTTGGTAATGTGACATGCTGAGTGTTGCTGTGTGATGATCATTGTTTGATAATTTGTGATATGATCATTTATCTTTGTGATCATTGCTTTGATCATCTGTTGACCCAAAGCATGGCTTTGTACCAAAGCGTGGCTTTGTGGATGAGACTTCGTCGAGCCTCACAAACCGATAATGGTCGAAACAGGAATTGTGCGGCAAGGTTTCAGGGGTAGCTTCCCTAGGGTATGACCATTCCTTCTGGAAAAGGGTAGTATCATGGTATAGAGCCCAGATACTTACTCATGTGGACACACTTTATTTATTATGTGTGATGTTGGTTACCGAGCGCTCGGATAAAGGTCCCAAAGGACCGGGGGTGGCATATCTGAGGTTTTGTATATTCCCCGGGAAAGGGGGTAGCCGGCCTTGTTTGGCAGAGAGCGGTTTGTCTCTCGGAGCGTCCCGCCAGAGGCGTTCTTTCATGGCATAGGAAGTTCCTTAGCCTGACCATTTGTTGGAAATCCAAACAAAACAATATGATCCCTTTACAATTTCAATTGTATAACCTGTCTCCTCAGGAGGCAGCTATAGCAGGCATAATATAATGGTACCTATGCTGGCTAAGATTTATATTCTACTTTCGAAATGTTTTCCACTATGCACTAATAATAATATCAAAAACGATTTGATTTGATTTTGCGTAGTAAGCATCTTTGACTAACATAAGAAGAAATCTCCTCCAAGTCTGCGTTTGCATTATGTGTGTGGTGGGAGGTCTTATGGTAGTTTCATTTTCTAAAAACATTGTGAATTGACTTTAAAAATTCTCTTGTTGTTCGTTTTTAAAGATAAACTGTTTTTGTTGCTCACACTAGTCCCATGACTGATCCGGAGTTTATTGTTTCTTTCCTAAACTCTGGATGCTCAAATTTTTTCTACACGGGCAGTCTAGAGTTGGGTTTTTCAGATATTCAGATTTAGTAGATTTTCTGGAGCTAGTTCAGTCTTTGGATATGGACTGCACTTGCTTATCTTTGTGCCTCGTTATTGGGAATTCGAGCTATTTTTGGATTGGTGTTATGAAGATGGAGATTATCCGCTGCTGATGTTATCATTTTCTTTTCTGCTGCTGTTTCTTATATCATATCTCTGATGTATATTGATATTCATTGTATCACTCTGTTGTATCAGATATTGTATCAAATATTGTATATCAATGTATTATTCATTTCTTCCGCCGTGTTATTTACTTAATTGTGTTATAAGCTCCGGCTGTTTGCGCCAAAATTGGTCACAAACCCCAAATGTCGTTGAAAGCACCAGTTCGCAATCACAATTCACAGATAACACATATGTAGAGAAATAAGTATGCAAATCACACTGGAATCTCAATAAAAACAGTAAATGAAACAGGTTTTATAGTGGTTCGACGATCTTGCCTACGTCCACTCTGAAGTTGATGATTTTATTGATGTTCACTTGATGATTACAATTTCTTCTGATGTAATACAACTGATTTTATGATTATACTCTGAATCTAAGGAAGTAGTGGTGATTCTGAGTAAATCTGGCAGAGTCTGGGCGCTCTTTAGCTCCTAAAATTGTCCGAACCCTTTTCTGAATGACCAGGGACTCTATTTATAGGTGTAGGAGGCTGATATTTCGCCTAAAATTCGAGGAGACCAGTTCTGGTACGTGAGGGGGCCCACATGCCCGCTTTCAGGAAATCCGGGCCCACTTCGGGGTCGATTCGAACTCAACTTCGAATCGATCAAGATTTGCTCCGATTGAGATGAAATTTGGCATGAACATTCCTTATGTTGCCAGTAAGCTACTGTGAAAATTTCATAGCATTTGGACTTGTAGATCTTGGGATATGATCGATTCAAGTTCATGTTCTCGGCTGCGAATCCTCTTCGAATCGATCCTCCTCGAACCGGTCTCTTCGAATCGACGCCTTCGACTCGATTCATTCGAATCGATAGAGTCGACTCGATGGTTCAACGTGTCTTCGTGATGACGTGGTGCGCCTCCTTCGTATCGATCCGACTTCCATGCCGAGTTGATTGGTCGAATCCATGGTTCTAGCCGCTTTGACGTAGTAGATTCGAAGGAGTGGGTTCGAAGCATTGGTACTGATTCGCCTTGATGGATTCGAAGGAATTCATTTCGATGGAGTCGAAGGTAACCGGTCTGTAGCTTTATGGATTCGAAGTAATTCAACTAGATTGATTCGAGTGAATGTTTGTTTGGTGGATGCGAACTATGTGGAGTTGAACATATGGATTCGAACAGAGTGCTCACTGATGGTTACGAAGCTCCGAGGCCAGATGGATACGAAGTAGAGGGGTTTCATCGATGCGAAGCAGGGGAAGGTTGATGGATTCGAACGCATGTTTCTGCCCATGGATTCGAACTCAATGCCATGTGCTCCATTTGCATCGATGATATCCTGAGCGTACGACCTCGGATTGACTGGAAATTTGGAACGTTGCCTTTCCTGACCTTGCTTGTCATGTCTTACCAATTGTAGCCAGATCTGGACTCGGACAAAATTCATTGATATCCACAGTGTTCTTGTGATGTAACTAATTTTCAGGACGGATTGTCATTGATTTCTAGTCAGTTTCTTGGTGTCACGGCCTTGCCAAAAGGCGGGATAACATTTGCCCCCCAAAACATGCCTTGCGGTAGGAAGGCGTGTTTTGTAGTTCCGTAAGCTGGATGTTCATATTCTGTCATCGACCTGTAAAGAACTTGATGATCTTTCCCGACCATGAATGACGATCGTCCGCGACCGTATGTCATTTGAGGTAATATGGGACCGTTCGAGGTCGGATGCCGTTCGCGGTAAATAAAGAAATGGGACCGTTCGCGGTCGGATGCCGTTCGTGGCAAATAAAGAAATGGGACCGTTCGCGGTCGGATGCCGTTCACGGTAAATAAAGAAATGGGACCGTTCGCAGTCGGATGTCGTTCTAGACGAATTGTGACCGTTCGCGATCGGATGTCGTTCTAGACGAATTGTGACTGTTCGAAGTCGGATGTCGTTCTAGACGGACTGTGACTGTTCGACGTCGGATTTCGTTTTAGGCGGATTGTGACTGTTCGAAGTCGGATGTCGTTCTAGACGGATTGTGATCGTTCGCGATCGAGTGTCGTACGAGGGAAAATTTGATCGTTCGCGATCGGGTGCCGCACGAGGCAATATGTGATCGTTCGCGATCGAATGTTATATTAAACAAAGTGTGACCGTTCGCGGTCGGGTGCCGTTCGAGGCTAATGGTGACCGTTGGAGGTCGGGTGCCGTTCGAGGCGAATGGTGACCGTTCGTGGTCGGGTGCCGTTCGAGGCAAATGGTGACCGTTCGTGGTCGGGTGCCGTACGAGGCAAATGGTGACCGTTCGAGGTCGGGTGCCGTTCGAGGCGAATGAGTGTGCCCGGGGGGGGGACTTAGTATTATCAGTGTCAGGTTGGTTCATCACTATCTTAGAGCATGCCTAGGGACCGTTCGTGATCCCGTACATGTGTAAGTAGTTTAGCTGTTATGGAATCACAGGTAGCATTCTTTTATTGAAAATAAGTCTTTAGCGGAAATGTTAAACAAAATCAAGTTCAAATATTCAAATCAAGATGAAACAAAAGCAAAGCAAGGATGTCAAAGTGTAAACTCCCACAACGATAGGGTTAATAGTCATTCAGAGCATGCCTATGGACCGCTCGTGATCTCGCACATGTGTAAATGACTTACCCATGTTGGTGAAAGGTTTACGACTCGTTCATCGTTATTTCAGTTAATTGATAACCATACGGTGTCCCGGCTCAAGGTTACCCCTAGCCGATGTAGATGGTGGTCGCTCTGGTTCCACCGTTGGAGCTCGCCTTCTCACATACTGAAGTAGCCTACCGTTCCTGATATGCCCTTCTACCTCATCCTTCAGGTGTCTACAGTCATTTGTGCTATGACCGTTCAGCTCATGGAATAAGCAATATCTGTCTGATTTCCTCTCGTCAACAGTGGGGTCCCTTCGTATTGGCCTACGGTAGAGAACTTGCTCTCGTGTATCTCGGTAGATTCGCTCCAAATTCTCTTTCAGCTCTGAGTAGGTGGTGAATCGTGGCTCTCTCCACAGTCGCTTTGGCCCGTCACCACTATCCTCAGCCTTTCGTTTTCCTTTATCCTTGCCTGAATCCTTTTCGAGAGGCTTTTTGTCTTTAATTGCATAAACTCCTATTCCCTCTCCCTCTTCTCTTTCAGCATTAGCGTCTTCCAATCGCAAAAACTTTTCGGCTTCATGATAAAACTCTCCCAGGTCCGTAGGTGGATCCTTAGTTAGTGAATTCTTGAACTCCGTGCCATTAGATATTCCAGATACAGCTGCCATCATGACCATAGATGGATCTGGTCGATCCACTGATGCTGCTGCCGCATTGAATCGCGTTAGAAAACTCCTCAAAGATTCCCCGGCCTTTTGTTTTAGAGTCGCCAAACTCATCACGTTCTTGGGTCTCGAAATATGAACCCTGAATTGTCTCATAAACCTTTCTGTCAAGTCTGTCCAAGTCCCAATGGAGCTACTCTCTAGTTGTCTAAACCATAGCACTGCAATGTCCGTTAAATACAATGGAAAGCACCGGGCCATGACTTCCTACGATGCCCCCAGCACTTCCATGTGCCTCATATACTTCGTTAGATGGACCGCTGAGTCCGTCCGCCCATCATACATTTCCACCGATGGTAGCTTGAAGTCTGGTGGATTCCTGGCCTACCTGATCATAGGAGTAAAGGGACTCCTATGTACATCCTCCAGATCTCTATTGACTAGTCCGCCTCTCATGGCCCGTCTGACCATCTCTGCCAACCTGTCGTTGTTGTCAGGCTGTGATCTTTGAGTGTCACCTTCGTTCTGCCCTCCTGGCTGAGCGTTCATCCCTATATTGCCACCAGGTTGCTCGGATGTCCCTGAATCTCTTCCTGGGATTGGATTAACATGCTCTAAGTGTATGCCCCCAGCTCCGGCGCTGCGCCAGATGGTCCTGCTCCGTTCTGGATCCGGTTGTTCCTTGATTTTGCGCTCCAAGTTGTCCAATCTGTTGAAGCAAATTCTAGATCATTTCCTCCTGTCTCTTCATCATTGTCTCCATCTCATCCCTGGTGATGAAGATCGATGCTCGGTTTGCCCCCGAGGAAGCCTCTTGACACCCTTCATGCAGACTTTGCTCTGGCCTTTGTCTCTTACTAGTTTGCCTAGTCATATCTTCTCAGATCTGAGCTCTTAAGTCTTCAAATTCAACTTCCAAGCGGTAGAATCCCTAAATTAGCGTAATCAGTGGAAGCACCAAAGTGTTTGCGCCAAAATTGGTCACAAACCCCAAATGTCATTGAAAGCACCAGTTCGCAATCAAAATTCACAGATAACACATATGTAGAGAAATAAGTATGCAAATCACACTGGAATCTCAATAAAAACAGTAAATGACACAGGTTTTATAGTGGTTCGGCGATCTTGCCTACGTCCACTCTGAAGTTGATGATTTTATTGATGTTCACTTGATGATTACAATTTCTTCTGATGTAATACAACTGATTTTATGATTATAATGTTAATCTAAGGAAGCAGTGGTGATTCTGAGTAAATCTGGCAGAGTCTGGGCGCTCTTTAGCTCCTAAAATTGTCCGACCCCTTTTCTGAATGACCAGGGGCTCTATTTATAGGTGTAGGAGGCTGATATTTCGCCTAAAATTCGGGGAGACCAGTTCTGGTACGTGAGGGGGCCCACATGCTCGCTTTTAGGAAATCTGGGCCCACTTCGGGGTCGATTCGAACTCAACTTCGAATCAATCAAGATTTGCTCCGATTGAGATGAAATTTAGCATGAACATTCCTTAGGTTGCCAGTAAGCTACTGTGAAAATTTCATAGCATTTGGACTTGTAGATCTTGGGATATGATCGATTCAAGATCATGTTCTCAGCTGCGAATCCTCTTCGAATCGATCCTCCTCGAACCCGTCTCTTCGAATCGATGCCTTCGACTCGATTCATTCGAATCGATAGAGTCGACTCGATGGTTCAACGTGTCTTCATGATGACGTGGTGCGCCTCCTTCGTATCGATACGACTTCCATGCCGAGTTGATTGGGTCGAATCCATGGTTCTAGCCGCTTTGACGTAGTGGATTCGAAGGAGTGGGTTCGAAGCATCGGCACTGATTCGCCTTGATGGATTCGAAGGAATTCATTTCGATGGAGTCAAAGGACACCGGTCTGTAGCTTTATGGATTCGAAGTAATTCATCTAGATTGATTCGAGTGAATGTTTGTTTGGTGGATGCGAACTATGTGGAGTCGAACAGAGTGCTCACTGATGGTTACGAAGCTCCGAGGCCAGATGGATATGAAGTAGAGAGGTTTCATCGATGCGAAGCAGGGGAAGGTTGATGGATTCGAACGCATGTTTCTGCCCATGGATTCGAACTCAAGACCATGTGCTCCATTTTCATCGATGATATCTTGAGCGTACGACCTCAGATTGACTGGAAATTTGGAACGTTGTCTTTCCTGACCTTTCTTGTCATGTCTTACCAATTGTAGCCAGATTCGGACTCGGACAAAATTCATTGATATCCACAGTGTTCTTGTGATGTAACTAATTTTCAGGACGGATTGTCATTGATTTCTAGTCAGTTTCTTGGTGTCACGGCCTTGCCAAAAGGCGGGATAACACCGGCGACTCGGATTTGAACGGTCGAATCTACAGCATTCGAGTACGATGTAAAGTATGGATGTCGATTTTCGAACGCAAATTCGAAATCGTTACATTTGGTATCAAAGCTAAGGTTGAACTTTAGCTCAGGAGTATAATACGTTAAGTAACTCATTAGAGATAGGGTGAAGTATCCCTAGAATGAGTAGTCTCTAAGATATCCGTTCGAATGTCTCAGTAAATTCTCTTACTATCCAATGATAGTGAGTATGAGTGCAAGAAGAGGACGAGATAGGGGACGAGGGAATACGACTATAAATGGTCAATAACCTGCAATAGTGGAAACAACTTTCTTATCAATCTCCTTTGATTCGTTTCCAAAATTCTTTTGATTGCTTCGTATCAGCTATAAGAAGAAGTTCGTTGTGATGATGGTTCTACGAATCATTGTAGAAGATCCTGACTTAGTATCTTCATCGTTTTCTTATCAGTTTTTCGTTTTAAACTTTAATAAATTTGAAATTGGAAATTTGAAATAAATTGGAAATTTTAAATTAGGTTAAATTGATCAATAAAATATGAAGGATAAATTTGAATTAAATCGATAAAACGATTTCGTTTAAAACCAAATTTGAAATCGTATCCATATATCTATCTATTGTTGATATTCTGATTTGGTGAGCCAAATGCAGAATTGATATCCGGTTCAATCTGGAAAAATATTTCTCTATCTTTCATCTATCTTCGTTATCTCTCTTTGGCGAATTTCAAGGACGAAATTCCTTTTAAGGGGGAAGTCTGTAACGATCCCAGTTTTAAAGATGAATTTAAATTTCTAATTTAATTGAATTTTTGGATAAAAATATGGATTTGCTCGAATTTTTCAAAATTAATAAGAAATGTATACTTATTTGTTTTTGAATTTGATTTGAAACTCAAAATGAATATTTGCAATTGAACTGGATTACAAATAAAACCAAAATATATGCAGGCAAGAAAATAGTAGAAAGTATCAACCTGGGAAAGCAAGTCCAAAGTATACAAGGAAAAAAAAAGTATATGTAGACTTTACAAAGCAATAAGACAAGGCAAATAGAAGAATTTAAACAAGGAAATAATAAAAATAAAAGTGGATTTGTTGTAAACAGATTAGAAGCAATACATGTAAACTAAAATAAGATTACATTAAGCAATGCAAGAGGGCTGAAGCAAAACAAATACATACTATAAAAGTTTTATATGAAGCATAAAGAACATGAAACAAAGATAAAGGAAGTACAGGTACAAAGTAAAGAAACTGTACAAACATAACAAATATTATAAGTTGTAAACCCAATTGGACATGCATTTAATGCCCCATCCTCTCAGGCACACCCTATGTATCTTCTCAGCCGAAAACAAAGCATGGCTAAGTCAACAAGAATAGAAAAATATCAGATCAAAGACAATGTTGTACCAGTATATGAAACAAAGCCTGCATATTTTTATATATACATCATCTCCATTTCGTTCCTCTAAAACCTGAGCATTAGAAAAAAAGAGAGAAAAACTACAACCTGAAAACTAAACAAGATCAACAACTATCATCATCTACAAACTCAAAATCATTCAACTTAAAAGGAAGCAGAACAGGGTTAAAGGCAGATCAAACATACAGCCTTCAAAACAAAAAGCTTCCTCTATACAAATCTTGTTTCCAGGTGAGCAAAAATTTTCTACCCTGAAATTACTTATTGTGTTAATGCCTGTGAGCAATTTCCTCCCTGAATCTGTTTATTTTTGTTGTGAGTAAACCTTCATTCAAAAACCACAGAATCTGTTTATATCTGAATTGTTTGTGGTTGATATCTGATGTTTGTTGTGAAATATGCTTGAGTAGATGTTAAAAATGCATGTTTGTTCATATATCAATATATATAAGCCTGTGTATGTCCATATGCATATATCTCTGTTAAGTTACAGGAACAAAATTTAAAACTAAATTCAATTGCTCCTTCTATGATTGATTATAGGTTATGATTCCCAAATGAAAGATGATTAGAAGAGTATAACATCATTTTTTTTGAATGTTTTCAAAGTTTTATGTCAGGTAATCATTTCAAAAATTTAAATTTTACAGTAAGTTATCTTCAAACTTGAAAATTCGAAAATTTTATTTTAGAGTTTTGGTTATACAAATGGATTTGAGTTTACAAACGATGATTTTTAAGATGAAAAACAGAATTTTTAGTTTCGATTCGAGATGGAATTTTTAAGATGATGGGAAAACCCATTTTCGTCAATTCTCGGTTGTAAATGACGAATTGAAAGGTGTGTTTGTTATCGAATATAGTTTGAAGGATGTAGATCATCAGAAAAATAGTTAGAGAATTTGTAGATGATCGTGGCTGGCGAACAGGGTTGATTTAGGGTTTAACAACCCAGTTTGTTCAACGAAGTTTTGAAGGGGAGTTCGTCATCAATATGGTGTCGGAGTTGATAGGACTGGGGGAAGCTGACGCGTAAGGTTTTGGCGACGCTTTGATGAAGTTCCGGTGGTCTCTGGTGAACTTGTTGTCTTCGGCGAGAAATTTTTGTGTCGAAGCAGTTGGTTCCAGTTTGAGCTAGAAAGCTCGATTTCGATTTGACGCATGAATCGATCTGTTGGTGGTCGGAATGGGGTGCGAGGGTGATTGTCGACTTGTCGACGCTAGAGGTGATGGTCAGAGCCGCCGCATTTGGATGTGCACGTGCACGTTGTCGCTTTGGTGTCAGCGTTGGTGGATGTGGGTTTGCGTGTTGATTCTCGAGTAAGAGGGGTGGCTGCTTCGAGTTCGTACTCGTATACGCGAGTATATTTCCTTTTGCTTTAGTTTGAAAACTTAAGTAAACTAAAGGTTTAAATTGGAAAAAAAAGGGAACGAAGGTGACAGGGAGAGTTCTCGGGGAAGTAGTGAAAAGGCCCGAGTGTTTACTTGAGTGAACTGAAAACTCGCTCGGGTTGATTTCCAAACCTGCAAACTAATAATGATATGTAAACTGTTTAAACAAATTTAAGAGATAATTAATGTATGACAATTTAAAATCAAGCTTTATTACAAGTTAACGAATTAAGTCAGTACTTAACAAAGTTTTTAAAAATCCAATTTATTCGTTAAGTAAGTAGTTAATGTAAGACAAGGGTTGAAAAATTAACCACCACTAAAGTTTTCAAGTTAGTAAGAATATTTGTTTTCAAAGTTCAAAGAAGATTTTTTTTTTGTTAATTATTGTTATTAATTGTTTGGAAAAAAAAGAGGGTGATTAAGATGATTAATTTTAAAATTGTAATTAGTTAAGTGACTAGAGATTTGTCGATTTGAAATTAAAGATTTGACTAAATTAAAATTTAGTGTTTAAATCTAATTGTAATTACAAACTGTTAATTAGATGATTAAAGTTATGTAATCTATGATTAGTAGTTGATTTAAGATAATTGATTAAGGAATAATTTATTAAAATTTAATTAAATTACCATTAAGAATAGTTAATCATCGATTTAAATAAATCAATAAAAATAGTTATGTGATCACCTTCCCTCTAAATTGAAAATGATTGTATAACGACCCGATATTTTCAACCATTCGCATCCATTATAAGTGTATAGGTAGACACTCATGCCGGAGTTGAATTGCTCAAAATACCGCGTTGTAAATAAAATTTGGCAAAACTCAGCATATACAGTAAATAAAATAATTACAGATCACAGACACAGAGTAATATAACAATAATGCAGCGGAAACAAAAGGATAGTAGTTCATGAAGCTACTATATATATAACAGAGTTAGACAAGGTACAACAGAAGTCTCGAATACAATAGATGTCTCAATACAATAATCAAATACAAGATCTGAATACATCACTGGAATCAACAGAATAACTGAAAGCAGGGTCGATAGATTGCTGGATCTCCAATCGAAGCTCCAACTCCAAAGGTGAGTCTCAAATGCTGTATCACTTAGTCTGACCCGAGCGTAAAGCAAAACACAAAACACTCGAGTCAGGATTAACATTCTTATATTCAATAAATCCAACTCAAGTGAAATACCAACTGGAATACAAGTAACTTAAAGGATGTTGGGATAACCATCCTCTAAGGGTCCGTTAAACTATTTACTATGTGGTAATATTCGCTATTATAATAGTGTCTAAATAAGTAAAGTATAATCATATCGGAAAATAGCGTTAAGGGGATGGAGAACCTTAACGCGGTCGGATCTTAAAATCATAATCGTAGTAAAGCTCGATATGGTAGGTGACACGGCACAACTAGGCAATGCCAGGGTAGATATACCAATTACGCACACGGACTGATGGAGCGCATAGCAGCCACTATCGTCCACCTCGAACAACATTCCCAAATCGGAGGATGGCCATCTAGTCAAATCACAAATAAGAGTATAATATCGAAGAAATGTGTCCGAGAAGAGGTGCTACCTCACTGGTCCGAGATCGCTCCTGTTTTAGCCACCTTATGCCAACTCACGGGAGTTGGGTCCACGTAACATACCTTAAGAACGTCGCCACCATCCTACTTCATTCTGGAATCTCCACCGCGTACACGGTTGTCAAAGTGGTTTTCAGTATCGACAGAGAGTATGTCCATATCCGATCCCGATCTCTTTGCCAACCAATCGTTATTATAACACCGTGGTCATTTCAAAATAGTTTATACTTCAAAACCAAAATATAATTATCATCTCAAAACCCAATTTAATACGATATCATTTCACCTCAAATATCCATTTCAAAATCATATTACTTTCCAAAGTTATAATGCTTTCGGAATCATAGTCTGGAAATCACAGTATTTTGGCAATCATAACACTTTCCTTTAAATAGTTTAGATATTAAAATTTCGTTATAAAATAAATTAGTTTCCTCAAATTTCACAAATCGATTCAAATTAACTCGAATTCCAAAAAAAAATTTATTTTAATCAAATCTCAAATCATCCGTTTCAACTCGATTTAGCTTCTAAATAAACCATTTCAAATTATCGATTTCAAATACATATATGAACCATAAAATAAGCCATTTCAATTTTAATATATTTCAAAGCTTTAAATATTCAACATTTCAAAACTAAATTCAATAAATTTATATACATATCAGATTCACTTTACAATTATTTAGTTTTAAAATATTAGCTTAACATTTCCATAACATTTGAATACAATTTCAATTTTACAATTTAAATAAACAAAATATCTCATTTAAATATTTATACGTTTGAAATATCCATTTAAGTCACCTTTTCAAATTTCAAGTTGTAAATCACTTCTTTAAATTTCAAATTCAATACATTTCAAATCAAACTTATTTAAGTATAATTCTTAAATAAATATAATTTCAATCAATTTCAAATCATTATAAATTCTATATTTGAAGATATAGATATTAAATAAATACTTAAACATATTATTTATCAACTTTATTAAATCAACTTTAATGAATCTTTAAAATCAATATTTATCAAAACCATATATTTCTTTTCAAAACCAAAGAAATCATTTTCAAAACATTTATATATAGACCAACGGTGCCTGTATATAATTTTCTATCCTATGGTCAAGTGATACAGATATTTATCATTTCAATCCGCAATTTAAAATATATGTACGGGTATATATCTTTTCAACCCGTAATCCCAAATTCAATTAATTGAAAACCGCTTGGGTTTATCATTTCAACCCATAACGATTTTCTCCTATTCTACAGATCGTTCGGGTATGTATCATTTCAACCCATAGTGATTCTATACTAACAGGGAACTTGCAGAGTGATAACAGATATGATAATAAAATAACAATAGTAATAGGCAATATATCATCAATATAAATAACAGGTAATGGTGTCAGATGTCACAGGTGAACAGATATAGATAATGACATATATAACGATGTAAATAACTAGCATCAGCATATTTCAATTGACATTTCAATTGAAATCAAATTTAATAAATATAAGAACGTTAATCAGAGTGATTGCTCACCTTTCGAGGCTAGAGATGATTCGACAATGAGATTGGTAAAACCCAAGCACGAATTCCCAAAACGAAGCAAGATTAGCACGAATCAGACGAACGAAGCTGATAAATATGGATTGACAAAAATCCAATTAGAACAAGATCGATGAAGCTCAGTTATCAGAGAACTTATATATATATCTATATAAAATTATATATATATATATATAAAGTCATATTCTAAATTTTAAACATATATTAAATTAAATATATACGTATTTTGAAATCATTATTTTAAACAAAAACTCTAATTAAGGTCAACACATAAAAATAAATTGTAAATCAATACATAAAAATTTAACAATTTTATATAAACTGATATGTGTATATAGATACAACATAAAACATCCTCTTACCAAACTTATAATTCAAATCTATATCCATTTCAAAATTTAAACTGCCACATATGCTTACAATTTAAGATGAATAGTTAAAACAAATGCACTATGCCGACAAATGATTTATATATGGAGATCATAAAGAGAACTAATTAGTGAACAGGTTAAACGAGATATACCCAACTATATATATATATATATGTTTAAATAATTATATGATCCAAAACTCTTAACACACAGGAATCTAATTTTAAACATATCAAAACAATAAAATAAACAAAGTGTCGTATATATATAAATTGTCATGGATACTAACATATAAATATACATATATATACAAGATCAGATTCAGTTTATAAACTATTATAGATCTTTGCTTAAAAGCATAGCAGACTAATTCATAAATATAAACTATACACTTAAATATATACGGCAAAACATAAAACAGAGAAACAAACAACTTGTATAATATATTAATATATTAAACTATAACCATATACAATATACGCATATAAACCTTTGATAAAGACGCAGCCATACATTTTCGATTATATTTGAAATCTATATACATTAAAACAAAAATATAAAACATGACTTACTATGTAAATTCACTGTATACACACTAATATATAACATCAATATAACTTCCATTTTATAACAATAAATCTTATATATACCATATATATACACACGCTAACAATATATATACAGTAGCAAATATAGCTTGTACAACTTATTATAAAATATATATATCAACTTCATATATACAACCGATCCAATATAACTGAAATCTTTACATACTTAAAAAAATATATGTATATATACTTTATTATCTCAGTAAGTTATATTACACCAAAGCCTGATAAAACTTTATATATATAAATTATACAAAACTATATTAGTATGTAGTTACAAAAATTATAGTTTAAAATCTATATTCATCACAAATCAAAATATCTGTACATGCAATGTTTTAAAACAAACTAGTGAGCCAAAAGTTGAGAAGAACAAATAGAATAAATAAACAACTCAACAACTTTATATATATATATATATATACACAAACATATATAAGACTTACTATATATACACGGTTTGCTTAGCTATGGGTTGGAAGGAAAAAGGCGGAGCAAGGCGCAAGGTGGTGGAGGTCAGTTCGGAAAAAGCAAGGAAGAGGATAGCTAGAGGTGAGTCACGTGAGGTGTTGATGGTCGAGCAAGATGAGAGGGGTTGTCGTGTGTGGCGTTTCACGGTGGAGGGTGGCGGAGGCTCGCCGCGTTGGTTGCTGGAGGTGCTCGACTAAGGGGAGAGGGTGATGCATGCTTAGGGGTTGATGGGCGGTAAAGAATGGGGAGGTGGAGAGGCTTCACGTATGAAAGAAGTTTGAAGAGAGGGTGGAAAAATGACAGGGAAGAGAAGGGGCATCTACAGGAGAAGAAACGAAAATTATATACAAAAATATAAAATTCTTGGTTTTCGAATGATAGGCTGTAAGCTGGAAAGCCGAGAATTTGGGAAGAATGAATATACGTTGTCCTCATTATTTGCTTCATGAATAAACACCAGACGGTTTGAATTTTGACAGTTGGCCAATTTGAATTTACACTGGAAATGAAAGGCAAAACTTTCGGAAAAGAATTTGAATGAACAAAATGTATAAACCAAAACACACTTTATTGAAAGGGTAAAATGTCAGAGAATATCAAAAGTTAATAACCAATGGTTATATAAATTTCTAGCCGTTGGGCAAATGAATGGGCACAAAAGTTTGGAGACTCGAAACTAGTACCGCTACGATAATCGTTTTACTGATTTCGTGGCGTACCCGATCCTGAAATATACAAATGAATATACTATGGAGATCAGCATGACGAGATGATCAAAACGGTATACAGATGTCAGTGGTACGACCATCCGAGCAAAAGTCAGTATCGGTACCCGGAATGCTGCTAATTTGACAGAAATAAGATAAACGAAGCAATAGAATTCCAAATTTGACGAAACGAAAAATGACGTCTCACTCAGAAGATGATTTACAAATTTTCTATGTAAAAATATTTAGGTTTGGAAAACATTTTATTATCATCAATTTTAACTGATTAAATTGAAGTAAATTTACGCGCGAAATAAATTTTTATATTTTCGGACGAAAATTTACCAGTTGCTATGTTTAATTAGACGCATTACAAATATCAAATTTAAATTTCAAAATTTTATTGTTTAAAATTTCACAAAATTTAACTAATTACGTTATTTAATAGTTAAAATTTACGGGTCGTTACAGATTGACTATCATCAGATATTATGTACTGGATTGATCTTTCTGTTTGTGATTGTGATACTATGTGATGTGAACTGCCTTATGTTGAACTATGATTTGTGATTCGTTTCTGTAGTTATATGAAAACCCCTTTGCCCGTAAAACGGCATTTGAATTTCGATGCGACAGGGAGTGGATTCCAGTTGGTTATCCGAAACCCACATCGAATTGTAATGATGAATCTTCGTGATTGATAAATTTATTATATCTGGGAATCTGTGAATGAAGATAAACGTTATGAGTTATACCGCTTATCGTTATTGATATATCTGTGTTGATTAATGCTGTGCACTATTGTGTAAAACCCTTGGACCACACTTATACACACACAAATATGGGTTGCACATGGAAAACGGTTAAGTCACAGATATTTGAATTTAATTCAAAATAGTTTTAAAACTTGAATTTTAAATTCAAATAGCTTTGGAAATGAAATTGAATTAAATATAAAAAGCTTTAAAAAGGGATTCCAAAAATAAAAGTATTCTCCATCACTTAGTTAAAATTTGAATAATTTGATTTCAATTGGAATTTAATATTTGAAATTAAATTCTATATTTAGCAATTATGATTTTAAAACGATATACAAGCTTATATGGGTTTTAAAAACTATTTATAAAGTGTTGTTTTGGGAATTTGAATTTAACCCAAAGATTTTAACCTGTATAAATGAAATCGGATTTTCCGAAATGAAAACAGTTGTTTTCAAATAAAAATTTTCGTATAAGGAACGAATTTCCAATTTGTATTAAAAGGAATTCCAAGTTTGAATTGAAATAGTTTTCCAAATTATGGATGAATCTGTGGAAAAAGTTTTGAAAGCTATAAGTTAAATCTTGACTTATGGATTTAAATGAATTAATCCAATTGAAATTGTTTTGAAATCCGTAAATGGATCTTTGTGAAGCTGAGTAAACTTTGTGAAATGAATCTTTTTGTTTAAAAGATTTGAAATAGTAATTGGTTTAAACCATTTGAAAGAAAATTTGGAATTATTAAGTTGTGACTTAATTGAAACCCCAGATCTATATGGTTTTAAATATTGCGCTCACTATTCGGGTTAGCCGGGAAAAGACCTTTGGGTCATATAACCCATTCCGAATAGTGATATGTCGTATATGGATGGCATTTGAAGACCGGTGTTGAAGACCGAATATTTTCGAAAATGAAAGGACAACCTGTCGAATGTCTCTGCACCGAGTTGCTCCGGTATAGAGATTTATATCACTCTTTTTGTGATGGGAAGTCCAGACGTGATTAGAAAATTATCCGGATTGCAAGGGCTTCTTTGGAAGTGCCTTCGGTTCTGTTCGAACCCAGAACAGACTTGTATGGATTGTGTGTCTGACATTACATTTTGAGATATAAAGCTGATTTTTTTCAAATACATTTCTGTTTGGTGGCGGAGAATTTATTCTCTTAGCTTAACACCCTTCTCTGAGACGTACGAGCTCAGAGGTTATGTAGTTGAAATTTATCAGCGATATATCCCAATTTGGTAATGTGACATGCTGAGTGTTGTTGTGTGATGATCATTGTTTGATCATTTGTGATATGATCATTTGTTTGATCATTTATCTTTGTGATCATTGCTTTGATCATCTGTTAACCCAAAGCATGGCTTTGTACCAAAGCGTGGCTTTGTGGATGAGATTTTGTCGAGCCTCACAAACCGGTAATGGTCGAAACAGGAATTGTGCGGCAAGGTTTCAGGGGTAGCTTCCCTAGGGTATGACCATTCCTTCTGGAAAAGGGTAGTATCATGGTATAGAGCCCAGATACTTACTCATGTGGACACACTTTATTTATTATGTGTGATGTTGGTTACCGAGCGCTCAAATAAAGGTCCCAAAGGACCGGGGGTGGCATATCTGAGGTTTTGTATATTCCCCGGGAAAGGGGGTAGCCGGCCTTGTTTGGCAGAGAACGGTTTGTCTCTCGGAGCGTCCCGCCAGAGGCGTTCTTTCGTGGCATAGGAAGTTCCTTAGCCTGACCATTTGTTGGAAATCCAAACAAAACAATATGAGCCCTTTACAATTTCAATTGTATAACCTGTCTCTTCAGGAGGCAGCTATAGCAGGCATAATATAATGGTACCTATGCTGGCTAAGATTTATATTCTACTTTCGAAATGTTTTCCACTATGCACTAATAATAATATCAAAAACGATTTGATTTGATTTTGCGTAGTAAGCATCTTTGACTAACATAAGAAGAAATCTCCTCCAAGTCTGAGTAAATCTGGCAGAGTCTGGGCGCTCTTTAGCTCCTAAAATTGTCCGACCCCTTTTCTGAATGACCAGGGGCTCTATTTATAGGTGTAGGAGGCTGATATTTTGCCTAAAATTCGGGGAGACCAGTTCTGGTACGTGAGGGGGCCCACATGCTCGCTTTCAGGAAATCCGGGCCCACTTCGGGGTCGATTCGAACTCAACTTCGAATCGATCAAGATTTGCTCCGATTGAGATGAAATTTGGCATGAACATTCCTTAGGTTGCCAGTAAGCTACTGTGAAAATTTCATAGCATTTGTACTTGTAGATCTTGGGATATGATCGATTCAAGATCATGTTCTCAGCTGTGAATCCTCTTCGAATCGATCCTCCTCGAACCCGTCTCTTCGAATCGATGCCTTCGACTCGATTCATTCGAATCGATAGAGTCGACTCGATGGTTCAACGTGTCTTCGTGATGACGTGGTGCGCCTCCTTCGTATCGATACGACTTCCATGCCGAGTTGATTGGGTCGAATCCATGGTTCTAGCCGCTTTGACGTAGTGGATTCGAAGGAGTGGGTTCGAAGCATTGGCACTGATTCGCCTTGATGGATTCGAAGGAATTCATTTCGATGGAGTCGAAGGACACTGGTCTGTAGCTTTATGGATTCGAAGTAATTCATCTAGATTGATTCGAGTGAATGTTTGTTTGGTGGATGCGAACTATGTGGAGTCGAACAGATGGATTCGAACAGAGTGCTCACTGATGGTTACGAAGCTCCGAGGCCAGATGGATATGAAGTAGAGGGGTTTCATCGATGCGAAGTAGGGGAAGGTTAATGGATTCGAACACATGTTTCTGCCCATGGATTCGAACTCAAGGCCATGTGCTCCATTTACATCGATGATATCTTGAGCGTACGACCTCGTATTGACTGGAAATTTGGAACGTTGCCTTTCCTGACCTTGCTTGTCATGTCTTACCAATTGTAGCCAGATTCGGACTCGGACAAAATTCATTGATATCCGTAGTGTTCTTGTGATGTAACTAATTTTCAGGACGGATTGTCATTGATTTCTAGTCAGTTTCTTGGTGTCACGGCCTTGCCAAAAGGCGGGATAACACCGGCGACTCGGATTTGAACGGTCGAATCTACAGCATTCGAGTACGATGTAAAGTATGGATGTCGATTTTCTGTTTGTGATTGTGATACTATGTGATGTGAACTGCCTTATGCTGAACTGTGATTTGTGATTCGTTTCTGTAGTTATATGAAAACCCCTTTGCTCGTAAAACGGCATTTGAATTTCGATGTGACAGGGACATAGATTCCTGTTGGTTATCCGAAACCCACATCGAATTGTAATGATGAATCTTCGTGATTGATAAATTTATTTTATCTGGGAATCTATGAATGAAGATAAGCGTTATGAGTTATACCGCTTATCGATATTGATATATCTGTGTTGATTAATGCTGTGCACTATTGTGTAAAACCCCTGGACCACACTTATACACACACAAATATGGGTTGCACATGGAAAACGGTTAAGTCACAAATATTTGAATTTAATTCAAAATAGTTTTAAAAGTTGAATTTTAAATTCAAACAGCTTTGGAAATGAAATTGAATTAAATATAAAAAGCTTTAAAAAGGGATTCCAAAAATAAAAGTATTCTCCATCACTTAGTTAAAATTTGAATAATTTGATTTCAATTGGAATTCAATATTTGAAATTGAATTCTATATTTAGTAATTATGATTTTAAAACGATATACAAGCTTATATGGGTTTTAAAAACTATTTATAAAGTGTTGTTTTGGGAATTTGAATTTAACCCAAAGATTTTAACCTGTATAAATGAAATCGGATTTTCCGAAATGAAAACAGTTGTTTTCAAATAAAAGTTTTCGTATAAGGAACGAATTTCCAATTTGTATTAAAAGGAATTCCAAGTTTGAATTGAAATAGTTTTCCAAATTATGGATGAATCTGTGGAAAAAGTTTTGAAAGCTATAAGTTAAATCTTGACTTAAAGATTTAAATGAATTAATCCAATTGAAATTGTTTTGAAATCCGTAAATGGATCTTTGTGAAGCTGAGTAAACTTTGTGAAATGAATCTTTTTGTTTAAAAGATTTGAAATAGTAATTGGTTTAAACCATTTGAAAGAAAATTTGGAATTATTAAGTTGTGACTTAATTGAAACCCCAGATCCATATGTTTTTAAATATTGCGCTCACTATTCGGGTTAGCCGGGAAAAGACCTATGGGTCATATAACCCATTCCGAATAGTGATACGTCGTATATGGATGGCATTTGAAGACCGGCGTTGAAGACCGGATATTTTCGAAAATGAAAGGACAACCTGTCGAATGTCTCTGCACCGAGGTTCTCCGGTATAGAGATTTATATCACTCTTTTTGTGATGGGAAGTCCGGACGTGATTAGAAAATTATCCAGATTGCAAGGGATTCTTTGGAAGTGCCTTCAGTTCTGTTCGAACCCAGAACAGACTTGTATGGATTGTGTGTCTGACATTACATTTTGAGATATAAAGTTGATTTTTTTCAAATACATTTCTGTTTGGTGGCGGAGAATTTATTCTCTTAGCTTAACACCCTTCTTTGAGACGTACGAGCTCAGAGGTTATGTAGTTGAAATTTATCGGCGATATATCCCAATTTGGTAATGTGACATGCTGAGTGTTGCTGTGTGATGATCATTGTTTGATCATTTGTGATATGATCATTTGTTTCATCATTTATCTTTGTGATCATTGCTTTGATCATCTGTTGACCCAAAGCATGGCTTTGTACCAAAGCGTGGCTTTGTGGACGAGACTTCGTTGAGCCTCACAAATCGATAATGGTCGAAACAGGAATTGTGCGGCAAGGTTTCAGGGGTAGCTTCCCTAGGGTATGACCATTCCTTCTGGAAAAGGGTAGTATCATGGTATGGAGCCCAGATACTTACTCATGTGGACACACTTTATTTATTATGTGTGATGTTGGTTACCGAGCGCTCGGATAAAGATCCTAAAGGACCGGGGGTGGCATATCTGAGGTTTTGTATATTCCCCGGGAAGGGGGGTAGCCGGCCTTGTTTGGCAGAGAGCGGTTTGTCTCTCGGAGCGTCCCGCCAGAGGCGTTCTTTCGTGGCATAGGAAGTTCCTTAGTCTGACCATTTGTTGGAAATCCAAACAAAACAATACGAGCCCTTTACAATTTCAATTGTATAACCTGTCTCCTCAGGAGGCAGCTATAGCAGGCATAATATAATGGTACCTATGCTGGCTAAGATTTATATTCTACTTTCGAAATGTTTTCCACTATGCACTAATAATAATATCAAAAACGATTTGAATTGATTTTGCGTAGTAAGCATCTTTTACTAACATAAGAAGAAATCTCCTCCAAGTCTGCGTTTGCTTTGTGTGTGTGGTGGGAGGTCTTATGGTAGTTTCATTTTCTAAAAACATTGCGAATTGACCTTTAAAATTCTCTTGTTGTTCGTTTTTAAAGATAAACTATTTTTGTTGCTCACACCAGTCCCATGACTGATCCGGAGTTTATTGTTTCTTTCCTAAACTCTGGATGCTCAAAATTTTTCTACACGGGCAGTTTAGAGTTGGGTTTTTCAGATATTCAGATTTAGTAGATTTTCTGGAGCTAGTTCAGTCTTTGGGTATGGACTGCACTTGCTTATCTTTGTGCCTCGTTATTGGGTGTTCGAGCTATTTCTGGATTGGTGTTATGAAGATGGAGATTATCCGCTGCTGATGTTATCATTTTCTTTTCCGCTGCTGTTTCTTATATCATATCTCTGATGTATATTGATATTCATTGTATCACTCTGTTGTATCAGATATTGTATCAAATATTGTATATCAATGTATTATTCATTTCTTCCGCTGTGTTATTTACTTAATTGTGTTATAAGCTCCGGCGACTCGGAGTTGAACGGTCGAATCTATGGAATTCGAGTACGATGTAAAGTATGGATGTCGATTTTCGAACGCGAAAATCCAAATCGTTACACCAATGTTCGGCTCATTAATGATATTGAAATGATATAGCAATTCATCCAAGTATTTCAATCCCACATCTTTCTTATCCCAGAGATAATCAAGGAGAACTCCTTTCAGCAACAAGAATTTCAAAACGAAATGGAAGCCATGATTTGTCAAATCCGATTTAACGCTCCTATCAGTCGCACAAGCATTGTTCTTATACCCAAAATTGCCGCAAGAGAAACAACGAATAGGATCCCGACATTTATTTGCAAAATGATTTAAATCGCCGCATCTGAAACAGATTTTCTTACCCTTTTTAGAGTCAATCCATTTCAACTTGGTTTTACGATACCCTCCTTGAGATAAAGATCGGTTCTTAACAACTTGAGCAAAAGAATAGGGTAGAGAACTACAAATGGGCAGAGAGCTAGATGCTAAAGACGTATTGGAATACAATCGATGATCTTGGGAGGTAGAAAAAAGCTTTGGCCAATCTTCTTGCGAAAGAGAAGAAAATTTCGACCATTTTTCTTGAACAGACGCCATTTTCAATAATGTGCAAATTAAAAAATATTATGTGAATGAGTTTTCACTAGGAAAAGATTTTTGAAAGAAATAAAAGCATTAAACTCGCTTTGGTCGCTGGGAAATAATTCTGGGGATGACTGCAGCATCGCCAGTATTCATTTCCGAGTTTCTGAGTGAGAACTGCTACCAAAAGAAATTTATTTTCAATTAAAACAAGTTTTGATTGTGAAATTTTTTATTCTAAGTATGATTTGATAAATATATGAAAATAATTTTGAACTTATAATTGAAAATAGTATAGATTAAAGTAAGTTTATAACTTATCAATTTGAACTGGAAAGTAAAACTAAACTTCAAACTGTTGAATATTAATGGTTGAGTAAACAAAAGAAAATTTTGAATTTGAGATACGAAATAAAATGATTAACTTAAGAAATATTAAATTAATCGAGTTAGTGAAATGAAGTAAATAAAATATATTTTAACTCTTGAAAGGTTAAATAAAATATGAAACGTAATTGAAATGAATTAAATAAAATAATAAAATGAAATTTTAAATAAATAAATGAATATGAAATTGAATTTTAAAATGAAATGTAATTTAAGTGTGAAAGAAATAAAATAAAATAAATGAGTATAAGTAAAATTAATATGAGCAATTGAATTTAAATTGGATGTAAATATATTAAATGTTAATAGAACGAGTTTCAATAAAATTGAATGGTAACTAATTGAATATGAAATAAGTTAAGGGAATAAAATTTAAATTAAAGTTTAACTTAAGAGGAGTTAAATAAAATTGATGGTGATATTTTTTTTATTAATATGAATTGGAGTTATAAAATAAAATTTACTTAAGTAAATTTATTATACGAGTTTGAATCAATGAATAAACTAATGAAGTGAATCAATTTATAAAAATAAAATTTACCGAAGTAAAATTAGTAAAATGAATTTAAATTTATGAAATACACTAATAAAGTGAATCAATGGATTAATATGAATTTAAGTTATGGAATAATGATAAAAATGAGTGCAATTTTGTAAAATGTTTATAATAAATTTAAATGGTTAATAAATAATATTAGTATTAAAATACTAAGTGATAATAAAATAAATTTAACTCAACAAGGTTAAATGGAAAGAAAATGCATTGAATGATAAATAAAATGAATGTCATTAAAATAAATATTAATCAATTGAAGGTAAATCGATTGAATATAAATACATAAGATTATAATCAATCAAATGTGAATGCAATGAATATTGGTTGATTGAATAAAAATGGATTGAAACCAAATTAGTTGAATGTAAAATTAAAAGTGAATGAATTGAATATAAATCCATTGAATGATTAAGGAAATGAATGTTAATCAATTAAACATGAATAAATTTAAGGTGAACCAATGAAATTCGAAAGAAATCCATGTGAATAAATTGAAAGCAAACAAATTGTATATAGATGAAATAAATGTCAGTGAATTAAAAGTAAATCAATTTAATATTGATAGGAGATGAATGTATAATAAACTGAATATTGACATTAGGAAGTGTGAATTGGTATTGCTGTGAATAAGATTGGATGGAAATTATTGTTGGATGTTTGTTTTGTTGCATTTTCTATATTCGTTTATGGTTGTTGCATAATCCATGTTATATATCGATTTTACTCTTTATAGATATGTTCTCATTTGGTTATTGAGTGTTTAGTAGGTATGGATGGCGTATGCTAGCTTTTGGGGCTCGATTACGCGTTATGTTTCTTTTTCTTGCTTAATACGAGTGAACTCGCTCGTATTATTAATAATAAGGTACGTATCTCGGATTACATACCGCGATTTTATATTTTTCCCTTCGGGATGCCTCATCGTTGAGATGAGATGTATATTGGGTATATTTGTGTTATATATTATATTGTAAAAAAAAAATCGATCGAGCCGCGCAAATGAGGCTCTATCAAAATTTTTCGTAAATCCGGAAGTTAGAATTTTTTTGAAGTTTACATTTTTTTTATGATCAAAGGAGACTCTACAAACTATTTGATGATTAAAGTATTGAGTAAATACAACCGTACAAGCTATCATCACATTACCTCATAGCATAGCATTTAAATTGAATTACATTCATAGCCTACCATCACAGCATTTTTGTTGAAAATAGATATGTATATTATTTGTGCTCTAGTGTTGCATTAGTTGTAAGACCCTGTGCGATAGTTGTAGAACCTAGGTCGTAACTAAATTACAAGTTTGCACCTTCCATTTATAGTAGTAGCATAATATCAAGCTTGCAAGTTCCAATTGAGCAGCTTTCAATTTTGAACTAAGATGTCTATTTATAATTTTGAACAATGAATTAAGCATCTCTTTGCATATAAACATTAACCAGTTTTGTTTGAAGGTCAAAAGAAGCAGTGGACTGGACAAATGATCAACCCGACTAGCTATCATATTGTTATTATTGCGCTGCAGACTAGGATGCATGAATATATGTCTTTGTGTATACATGTGCGCATGCATTATATATATAATGTTTGAATAATGCACTGACTTATTATTAAAATTCTATGAATTTTTTTGTTAACAGTCCATGTCTTTTCATAGTTTTTATATTAACAAATTTTACATGGATCAAACTTCATACCTATGTTCCACATAGCCTCACAAACTATACACAAAACATAATTTGCATCTGTGCCATCAACACGGGCTATATACTATACAATACAATATGTACTTATATATATGTATAAGTATAAAAGTACCTATATATACGAGTGTTACGGCACGTGCTTCGCACGTGAAATAGTACACGCTTCGCGGGTAAATTGATTTTTTTATAGATTATATGTGTCTAACATATTCAAGAGAAATGATTTTCATAAATATTTATGTATGTTTTTGCGTTGGAATTATGTGTGGTTAGGTTGAATTTTTATTTCTAAGTTGGAACATTTAATTTTTTGTTAGGTTGAATTTTTGTTTCTGTTATCAATTAATAAAGAGCGAAATGTATAGGAAGTTTAATTTTTAGATCCTATTTTTAAGTGATATAAAATAATATATATTGATTTCCTTATTAATAATAAGGGTCGTAACATCTAAAAAGTACCACTAATAAATGCTAATTTTTTTATTCCTACATAGTGACTCTTTATTCAAATTTATTGCATAATCATCACTATCCATTTTCCTCCATAAATTTTACCTACAAAAACATGAAAAGAAAACTGATAAGACAATAAAATTCAATTATATTATTTTTTTCAAATTTCTTGATTGGTAAATTACTTACCAGTTTAGAAGTAAATTTATCATCTCAAAAATAATCTATAGAGAGAGAGACTTTTTATCTGCAATTGTTGGTTGTTGGACATGTGACCCGATTTAACTACTAAATCTCTAGCGAATGGATGAATTGATATCTTCGGCCAACAATAAAAATTGACTAGGAAATGGAATAAATTGCGAAAACAGAAATTAAGAGCTGAAATTTAGGGTGTTGCACATGAACAACAAACTTTACAGACAAATACAATTATGTGAAACAAAGTATAAATCATGGAAATAAAAAAAGGTGAACGATTTGTAATATAAGGAAGAGGATAAAATACCTGATTTAATTACTAGATCTCCAGCAAATGGATGAATCGATATCTTCGGTCAATAATAAAATTTGACTGGGAAACTGAATAAATTGCAGAAACAGAAATTTAGAGCTAAAATTTAGGGTTCTGAGGTTTCATTTTTAATATTATTTTTCGTTACCTTTTTTATTTTAATTTATTTTAGTTTTTTTATGAGCTTGTATATAAAGGGAAATTTTGGAACTTCGCGGTAGAACCAAAAGATTGTGCTTCCAAGCCAATTATTTATAAAGATATATTATTTCAACATATGAAATTATATTTATATGATAAACTTAGAGGATTTGCTTTTTATTGTTGAACTTGATGAGAAAGATGAGGCAAAAGCTTAAAATTAAAAAATGCATTGTGTGTGTAAATAAAATAGTTTATTTTTTGTATTCTTACGTAACTTCCCACCTAGCTTTCCAAATTTTGTATTACTTGCTTGCATTTGACAAATATCAGCAAAGAGATGAAATTAAAATAAAAAGGCGTTGCAAAGAAGACCGCATGTATAAGGATTTTACTAACCAATAAATATTAAAAAAGAGAGAATAATGTGCTACAAAAAAGACCAGACGTAGGAAATTAATATTTAAAGAAAATGTATCTAGACTTACCCGAATCTTTAAAAGAACAATGGTCTTGGAGGTAAATGGTGGCGAGCAGTAGTGGATAATGGTGAATAACTGTGGAGAGTGGAGAATGCCGGAAGTGATGAATGGTAGAGAAAGTTGGATTGTGAATGGCAAGAGTGAAGAGGAAAATAAAGTTTCATAAGATATTTATAAGGGGTTGTAGCATTTTCTAGAATCCTATATTTAAGGCATTTTACTGAAAATATGAACGTATGATAGTAGCTATTGATTACATCTATTTTATTTAATAAAGATTAGCTCCAAAGATTTGGTCAAAATTGTAAAGGCTTTTATTGCATGCTATTGATTAGGTCTATTTATTTAATAAGGATTTTACTATCACTTGATTCAACATAAAAATTATTGCTACCAACATAAATCTATGCCTATAATTAAGGCATAAAATTTTATAAGATATTTGTAACAACCCTGGTTTTAGAGATTACCTGTAAATATTAAATTATAATGGTAGTTATGATTTAATATTGTGAATTAAAATAAAATTTTAAATTTTAAATTGTTTATTTGGAATAAACAATGAAATTTTAGGAATAAAATGAGAAAACTAAGTTTAAAAGCTTTATTTTATTTGTTTGGGTTAAGAATGAATGGAAAATGATCTTTATTTAGAGAAAATGCAATAATTTTATTAATTATTACCAGTTACTTCTTTTAATAATTTTTAAATGAAGTATTTGATTTTTAAAGGGTGTTTAATTAAATAGAAAATTGGAATTTGGTTTGAAAATGAGTATTAATTATAAAATTGAGTTTAAAATGGTTTGTTATATTTTTCTAAGTAAGAAAATAATTTTTGTTGGATTTTAGAAGTTAAAAATGTGGTTTTATGAATTTATTTGGTGTAAATAGTGTATTTATGTAAAATAAAGGCATTTAATAGTAAAAATGTTTTAAAACTAAAATTAATCTTTTTATATGATGAAAAATATATTTTATTTCATGTGTATGTATGTTTACATACTTTGTTTGGTTGAAAATTTGAAAGAAAAATGACTTTGTTTTATTATATAGTGTAAATATGTGAACATTCTAGTTTAAGTGTGAAATAATTACTTAGGCCACTAAATTTTCTTTTAAATAATGGGTCCAAAGCCCATTAGTGCTCTTAACCAGTTAAGATAAAGTGAGAAAACAAATTACAGAACATTCAAACATCATCTCCTTCCCCTTCATGCTGAAAGAAAACCAAACTCAACTCTTTTTGCAAAATCCAAGCTTATTTCTTCAAATTAATTCATCAAACTGAGATCTTTTTCAATCTAGAGCAGAATAAAAAGGTAATCAACTCTAAAACATCACCATTTCATCAAAAATCTCTGTTTGAGGAGAGGGTTTTATAATTACAGTAAATTTTCTTCTTTGCATGCATCTTTTTCTTCTTCTACAAGTGCTTGAAGGCTGAAATCAAGCAAAAACTTCAATCTTTCAGCTCTAATCCGAGATTTTGCACAACTACAGCAAGGTGAGTTGCAAAACTCACAAAAACTAGTCGAGTCAAGGTCAAAATCGCCAGAAACAGTGAATTATTTGCTTACTGTATTAATTTCCTGTAGTGTTTTTCTCTGTTTGAAAATCTGAGTTATATGCTCTCTTTGATTGACTGTAACTTTTGATTCTGGCAACGAAATGCTGCCGGATTTCTTGCATTTGGTAGCTTGCATGTTGAACTTCATCGCTGCAAATTTTGGTTGAAAAATATTGTCATTTGGATGTTCAAAACAGTGGTTGAAAATCAACTCAAACACAGATTTTTGCCTGTAGAAATTTTGTTTTTTGAGTTGCTGCAAACATGGCCTGATTCCATGTTTGAGATAGCATAACTCTTTCATTTCTTACTGAAATTCATCAATTTTTTTTGTTTGAAATATAAAGTTTTCCACTATATGCATACCAATTTACAGCTCAATATGATGTCATTTGGCCCTCTATTTCATGCCTGAAAGTTGAACCCGAGATGGGTTTCAGGCCTGTACATTTTTGGTTTTTTGAACTGTTGCAAACATTGCCTGAGTACATGTTTAAGACAGTGTAACTTTTTCATTTCCAGTCGGAATTCATTGATTCTATTTTATTTTGAAAGATGAAATTTTCTACTATATGCGTACCAATTTTCAGCTCAATATGAAGTCATTTGTTCCTCTGTTTTAGGCCTGTAAGTTGAACCCAAAATGGTTTTCAGGCCCGGGCACGTTTTTTTTTGAACTGTTGCAAACATGGCCTGAGTCCATGTTTTAGACAGCGTAACTTTTTCATTTCCAATCAGAATTAATTAATTTTGTTTTTGTTTGAAATCTGAAGTTTTCTATTATGTGCACACCAATTTTTAGTTCAATGAGAGGTCGTTTGGCCACCTGTTTCATGTCTGAAAGTTGAACACAGAAGATTTTAGACCTGGGTATTATTTTGCCTATACATTTTTATGTTCGTTTTCCATCCGAAATTTGACGTTTACTTCATATTTTTGTTATATCTCTGAATTGTTTTGAGGGCTATGATGCCTATCAATAGGCTAGCCCAATTTTGATGAATTTGAAATTCAAATTTGAATTGAATTTGAATTGAATTGAATGACGGTTTTGAGTGATTTCTTTGATTTCGAGCACGGATTTTTCCAAATGATTTTGAAATAATTTTTAAAATAAATGGGCATTTCAAATAATTATTGTATGATATTTTTAAAGTATTTCCAAATATAAAATCTACTTATTCTCTATAATAAGGGAATTTTCAAATACGGTTTTCAAAATTGATTTCGAAAATTGGTTTTAAAAGCTTGTTTTCTCAAGGAAATTATTTTATATATATAATACATGTTTTTGCACTATTTGAGCGAATGAGAAGGAGAATTAAACGGTTTGGTAAAGCACATGGTATGGAACACGTGCGTTTATCTTATCAGTTAATTCCTGACTTGTCCGTTTGATCGTTTTGACCTTCGGGTCGAGTTTACCGATGAGATGGGGTAAACTTTTTACTGATTTGGGTGTGAAATTTACTAGCGGTTAGTAAACCGTTTAGTGCAAGCGTGTGGTATGGGACACACGTTAACACTGTTCGAGTCATTTGTCCTTCGGGATGTTTGTCTAAGAGACGTTTATCATTGCGACGTATTTGTCCTTCGGGATGTTTGTCTAAGAAACGTATTTATTTTTCCTTTGGGACGTTTGTCTAAGAGACATGGCGCCTTATTTTTAGAGAGCAGTACTTGGCAGGCTTCGGTCATATGCACGTGCTATATCTTTGAGATGATTTCATTGATATTTGTGATTTCCCTAGTGTATTGCCCTTTTTTCGAAATTGGTCCTTTGAACCATTCAATATATATTTGTGGCGATTACCTTTCGAGAATTTGAACTCTTGGGAGTTCTATTTTTTAGATTTGAGTTGCCTACACTAGCATTATATGAGATTTGCCTTTTGTCGTTTACTTGAGATTTTATTCTCCTCTTTGGAGATATATTTGCCTTATGGCGTGTTTGAGATGGGATCTCTTTATGCATGTTTTGGGTTTGCCAAGTTGGCAGGTTTAGGTTTTCCCCTAAACCATATTTGATGTTTTATGAATGCCGATGATACGAGGCTCGCTACTTTTAGCGCTTTATGGGTATTTTATCTCCTTTGAGATTATAAGTTTGTGTTGTGATACCATATTATCACTTGATGTAATCATACACTTTAGATTGTTCCTTCCCATTCGGGAATATTATCACATTATCCTTATGCTCATATTATCGCTTATCCTTGTAAACTTATTTGTTTAGCTAGACTGACCCGTGTATTTTATACTCGGGTCAGACCGAGGTGTTTCAGGTTAGGTACATTTGGACTTAGCCTATTCTACTTCCGCATAGACTATTCTGCTAGCTCTTTTTGTTATAGCTTTTTGTGTAGTCCTTTTGTTGCTACTCTGATATGTATATTGTTTTGATTCATGTATATTATGGTTATCATACCACATATGTGATGTATCATTTTGTATACTCTGTGATGTATCTGTATATGTTTACACATTTGATTATCTGATGTTCTGTGATGTGTTTTGCATTTGAGTTGTTGTATTTTGTTTTGATAGATCCTATAGCCACCAATGGCTTTGTATTAAGTATTTATTGGATATGTCGATCCACTTGAATTAGAAAAAATATATATAGAGCATTTATCGACGTATTCAATAGATATTTAAGACAAGGCTATAGATGGTCGCTCCTAACCAGCTCTATTCTCCGCATTAGCGAACGGTATTACCTAGTAATACTCTTTATTAATATGAGTCTCGGGGTGTGGCGTCACAATATTTATAGGGTTTGTAGCATTTTCTAGAATCCTATATTTGACCGGAAATCAAAAAAGGTGAATGCTTTGTAATATAAGGAAGAGGATAAAATACCCGATCTAACTACTAAATCTCCACAAATGGATGAATTGATATCTTCGGTCAACAATAAAATTTGACTAGGACACAAAATAAATTGTGAAAATAGAAATTAAGAGCTGAAATTTAGGGTGTTGCACATAAACAACAAACTTTACAAACAAATACAGTTACATGAAACAGAGTATAAATCATTGAAATCGAAAAAGGTGAACGCTTTGTAAGGTAAGGAAGAGGACAAAATATCTGATTTAACTACGAAAGCTCCAGCAAATGGATGAATTGATATCTTCGGTCAACAATAAAATTTGATCGAGAAACAGAATAAATCGCAGAAACAGAAATTAAGAGCTGAAATTTAGGGTGCTGAACATAAACAACAAACTTTACAAACAAATACAATTATGTAAAACAGAGTATGAATCATGGAAATCAAAAAAGGTAAACGCTTCATAATATAAGGAAGAGCATGAAATACCCGATTTTACTACTAAATCTCCAGCACATGGATGAATTGATATCTTCAGTCAACAATAAAATTTGACTGGGAAACTGATTAATTGCGGATATAGAAATTAAGAGCTGAAATTTAAGATGCTGAGATATTCCATTTTTAATATTATTTTTCTTTGCATATAGGGGATGAGGTTAGTAAATTCATTACTGTGTATGAGCACAGTGATAAAGGGAATGATGGCCATTTGTTCAATTATGTGTATGATCATTGTGCAGAGTTTTTTCAAGTAGCTATTGCAGCATCATTGTTTTCAAATGTTCATTCTGGGATGATTAGTTCGTTCATGGGGAAAGTTAATGATGCTGAGTTAGTCGCTGGTTCAGAATGTTTGGTTGTTTCTTGTTTAGTTGTTGATTGTGTGCATATGGAAGTTATTGGGGCTGAGGTTGGTATGTGCAGGGCTTTGTATGTTCGCAGTTCAGTGAAGTTGTACAACCCAATTTCAGTTGCAGATTGTATGTCGGTCGTTCCTGGAGTGAACTGGAGTATGATAAGGCCTTATGTGCGAGTTTTGATGCAAAATGTTCAGAAAAAGGATAGTGGCTTGTTATTGATAGATGATGGTTCTATTTCGATTGGAGAATCTGATTCTGAGCAGTCTGTTTATTTTCATACTGGAGATTTTAAATTCATATTGTATTGCTGCCTTGCAGCTGTTGGAAGATTTCCACCTTCTCCTTTCCATGCTTTTGAGTCCATTAATGCATCCAAATCTGGTAGAGGAAACTGTAAGAGATATTTGATAGCTAATATTAGGAGAAGTCCTCGTTTAAAGTTCAAAGCTTCCAAGTCTTACGTTTGAGGGATGATGGTTTTTTTGGGAGTTTTTAGCTGTTTATTGTTTTGGAGTTTTTTTATGGCTTGAGCAGATGCGGTATATTGTTTTGAGGTTTTTAGATTTGGTCATTGAGGTTGAGGTTGAGGTTGAGGTTGTGGGAGTTATTTTTGAAGGATGCTTAGCTCTTAGAGATGTTTTAGACTTTAGATTCTTGTTAGAGTAGATTGTTTAGGGAGTGTCTTCATAGGCTTTTGGGAGGGTTTTTGTTTTTTATTTCTTTTTGTATAGGGGTTTTTTGCTACCTGTCAAGCATGTTGGCAACTCCTTTTCTATTGGTGTTATATACAAATGTACATGTGTGCTTCCCTCTTCTTTAGAAGTTCAAACATTTTTCTTCAAAAAATATATTATTTGTCGTTACCTTTTCAATTTTAATTTTGCGTAATTTTTTTATTAGCTTGTATATAAAGGGCAATTTTGGAACTTCGTGGTCAGACCAAAAGATTGCGCTTTCAAGCCAACTATTAATAAAGATGTAAAACGATTATACATATATTTAAATATAAAAAAAATTTAAAATTCAAATGTGAAATCTTTAAGAAAATTCATATAGAAATTAGCTCTAAATCTAAAATGTCTTATTTCAAATTAAAATTAAAATTAAATATTTTAGTATTAGTTTATAAAATTATATTTATGTATATAAATATACAAAAATAAGGGTTTTTTTGAAATACATACATACATACATTTATATATATCTATGTATGTATATTTTAAAATATATACAATTCGAATTCACTTATACACACACACACGAATAATATTTTATAATTATATTATAAAATAAAATATATAAATAGGTATATATGTTCCAACCATAAAATCATTCTAACAAGTTTTTTAATTAACACTTGCATATTAAAAGAAGGTTTTTTTTTAAATTTTAATTCTATGATTTTCGTACGAAAAAATTGTTATTTTAATCATTTCCATAAAAAAATTATTTCATAATATATATATATATATATATATATATGTATGTATGTATGTATGTATTTGTTTATATTTGTATTTATATAGGAATGTATATATATTAAAAAATTACTATTTAATATTTTTTAAGTTAACTAATATCGATATTACATTTCGTTTCTAATATAAATATATATATATATATATATATATATATATATATCTAAATTTTTTTATATACATACGAATAACACATGTATAAAAATATTAAATTAATATATAAGTATGCGTGTGTGTATATATATATCAATAATTTTGAAATTCAGTTTTCATTTAAAATGCTTTAAAAATAAATTTTAAAATTCAAAAAATAATTTTTTTTAAGTCATGGTCGAATGTATAACACATGCATATGTAAATTGACAGCAAATACATATGTGAATTCGTGATATAATCTAACCTATTCATATCATTAGCATGGATAATTACATATAAAATTGATATAAATGAAATATTACCCTAACTGTAGCAGTTATGTAACACCTTGAATGTTAAATTGAAAGAATCCTAAAATCCAACTTGATCCCTTCGAGAAATGCTAATAACCGAAGAGATCTACACATCTTTAATTTTATTTGGTTTAACTTGAATTCGTTTTGAAAATGGAGAGGAGATGGAAAATAATTTGCGGCCAAAGGTGGAGGTATGGAGCTAGAAACGGTAAACTATAAAATAGAGAGGCTAGTGGATTTATATAAGAAAAGAAAGGGAGAGGAAAAATGGGACCTTGATCTATTATTTTACCATTTCTTTCTCCATAAATTCAAACCAATGTATCAAAATATTACACCCCTCCTAGCCCCACTTACATGGTTGACCATCTCTTACAGGCTTATGGGTCTATTTGCATTTTCAAACCCAGTCACTAATTCACATTTAATTCTAATTCAAATGTACATCGATATTGTATATCTATACGTACTTATATTACTTTTATATACGCACTATTTCAATACCGATTCAGATAAATCAAATAAAATTTATAATTAATATTTCACAAACATTAATTGATATAATTAATTTATAACAATTATAATTTAATTAAATCTTGTGGTATTTGGAGCACTAAAAATTGTGTTGTGTGACTCATAATGTAAATTCAATCAGCAATTAATATAATTCAGATATAAAAGTTCACACGTCACTTTAGCTAATGGTGTGACAGTGTGGTTGAATTTTTAGTTTACACAGTTTTGGTTAAATTAAATTTTAATATTTTAAGCGGTCCCCCGTAGTGACAATTATTTACACCAATTCTCTTTATCAAAACTATATCGCATTAGGACTATGGAATTTGGTATTAGTATCATCCACATTCAACTTGTATATTACAAACACATACTCCTTGGTTCAATAAAAATAATAATTATTAACTAAACTGCTCTGGCTACAGACTTTGACTTTGAGTTGACTATAGTTGACAGTGGTAGTTACCTCATATAACTAAGGAGATAAATTCTCTACTGAATAGTGTTTCACTTCCAATGCTTCAACTCAGACCAACTATAGTCGTTCGATGGATGTTGTGCCACAACCTAACTATAATCAAAGTGGAGTGTCCACATTGAAGTTCAATGATATTCTCTAGTGGAGAGAACTGTGTAATACTGCCACTTCGATTTTCTCGGTTTGACCTTAGTTATATTAACCAACAGATAACCGTCGAGTGACTCATTCCATAGTTTTCTAATAATTATCAGTACGTAACCCTTTAGTACCCCCAGTAGCTATGAGTAATACACTCAACATTTAGAGAACATTACGTACTCTACTCTTAACGGTGTATCGATATACAATCTCAATACCCTTACTAGGAATATTCAAAACTGTATGTTGAATTAATTGTGATAAATTGCTCATGATTAGTACACATTGTAACTACTATCAAAAAACATACTATTTATGGATTTTCTATTAAATATTCTTAAATTAAATTAATAATTAACATAACACATTATGACAAGTATATAATAGAAATAAAATCCTTTTATTTCGAACGAGATTTTATCACAGAGTTAATAATTTACAATAAATTACAGAATTGCCACTAGGACATACCCTTAACTCTTGCACTTTGGGCCAATTATAGAATCTCAATCCCATCCCTTCGATCATTTTGATGAGAATTGAATGAGCCAGTTCCTTCATGAATGGATCTGCTATGTTATCCATTATATCTACTCTTTGAATCACAATCTCTTCTTCTCTACAAATTCCCTAATTTGGTGGAACTTTCGAAGAATGTGTCTCAGTTTCTAATATGCGCTAGAATCCTTTGCAATCTGCATCGCTGCTTTGTTGTCACTAAACAACGTCATCAAATTATCCATCCTAAGAATAACTCCTAGCTCACTCTTAAATTAGCACATCCAGGCTGCTTCCTTAGCTGCTTCATTGAGGGCGATGTACTCGGCTTCCATTGTGGAATCAAATATTATTTCCTATTTAGAACTTTTCCAACCGATGAACCCACCGTTTAAAGTAAAACATAACTTGACACTGAGTTACTATCATTGATATAACTCTAAAAGTTAGAGTCTGTATCCCCTTTCATAAGGAGGTCTCCATTCCCATAGACAAGTAATAATTCCTTAGTATTTCTTAAATACTTAAGTATACATTTTACGACAACCCAATGCTTTTCTCCAAGATTAGACTGGCATCGAATTACACATGTTAATGCGTATGCCACATCCAGTCTAGTACAGAGCATGTCATGCATTATGGAACCGATTACTGATGCATAGGTATCCTCTTCATACACTCTTCTCCTCATCATTGTAAGGAGCGTTCATCTTATAAAGGACGATTCTAGATTGCATCAAAACATTTCCATGTTTGAAATTCTCCATATTGAATCTTTTCATTATGGTATCTATGTACAGGGATTGGGACAATCCCAGTAGCCTCTTAGATTTATCTTATACCTAGTATATAGGTTGTTTCTCTCAAATCATTCATGGAGAAATTCTTGAAAAGCCATGCTTTCACTGATTGCATTAACGAAACGCCATTGCCAATAAATAGTTGATTATCAATGTATAACACTAAGAACACAACGTCACTTCCTTGTTTCTTTCAGTACACATACGCTTCCTCTGTGTTCTAATAAAAACTAAACTCTTTGATTACTTTACCACAATATTTATTCTGACTCCTTTATACTTATTTAAGTCTATAAATGGATCTTAATAACTTTAAACCTTGCCCTCACTCCCACTAACCTCAAAATCCTTAGGCTGCAACATATAGACGGTCTCTTCTAAATCACCATTTAGAAATGTCATCATGTCCATTTGCCATATTTCATAGTCGATGAATGGAGCAATAGCTAACATTATCTGAATGGACTTAAGCACTGCTACGGGTGAAAAAGTTTCATCATAATTAACACCTTGAATTTAACGAAACCCTTTCGCAACTAGCCTTTCTTTATAAGTTTCCACTTGTCCATCTGCATTTAGCTTTATCTTAAAAATCCATTTGTAGCCAATGGATTTTATCCCATTGGGTATGTTAGCCAAAGTCCATACTTTATTTTCACACATGGAATCCATTCAGATTTCATGGCTCCAAGCCATAGTGTAGAGCCTTTACTTTGTAGTGTTTGTGGGAATGAAAGAGGAGTGCCATCATCTAAGACACGGTCCTTCTTCTTACCATCCACAAGAAAACCGTAGTTTCTCTTTAATGGGAAAGATTCGATATTAGATCTTCTAAGCGTGTTTTCCTAAAATGGTGAATTTGGTTCTCCCACTAGTTTACGTTAAGCTCTCGAATCTCATCCAATTCTACAACTTCACTTTTAATTTCCTATGATAGACATTCCTTTTATAAAAAGATAACATATTGAGAAACAATAACCTTTTATTCCTTGGTATTGTAGAAAATATATCTCATGTAATTCTTGGAATATCCTATAAGTTTACACAAGACCGATCTTGTCTCAAGTTTATTAGGACCAGCATTCTTAATGTAGGTTGGACAACCCAACACCTTCAAATGTTTGAGGTGGGTTTTCTTCCTATGCAACATCTCATATGGCATCTTAGGCATAGGTTTCATGGATAACAATTTTAACATATGCACTGTGGTTTCTAGTACTTATCCCTAATATGGAAGAGGTAATTCAGCTTTACTCATTATGGAATGAACCATATCTAATAGGGTTTGATTCCTTCGCTCAGAAACATCGTTATGTTATGGAGTATAGGGTGGATTTACCTGAGGGATAATCCTATTATCTTTTAAGCATTGGTGGAGTTCTTGTCCAACGTACTCACTGCATTGATCTGATTAGTCTTATGGTTTGTTTGATTTTCGACATCATTTTTATATTCAATAAATATCTCACATATATCGGATTTGTTGTTCATATGATACACATATCATAGTCTCGAGAAATCATTTGTAAATGTTACAAAATAAGAAGAATTTCTTTGGAAACCATAGGCACTGTTCCACATACATCAATATGTATGAGACCCAAGAGTTCATTAACTCTCTTATTGCCCCTAGTAAATGGATGCTTGGTCATTTTTCCTTTAAGACATGATTCACACATATCAAATGATTCAGAACAAATGATGGTAGAAAACTTTCGGTTTTCAATTTTTGTAGTCATTGCCCACTTATATGACCTAGCCTACAATGCCAAAGATAATAGTTACTAATGTTAACGTTAGAAGAGTTATTCACAGCACAAACATAATTATTATTAATAACATAAATGTCATTATTATTAATAACATAAATGTCAAATAGAATCAAATTAAACTATAATAAGAACCAGTTGAATGTAAGCCTCATGGAGCTTCTACATATGTTGAGATCAACAGAGTCATTATGCAAGGATCAGGGTGTGATGCTCACAGTTAAGGGGAGGCATCATCTTCGAATAGTTCGAAGAAGCAAAAAAAAGGTTAATAAGAAGAATAAAAAAGACTACTCCAGTTGAAATGGTTGAGTGTCATCACTGTCACAAGAAGTTCATTAGAAACAGAACTGTCCGGTTTACTTGAAGATTCAAAGAGAAGAAACAAAATAATTCTACTGCTCCTATAGGGACTTTAGAAAAAACATCATGTGGCGAAGTGAGAAATGAGACTACAAGTTGTTGATGGATCTCTGGTAGATGCAACGATAGTTGTAGGCTATCTTTGATCTTTGCCAAATGGATTAGTTCAATTTCAAATAATCGCTATTATGTAAAAAACTTTATTTAAGATATAATTTCCATGTCTAGATTTTCAAAGACTAGATATATTTTTCATTCTCTCACACACTCCCACACACACACACCCACCCACACACACACACACACAAAGAGATATATGTATATGAAAGAGTTTTTGTTTATCGTGTGCATGTGAAAATAATAGCCATTAAAATTTAATAAAATAGTCATATATATAACAATACTTTATAATTCAAAAATGTTTTAAAATAATTTTAAATTCAAAAAAATTTCTTCTTTTATGGCTAAAAATAAAATATGATTATATATACGGAAAAAATATTTTATATCAACACATTCATATTTAAAATGACAATAAACACATATATGAATCATTATATATATTACAACTTGTTTGTATACAATAGCACAGATGATTACATATATAAAACTAATACAAATTAAAGGTTACCTTAGTTATGGCCTAGTTGTAACACCTTGAATGCTGAATCAAAAGAACTCATCGAATATGATTCAATCCCTTCTAGAAAATGCTAATAATCGAAGAGATCTATACACCTTTAATTTAATTTAACTTGAATTTAGTTTGAAAATGGAGAGGGGAGATAGCTTGGTATTTGTGGCTTAAAGGGGGTTATGGAGTTAGAAAAGGAAACATCAAAAATGAAGAGCATGATGGATTTATATAAGAAGAGAGAAGGAGAGAAATGAGGAGATTTGGATAGTCTTTTACCTCTTCATTTTCTATCAATTCAAACCCTTATATCAAAATATCTCACCAACAAAACCCTCTCCATATAGCCGACCATTCCATAAACTAATAAGCCTAGATGCCAACTTCAAACCATACTAGAAATTGTAAATTTTAAATCTAATTCAAATTTACATCGATATCGAATATCGATACATACATGCATAACTTTTATATATACATTATTTTTAATTCCGATTCCAATAAATAAAATTAAATTTTATAATTGATATTTCACAAGTGTTAATTAATTTTATCAAATTATAACAATATAGTTTAATTGAATTAGGTGATATTCAGAGTATTCAACATTGCGGTTGTGTGACTCATAGGGGTAAATTCAGTTAGTGATTAATATCGAATAATTTGAATATTAACGTTCACACATCACATTTGCTAGCAGTGTGACAGTTTTACCAAATTTATCGCTTACATTGTTTCGGTAAAATCCAACTCTACTATTTTAAGTGTTCCTCAATAATGATAATTATTTATACCAATTCTTTTCATCAAAACTATATAACATTATGACTTATGGAATTTGGTATTAGTCACAATTCCAATATCGTCCACTTCAACTTGTTTAAGCCAAACACAAAGTCTAATAATAATAATTAACCAAACTACTCCAATTAGAGATTTTGACTTTGAGTTGACTATAGTTGACCATGATATAGCCGAGGAGACGAATTCTCTATTGAATAGGCATCTCTTCCAATGCTTCAACTCAGACCCAACTATGGTTATTCGATAGTAGCCATGTCATGATTTACCTATAATAAGAATGGAGCGTCAACATAGAAGTTCAATAGTATTCTCAGGTCGAGAAAACTGTGTAATATTGTCACTTTGATATTTTCTATTTGACCTTGGTTATATTAACCAACAGAGAACTATCAAGTAAGTCAGTCCATATTTATCCAATAACTATCAATATGTAACCCTTTAGTGCCCCCAGTAGCCATTAGTAATACACTGCCCAATATTTGGAGAGCGTTACTTAGTCTAGTCTTTACCGATGTATCAATATCCAATCTTGATACACCTTGACTAGGAATATTTAAACGATGTGTTTATTATATTATGATAAATTACTCATGATTATAACACATTGTAATTACTATAAGAAAACTTATCATTTATGGGTTTTTTTAAAATACTTAAATTAAGTAAATAAATAATGTAACACATTATAATAAGTATATAATAGAAATAAAAAACCTTTTATTTCAAATGATATTTTATTACAAAGTTAATAATTTACAATAAATTATGGAATTACCCTTAGGGCATACTTCTAACTCTATCAGGAAGATCTGCTAGGAACTTTTAGTTTCATCCTTGTCGAAAAACCATGGAAAGGGGTAGATAATCCTCTCCTATATAGTACTCCTTCTTGCATAATGAACTGAGGCGCCTACACAAGAGCTTCCTCCTTTTGTTCTAACTTTTCAAAAAGAGTTTCCTTTAACAAATAATTCTGAATTAGATTCGTCCATGACTCCTTTTCCTCAATCTCCATAATATAATCAGTATCTATTGCGTCGATACTTTGAGATTCCAAAACCTCTACTGGCATGATTCTCAATAGTTGCGCACCTCCAAAGCTTGCCAATTTGGCTAATGAATCAACATTCATGTTCTTCTCTAGGATGTGTGTTATCCTGTAGTGCTCGATATCATCCAATAGCCTAACACCTTCGACATAAGTGGCAATTCGTACACCCATAGCTTGAAAGTATTTCTGAACTTGGCAAACCACCAACTAGAAGTCATTGTATATATGGATGTATGCATTCTCAACTCTTTAGATATCTTGAGTTCTGCTATCAAAGCCTAGTATTCTTTGTTATACATTGTGTGAAACTCAAGCTTTAATGCATAATAGATCCTCCAACCCTCAAGGTTATTAGAACTACCCTATCCTCGAAATCATGGTCGTTGGACGCTCTATCGACAAATAGTTTCCATTAAGAAGGTTCGAACAATTCCTCTTCTTTTCTATTATCCTATGTGGTGAATTCAGCAGTGAAATCTTTCAAAGCCTATCCTACAATAGTCTTTCTAGGAGGATATATTATTCCTATTGACTCATCTCTATGTTTCACTTAATGCATAAGTCGATATTGTTAAGTAAATATAAATATCTTCTCTTTCCAAATGCTTTGATAATATCAGTGTTTTGCTCATATGCTCCAATAAATTCTGAAAAGTAGCTTCACATTCGGTCGTCCATTGGAACTTTCATTTTTATTTCTTGAAGGCATCAAAGAATGGTATGCATTTATCGATCGCCTTAGAGATGAACCAACTAAAAATGGTGACTTTACCATTCAAGCTTCGCATTTCTCTCATTGTTCATGGGGTTGTAATCTTCTTCAATGCTTTAATGTGATTTGTGTTAGCTTCAATGCCCCTCATGTTCATGATGAACCCTAAAAAATTGCTTGATACAACCCCAAAGGAACATTTAAGTGGTTTCAATCTCATTCCAAAATTCCAAAGCACATCAAACATTTCAAAAAGATCGCTTATGTGGTCAATAGTTTTCTACAACTTCACAAGCATATCATCCACATAGACCTCCATTATTCGTTAAATCCATTCTTTAAACACCTTATTGACCAAATTCTAGTAATTAACCCCAACATTCTTCAGACTAAACGACATAATAAGCAATATATTCCCAAGTCCATGATAAAGCTCATATGCTCTTGATTTGGGACGTACATCGTAATCAGATTATAGCTAGAGTTCGCATCCATGAAGAATAGTAGCTAATCTCCAGCAGTTCCATCCACTAACTGGTCTATTTGTAGTAGGGGAAAGTAGTCCTTAGGCACATTTTCTACAAATCGAAATAATCAAAGCTAGTTAGCCATTTCACATTAGCCATTTTGACCGTCATTAGATTGGATACACATTCCGGGTACTAAGCATCACAGATAAAACTATTTTCTTTTAATTTATCTACTTCTTTCTTTAATGCAGCGGACCGCTCCATGTTGCACTGCTTATGCTTCATTAGAAGGTAGCTTGGGTTCATATTTAATATGTGACATGCGACTTCAGGAGAAATCCCACACTTACCAGAATGTGCCTAAGCAAATAAGTTCTTGTTCACTCGGACAAACCCTACCAGTTCTCTCCTTGTCTTCAAGTTGAGTTAAGATCGGACTTTTAGAACCTTCGTGGGATCATCATCGTCTATCGGGACCTTAATTAACAGCTTTACTAGTTTCACACTTACCTCTTTTGACTCCTTCCATAGGTTTACAGCTTTACATTATATGCTAGTGGACCGGGGCCAAGGCTTGAGCGGGAATTGCTATGCACTAGCAAATTTGATGTAGAGAGGCTTCACTACATCTGTAACACCCTGTAAAATCAACCATAAATAAATAAATTGGACAAATTAATTTAAATAAGATAGGGGTGAAAATGGAAATTTTGAAAAAGTTGGAATATGACCATGAAATTATGTTGTTGCGTTCGTGGTGAAATTATGATAAATTTCCATATATAATATGTTGAAAACGGGCTCAAATGAAGAAGTTATGGATATTTGAAGTTTTCAGGTTTAAAATAATGTAAAAGAATTCAAATTCAAATAAATATTTAATTCTCAAATTTGAAATTCAAAAGTTAACGGTAATTATACTTGGGGGTTAAGTAAACGTTAAGATTAACGTTAACGTTAAATCATGATTAAGGAATTAAATAAAAACAAATCAACTACAATTAAAATATTCCCAAAAGGCGACGGTTGACCGATCGACCGCTAGGGGCCGACTGGTGAGAAGACAGCGTTCGACCGCTTTCTGTTAATGGCAACTAGGATTTTGGTTATTTTAACATATTAGATTTTTTATTGTTTACTGACCTCCATCCAATGGTTCTGGTGCATTCCAACCACTATAAATAAGAGCCTAGCCCCCTCACTTTTATTCGCAATATATTGAGCACATTAATGAAGCTCCGTCAATTCGTCTCTTCATAGATTCAGAAAAATCCATTAGGGTTTTAGGTAAGAAATTCTATATATCTATCTTTGTTAATTGATTATTTTCTTAACCTCTTCTCCTCCAAACCTCTAACGTATATAAAAACTTCTTGCTATACATATCAAAAGATGAGATCTGAAAGGGTTCACTGAAGGTGTGTCAAATTGAAGAGAAGACAAAGCTAAGGACCTCTAGGAGTGGAAATCTTATTTTGTTTTCTAATTTAGTAATTGAATAGTGCAATTTGAATTTGATACATGCCTTGGGGAGTTTTGAATTACGAAAACATCACAGTAAAAATCACCAAAATTTCCCCAAAGTGAAATGTCAATTCTTAGGTAGGAATCTTAATTATTTTGTATTAAAATAATGGAGTTTTTGTGAATTTTTGCAATATATGTGTTTACCTTCTATTCCACTTCTTTTCTTTTCTTTGGATTTGAATAAGAGATTTGATTAAGAAATGGTGTGTAAGATACGAATTCTTATTCACAGTTTGCAATATTTATTTCTACAAATTGAATAAAAATTCACTTTTTTAATTTTATGTAAAAGGGAGTTGAATAGAGCATAAAACCTACTAAATTGTAGGTTTTCATTATTATGGTTTTATTCCATTGTTTTAATATAAAATAAGTTGGAATTGGATTCTAAGCACAAGTCTATTGATTTAATATTTGGAATATTGGATTGCATTAAAAATTCTATTAATGCTATTATGGAATGAGACTTGTATAATATTGGAAGATTTGACATTTGAACGTTAGTTTAGGTCGTAATCTCCGCATGCCTAAAAAATGCATACTTTGATGTATATAAAATAGAATAAATAACATGGAATTGTAATGTATTGATTGCATAGTTATTTAGGTTAATATTTATCATTTAAACCCCCTTTAGGAATGTAGTTAATTAGGCGAAATAAGAAGGATTTCTTATAACGCCTAAATAATTAATACAATGAGATGTGTGATAATACACTTAGAGAGTGTTATGAAATATGACTAAGTTATAGGAATGCGATGTCAGTCAAAAGCATACAAAATTCTGCCTAGCTAATATGACTACTAGTTCCTACGAATAGTCAGACTAATGTTAGACATCTCTGTGGATACAGATCATAATACGAAGGACTTGCTTTGGGGAATTGAAGGTATTAAGTGTTTGTTTGAGGGCCCACTTCTTTCCCTTGTATGAAGTATTAAATGGTTAGGATTGTGTTTAGGCACGATTAAAGATATCTTGGAAAGGTCCGCTTTAATCGAAGTATTAAGTGTCCGAAGAGATTTCTGTGCAATGTCAGCTAGATAGGTACTTGTAAGGAGTTCACCTTGGGAATAGTATTAAATGATGGGGTCTACCTCAATTGAGGTCTTAAATGGTCAGAGTCTGCATATTTTCCTTTAAAAGGTATTAATTGGATTGGGTTCTATCTCTCGCATTGGTAGACATTAATGACGATAGTTATGGGTTATTGATTATGGAAAAACCTACTTTGAGGATTGAAGGTATTAAGTGGCTATTTGGTGGCCCACCTCTTTCCCTTATATGAAGTATTAAATGGTCTTGAATATAGCTTAAAATGTGAAAGACATATCCTTATATAAATTATACTGCCCAAGTACTGATATAGAACGGCTCGAGATTTTCTATTCATCGGACATTGTTGTTCTGACTCCTTCCTCATTACAACACAAGTTAGGGAACAAGACGATGATCAAGATGGAGATGACGATGTGAGGAGCTTATAGCAGTAGTCTATTTATCTATTTATGCTAATGTACCCATTTGGAGTTAAAAATGTATTTTTGAAAAAGATAATGTAACGCTTATTGTTGACATTATGTTAGGGTTTTGCTTTATAACATTTGAAATTTGAAAAAAAATAGGTACTTTTTGTACTATTATATTTTATCCTTCCGCTGTGAGTTTTGAATGAATTGATAAATAACTATGTGTTGTTCTTTTTACCAACCAATAGCTAGCTTTGGAACGGGTCTAAGTTTCGATGGGCCTTTTCTGGGTCAGGATTTAGGTCTATTTCGAGGCGGGTTGTTATAACACCCTTTCCTTTGTCTCTCAATGTGTCTATTTGAGCTCGGCATCATAACACCCTTGACCTATGCTTTTGTCTCCTTGGGTTACTCCCACTGCATTTTCCATGGGAAACTTCATCATTAAGAGCAATAGAGCAAATGCGATCCTAAAATCATCATAGGATGGTCGGGCTAAGAATATGTTGTAGGTAAAAAAATCCATCTACTACAACAAAGTTCTACAACCATATTTCCTTATGGTTATCATCTCCCAGCTGCACAACCAATTTGATGCAGCCAATCAGATCCTTAGCCTCTCCAGTAAACCCTTTAATACAAGATTTACAAGGTTGTAGATCTTTTTCGTTAGGCTACATCTTATTGAAAGTATACTTGAAAAGGATATGCATCGAGCATTCCTTGGCAATAAGAACTTGGTGCACTGTCATCGGCCCAATCACAGCAATTATTACCATTGGGTCAAGCATCAGATCCTTGTCTCTATCTACATCCTTATTTTAGAAGACGATGTCTTCATCGATCCTCCACTACTTATCCCTCATTGCATATCTCATCTCTTATGGATCATTCCTAAGAGAACTCTAGTGTCTCCCCATTTATTCTATCTTTTTTCCATGAGATGCAGACTTCCAGAAATAGTGTTTATCAGTATACCCTTTTTTGGTGGCCTTGGTCCTTTTCCACTTGGTTCAGCCGAATTGCCCTAAGGTTGCTGCCTCAGAGGCTGGTTATTTCCTTGTCCACCCTCCTATGGGTTCCTAACATACGGTTGTAATTTCTTCTTTTTGATCAACTCTTCAATTACATCTTAAAGATATCTGCACTCATTTGTATTTTGCCTATGGGTCTCATGGAAGAGCTAATAATTTTTGAAGCGCTTCCCCTCTTCAATGGCATCCCTTAGGACAGGCTTCTTGTACCTCTCAATACCTTGCATAATAAATATTTTCGTTGGAATCAGTCAATTCCTTGTGCTTTTCATTGCGAGTGAACCTCGAATGCTTCTTGTAATCTCGCTTTCTACCACCAGTGTTGTTGGGGTTCTTTGACTTGTTTCTATAATCAGCTTTTCTGTTATCACCATATTGCTTTATGGCCACATTACCTTTTGCGATACTTCTTGCTCTAACCTAACCACCAGCGGCCATTCCTTCCTCCAACTCTACCTCTTCCAAGCATAGAAATTGATTTGTGTCTCTATAGAAATCTTTCAACAAAGTTAGCTTCTTCATCTTAAGCAACTTCCCAAATTCAGTCTAGCTATAAATTCCTCCTACCAAAACCATCAACACAATCTCTTCCCTTGGGTTCCTTACCTTTGTCATAATGGCATTAAATGATTTTAGGAAATTCATCAAGGTCTCTTGGACCTATGATGTAGATTAGTCAAGGACATCACATCCTTCGGCTACACACTATGAACTCGAAACTGCTCCATAAAGCATTTTTCCAACTTATCATAAGATGACATGGATTGGGGCTCAAGTCAGCAAAACTACATCGTAGCCAAGTCCTCTAAGAAAAGAGGAAAATACCTACACCTCATTGCTTCATCTACACAGACATTATCTATGTGTCATCCATATTTCATCAAATGTCGCATATGACCCGTTAACTAATTATAACTTTTCATTGTTGGCATAAATTTTTTTGAATAAATATCATCGGTGAATGAGCTCCAACTAGTCGTGGACCCACATCCTTCATCTTGTTGTCGCCAGTTCCGATGCAATAGTCTCTTTATAGTCACAGTGAAAAAATCACCGTTTCCCACATTTTGCCCTAAGCGGCGATCCACGTGTGCATCATCGTGTGTTCGAATAGGCGAACATTTATGGTTAACATGATGAGATCTAGGTCTCCTTATCCTTAAGGAGTCCATTCGCTCAATTGTCCGCTGACTTCGATGCAAGCAACGTCCTCTTCTAGAATTCCCAACTATGTTTGCTTTTGCAGCACTATCCCGAGGACCTGCTCCATGTACATCACCACCATCATCAACATCCTACAAATCTCCTTTTAAGCACTCAAATATAATCTTTCAAATTGATAGATACTGAAGTATTTGGGTCGGTCGATGCTGATCGATGTTTGAGTTGGAGTTGTGTTCTAGCTCTTCCACCTTGCCTCTCAGTTATTCCAATGGTTCCCTTTCGTACCTTCTGCTTCCTATCTCTATTGCTTAGATCTGATGAACTTACTTTATTCGATTCAGAATGAGAATAAGAATCCTTTGTTTCCTTGCGATGCTTGTGAGATCCTTCGCTATGGGGGTTGCACCAGCTTAGCAAATTGTTTCTTCTTCTCTCCCATGATAGAAATCTGACTATCCATCATCCTCTTATTCATATAAGCCATCATAAGGTCTTTTTCACAATTAGTGCGACTGAGATGAATTTCCTTCCTAATTTGTTGATTCATTTTATTAGCTTCATGATTTGGACAACCACGCTCTTCATTAACTACTCCAGGCCTAGTGGACGCCTTCTTTAGAGCAATTTCCTTTAGATCTTAGTGGATATTTTCTTCATATCCAAGAAGCAATAAGATCTAAACTTGAATTCTCTATCTCAATGATAGCACCAAAAAAATGTTTGCACATGAAATGGAAAAACACTATTAATCGAATATACACGGATCAAAATAGTATGAATTAGAGAAAGAAAGAGAGAACACATAAAGATTTCAAAGTGGTTTAGCCTAAATCAAGTTCCTCGCTCCAATATATCTTCCATTGCTGATTAGATTTAGAAGTATAGCCGAATGACAACACAAATCAGAGATTCAAGATGGTTTATTTTGAATGTGGCAGCAGCTCCAAGTAAAAAATCATTAAAGGGTCAAAAAGTGTTTTTAAATTGTTGTAGGATTCCTATTTATAAACGAATTTTGCTTTGGAATTATCGAACGATTAGTTGAACTGCTCGAACATGTAGATATGAGTTTCCAACTAGAAGAATAATTCAAAAGGCATTGTATCCCAAAAGTTAGGTCATTTGGTACCGATCCATATGGATCGGTATCGACTGATATGTTGACTTCTCTTTACCTTCTCCTTAAAGTAACTTTAGTTTTCATACATTAGAGCTTTAATTCAAAATAATCACAGGCAGTGGAATGGTGCCGACTGGCATCACATCACTATACTTGTATTTATCTCCAAAGTTGCATATAAAATTATCCATAGAGCAGAATGAGGTCAGTTTCGAACAAATGATTGATCGATATCGATCCATTAGGTCAATCAGTACCGATATATTATTCTTGTCCCATACTATCCAAATTCTTTTATTTCCCAATCTCGATATCTTTGCAACTTCTTGATCCATTCCTTCATTATTTCATAATCCAAATCCATCGTAATATCGCTTGCTTCAAACACCGATTAACATATACTTTGTGTTGATTTATGTTAACCATTTTAATGATATTATACACATTATATTTTCTTTAATACAACATTTTGTGGGTGTGTATATATCACAACAACAAAATGTACCTGTCATAGCGTTTCAAAAATGCTATAAAAACCTTTAACAGGGTTTTTAACTACGCTGTATATTAACATGCCATTATAGGTTAGACATATACCAACAAGACAGAAAACGCTGTAAAATCCACGTATCTATAGCCTTTTTAATGTCATTAATACGTTTTACAATGTTTCTTTTGTTGCTATGATATTTATTTACAGCATTTTCTGAAATGCTTGGGTCCTATTTTATAGTGTTTCTATAGCGTTTTGAAAACGCTCTTAAAACTTTCTATAGCGTTTCGAAAACACTGTTTAATCTTTTCTATAGCGATTTAGAAACGCTGTTAAATATTTTCATAGCATTTTATAAACGCTATCGTATTTTGCTCAGTTCCTAACCAATTTATAGCAGGTTCCAAATTTATATGTAGCCACAATTTATGTACAACACAGTTTATATAAACACATATATTTCATAACAAACATTATTATATTAATCACATATTTTATAATCAACATATTATATTAATCACACGTCTTACAATTAACATGAAACATTACATAATAAACATACGCAATATTCTTACATCAAAATAGATAGTTTAATATTTCAATGTAGACAAGCAGCAACTAGTAACCAAAAGTAGTAATACATATAAGCATACAAACCAAAATGTAGTTATGTCATCAAAAATAACTTCGAATCCATAACTTGCTGTGGATGTTACACTTTTTTTCCATCAAATATATCTATCCACCTGCAAAGGAAAAGTTCTTTATTATACGTACTTAATTAGGATTAAAAGAAGGAAACATTAAGTAGTTAGTTCTCAAGTTATTTTAAGCTTTATAAAACAAACATATGAAAGAATAAGCTTGAAACTTTTCTTTATACTATGTTTTTTTGCTATTATTAATTGTAAGGTCAGTTACAATATAAACTTGTACCATTTGTATTTGATCAGTATATAATTCAATGTGTATTGTTTTATCAGTTATCCATTGTACCACTAATGTGATTTTAGAGTCTTAGACTCTGTGTTAGTATCTAGTATATAGATGTGTTTCTAACCATTATTTGTAGTATTGTTTGTTGCATACTAAAAGAATAGAGAAAACATATCGACTCCTTCTTTCTAGCACATGAACTAGCAAATATCTACGCTACCTTTTCAAGTAGCTCCCTTTCTTCATTTGCAGCACACTCCTTTTAAAAGCATAAAACATATAATCATAAGAGGAAATAGACAAGATCGTATTGCTGTAGGCCAACAAAATATTTAACCAGCAATGAGATATACCTCAAACTTCTTCTCAAGATCATAAAGTTGTTGGTCTTGTACATTTTGTGTTCCTTTCAATATATTACTCTACTAATCTACTAAAAGTGTTATATGATTTCTGGTTGCGCTTAGTTTAGGGCTACAAAATTCGAAATCGACGACAGAGATGCTCAACCAAAATCAAAGCGATGGATGAAGGAAGATGATTTCTGGTGTTGAAATCGAAATTGATGTATTGAAACTGGAAATTGGGGAGGGAATGGAAACTGGAATCAACTTATTTTCTTTTTTCTCCAAGTAAATGAGAAGTGGCGACAAACGAAATAAACACTGATGTGTGTGGCGGCAAACAAAATAAACACTAATAGTATTGTCAGCGTTGAACATTTGAAACAACTTTCTTATAAACGCATTCTACAGCATTGAACTAAACGCCGACTGTAATTGCAGTTAAAACTCACTTTTCTTGTAGTGTATATAATAATCAATTATTCGTTTCGGCTTAAAATGTGCAAGTTTTGTATATATAAAATATTTTATATGTATTAAAAACTTGTTTTCCATGTATACAGTGTATATATATTATAATGTAAAATTTGATTTAAAATATATAACTGGTTTTCTAAATTTTAATTGCATTATATATATATGAACAATCCTTTATTCTAGCTACTTAAATATGTAAAAAAAATTACATTTACATACACACATACATACACATATATATCCAGATGATTTGATATACATTACAAGGATGGACTATAAACAAATTAGATCAACTGTTGATCTAAATGGACTTTGAATGTGATTTGATTTAACATTTAAAAGGCATTTAATGAGAGTTATATTTCTTAATAACTCATTTACATATATAACATAAAGTTAAGTTTATAATAACATGGCTATACATATATATATTATGTATATAAGTCTGTACTATACACACACACACATGTGTGTATGTATGTACGTACGTAATGTACTATTAATATGTGTATATAGACCACATATATATTATAGTCATTTCAAATATATGTATATACATAGGCATTTATATTCCTGATATGCTTGTGAATTTATCAAATGTATATGTAAGTATGATATATATACGTATATATACAATAGATATAAATCCCATATATATATGTATATTTATTGTTATGCTATCATGATAGTGTATAAATATATTATATGTATTCAAAATAACCATTAAACAAACTTAACTAATGTGTTAATTAAACAAATACAAAATGTTATAAAATAAAATATGAATTTATTTTAATAAATATATTAGATCTGATGCTAAATAATAGATTACATAGGCCCGTTAAGATTCAAGTAGAGTTTTTTTAATTTACCCATTTCACATGCTGCCAAATGAGACAGATCCAACATGATCAATAACTTTGCAATTTGTTCTATTCATATCAACCTTTAATCTATGCTCGTTGAAGTGTACTTTCGTGGATCATCTTGATATGTTAACAACAATAGAGAGTACATTTCACGAAGGAACAAAATGCAGTACTCATAGCAAAGGGAACATCTTCTTCTAATCATCCAATAAAGAGAATGCTTAGGTCAAAGGGCAACAAGGGTAATGCTAAGGCCAAGGAAGGGAAGGTGAATCTAATATTACTCTAAAAAGGGACATTGGAAGAGAAATTACCCAGATTGGCTGAAAATGCTTAAAGGGAAGGAATAAGATTCAACTCCTAAGGGTACTTTCCTTATAGAAAAATGTTTATCTATAAATGTTTCTTCTTGGGTTTTAGAAACGGGATCTGGAACTCATATCTATAATTCTTTACAGAGGCTTAGGAGCAAGAGGCCTGTAAAAAGAGAGATTGTTTGCCCAAAAATTGGCAGACACCACTAAAGGTTTATGTAGAACCATAGGAACTAGATGTATTCTATAGCTGTTAATTGTATATCAGATAGTGTTTAGTAGAGAGAAGATCAGGAACAGATATTTTAGAATAAATAATGCAGAAAACATAGAACACACGGTGTCTATAATGGTTCGGTTAAAGATAGCCTATATCCACTGTGAGTTTTGTAAGTGGTTCACATGAAGAGTGGTTGGTTTCTCCTTAGTCAATTTCGAAGAGAACTTCATATCCGAGTGCACTCCACCGCAGAGTGCAATCAGGACTAATGTCTCATCCTCATTTTGCAAAATAGCGGCCGTGATATTAAATCGAGTCAAATACGAGCGTTAAGATTCGTAGCTACTCTTCTTAACATTCGAAAATGAGTATGCTTCATTTGATTGTCCCATATTACCTAAAATTGACTGATGAAGTTCTTGTACAAAATAACCATGAACTAATCTATCCTGGTGGTGAGCGATAACATAGTTTCCAAGTTTGACAAGAAGAGGGGAAAGTATTTACATAAAACTTCCAATGTAGACCCACTCATCAGGATGTGCCGAGTGTAGTGTTGTGGATGCACTATAGGATCAAACTGCCTTTGTAAGTTTTCATAGTCGATATTTATAAATCCTCAGGGTTTCTAGTAGTCACTATTCCAAAAGTAAATGGGCTTCATACTCATCCTCTAATACCATGCACCACTTATTCCCACCAAGTTTACACCCTAATCATTCGAGTCATCCTATCTTTTGGTTCGTGAGACCTTTTGTCTAATGGGATGGTTAAACTGCTTAATGGAACGATCCTCTATTCTTTCTCGCTAGGGGAAGATTGCCCCTTCAATTCATCCCTAGGTCAGTTAGAATGTCATTCCCAAGCATGGTCATAGTTCCCATATTGCACACAATGTCCTAATGTCCTTCATTAGTGACAAGTCAAACACAAACACGAGAGTTTTGGCAAGAATGTCAAGAGTTAGCAATAGTTGGACCTATTTTAACACTGGATAGAATCAGTTCAATATCAAACCGTTCCTTAGGTCCAACTTTGGGATGAAATCTTGCACACTCCATCTATCCTTTAGCTTTTCTTTACGTAAAGATCTAAATTTTAATCGCTACATAAATGAATATTTAAAATACATTTTAAATAATAAATAAATGGATTTTTCTTAACAAGCAAACCTATTTTAAATATTTTCTAATGATGATAAAATCATTTTCAAAATTTGTTTACTAATATATATAGTTCATAGAAAAATAGAAAATGTGACCGGAGTTTATTTTCCTAAATCTTAATTTTTCATTGGTTAAAATTTATTTAAAATGTTAAAACACTATAGAAAACACATGAATGCCCACTACAAACTATCTTAACATGATGTGTACATGCATATATGCATGTAAATGTTTTCTTCTTAAGTGTGTGTGTGTATATATAAAAGATAAAAGGAGATTTTATTTATAATATATATATATATGTATATATATTAACATATAAAAATATTTTTCTCAACATAAACGACATAAGATCATGGCTTGAATAGTTACATGATGGAGGGGGGGTACATGTACAGGGCGGAAGTCATAGGAGGGAGATGGAGGCATGCATGTGCGTATTATTTTATTTAAGGTCACTTTGTATTTTAATAATTTCCTAAGCCTATATATACCACTTCCCTTTCATGTTTCTCATTTTACAATCTTCCTATCCACTTTGAATTTCCTAAAAGCTTGAGGGAAAAAATTCCATGGCTTCCCTTATTATTTTCTAGTTTGAGAAAATCACTTCTTTTCCACTTAAAACACTTTCAATTCTTGCTAAAACACTTGAACACATACTGCGACCCTCACTTCCAAAATACAAGCACCCACTCTCCAAATATATGCATGGTCGAGCCCAAAATCCCCTATGGCCGAGCCTAATCTAGATGCTTAGCCACTCAACAAGTTCATTTTTGCAAAGATCATCGGTTGGTTTCAAGTTCTAGTTGAAGTTGACATTGAGTTAGTATAGTTTCGGTGAGTAAAACTCTTATTTTTGGAAAAGAAAACAACTTGGTTTTGATGAACTATATGTTGTAAAAATATAGTGTTTATTGTGTTGAAATATCATGTTGTTTGAATGATATATGATTGCAAGTTGGTAGTTTGGTGTAGGTTTGTGATTTGGATATTATGTTGATATGTTTGGATATGGGTATGTGATGTTGGTTTATGATATGATGGTAGCATTGTTTGTGAAACAAAAACCAAGTACGTGATGGAATGGTTATGAAACTAACAGTTTAAATGGTCGTAAAAAGACTTGGGATCCGATGGAAAACGAAAATCGTGTTTTCTAGTTTTGGCTTTTCAAAACGTTTCCATGTTTATATCCTTTTTTTTAGTTTTTCTTTTCAAACTTTTCAATTAAGTTTTCAAATATGTCGTAGCTAGGGTTAAAGTGAGACCACCACCTAGAAATCTATTTTAGCGAACTACGCTTATAGCGATAGTCGCTATGGATGTAGTTTGAGAAAATTCATGATTTCAAGTTTTAAAGTGTTTTCTTTTGGATTGTTTTTGAAAATTCTTTTCAAACAAATTAAGTAAGTCAAAAGTTTAAGTTTTATTATTTAATAATTTATTTATTTAATTTATTAATTAGGGTAATTATTAACTAATTAATTAATTAGGTTAAGTAATTATAGTTTAAGAATTTATTAACAAAGTTAATTGTTTTTTATTAAGGAATTTTTAAGTAATGATTAATTAAGATAAAAGATAATTAATTTTTACTTAATCAATTTTATTTGTTTTAATTTATTATTTAATTAGAGTTAATTATTATTTAATTAAAGATTAATTATTCACTTAATTACCACTTAATTAGGGTTTAATTTTTAAGTGAATGTTATTTAATTAAAGTTTAATTATGTAACAACCCAAAATTTAAGCTATAATAATTAATTAACGAATTAATTAAATAATAAAATAAGTTTGTGAAATTATCAGAATTGAGCCATGGAAGTTGCACCATTGTGTCCGTGGTAATTTTCTGGTCAATTTCCATATATAGTTTGTCAAAATCCGAGTTAATATGAAGGAGATACGAAGTAAACAAGAATTGAAGAAAACGAAAAAAAAATAAACAATGGGTCAGGTCGACCCTAGGGTTGACCCTCACCATAGTTAGGTCGACCTGCATGTCGACCCTCACAATATAGAGGCGCCCCGCCCTTTGTTTGTAGACGTGATTTTGTACATGTTAAAACTATGACATGTTTCCTAATTCTTTTCCAATCCTGTGCGTTCGTGCTTCCATCCAACGGTTCTCAGTGAGCCTATGACATGGTTGCACCAAATTTAATCTTTAAATCCAATGGTCGAAGATCCCTAAACCACACTATAAATAAGACCCTAGGCCTAGCTATTTTTCTCATTCAGATTTTCTCCTATATGGGTTCATTACTTGAGGCTGGACCCTAAATAGAATATTTTTCTAAGAAGAAGATCTTTTTGATAAAAATATTCTACGCTCTAGAAGTGGATTAAGAAAGATGAAGGACTAGAGCTAAGAACCACAGGTGAGTGTTTAGTAATTATTTTATATTTTTAAGTAATTTAAAATAATAGTGTTCTCAATAGTTGTAGTTTTTCCGCAATTTTGAGACAATTTCTATATAAGTTATTTACAACTAGTTTTTAAAGTTCTTTTTAGTCTATTTTATTCAGTTATTTTTATTCAACTATTTTATTCAGTTATTTACTGTTACTTACATTTATTTACAACTATTTTACGTTAGAATTTAGCCTGTAAATTTTAGTTTCTTTTTATTCCTTTTTACGCGAATAAAATATAAGAATATTAAAAAAGAGAATAATTCACAAATATGGATTAAAATAGAAAACACTAAATTTACAGAAATTAGATGTAAAATAAGAAAGACTGTAATAAAAAGAAGATAGACTGAAATAGGAAAATTTGAGACATTTGCAAGCATGTTTATAACTAGTGGTTATAACTAAAAAGATAGAACAAAAGAGTAACAATTATAACGTATGTTATAATTAAGCAGAAAGAATAGAAAGGCTTATTTTAAAACTTTGACTAAGTTAATAAGAAAATTATAATATAGGTTATAATTATGAAATAACAGAAAAGACTTATTTTAAGACTTATAATTAAGTTAATAAGCAAATATAGCAGAGATAACAGAAAAGGCTTATTTTAAAACTTATAATTAAGTTAATAAGCAAATATAGTAAAGATAACATAAAAGGCTTATTTTATAGACTTAGATTAAGTTAATAAGCAAATAGAGCAGAAATAACAGAAGAGGCTTATTTTAAGAACTTACACTAAGTTAATAAGCAAAACATAAAAGCAGGGCCCGTACCAAAAGCATTCCCTTTCAGACTAGGACTGATGGTCCCACAACAGATTAGGTGAGGTTGGGCAGGACCCTTTCAGACTAGGACTAATGCTCTCAAAATAGTTAGGTGAGGCTGGGACATAGGGTAAATAAGTGGCCAATAGATAGAAGCTAAAATCGGGAAATTTGGGTAAGGGGCGCAACTAGATTTTGTTTGTTAGGACCCATACCAACAACATTCCCTTTCAGACTAGTACTGATGGTCTCACAAACCACTTCGGTGAGGCTGGGCAGGATCCTTTCAGGCTAGGATTGATGGTTTCACAACAGATTAGGTGAGGCTGGGCACGCTTATGCTGACAGGGTGAGTAAGAGGTCACAAGAGGGGGGCGATAGTGAGTGTGTACCAATGGTGACCGAGCGTGCGACATCGATTAGGGTTTTAATTCGCTACTGCGACCGCTAAACATGTGTCTTTTGTTGTGGGACCCACAGGATGAGACTAGCTCACAGTGGCACAACAGAGATAGAAGGCCGATCAACGGGTAGAATTAGGATTCAGCCTAATTAAAATAGGATTAGGATTTCAGCCTAATCACAACAATCTAAGACAAGTGCAAACAATCACAATCAAAGCAAACAGTTAAACAGTATTTTATCCCAGTTATATCAATCTTTTATTTCCTTTTATACTAGAACTATTGCTAAGTCTATTATCTTTATCTTGCTTAAAAATACTAGTAGTTACTTTCACTCACCAGACTTATAGTCTGACCCACTCTTCCATTTCCCCTTTTCCCTCTATAGGCCAGCAGAGGCAAGGACATTAGATTTGGATTTCTTGGAGACCCATTTGCAGAACTTTCTCATTCTTCATGTATTCTTCTTCTTTTCAGTTTTTCTCTGGACTTTGGATGTACTGGTACTTTATAAGAGGGATGATTTTTATTTTTATTGTACTTTGATTTTATGAGACTAAGATCTATTTTTCATAAGACATGTGTATTTGGTATTTGAGACATGTGATGTTTTTCAGACTTATTTTTGAAGTTTTATTTTCAATAAAAAGTTACCATTTAAATGTTTCCGCTATTATTATTTATTTTGTCTTATGAATCTTAGTTTCTGCGATGCTTTAGTTATACCTATAACGCACCACATCTTTTAGTGTGCCCTTTTTGGGTATACTAAGGGGTGTGGGGTGTTTCACTTGGTATCCGAGTCTAAGGTTACAGGATTCCTAAAAACTTGTTTTAAAGAGTAAAGTATTTTTCAACGATAACATGTTTTAAAAGCATTTTTCAGAAAGAAACTCTTATTATCAAAATGGTTTTCAAGTAGAAGAGAATTTTTATAAAAATCCCCTCAATGTCCAGTGCAACCTTCTTTCTATTCTTTCGAGCATAAGTTTTCTTTTCTTTGCATAGTATGGCTGACTGGTTCCGTAGAGCTACGGTACCAGAGATGCAAGAGCAAGCACCCAATACAGCACCAGTAGGTGGAGATCCCGTTAATCCACCTGCAGCAACAAATTTTTCTAAGCTATGCAAGGACTTCGTTAGTCTATGAGGCAGAACATTTTCTGGCACGGAGGATTTCGTGGAGGCAGAAGCTTGGTCATGGGATACGGAGCGGATATTTGGGCTGTTATGATTGGAGGACCGACAAAGAGTTCAGCTTGCATCTGGGCAGCTGAAGGGAGAGGTTAAGGAGGTCCCTAAATCAGGAAACTCTAAGAAGCAGTGGTGGAAGAATAAGAAGGATAAGGACAAGAGGAAAGAAGGAGGACCTCAAAAGCGGATCAGGAAAGGCGGGAAATGTCATAGTTATGGATTGGTTAGGCATTTCGCAATGGACCGTAAGAAGGGCTCGATGAAGGGGAGGTGTTACAATTGTGGGCAGCCTGGACATCTTAGTAGAGCTTGCCCTCAGAGGATGGGGCAGAGAGCAGGCGCACCTACAACGCAAGTGTAGGCTTTGGATGCAGCACCTTCTAACAGTGGACTGGATAGAGGTAGGAAAGCCTTTGTAGAAGGTTTGATCTCTATTTTGGATTTTCCTATTCGGACTCTTTTTTTACTCCAAAGCATCACATTCTTTCATTTCTAGTTTCTACACCTAGATATTTCTCTAGTAGTAGACCCTATAGTTGTTTCAAACCCCATAGGAGGATCGGCACATTTACTCATGATTTGTAGGGATTTGAAAGTTTTTATACTAGGCATAGAGTTTGATTGTGACGCCTATGTACTGGGATTTTTTGGGATATGGGATGATTTTGGGGATGGATTGGCTATCCACTTATGGAGCGATATTGGACTGCAAGAGGAGAGTCGTCAGATTAGAGACATGCAGTAGGTGGACTCTCGAGATTTCTTGCGACCCACATGGGTCAGTCATGTTGAGCTTCCTTTATTCCCTTGATTCATCACTAGGAGAGATAGATTCAGTTCAAGTTGTTAGAGATTTCCCAAACGTCTTTGAGGAATTTATGGGACTACCCCCTAAGAGAGAGATCGACTTTAGGATCTATCTGAATGACAATGCTAAGCCAGTGGCATTGCCCATGAGACATATGGATCCTAGGGAGAGGAAGGAGTTAAGTAAGCAGATTGGTGAGCTATTGGAGAAAGGTTTCATCAAAAGGAGCATATCTGAGTGGGGAGCGCCAACCGTCTTCGCTACAAAGGCGGATGGTTCCCTTCAACTTTGCGTAGACTATAGAGAATTGAATAAGCTCACAAAGAAGAACCATAACCCACTTCCTAGGATAGACGATCTTTTCGATCAGTTGGTTGGCTCTTTAGTATTTTATCAGCTTGATTTAGCCACTGGATTTCATCAGCTCAGGCTCGCTGATGATAGCATAATTAAGACAACATTTAGGACACCCGATGGATTCTTTGAGTGGTTGGTTATGCCGTTTGGGCTGACCGATGCCCCGGCATATTTCGTAGATTTGATGAGCCGTATTTTTTGAGATGTCCTAAATAAGTTCTGTAACGACCCAGATTTTTAGTCATCTGATAATGGGTAATTAACTAATTTTAATTTTTGAAAAATTAATTTTTATTGGTCGAATAGATAAATTTTCTGATATCTAAAATATCTGAATCTATAAATTGATTAAACTATATTTACTTTTAAAATATAAATTTCTGGATATGATAAATTTTATAGATATATGTATATAAACTCCACCATTAAAATTTAAGATAGAATATCCATATATGTGTATATATAAATATATACAAACTTATGATGTTAAATATATATATATAAGTATATAAGTATATATATATATATGTATATATGCCTATATGAAGTAATGTATATGAAAATATGTATAAATGTGTATATATATATATATATGATGACAAATATATGTAAGTAAATGTATATGTATATATGTTATATAAAATAGTGAATAGATAAATATATATGTTTATAAAAATATTGTATATGTAAGTAAGTATATACACATGAATGTACAAGCTTCATAATGGCAAATTTCAAATGTACGAGTATAAGTATATGTATATATGTTCATATTAAATAAGGAATATGTAAATATATGTAAATATGTAAGTATGTAAATGTGTATATGGTAAACATATGTATAGGAGATATATATATATGTATGTATGTATATGTGTGTGTGTGTACACAAGAAGCATCATCATGGAAAAACATCAATTAAAACAAACATTAAATCAACTTAAGATCAAGTCAACTCACAAAAATCAAATCAATACAGAGGAAATCAAATCAGCAAAAATCAAAAGAAAATAAAAAAAATGTAAAATGAAAACCTATACATGACCACCTCAACCCCCTTTTTGTTTAAGTGGTCCCCTTCCATTTTCTATATATATATATATATGTGTGTGTGTGTGTGGTCATGCCTTATTGCCTTGTTCATGTTAATATATTAAAAAGAAAAAATAAGAAAACAAAGACCTGTCATTTAAGTAAAGAAAGAAGATTAGAGATTGAGGAAGAAGAAACATCAATTTTCTAAAGACAGTGAATAAACATTTTAAATTTTGTTTACTGGTTACTACACATATTCATATAACTGTTGATTTCGGAATTAATCATTGATATATGTAAGTGTATGTGAGTTTGTATGTAAGCATGTGTATGTATGATTGTGTTCGACAATGGCTAGCCCACCTGCACAACTCTGTTCTTTTTTCCATATAAGCTTTGTTCCTTGTTTTTGTTTAAAAACAGCTAATCTTTCATTTTGAAAATCATTATCTCATCATCCCTTTAGTTTTAAGGCCTGATTCCAAAACAAAAGTTGGTTGTTTTTGAATATGGAACCTTTTAAAATTCGTTTCACTCAATTCTATCGAGCATAGAGGAAGAAAACAGTTTATAACAGTGAATAGGTCACTTTTGGTCAAAATTTAACTGTCATAATTTAATCAGTGGAATACACAGTTGTGTTTGCTTTTGAAAAACATGACTTTTAGGTGTTGTTTGGTAATTTTTAATGGCGTGTGGAGTGAGAATTTGGGAGTTGATCTGATTTGGTCTTTGGCCAAATTCCGGTGATGGGGTCGATTTCGTGGCTAGTCGTTGGACGTGGAAGAGGAGCAGACGATGGGTGGCGTGGTATTTTTTTATGACCTGTGGTGGCCAGGCGAGGTGACGTTAGGGTTTAAGGTGGGTTGTTCTTTGGTCTTGGTTTGGAGACAAATGGTGACGAAGATAGGACGAACGAGGCGTGCGGTGCAGGGGGAATAGGTGGAGATGGTTGTGGTGGAGCTCGTGGTAAGTTTTGGCGTAGGATGGTGGTCTGTAGTGGCTAGACGAGGTGTTGGAGTGGTTTCGGCGTTGGCTCCAGGATTGGGTCCGAGGTCGAAAATTTGAACGAGGGTCTTCGACGTGGTTTCCTGGTGGCCAGGTGGATGAGAGGGACGTGGGTGGCTTGCGTGAGGGGTCGGCAGCGTGATTCGAGGATGGGTGGTCATGTGCACGTACATGAAGTCGTGCACGTTTAGGCATTTTTAGGTGAAAGAAAGAAGAGAGGGAAGTGGAACTGGAAGAAGAAATAAGCGCGGGTCGTTTTTGATTTGTGGGCCGTAGTTTTGGGCTGGGTGTTTTATAATAGGATTTTTAAATAAAGCTATTTAAAAACTTTTAAATTCTTAAATCAATGTTCCTCTTCCTTTTTAAATTAAATTGAAGTGTAGTTTGTTGCGTCGAGACCCTATTACGGCATATTATTATCTGAACGAATATAGGCAAACTTTCTAAAATGTTTTATTTAATGATTTATAATAATTGAAGTAAATGAATAAGTAAATTCCTGTTTGATCAATTATAAGTTAATTAATCAATTGATTTTTAAATGGACTGTTTAATTTTTAAATTAACTATAAATAAATTATTTCATAATTTCTTTGATTAACAAATAATCTTGATTTAAAACTATAACTTGGCTATATTGTTGAAAACGGTTCAGTTCTGAATTTTAAATGAATTTAATATTAATTTTTAATCATTGATTGAGTTAACAATCTATGTTAACTGATAATGTTCTTGATATTGATTTTAATTATTTATTTCCCATGCTATTAAGTCTCCAAACGATTTGAAGAAAATAGAATAAATTGTTGATAGTTTTTACTTGAAAGTAAATCGACTTACTAACCATTAATCGGGAAATGTGAAGATTTCAAGTAAATAAATTTCGATGGACTGGTCATGATAAAGTGAACATATGGAATGAATTCCCATATGTGAATATTGACACCCTGATTGTAAAATTGTTATTTAAAACGAATTGCCCTTTTAAAAATTTATTATTTGGATTCGATGAGACCGGAATCAGATATCTGCATTATCTGGAAACCACTTCGATCCAATAACCACTACAAACCTTTATGGTTTTGATTTTAGAGTCTAATATGCTGGAATTTAACTAATTTAACAAATTCGGCAATTTTAAATAAGTATTTGTACTTAGACACTATTATAATACCACCGGATTTTCTATAAAAGTGTTTTTGGTCATCATAAGGTAAAAACCCATCGTGTTTATGTGTGACGCGGTCTCACGAGGTACCCCTGTGTTTTTCAAAGGATGTTGATAACTTAAGTAATTCAAATTAAGTATGTTTGCTCACACGGTTTTCCAGACTGACTCGGGTGTTACTTTATTGTAATGCTAGGGTCAGACCGAGTATTACAAATTCAGGTTAGGTTGCTTTGGAGCTTAGGAGACGAGCTGGATGGCAGAGATGTATTACGCATACTTGATTATATTCTGCTGTGTATTATAGGCCGTATAGTCAGCACTTTTGAGGACAAGTTATTATACTGTCCAGATTCTATGTTGATGGTTGTACTCTGATAATTTGTACGTATATTAACAGTTACAGTTTTTTTGTATAAAAAAATCTGTTATTATATATTATAATTTGTTCCGCTGCGACTGTGAGATTCTGCGTTATTGCTATTTCTGTTTCTTCTTCTATCTCTTTTCTTCTTAACCCCTAATGATCTGGTATTTTCGGCACTCGATTGCTTGGCACTCTATACAGTGAATGTATTAGTGTTGATTTTCGAGGGTCGAAAATCCTCGGTCGTCACTAGTTCATTGTAGTATTCGTGGACAACATTTTGGTGTTTTCCAAGAGTAAGGAAGAGCATGCTATTCATCTTGAGGAGGTTCTTTGTACACTTCGTGTTCATCGGTTGAAAGCAAAGTTCTCGAAGTGTCACTTTTGACGTAAGGAGGTGCATTTCTTGAGGCATGTGGTCTCAAGAGAGGGTTTAGCTGTTGATCCCGCTAAGGTGGTAGCAGTGCAAGATTGGAAGGCCCCCAAGAATGCTACCGAATTTAGAAGCTTCCTAGTTTTGCTTGGCTATTATAGGAAGTTTATCAGAGATTTCGCTAAGATTTCAGCATCGCTTACTCGCCTCACTAAGAAGAATACGACATTCGTGTGAGATGTAAATTGTAAGGATTCCTCCACGTGCTAAAGAGGGCCCTTACTAGTACACCAGTGTTAGTTTAACCCAATGGAGCTAAGCCTTTTACAGTATACACTGATGCATGTAGGATGGGTCCTGGGGCAGTAATGATGCAAGAAGGAAGGGTAGTATGCTATGGAAGTAAACAGTTGAAGTCTCATGAGAAGAACTACCCCACCCATGATTTAGAGTTAGCTGCTATTGTTTTCGCGCTCAAGTCTTAGAGACATTACTTGCTAGGAGAAAGGTTCGAGCTCTTCACTGACCATAAATCATTTAAGTACCTATTCTCACAAAAGGATTTAAACTTGAGGCAGCAGCATTGGATGGAGTTTCTAGCATCATATGACTTTGAGATAGCTTACACCCCTGGTAAAGGAAATGTGGTTGAAGATGCGTTAAGTAGGAAGAAATCAACCCTTAGTCCAATGTTCATGGAGTGGAAAATCCTAGAGTTTATTTCCATCTTTGATTTTAAGCCCTCTACGGACATTACCCCTGGATTGTTGGCAGCACTTGAGGTTAAGCCTACCCTCATAGATATGATTGGATCAAGGCAGCAAGAGGATTCAGAGCTTGTGGCTATTTTGGAGAGGATTAGCAGAGGAGAGGTCTCTAGACATCTCTAACGCTATTCCATTGATAGTAAAGGGTGGCTAAGGAGAGATGGAAGACTTTGTGTTCCTCGCACTGGTGATTTGACGAGAGCAGTTCATGTTAGTCCCTGAGGAGTTGGTTTTGATGACAACAACCTTACTTAGAATTAGATTATAAAATATATAATACTAACATTATTGTGTAGATATATATAGATATGTTTGCAGGTACTAAAGAATGAAGAACTGTACAGTATAAAGATTCAAGATCAAAGATTGAAGATATCAAGATTCAAGACTCATGAGTATCAAGAATTTCAAGAGTTCAAGTTTCCAAGATAAGTTATATAGTTAGAAATATTGTTAAAACTCATAGAAAGGCACTGACATCTTAAAATCTATTTTATTCGTGGAATGGAATCCACTTCGTGCTCGTTAAAGGGATGGAACCCTAAGTAGGATGGAACCTACGAAAAATCTAGTGGAACATCTTTTTGTATCCACTTACTTTTATTTCAAAATGAATTTCAAAATATATATAGCTTGTTTTTCAAAATGATTTTAAATATTCCTGTTTAAAAACAAAATTCATCTATCCTGGTTTTTCAATATATTTTAGCCTCAAAAATATCCTTAGTTTTAAATATCCTTAATTTTAAATATCTTTGATTTTAAATTATTATCCTAAGTTTTTAAACTATAATTCTGATATTAATATATTTAGCTGTTTTATATATTTATACTTAATATTTAAATATAAAAGTATAGAAAAATATTATATATATTTTAATATTGTTATCTATAGCTATTTATGTATTATAACTATATATAAGTATATTTTAAAGTTTAAATATAAGTATAATATAATATAGAAATTATTTTCAAAGAAAAACAAATCACCAAAAATTACAAGGGCATGTCGACATGGTCACATGTACCCCTGTCGACATGGTGAAGTTAAATTGTTTTTTAAAAAGAAGTGTCTATTCGCCACATCCCTTTACAAATGGATATGGCTATTGATCTACTGTAAATAAAGGGTGTTTTCAACGAATTTTAATTAATTTTCTCTGATTTAACTTCTCTTCTTCTTCTCCACTTTCTTATTTACAAATTACACCATTACTCTGCCGAAATCAATATCGAATCTTACTAGATAATTTTTGGTTTTGATTCTCTCCACTATCTCTACAAGATTCAACTGCTAATCTGAGTTATAGACTTTTTGTAATCAATTGAGCGAGAGAAGGTGTGATTGTAGCCCTGGAAATCAATTGGGTGAACTTGTTGCCCCGGAAATCAAGTATCTCTACCCAGAGGATTGTGATTCTGGAGGGTGTACCTCGTAGCCTTGAAACCGAGGGTTGTAATTGTTGAATTACTTTTGAAAGGAAATCCGTACTTAGTTGTGCTAGACTGGATGTAGGGTAACTCCGAACCAGTATAAAATCCGGTGTGTTCTTTCCTTTACTGCTTTTACTTTATATTTGCATCTATGTTTGATTCTGTGTTCATATCTGTGTCTGATTAGTGTATACATTGTTAACAAATTAAGATAAACTCAAAAAGATTAACAAATTTCTTAAAACACTATCCACCCCCCTCTAGTGTTAATTCTAGCCTTAAGATCCGTAATCCGCATTCCTCACATTTGGTATTAGAGCTTTGTTTTCAAAAGTTTCATTATCTGAATTTTGAGAAATTTCAAAATGGCTACTAACACTAGTACTGCTATTACCACCAACACTAGTTCATTTGTAGAAGGTCAGTCTACTGCCAGACCACCACTTTTTAATGGCAGTAACTATGCATATTGGGCATGTAGGATGAAAATATATTTACAATTTGTAGGATTAGATACTTGGAATATCACACAAACTAAATATTCTGAATTCACAACTAATATTGCACAGTGGACCACTGAGCAAAAGACTGTTGCACAAAATAATTCTAAAGCAATGAATATTCTGTTTTGTTCACTTGAAAGAAATGAATTTAATAGAGTGTCAGTTTGTAAGTCTGCATATGAAATCTGGAAAACTTTGCAAGTAACTCACGAAGGAACAAGAAAAGTTAAACAGATCAAAATTTCCATGCTCACAAATCAGTTTCAGTTATTTAAAATGAATACTAATGAGTCTATTTCAGATATGTATAGTCGATTTCAAGATATTGTGCATTCTTTAATATCTTTGGGAAAGGAATTTTCGGAAGAAGATCAAGTCAGAAATTTTTTAAATTCTCTCACTCCAGAATTGGATCAAAAGACACTTGCAATTGAAGAGGCAAATGACATCAGTACTTTAAAGATAGAAGAATTGATTGGAAATCTAATGTCGTTTGAAGTTCAAATGATCGGGAGAAGAGAAAGCAAAGCATCTGAAAAGAAATCAATGACATTCAATGCATTAATCGACAGATCAGACTCAAACAGTGATAATGATGAAGAGATAGCATTTATGACCAGGAATTTTCGGAAATTCCTGAAGTACAGAAAATTGAATAGTTTCAAGAGAAACAACTTTAAGAATTCCGGTAATCAGACTACAGTACCAAACTTTATCAAATGCTTCAATTGTGATGAACCAGGTCATATCAAAAGAGACTGACCGCATCCAGATAAGCAAAACCCTCCTACAAACAATGATTCTGCAAAGAAACGGAAACGTGCATTCACTACTACTTTAGATGACTCTGACTCATCCTCCAGCGACGATGAACAGAAGAAAGATAATTCAAATCTGTGTTTCACAGCAATTCTCGATTTAGTCGATACCAAAGACACGGACTCTGAAAAAGGTACACGTTTACAATACATTGGCTGAAATTGCATGCTTGAATTGATTGATTGATTGTGTTTTTGAATTGATGTGTTGTTTGAATTTTAAAATTTTTATTATTTTATTACATTTTTTATTATTATTTTATTATTATTTTTAATAATATTATAATATTTTATGAGTCTTAGTAATATTCCAGATATTATATAGACATTAAAATAATAGATATATATATAAATATTACATTATATAAAAGTATCTAGTCATCAAAATTTACGAATACCTGTCGACATGGGTCCATCTCTACCTGTCGACATGGTACAGAAAATTTGAAATTCAAATTTTGAATTCAAATACTTGTATTTTCCTTCACTCTTTCACACCATTCGAGACTCTGAAAGGACACTTTTTGACCAGAGAAACTGTCCATCTAATTTCTATTTATTTACTATCATTTATCTCATCTTTTCATTTAACTTTTCAAATTCAAACTCTTTCTTCATAACTCAAGCTTTCTCCTCTCTACATCAATGGCCTCCCCAAGTACTCCATCAACTATGTGACTCTCCAAAACCTTAAAAGAACACCTCTTTTATGATCCGGAAGCAATCAAAGCCTATATTGGCTATGCTAATTATGGAAAAGTTCATCTCGGAAAGTTTGCAATTTTCGGCGATTTTGCTTCTTATGAAATCGATTCTCTTTGTGTTAGCAACAACATTTTAAGTCTTGTTGACAATTCTAAAAATGATTTTGTATGTTACCCAAATCTTGTGAAAATGTTTTATGCAAATCTTAATCGTGGCTTTTATCAAGGAAACAATGATGAAATTTGGAGTAGTGTAAAAGGCACTCAAATTGTTTTAAATTGTGATGTTTTGGGAGCGATTCTAAATTGTAAGTGTACGGGTATGGATCTTTAAAATTTCAATTTTAATGAAAGTGATCGTGAGACTTTTCACCATATTTTTGAAAGTGATGAAAACTTTGATTTTATAAACCGCAATTTTCGTCCAAAAGCAAAAATTGTGAGCCTTCTTTTGCAACACACTTTGACCCCGAGATCGGGAAGTTCTAATACTCCTACTTCAAAAATTTGTAAAGCTCTTTTCGCTCTTTTTGGAAACTATGATATTAATTGGGCTCAAGTTATTTTGGATGAATTTCAGCCTAAAAACTTGGAAATGGGAGAAAAGATTTTATATCATGGAATTTACCTTACTAGAATTTTCAACTATTTTGGAGTGAATTTTAAAGGAGAGGAATTCATTTCTAGAAAAGTTTTCAATCATTCCAATATCTCACTTATGAAAATTCCATACATCTTTCAACCTTATGAATCCCTTGTGGAAAAGGAAGAGCGTTTGGCTCACGAAGAAATGGACGAAGGAGAGGAAGAAGAAGAAGGGGATGAAATGGATATTCAAGAAGAAGAAGAGGAAGGTGAAACATATCTTGAAAGTATTGATTACACCTCCAAACCAACCAACAAGATGATTATCCAAAACCAAAAGATAATTGTGGAAAATCAACGGACACTTAAGAGATCCGTTAGTAAAAAGTTGGATAAAATGTCTTCTAAGATGAACAAGTTCTTCTCAAAAGTCGGCAAGAAGTTTAATCTTTCATCATCCTCATCATCCTCCAATTAGATCTATCTTTTCATACCTTGTCGTAGTTGTTTAAGTTTGTTTTAAGTTTGAATGTTATTGTATTTCATGTTGTTTAATCCATGTATCATTCCAGTTTGAATTAATGTTGAAGTTCTTTCTGTTATCTAGCTTATTTCATTTCTAGAATAACTGTTAATATGATATATGTAAATATATATATATATATATACATTTATTCAAAATAAAAAACAAGTCATCAAAACACAGATGACCCTATCGACAACCCCCAAAGGCACCCTGTCGACATGCTTAAAATCTGAAGTGTGTTTTCATTTTAATTTTTGAATTTTAAATAACTAACTTGTATCTATTCATTTCAAACGAAATTTACACCTATAAATACATGTTCTCTTCTAGAAATCTTCACTCAAAATCATTACTTATCTATTCTATCTATATTTCTTCTCTTTTTTTCACAAAAATGGCCGATCCTATTCACAATTTATCTGAAAATCTTGAAGAAACTCTTAAATCCTTCAAGAATATTCTCTCTATCATTCTCCGTAATCAACGTCACTTAGAATTGAGTCAAATGCAGATGATCAAGGAGCAAGAAAGGCATTTCGAAGCAATTCGATGGATGATTTCCTCCCTGCACAAGGATGATAATGAAGCACATCCTCCCGTTTCTCTATCTATTGATAATGAGAATTGGGATGCCATCAAACAAGACCCTATCTTTGGAGAAGAAGGATGGGTTGATGTTCCTCGTAATATTTGATTAACTTTGTTTGTTTGCTTGCTTAATTAGGATTTGGTTTGATTTTCTTGAATTCGACTTAGTATGGATTGATATTATGTGTGTAAAATATAACATACATATGATTAGTATTAATGATATATGATCTTTTAAGTTATCATGATTATCAGTTTAATTATCTATTTTTATCTATCATTATAATCACAAGTAATGTAGTCTTAGTTTCAGGGGGAGTTATATAGAGTTATATAGAGTTATTTAGAGTTATATAGAGTTATATAGTATTAGGGAGTTATATGGTTTTTGTTGATGACAAAGGGAGAGAAGTATAAAATAGGATAGTTAGGCATAGATTAAGGGGGAGTTATTAGAAGTATTAGGATAGAAGTGATATTTTATAAACAAAGGTTGTCATCATCAAAAAGGGGGAGATTGTTAGTCCCTGAGGAGTTGGTTTTGATGACAACAACCTTACTTAGAATTAGATTATAAAATAGATAATACTAACATTATTGTGTAGATATATATAGATATGTTTGCAGGTACTAAAGAATGAAGAACTGCAGAGTATAAAGATTCAAGATCAAAGATTGAAGATATCAAGATTCAAGACTCATGAGTATCAAGAATTTCAAGAGTTCAAGTTTCCAAGATAAGTTATATAGTTAGGAATATTGTTAAAACTCATAGAAAGGCACTGACATCTTAAAATTTATTTTATTCGTGGAATGGAATCCACTTCGTGCTCGTTAAAGGGATGGAACCTACGAAAAATCTAGTGGAACATCTTTTTGTATCCACTTACTTTTATTTCAAAATGATTTTCAAAATATATATAGCTTGTTTTTCAAAATGATTTTAAATATTCCTGTTTAAAAGCCAAAATCATATGTCCTGGTTTTTCAATATATTTTAGCCTCGAAAATATCCTTAGTTTTAAATATCCTTAATTTTAAATATCTTTGATTTTATATTATCCTAAGTTTTTAAACTATAATTCTGATATTAATATATTTAGCTGTTTTATATATTTATACTTAAGATTTAAATATAAAAGTATAGAAAATTATTATATATTTTTTAATATTGTTCTCTATAGCTATTTATGTATTATAACTATATATAAGTATATTTTAAAGTTTAAATATAAGTATAATATAATATAGAAATTATTTTCAAAGAAAAACAAATCACCAAAAATTACAAGGGCATGTCGACATGGTCACATGTACCCCTGTCGACATGGTGACAGTTAAATTGTTTTTTAAAAAGAAGTGTTTATTCGCCACATCCCTTCACCAATGGACATGGCTATTGATCTACTATAAATAAAGGGTGTTTTCAAAGAATTTTAATTAATTTTCTCTGATTTAACTTCTCTTCTTCTCCACTTTCTTATTTAGAAATTACACCATTACTCTGCCGAAATCAATATCGAATCTAACTAGATAATTTCTGGTTTTGATTCTCTCCACTATCTCTACAAGTTCTAAGTGCTAATCTGAGTTATAGACTTTTTGTAATCAATTGAGCGAGAGAAGGTGTGATTGTAGCCCTGGAAATCAATTGGGTGAACTTGTTGCCCCGGAAATCAAGTATCTCTACCCAGAGAATTGTGATTCTAGAGGGTGTACCTCATAGCCTTGAAACCGAGGGTTGTAATTGTTGAATTACTTTTGAAAGGAAATTTGTACTTAGTTGTGCGGGACTGGATGTAGGGTAACTCTGAACCAGTATAAAATCTGGTGTGTTCTTTCCCTTTACTGCTTTTACTTATATTTACATCTGTGTTTGATTCTGTGTTCATATCTGTGTCTGATTAGTGTATACATTGTTAACAAATTAAGGTAAACTCAAAAAGATTAACAAATTTCTTAAAACACTATTCACCCCCCCCCTCTAGTGTTAATTCTAGCCTTAAGATCTGTAATCCGCATTCCACACTATTCAAGTAGAAGCACACCATTCTCAAATGACTATTCATCCGGGTGGTGATAAGATGTATAAGGACATAAAGAGAGTGTTTTATTGGAGTGGCATGGAGAAGGATGTAGCATAGTTCATAGCTAAGTGTCTAGTATGCCAAAGAGTTAAGGCGGAGTAGTATAAGCCTGATGGATTGCTTCAACCATTGGATGTACCCGAATGGAAGTGGGATAGTGTTTCGATCGACTTCATAGATGGTTTACCCCGATCTAGGAAGGGGAATACTAGTATTTGGGTGATTGTAGATCGTTTGACTAAGAGCGCCCACTTCATTCCGGTCAAGAGTAAGAGGACAACACCTTATTTGGCATCCTTATATGTTCATGAGATAGTCCGACTTCATGGAGTTCCCTCTAGCGTAGTGAGCGATAGAGACCCTATCTTTACTAGCGAGTTTTGGAGAAGCTTGCAAGAGGCTTTAGGATCACAGCTTAGATTGAGTACGGCCTATCACCCTCAGACGGATGGCGAAACGGAGAGAGTTAATATAGTTCTTGAAGATTTGTTGAGGATGTGCATTCTTGATTTTGGAGGAACTTGGGAGGAGCATCTTCCTTTAGTGGAGTTCACATATAATAATAGTTTTCAGGATAACATTGGGATGGCACCTTTTGAAGCTCTTTATGAAAGACCGTGCAAGTCGCCTTCGTATTGGTTCGAGTCTACGGAGAGATTGCTACTTGATCCCGACATGGTTAGAGAGATATTGGAAAAGATTGATTTGATTCGAAGGAGAATGAAGACGGCTCAAGATAGGCAGAAATCTTATGCAGACAAGCGGATAAGGGACATTGAGTTTGAAGTAGGAGACTTGGTTTTCATTAAGGTATCTCCGCTAAGAAAGGTAGTGAAATTTGGATCAAGTGGGAAACTTGCTCCCAAATTCGTAGGACCATTCCCCATTGTGGAAAGGGTAGGGAAGATGGTGTATTAGATAAAGCTACTGGAGAGGCTCACGGGAGTTCATGATGTTTTTCATGTTTCGGACTTGAGAAAGTGCTTACATGATTCAGCAGAGGTAGTAGAACCTAGTCAGCATGAGGATGTTGTAGTGGAGAGAGAAGCAGTGGTTCGTCGCATTCCTACCAAGATCGCTAGACGTGATATCAAGAAGCTTAGGAATAAGGAAGTACCTTGGGTTAAGGTGCAGTGGGGAGATAGTATCGAAGACGCTACGTGGGAGGCTGAAGAGAAAATACGTACCTCTTATCCGTATCTTTTTGATGGTACATTTTGAATTTCATATTTCCATCTTTAGTTTTGAATAGGTTCTTTCTTTTAGTATCCTTTGGGAGGGTAGATCTTAGGATTTAACCTATGGATGGTAGGATGAATGTAAACATGCTACTAGAACATGTTATGTATGATGGACGCTAGTGGTTGCAAGCATTTGCTAGTGGATGCTAATGGACGCATAGATATATACACTAGGCACTATTATCTCTTAGGGATCCACTAAAGCATATGCATATGGATGTGTGCGCATTTGCATTTTTATTTTATTTCCATGGTTGCTATAAATGGATGATTAGCATATGATTGTTGCATTTAGGTGATGATTGTAGCATGCATATAGAACTATCAGTTATCATTAGGAAATTTGCATTCATTTGGATACATGGCACAGAAAAGATTGCATAAAAGGAAGTCGACTGAATCAGTAAACTACCTAATCTTTTGCATTAGTTAGGGACATTGACACTACACTATTGCATATATCATAAATCGCATTAGAAAACTTAAGGACAATGGATGTAATGGATGGTGTTTGAGTATATGGTTGTTGAATTTGGGTGAAAATATTTATTTCATTCTTCTATCCATAGAGATTTCGGGGACGATATCCCTTAAGGAGGGGAGAATGTAACAACCCAAAATTTAAGCTATGATAATTAAGTAACGAATTAATTAAATAATAAAATAAGTTTGTGAAATTATCAAAATTGAGCAACGGAAGTTGCACCATTATGTCCGTGATAATTTTCTGATCAATTTCCATATATAGTTTGTCAAAATCCGAGTTAATATGAAGGAGATACGAAGTAAACAAGAATTGAAGAAAACAAAAAAATAAATAAACAATGGGTCGATCGAACCAGAACTAGGTTAGGTCGACCCTAGGGTGGACCCTCACTATAGTTAGGTCAACCTGCATGTCGACCTTCACAATATATAGGTCGACCCGCCCTTTGTTTGTAGATGTGATTTTGTACAGGTTAAAACTATGACGTGTTTTCCAATTCTTTTCCAATCCTATGCGTTCGTGCTTCCATCGGACGGTTCCCAATGTGCCTGTGACGTAGTTGCACCAGATTTAATCTTTAAATCCAACGGTCTGAGATCCCTAAACCACATTATAAATAAGACCCTAGGCCTAGCTATTTTTCTCATCCAGATTTTCTCCTATTTGGGTTCAATGCTTGAGGCTGGACCCTAAATAGTATATTTTTCTAAGGAGAAGATCTTTTTGATAAAAATATTCTATGCTCTAGAAGTGGATCAAGGAAGACCAAGGACTAGAGCTAAGGACCACAGGTGAGTATTTAGTAATTATTTTAGATTTTGAAGTAATTTAAAATAATAGGGTTCTAAATAGTTGTAGTTTTTCTGCAATTTTGAGACAATTTCTATATAAGTTATTTACAGCTAGTTTTTAAAGTTCTTTTCAGTCTATTTTATTCAGTTATTTTTATTCAGTTATTTATTGTTATTTGCATTTATTTACATCTGTTTTACGTTAGAATTTAGCCTGTAAATTTTAGTTTCTTTTTATTCCTTTTTGCGTGAATAAAATATAAGAATATTAAAAAAGAGAATAAATATGGATTAAAATAGAAAACACTAAATTTACAGAAATTAGATGTAAAATAAGAGAAACTGTAATAAAAAGAAGATAGACTGAAATAGGCAAATTTGAGATATTTGCAAGCATGTTTATAACTAGTGGTTATAACTTAAAAGATAAAATAGAAGAGTAGCAATTATAACGTAGGTTATAATTAAGCAGAAAGAACAGAAAGTCTTATTTTAAAACTTTGACTAAGTTAATAAGCAAATTATAACATAAGTTATAATTGGAAATAATAGAAAAGGCTTATTTTAAGACTTATAATTAAGTTAATAAGAAAATATAGCAAAGATAACAGAAAAGACTTATTTTAAAACTCATAATTAAGTTAATAAGCAAATATAGCAGAGATAACAGAAAAGGCTTATTTTAAAGACTTAAATTAAGTTAATAAGCAAATAGAGCAGAAATAACAAAGAGGCTTATTTTAAGAACTTACACTAAGTTAATAAGCAAAACATAGAAGGAGGGGCCGTACCAATAGCATTCCCTTTCAGACTAGGACTGATGGTCTCACAACAGATTAGGTGAGGCTGGGCAGGACACTTTCAGAATAGGACTAATGGTCTCATAATAATTATGTGAGGCTGGGACTAAGGGTAAATAAGTGGCCAATAGATAGAAGCTCAAATTGGGGAATTTGGGTAAGGGGCGCAACTAGATTTTGTTTGTTAGGACCCGTACCAACAGCATTCCCTTTCAGACTATTACTGATGGTCTCAAAAAACACTTAGGTGAGGTTGGGCAGGACCCTTTCAGACTAGGACTGATGGTCTCACAACAGATTAGGTGAGGCGGGGCACGCTTATGCTGACAAGGTGAGTAAAAGGTCACAAGAGGGGGCGATAGTGAGTGTGTACCAACGGTGACTGAGCGTGCGACATCAATTAAGGTTGTAATTCGCTGCTGCGTTCCAAGCGCTACTCCTTCATTTCCCCTTTCCCCCCCATAGACCAGCAGAGGCAAGGACAGTAGATTTGGAATTCTTGGAGACCCATTTGCAGAGCTTTCTCATTCTTCATGTATTCTTCTTCTTTTCAGTTTTTCTCTGGACTTTGGATGTACTGGTACTTTATGAGAGGGATGATTTTTATTTTTATTGTACTCTGATTTTATGAGACTAAGATCTATTTTTCATAAGACATGTGTATTTGGTATTTGAGACATGTGATGTTTTTCAGACTTATTTTTGAAGTTTTAGTTTGAATAATAAGTTACCATTTAAATGTTTCCGCTGTTATTATTTATTTTGTCTTGTGAATCTTAGTCTCTGTGATGCTTTAGTTATACCTATAAAGCACCACATCTTTTAGTGTGCCCTTTTTGGGTATACTAAGGGGTGTGGGGTGTTTCAAATTATAAATAAAATTTTAATTAATTAACATTTAAATTATGGTTTATTTTGATTTAATTAAGATTAATTAAAGTCTAATTATCTTTTTAACTTATGATGTAATTAAAGTTTATTATTTATAAGAAGTATCTTAAAACTCTGCTAGTTATTTATTTTAAACCAACTTTCTTACTAAAGTAAATTATTTTTTTACCAAAGGATCTCTTGTCCATGCTATTAAGTAGCCAAATGAATTGAAGTTGTTGTAATAAAACGTTGACACGTTTTATTGAAGTAAGTCGAGTTGTACTTATCACAAATACCGCACTTTGAAAACGTCATAAATACAAGGAAGTTAATTTCGATAAGCGGGTCATGATAATCTAAGCATATGGAACGTATGTTCATATGTAAATCTTTACGTTCCTGTTATCCAAAAACCAGTTTGAACCAACATAAGCATTCGAATTGGAAAAATTGTAGTCGAGGTCCAAGATGAAGACTTTGAAGTGCAAGGGCTATTAGCTACTAGCCTTGAGGGTGATTCCAAAATGGGTGTAGTGGAAATAGTGCCTTCGGTTCGTTCATATCTTGAACGACTTGTATGGATGAATGCTGACATTGTGTCAACATCTAGAAGACAATGTTAGCATTCCAAGAGGGAAGTGCTATATGTAAAAAGGTAAAGACGTAGCTTCAGGCCTCATCAATCGAGAATGACTAAAACATGGGAGATGCAGGAAGGCTTGGTGGGTTGCTCCTATTAGTGTATGATCACTCCCATCCAAATATCTACTCATGTATGCTTTGGTGCGGTTGCTAATTCCCATCAAGGGGTGATCATATTTGGTACTATCCACCAAAGGGTGGGCTGGTCCTGTGTTGGCAAGGGTCGATAAGTTCGACCTCGGTACACAATAGAGGTGTATTGTGATGGGCGGCACCCCACTAGCCCAGTCATTGTATGGAATCCATTCTCTCATAAGCGCCGTACGGACATAATTCTACCCAAATATGTTGAAATGTGAGACGCAAGTATTTTAGCTATGTTCTATTTTACTTGAAAAACCTAGACATTATGATCACTAAAAATTTTATAAAAGTGTTTTGGTTATCGTAAGGTAAAAACCCGTCCGTGTTGATGTGCGACGTGGTCTTATGAGATACCTCCGATTTTCAAAGTGTTTTATAACAGTAAAAATTATGTTGTTTTGAGTTTACTCACACCAGACCCATGTCTGACCTGGAGTTTATTTTCCTTCCCGTAAACTCTTAGGTACTAAAATTTGTATGAGTAGTCAAATGATCCAGGTTTCTGACGGAAGCATTTTGGAAGAGCTGGAGCAGGTGGCTTCACTGTTAGCTAATTATTTCTATTTCTGCTGTGTATGTATGTATGATCTATGTATTTTGTAGGGACGGACAGCTATAACTGTCCCAGTTTGGAGCTTGAGTCATTAAACTCTGATGTAATATTATGGCAGTGACTATGTAATATCCTATGTTATCTATTATATGTTGTTCTGATTCGTGGTGGGATTCTATGATTGTTGAGTTCTTCTTATCTTTCTTTTCTACCTCTAATGACTTGTCTTTCAATATAAGAAAGACAGTTCATTACATTTGGTATCGGAGCGTAGGTTAAGCGAACACCTGGGCTTTAGGTTGGGGTCAACTTCAAGAGTGTGTATTTGTAATTTTTATTCGTACACACACACAAATATATATATATATATATTTGATGGATAGATCAGCTTGATAGGTTTGATTAGTACCCTTCCTTCAAGATTTATCTCATCCAAGTATTCTATGAATTATCTTACTATGTCTAGGTAGTAAGACATGAGTAACAGAGGTAGACGAGGCAGGGGAGCAAGTAGCATTACGACCATAAATGGTCGAACCCCAAATCTTGGAGGAGTTTGGATTGTCGAAGTGGTAGCACCAAAGCAGCCGAGTGTGAATTTCACAACCTTATGCAAGGATTACACCAATCTAGGAGTAAAATCGTTTAAAGGAACCGAGTCTTTCATGGAAGTACAAGCTTGGTTGCAATCTTGCGAAAAGATTTTTAAGGGTCTCAATTTGTCGTATGAACAGAAAAGGTTCTTGGCAGCATGGCAACTGCAAGCAGGAGCAGCAGCTTGGAGGGACTCCCCTACAACTAATGTTCCTGAGGAAGAGTTCTCATGTGCCCGATTTAAAGAAGTTTTCAACGACCAATTCTTGCCAATAGCAGGAAAGACCAGGATGTACAGTAAAATATAAGACGAAGTTCAACGAGCTATCTTGTTTTGGACCAAAATTGATCAACACCCCGTTAAAGAAAAACGAGATGTTTTTTTTTGGGTATGAGAGTAGAGCACCATGAGAGAATGACTGCTCACGTTAAGAGTACTTTTGTGGATTCGGTTGATATGGCTCTAAGGTATGAGGCTTTGGAAAAGAAGAAGCCTAAACCAGTAGCACCAATCGGTGGGAATGCGAGTGGTAACAATTCAAATAAAAGGAAGCTCAATCTAGGAGAGAATAAGGGGAAAAAGTTCGAGAATATTAGTTGTCACCTTTGCACGCAGAAAGGTCATATTTCAAGGTCTTGTCCAAATCGTGAAGTTCCTAAGCCGCTAAATGGACCCAACTCTCAAATGGTCCTGAAGTTGCTTTGTTTCAATTGTCATCAACCGGGCCATATGATTAAAGACTACCCACTCATGAAGAAGGTGTAGCCAACTAAGGTGCATGCCATTAAGGATGAACCTTCAACTTTAATGGATGTGAAAGGGAAAGGCATCTTTGAAGGTACTTTACAAATTAATGGTATTTTTGTTCAAGCATTGTTTGATACCGGTAACTCTCATAGTTTTATCTCTTTAGAATTAGTAGATAAATTTCATTTTCTTCCAAGTATTATAGAAAACCCTATGTGTGTGTCTAACCCCATAGGTGGTGTAACCATTTGAGTATGATTTGTAAGGATGTGAAAATTTCCTATCTTTCTCACCATTTTTCTTGTGAACCGTATGCCTTAGACTTTAAAGGATTTGATATTATTTTGGGTCTTGATTGGTTATCAAAGTATGGAGCAATCTTAGATTGTGCTAAAAGGACTATATCATTAGAAACCAAATTGGGAAGAATTGCTAAAGTATCATGCAAGAATCCTAGTATTAATATGTGTAGTTTTTTTTTGCCCTTTAATGATCCCAGGATGAGTTAAGTTCTGTAGAATCTGTTAAGGATTTTTCGGATGTATTTGAAGAAGTCAATAGTTTACCCTAACACGAGAGATAGAGTTCCACATTGATTTATTTCCCGGTGCTAGACCTGTAATTCAACCTAAGATAAGGATAGCTTCGAAAGAGTGGGATAAATTAAAAAAGCAAACTAATGACCTGTTAAGAAGAGGATTGATTAGACCCAGTCATTCGAGCTGGGGATCAGCTGTGGTTTTTGCTACTAAGTCTGATGGATCTTTAAGGTTGTGCGTGGATTATAAGAAGTTGAATAGGCTTAATTGACCATCACTCTTTTGATGGTTGCTTTGGCCAGGCCTGGCGGCGGGACCAAAGGCTTTTTCATCCATCTCCGTTGGATGGGTGCATTGACCGGGCCTGATGGCAAGGTCAATGGATTAATTAACCATTATTCTTTGGATGATTACTTTGGCTAAGCCAAGTGGCAAGACCGATTACTTTCGTCCATCTCCCTTGGATGGGTGCATTGACCAAGCACGAAGGCCGGACCAACGACTTAATTGACCATCACTCATTGGATTTCATCCATATCCATTGGATATGTGCAATAATTAAGCCCAATGACGGGATCAATGGCCTAATTGACCATCACACTTTGGATGGTTGCTTTAGCCAGGCCTTATGATGGGACCAAAGGATTTTTGTCCATCTTCCTTGAATGGGTGTGTTGACCAAGCCCGATGGCCGGAGCAACGGCTTAACTAACTATCACTCCTTGAATGGTTGCATTGGCCAGGCATAGCAGCGTGAGCAAAGGCTTTTCATCCATCTCCCTTGGATGGGTGCATTCACCGGGCCTAGCGGCGGGATCAACGGACCATCGCTCGTTGGATAGTTGCTTTGGCTAGGCCAAGTGGCAGGACCAAAGGAATTTTGTCCTCTTCTAGATATGAATGACGCGTTTGTTCAATGTATCTTACCAACCTTGTCGGGTTAGAAGTTAAATTTGAATTTGCATATCTCAATTCCAAGGGCAATTATTTAGATGAGATTCCTATTTCATCTGATAAGCCATTCTCGGAAATTTACTTTATTTATCCAATGTTGTGAAATATGGCCTCAAATGTTCGGCATTCCATGTCCTTCGTATCACATTTCCATCAGGTTTACTTGATCGATATGTCTCTAGCGGTATTACATCATGAATAACAAGTCGACTTTCACAATTTGGTCCGAGGGGGTCGTCTATGGGGTTCTTCGTGCTCATCCTTATTTTCCTAAAAACCAAGTCTCCTTTTTTGAACATCGTTTCTTTCACTTTTGAATTATAGTACTTTGTGATTTTGCGTTGATATTCTGAAGTTTAAATAGCAGCTCGGTCCCTTAATCTGTTAGGCAGGTCAAGCGATTCCTTTTTAGTTCTTGATTCATTTCATAGTATAAGAAATTCTTCAACATGAGGGAATTTCTACTTTAACATGTAACGTTGCCTCAAATACATAGGTTAAGGAGTATTGAGTGTGTCCGGTAGTAGTCCTTGCGGATGTTCAATATGACTATAAAAGGAGGGGATGTTCATCTACCCAATTTCCTTTGGTTTTCCCCAATCGTTTTGTCATAATGTTCTTTATGGTTTTATCATTTCCTCTACTACTCCATTGGTCTTGGGTGAGGTACTGACGAATTTTTTATATGATTCTATTCTTTTCACAAAAACGAGTGAAATCCTCACCTTCGAATTGGGTTCCATTATTAGAAATAATCTTGTTCAGGAGCCCAAATCTTGTTACTATATTCTTAAAAATGCTTTAGAACCTTTCTGGCAGTTATGTTAGGTAGGGGTTCAACTTCCACCCAGTTAGTGAAATATTCGATTGCTACTATGGCAAACGTTGCTCCTCTTCTTTAGACTGTAAGAGGACCGATCAAATCAACCCCTCGTACATCAAAGGGCCATTGATTAGAAATGGTGGTTAGATTTCTTAAAGGAAGCTGTGGTGTTTTAGAGAATTTTTGTCACTTTTCACATTTTTTGACATATTTCATGGCCTCTTCTTTCTTTCAGGGCCAATAATATCCTTGTCTCATCACTTTTTTGGCCAGTTTTATTCCATTGGAACGATCTCCACAAAATCCTTAATGGGCTTCCATTAACAATCTTGTGCCCATTTCGGATGTAACGCATCTTAAGTAAGGTGTCAGATATCCCTTCCTATATAATACTCCATCCATTATGGTATATCAGGGGGCTTTGGTACCTTAATTTTTGTGCTACCTTATTTTCCTTTGGTAAGATTCCTTTTTCAATGTATTCAACCAAGGATGTCATCAAATTATCAACGGATGGGTTTTCACAAGCACATGCTCTCTTTGGACTTTCTCTACCGTTGTTATTTTCTTGAGCATTCTTCTCGTATTTGATTGTTGATAAACTTGGGATTTAGATAAAACCAGTGCTTCTTTGCTTAATTTCTTTTCTCTTCTTTAGTACTCAGGTTTCATTAAATACCAATAGGTATGATTTTGACCTCTAGGGCTCCTCGTAAACTTGTCGGTTTTGCTAAACAATCCACTTGCGCGTTCTTTTCCCTTGGTATTTGATGTATAAAGAAATCCTCAAAGTGAACCAACACTTTGTGGATCCTTTTGACTTATTGGGCTAGTTGACCATCTTTAGTTTGGAATGCTTTGTTTAATTGGTTTATCATTATTTATGAATCACAAAATATTTCAATTTTGAGAATCTTGAGTTGTCCGCCAAGGTTAACCTTGCAATGATTGACTCATACTCTGGTATATTATTGGTTGTTGGAAAGCCTAATTTCATAGCATAGTGAAGTCTGTGCCCATCAGGGGTAATTACAACATATCTAGCCCTGCACCTTATTCGTTTGATGCTCCATTTACATATAACTGCCATTTTGGGTCGAGTTTCCTATCTTTCTCTGATTGTTCCTCGTTGAATCCCTTGCATTTTGCAACAAAGTCGGCCAAAGCTTGTCCTTTGATTAATATATTGCGTAGGTATTTAATATCATATTGGCTCAATTCCATTCCCCATATTATTAGTCTTTCTGATACTTCGAGTGTACTCAGAATTTTCCCCAATGGGTAGTTGGTTAGAACTTTGATTAGATGAGTTTGAAAATAAGAACTTAACTTCCATGCTGACAAAATAATAAGCAATATGCTAATTTTTATATAAAGGGTACCTAATTTTAGCATTTTAATCTTTTACTCGTGTAATAAACATGGAATTGGGTTCCATTTTTCTCTCTTGCCAAAATCGAGCCGACGGCATGTTCTGATACAGCCATGTACATAAATTAGTCTTCTCCTTTTGCAGGGCTCGAAAGTATTGGTAGTGTTTCTAGATGATTTTTCGACTCTTGGAAAGCTTTTGACATTCCTTTGTTCATTCAAAAGTTTTCTTTTTTTAATTACATCTAAAAAGGGAATACATATGTCATTAGGAACAAGTATCCCTTACCCTATATCGATGACCTTTTTGATCAACTTCATGGGTCTACGGTATTTTCTCAGATGGATCTAGCTACTAGATTCTTCAGTTAAGGGTTGCTGAAGATAGTAAACCCATAACTGCATTTAGGGGCCCTGATTGTTACTTTGAATGGTTGGTTATGCCTTTTAGGCTAACCAATGAACATGCATATTTTGTAGACCCCATGAACCATATTTTTCGAGATGTTCTCAATAAGTTTGTGTTAGTTTTGATCGATGACATCATTATCTACTCCAAATCCAAGGAAGAGCATAAACGTCATTTGGAAGTAGTGATAGAAACATTAAGGAGACATGTCCTGAAGGCAAAATTTTCTAAGTGCCATTTTTGAAAATCGGAGGTAAGATTCTTAGTACATATTGTGACAGGAGAAGGAATTTCAGTGGATGCAGCGACGGTGGAGGCTATCCAGGAATGAAAGAGACCACGGACTCCTACCAAAGTTAAAAGTTTTCTAGGCCTGGCAGGGTACTATAGAAGGCATTCAAGATTATTCTAAGATTACCTCACAATTGACTAAGCTTACAAAAAAGGGTGAGTGGTTTGTATGGACTCCAGAATGTGGGAAAGCATTTGTCGATTAAAGAAGAGGTTGACTAGTGCCCCAATTTTAGTTGTTCCAGATGCAAATAGTGGAATCATTGTTTATACAGATGTTTATGAAGAGGGACTAGGCGCTGTTTTGATGCAACATGGTAGAGTGATTGCGTATGCAAGCCGACAGATGAAGCATCATGAGAAGAACTATGCTACGCATGACTTGGAGTTGTTGGTTGTTGTCTTTGCATTGAAAATGCGGAGGCATTACTTGCTAGGTAGGAATCTTTCTATTCCTCTAGATTTAATTTTTTCATCTTTTAGGGATTATGGTAAGTAGTCTTCTTCTTTAACTAGGTGAAAAGTTCAAGCTCTTCACAGATCATAAGTCCTTGAAGTACCTTTTCACTTAGAAGGATCTGAACCTGTGGCAGCTGTGATGGTTTGGTTTCCTGGAAGCTTTTGACTTGGATATTCTCTATACGTCAGGGAAAGCCAATGTGGAGGTAGATGCCTTAAGAAGGAATGTTATTTTGACTCTCTTATAGGTTACCCCGATACTTCAAGAAAAAATTATGAAAAATCAAAGGAAGGATAAAATACTGGAAGGGTTAATTCAAGGTGTTGAAGAGAGTAGAAGTTCGGATTTCGAGAGAGATAGTCTGTAACGACCCGTAAATTTTGGTGGTTTTATTAATATATTTTATTGAAATTTTGTGAAATTATAAATAATAAAATTTTGAATTGAAAACTTAATATTTGGAATACGTCTATTTTAACATAGCAACTGGTAAATTTTCATCTGATAATATTGAAGTTTATTTTCTAGTGTAATTTTATTCCAATTTATATCAGTTAAAATCGATGATAATAAAATGTTTTCCAAACCTAAATATTTTTACATAGGAAATTTGTAAATCATCTTCTGAGTGAGACGTCATATTTCGTTTCTCCAAATTTTGACTGTTATTGCTTCGTCGATCTTATTTTCGACGAAATAGCAGCATTTTGGTACCGATATCGACTTTTGAACGGATGATCGTACCACTGATATCTTTATACCGTTTTGATCGTGTCGTCGTGCTGATCTTTGCGGTATATTCAGTTTTGTGATTTGAGGTCCGGTACACGGCGGAAGCTGCGTAAACGGTAACCGTATCGGCACCATTTATGAACTTTTGACTGTCTGGGTCCATTCAAATTTCAAACGGCTGACAACAAATACCATTTATTATCTTCAGAAATCAATACTTGACTGTTCCATTTCCACCGTTCAATTCATGTGGGGTGTGTCCTTTCGATTGCCTACCGTATGACTCAACCAGACACTTGCCATTAATACTCTTGAATTCAACATTGACTTTTGAACTTCCACCTGTTCAAAATAATGTTACACGCATACTTCACTTTCAATTTGCTTCATCCATCTTAAAGAAATTATATTTCGTTCTCTGATATAAAGTTAAATTATAATATACAATTTATATGTGTCTTCATATTTCCTTCTTTTACACGCAATAGACCAACCCATCAGCTCCCTCTCACCTCAGACTTCCCATCCCATTCGAGCAAAATCTCCACCCTCGCCGTTCATCTTCCTCAACCACAGCCGCTTCCAAAGCACAGCCATACTTACTGAATCCAGAGACTCGGCCGTCCATAGCAGCTCCCCTATTTTCTCTTCTCTCCTCTTGTTTCTCTGTTATGCTTGCTTCAGTCAAAAATTTGGACAAATTATATTTTTTCGATGATGCCAGCTCGCTCTTCTTTCCGCCTACATGTCATTCCATCGCCACCCGAAGCCATAGCAACCAACAACTTTCTAACGAGCAAACCCGCCCCCTCCTACTTTTTCCAACAACGCAGCCACACTTGCTTCAAAACCCAACCTTCTTTATTTATGAGGTGTGTATATATAATTCTAATATGTATATGCTCTGTTAATATATATTTTTCCAGTGTGTATAGTTATATATATATATATGTATGTATGTATTGCCGTGAGTTGTATATTTATAAAGTTATATAAGTTGTATTCATATATACAAGTTTCAGTATATATATAAAGCTTATATAGGTTACCATATGTTATAATATAAATATATATATATATATATTATATTTTGAACAGATTTTAAAAAAAGTATATATACGACCATAGATATATAATCTATATACATGTAAGTTATAAAGGTTGTATATGTTGATTATATATAGCACAAGTTTATCAAGCTATGAACAGTTGCCGCATGTTATAAAGTACAATCTTTCGGTCTGTTTTTCAATTGCTTAAACATTTGGGTTTATAATTCTTTCGGTTATAGACATATGTATGAATATAGTAGCTTTAAAGTATAAATTACATTTTAAAATATATAAGTGTTGTTTTAAAATATTATATATATATATATATATATTTGTATTATATATGATATTTTAAAACTGTCACATAACATATGTACTGGAAAAAAAATTAAAGTATAGATCAAATGTATGAGTGGTTTATATTGTTGTGGTATATATATATATAGTTTTAGCAGTAATAGCTGCAGTTGTATAATGTCAGTCTACATATTAGTTTAAAAATATATAGTAGTATTAAGTATTGAAGTTTATATATATGTTACTGTTAGTATTATATATGTTGGTTTATTTTATATATGATGTGTTTCAGCAGTATATATACATTTTCTAAAGTACGTTATATTTTGTATATGTGTTGGGTCCAATATATGTGTTTTAAGTTGAAACAATGGATTTTAAAATGTGTATATATATATTTTATGCGTGTTTAAGAATTTGTTTTGGGAAATGGTTTAGGTATAATAAAAATCTTTGATTTTAATGCTTGAGTTTAAGAATAATGATTTATAAATTTTTATAATATTTTAATCTTTGTCTTAAATTTAAAATACTGAATATATATTAATAATATATCTATTTTCAGTTTATATCAAAACTGATTCTGATTAGTTCTCATCGATTTCCCATTTATCAGCTTTGTCCGTCGTGCTTGTTTTCTTCATCGAATCGTGTCCATCTAGCGTTGTTTTGGAATTCGTAGCTTATTTCTTTGTCAAATCTATCTAGCCTCGAAAGGTGAGCAATCACTCACGATTAATGTTCTTATATTTATTAAATTTGATTTCAATTGAAACGTCAAATTGAAATATGCTGCTGTTAGTTATTTACATTGTTATATATATGCCATTATCTGTAACTGTTCACCTGTGACTTCTGACACCATTATCTGTTATTTATATTGATGATATATGCATGTTACTATTGTTATTTTATTATCATATCTGTTATCACTCTGCAAGTTCCCTGTTAGTATAGAATCACTATGGGTTGAAATGATACATACCCAAACGATCTTGTAGAATAGGAGAAAATCGTTATGGGTTGAAATGATAAACCCAAGCGATTTTCAATTAATTGAATTTGGGATTGCAGGTTGAAAAGATATATACCTGTATATATTTAAATTGCGGATTGAAATGATAAATATCTGTATCACTTGACCATAGGATAGAAAATTTTATATAGACACCGTTGGTCTATATATAAATACTTTGAAAATGATTTCTATGGTTTGAAAAGAAATATATGGTTTTGATAAATATTGATTTTAAAGATTCATTAAATTTGATTTAATAAAGTTGATAAATAATATGTCTAAGTATTTATTTAATATCTATATTTTCAAATATAGAGTTTATAATGATTTGAAATTGATTTGAAATTATATTTATTAAAGAATTATACTTAAATAAGTTTGATTTGAAATGTATTGAATTTGAAATTTAAAGAAGTGTTTTACAACTTGAAATTTGAAAGGAGGACTTAAATGGATATTTCAAACTTATATATATTTAAATGGGATATTTTGTTTATTTAAATTTGTAAATTGAAGTTGTATTCAAATGATATTGAAATAATTAAGTAAATATTTCAAAATTAAATAATAGAAAAGCGAATTGATATATATATATACATATATAAGATTATCGAATTTAGTTTTGAAATGTTGAATATTTTAAACTTTGAAATATATTGAAATTAAACGGTTTATTTTGTGGTTCGAATCTGTATTTGAAATCGATATAATTTGAAATGATTTATTGAGAAATTGAATTGAGTTGAAATTTATGAATTGAGATTGAATTAAATGTGAATTTTGGAATTCGAGTTGATTTGAATTGATTTATGAATTTGTGGAAACTATTTATTTTATAAAGTATTTTAAATTATATTTAAAGCTATTTGATATTATTTTATAAACTATTTTTAAATATACTAATTATTTTAATATAAACTATTTTTAACTTATAACTATTTTATATAAACTATTTTATTTTATAAACTAATTTATTATATATACTATTATTAATATCTAAACTGTTTAAGGGTGGAAGTTATGATTTCAAAGTTAAGGTTTTCCAAAATATTATGATTTCAAAGTGTTTTGGTTTCGGAAATGTTATAACTTTGAAAAATGCTATATCGTTTTGATAAGGTTTTGAAATGGAAATGATATTTTGGGTTTGAAGTATAAACTATTTTGAAATGACCACGGTGTTATAATAACGATTGGTTGTTAAAGAGACCGAGATCGAATATGGACATACTCTCTGTCGATACTGAAAACCACTTTAACAACTGTATACGCGGTGGAGATTCCAGAATGAAGTAGGATGGTGGCGACGATCCTAAGGTATATACGTGGACCCAACTCCCGTGAGTTGGCATAAGGTGGCTAAAATAGGAGCGATCTCGGACCAGTGAGGTAGCACCTCTTATCGGACGCACTTCTTCGATACCATTCTATTACTTTGTGATCGTTTGGGTGCAACCTTCGATTTGGGAGTGTTGTTCGAGGTGGAGCGGTAGTGGCTGCTATGCGTTTCCATCAGTCCGTGTGCATAATTGGTATATCTACACTGGCATTGCCTTATGTGCTGTGTCACCTACCATATCGAGCTTTACTACGAGTCGTGATTTCTCCCGTAGCCTGTGGAGTATCGAGGGTAGCCCCCATTTTGGGAGTATGCTAATACTGGATAGACTACTGGGACTATTACGTGTTAGGGTGAGTTCAAATTAAATGTAAAGCCTTAATGCTATTTTAAAGTATGTTTATTTTATATTATACATTATTATAATAGCGAATATTACTACATAGTAGATTGTTTAACGGATCCTTAGAGGATGGTTATCCCAAACATCCTTTGAGTTACTTGTATTTCAGTTGATATTTCACTTGAGTTGGATTTATTGATATAAGAATGTTAATCCTGACTCGAGTGTTTTGTGTTTTGCTTTACGCTCTGGTCAAACTGAGTGATACAGCATTTGAGACTCACCTTTGGAGTTGGAGCTTCGCTTGGAGATCCAGCTATCTATCGATTCTGCTATCGGTTATTCAGTTGATTTCAGTGATGTATTCAGATCTTGTATTTGAATATTGTTTTGAGACATCTATGTATTCGAGGCTTCTGTTGTATCTTGTTTAACTCTGTTATATTTATATAGTAGCTTCATGAACTACTATTCTTTTGTTTCCACTGCATTATTGTTATATTACTCTGTGTCTGTGATCTGTGATTATTTTATTTACTGTATATGCTGAGTTTTGCCAAATTTTATTTACAATCCATTGTTTTGAATTATTCAAGTCCGGCATGTGTGGATTTATTGTCGATTTGAATGGTCCAAAAATAGTGGGTCGTTATATGTGGTATCAAAGCTCTAGTTTTAGGCAAAACTCAACATATGTAGTAAAGTTGGTTACAGAATCATTTTTTTTCGAGCTTGAATCTCTTCCTCTTTGATTCGGTTTCCTTTAAATTTTGGAACGTTCACTTCGGTTCCAAAGTCCACTCTTGTCTTCCCTATTCGTGTCTTCTTGATTCTGGAGTATCCCCATAACTCCACTTTGAATGATTTCTATAGTAAATCGGCGGTCTCTCCAATCTCTGAATGATTTGTAAAGGGGTGAAACTACTTTACAATCAGTATTGATTCACCGGAGATTTCTGTATCCTCGGTTTACGATGCTGCTATCTTCTGTTATACCCGAATTCTATCTCTGGCAATCGAATGTCGATTTACTCCAAAATTCTACATCGATCTTATTTTTGAAGTCACGGTTGACCCGGTTAAGGTTGCCCGCGATTTATACAAGTTTATCCATCTTCCTGTTTAAAATTCAATCATCCAACCTTCATTTCGAGCCTATATATTTAGTTAGAATATTCTTTGAGTAGGGTTCCTCTAAATTTGAATCTCTATCCTTGTTTTGGAATCTATTCTTGTATCATCGAGTGAAGGAGTGTATTTGTAATTAATATAAAAATGTTTAAATATATATTGTGTTGTTTGAGTTGTTGATGTTGATTTGGGTTTCCGATCGATTCGTCTGATCAACGCTATCGATAGGATCTCCAAAACACTCGAACAGAGAAAACTGACACATATTGTTTTCAAACTTGGTAAATGGATAGATTTTGTATAATTATATTATATATAAGTATAATTTTCTAAATTTTGATAGTTAATTGAATTGGTTGTTAAGAAACAATATTTGATTTGTATATATATTGTAATCATTGGCTTTGTTCTTATATAAATAATTGAACTATAAAGCATGGGTATAAATAAATTTGGAAATTAAAATGGATTTAAATCAAGAATTTGAGAATTTAATTTTCGGTGATTTCAAACTTTGGTTTTAAAGTTTTAAATGTATATTATGTAAAATATTCTGAGTATAAATCGTTTCCAAAGGATTTCAAAGAAGTTTAAATTAGTACTCTTCTCTTTGTCGCTGGAAAATAATTTCGGTGATGACGGCCGCATCATCGACATTCATTTTCGAGTTTCGAAGTGGAGAGGCAATTCAGTAGCTTTGCTACACTTTTGTTTTGGAAATTGAATTTGATTCAAAAATTTTAAAGTATGGCTTGATTTATAATATATAGGTATATGGTTGTAAATCTGATTTGATATATATAGCATATGTATATATATTTATCTCTAAATTATTTGAAGTTAGTCGGAAATTTAAAATTCTTAAAATTATGATTTAAGATGAAACCAAAATTTGGAATAAATATTTAAACTTGAATAATTGAATTTGGAAAATTTTATTTGTATATTATTCAACTGCATTTTTATAAAACTTACCTAAATTATTCAGAAGTTAAAAATGTAATTGGATAATATACAATATAAAATGTTTTATAAATAAATTTGTGTGTTATAATAAAGGGTAAGTTTGGCTCACATCCCTAACAAGTTTTAAAATAGAGAAAACATCCTTCACAACCAACATTTACGTTTCCGCTCCTTGTTTTCAAATTCACGCACGCAAAAGACCCAAATACCCTTTATGTTTTTAACTTTTCAAACGTGTATAACTTTATTTACAAAAATCGGATCAACATAACGTTTTCACCAAAAAATCGTAAATTTTATGATCTTTAAAATGAGATCCATTGTTGATACCAAAAATTTAAATTTGTATTAAAGCTGCAATTATTTCAAATATTTGCAGACAATTCAGCAAATATTGAACATTTTCGATTTTTTTTCAAATTTATAAAAATTGCAAAAAATTGCAGATATTTCTACAACTATATGATATAGTTGCAGACATTTCCGCAACTATACCATATAGTTGCAGAAATATCTGCAACTATATGGTATAGTTGCGAAAATGTCTACAACTATATGCAATAGTTGCAGACATTTATGCAACTATTGCATATAGTTGCAGAAATGCAACTATTGCAAATAGTTGCAGATGCAACTATTGCAAATAGTTGCAGAAATGTCTGCAACTATTGCATATAGTTGCAGACATTTCTGCAACTATATGGTATAGTTGCGAAATGCAACTATTGCAAATAGTTGCAGAAAACGAACTTACACAGTATTTCAGTAAAAATCTTTTATTGCAAACAGATAAATCATTAAGCAAGGATAATTTTATCGTTCAATATAAACCAAATAATCACAGATAGAAAAAGTGAAGCATAATATAAACGAGGGTATTTATGGAAAAGAATTAAGCTGAAACAAAAATAGGGACCGGATTTATAAAGTTTCGAACGGAAGGAGTTTTTGTGAATTACGTTTGGTTTTAGGGATGTGACCCTAATTTTCACTATAATAAATGTCATACACTTAAATTTTATTATAAAGATGTTAATAGAGATAAATAGGATAATAAGTTAATTGAATAATAGATGAGGCAATTTGTTTTAAAGGAATTAATAAATTGAAATTAGATCAACTTATGGAAATACCTTGAATTTAAAATCAATTATTGAATATAAATTAATTTAAATTGTAATTTATATGGTTTAAATTAATTTATATGGTTTAAATATATGTAATAAGATATATATTAAGTGGAATAAACTTAATAATAATTTGGAATAAAAGAATTTAATTTGTTGAATAAAATATGAGTATAATAAATGATTATACAAATTGATGAGCTAGAAATTGTTAATTGAGGATGACTAGAGAATAAATGAATTTAGAAATAGATAGCTTGATTTAACTTAAGTAAACTCAAATGGATTAAACCAAAATGTTGAATATTAATTAGTTTAATTTGAAATCTATATGGTTTTAGTTTAACTGTTTTATTTGTATTTCAATCTGTTATTCTCTCTGGTTGTTTCTATTCTCCTACCTCCTTCCTATTCAGGGACGAAAAGTTTTGAGTGGGGGAGAGTGTAACGACCCGTAAATTTTGGTGGTTTTATTAATATATTTTATTGAAATTTTGTGAAATTTTAAATAATAAATTTTGAATTGAAAACTTAATATTTGGAATACGTCTATTTTAACATAGCAACTGGTAAATTTTCATCTGATAATATTGAAGTTTATTTTCTAGTTTAATTTTATTCCAATTTATATCAGTTAAAATCGATGATAATAAAATGTTTTCCAAACCTAAATATTTTTACACAGGAAATTTGTAAATCATCTTCTGAGTGAGATGTCATATTTCGTTTCTCCAAATTTTGACTGTTATTGCTCCGTCGATCTTATTTTCGACGAAATAGTAGCATTTTGGTACCGATATCGACTTTTGAACGAATGATCGTACCACTGATATCTTTATACCATTTTGATCGTGTCGTCGTGCTGATCTTTGCGGTATATTCAGTTTTGTGTTTTGAGGTCCGGTACACGGCGGAAGCTGCGTAAACGGTAACCGTATCGGCACCATTTCTGAACTTTTGACTGTCTGGGTCCATTCAATTTCAAACGGCTGACAGCAAATACCATTTATTATCTTCAGAAATCAATATTTGACTCTTCCATTTCCACCGTTCAATTCATGTGGGGTGTGTCCTTTCGATTGCCTACCGTATGACTCAACCAGAAACTTGCCATTAATACTCTTGAATTCAACATTGACTTTTGAACTTCCACCTGTTCAAAATAATGTTTCACGCATAATTCACTTTCAATTTGCTTCATCAATCTTGAAGAAATTATATTTCGTTCTCTGATATAAAGTTAAATTATAATATACAATTTATATGCGTCTTCATATTTCCTTCTTTTACACGCAATAGACCAACCCATCAGCTCCCTCTCACCTCAGACTTCCCATCCCATTCGAGCAAAATCTCCACCCTCGCCGTTCATCTTCCTCCACCACAGCCTCTTCCAAAGCACAACCATACTTACTGAATCCAAAGACTAGGCCGTCCATAGCAGCTCCCCTCTTTTCTCTCCTCTCCTCTTGTTTCTCTGTTATGCTTGCTTCAGTCAAAAATTTGGACAAATTATATTTTTCCGATGATGCCAGCTCACTCTTCTTTCCACCTGCGTGTCATTCCATCGCCACCCGAAGCCATAGCAACCAACAACTTTCCAGCGAGCAAACCTGCCTCCTCCTACTTTTTCCAACAACGCAACCACACTTGCTTCAAAACCCAACCTTCTTTATTTTATGAGGTGTGTATATATAATTCTAATATGTATATGCTCTGTTAATATATATTTTTCCAGTGTGTATAGTTATATATATATATATGTATTGCCGTGAGTTGTATATTTATAAAGTAATATAAGTTGTTTATGTTGTATTCATATATACAAGTTTCAGTATATATATAAAGATTATATAGGTTACCATATGTTATAATATATATTATATTTTTAACATATTTTGAAAAAATTATATATACGACCATAGATATATAATCTATATACATGTAAGTTATAAAGGTTGTATATGTTGATTATATATAGCACAAGTTTATCAAGCTATGAACAGTTGCCGCATGTTATAAAGTACATTCTTTCGGTCTGTTTTTCAATTGCTTAAACATTTGGGTTTATAATTCTTTCAGTTATAGACATATGTATAAATATAGTAGCTTTAAAGTATAAATTACATTTTAAAATATATAAGTGTTGTTTTAAAATATAATATATATATATTTTTTGTATTATATATGATATTTTAAAACTGTCGCATAACATATTTACTGAAAAATATATATATATATATATATTTAAAGTATAGATCTAATGTATGAGTGGTTTATATTGTTGTTGTATATATATATATAGTTTTAGGAGTAATAGCTGTAGTTGTATAATGTCAGTCTACATATCAGTTTAAAAATATATAGTAGTATTATGAATTGAAGTTTATATATATGTTACTATTAGTATTATATATGTTGGTTTATTTTATATATGATTTGTTTCAATAGTATATATACATTTTATAAAGTAAGTTCTATTTTGTATATGTGTTTTAAGTTGAAACAATGGATTTTAAAATGTGTATATATATATTTTTATGTGTGTTTAAGAATTTGTTTAGGGAAATGGTTTAGGTATAATAAAAATCTTTGATTTTAATGCTTGAGTTTAAGAATAATGATTTAGAAATTTTTATAATATTTTAATCTTTGTCTTAAATTTAAAACACTGAATATATATTAATAATATATCTATTTTCAGTTTATATCAAAACTGATTCTGATTAGTTCTCATCGATTTCCCATTTATCAGCTTTGTCCATCGTGCTTGTTTTCTTCATCGAATCGTGTCCATCTAGCGTTGCTTTGGAATTCGTAGCTCATTTCTTTATCAAATCTATCTAGCCTCGAAAGTTGAGCAATCACTCACGATTAATGTTCTTATATTTATTAAATTTGATTTCAATTGAAACGTCAATTGAAATATGCTGTTGTTAGTTATTTACATTGTTATATATATGCCATTATCTGTATCTGTTCACCTGTGACATCTAACACCATTATCTGTTATTTATATTGATGATATATGCATGTTACTATTGTTATTTTATTATCATATCTGTTATTACTCTGCAAGTTCCCTGTTAGTATAGAATCACTATTGGTTGAAATGATATATACCCGAACGATCTTGTAGAATAGGAGAAAATCGTTATGGGTTGAAATGATAAACCCAAGCGATTTTCAATTAATTGAATTTGGGATTGCGGGTTGAAAAGATATATACCCGTATATATTTAAATTGCGAATTGAAATGATTAATATCCGTATCACTTGACCATAGGATAGAAAATTTTATACAGACACCGTTGGTCTATATATAAATACTTCGAAAATGATTTCTATGGTTTGAAAAGAAATATATGGTTTTGATAAATATTGATTTTAAAGATTCATTAAAGTTGATTTAATAAAGTTGATAAATAATATGTCTAAGTATTTATTTAATATCTATATTTTCAAGTATAGAGTTTATAATGATTTGAAATTATATTTATTTAAGAATTATACTTAAATAAGTTTGATTTGAAATGTATTGAATTTGAATTTAAAGAAGTGTTTACAACTTGAAATTTGACTAAAGGAGGACTTAAATGGATATTTCAAACTTATATATATTTAAATGAGATATTTTGTTTATTTAAATTTGTAAATTGAAGTTGTATTCAAATGATATTGAAATAATTAAGTAAATATTTCAAAATTAAATAATAGAAAAGTGAATTGATATATATATATATATATACATATATAAGATTATCGAATTTAGTTTTGAAATGTTGAATATTTTAAACTTTGAAATATATTGAAATTAAACGGTTTATTTTGTGGTTCGAATCTGTATTTGAAATCGATATAATTTGAAATGATTTATTGAGAAATTGAATTGAGTTGAAATTTATGAATTGAGATTGAATTAAATGTGAATTTTGGAATTCGAGTTGATTTGAATTGATTTATGAATTTGTGGAAACTATTTATTTTATAAAGTATTTTAAATTATATTTAAAGCTATTTTATATTATTTTATAAACTATTTTTAAATATACTAATTATTTTAATATAAACTATTTTTAACTTATAACTATTTTATATAAACTATTTTATTTTATAAACTAATTTATTATATATACTATTATTAATATCTAAACTGTTTAAGGGTGGAAGTTATGATTTCAAAGTTAAGGTTTTCCAAAATATTATGATTTCAAAGTGTTTTGGTTTCGGAAATGTTATAACTTTGAAAAATGCTATATCGTTTTGATAAGGTTTTGAAATGGAAATGATATTTTGGGTTTGAAGTATAAACTATTTTGAAATGACCACGGTGTTATAATAACGATTGGTTGTTAAAGAGACCGGGATTGGATATGGACATACTCTCTGTCGATACCGAAAACCACTTTAACAACTGTGTACGTGGTGGTGATTCCAGAATGAAGTAGGATGGTGGTGACGATCCTAAGGTATATACGTGGACCCAACTCCCGTGAGTTGGCATAAGGTGGCTAAAACATGAGCGATCTCGGACCAGTGAGGTAGCACCTCTTATCGGACGCACTTCTTCGATACCATTCTATTACTTTGTGATCGTTTGGGTGCACCCCTCGATTTGGGAGTGTTCTTCGAGGTGGAGCGGTAGTGGCTGCTATGCGTTTCCATCAGTCCGTGTGCATAATTGGTATATCTACCCTGGCATTGCCTTGTGTGCCGTGTCACCTACCATATCGAGCTTTACTACGAGTTGTGATTTCTCCCGTAGCCTATGGAGTATCGAGGGTAGCCCCCATTTTGGGAGTATGCTAATACTGGATAGACTACTGGGACTATTACGTGTTAGGGTGATTTCAAATTAAATGTAAAGCCTTAATGTTATTTTAAAGTATGTTTATTTTATATCAAACATTATTATAATAGCGAATATTACTACATAGTAGATAGTTTAACGGATCCTTAGAGGATGGTTATCCCAAACATCCTTTGAGTTACTTGTATTTCAGTTGATATTTCACTTGAGTTGGATTTATTGATATAAGAATGTTAATCCTGACTCGAGTGTTTTGTGTTTTGCTTTACGCTCGGGTCAGACTGAGTGATACAGCATTTGAGACTCACCTTTGGAGTTGGAGCTTCGCTTGGAGATCCAGCTGTCTATCGATTCTGCTATCGGTTATTCAGTTGATTTCAGTGATTTATTCAGATCTTGTATTTGACTATTATTTTGAGACATCTATGTATTCGAGACTTCTGTTGTATCTTATTTAACTCTGTTATATTTATATAGTAGCTTCATGAACTACTATTCTTTTGTTCCGCTGCATTATTGTTATATTACTCCGTGTCTATGATCTGTGATTATTTTATTTACTATATATGCTGAGTTTTGCCAAATTTTATTTACAATCCATTGTTTTGAATTATTCAAGTCCGGCATGTGTGGATTTATTGTCGATTTGAATGGTCCAAAAATAGTGGGTCGTTACATAGTTGAAGTGGTTTAAGGATGAATGAACGATTCTGCGTTCCAGATGTAGATGGCCTGAGGCAGGAAGTTTTATCAGAATGCCACAAATCTAAATTAAGTATTCATCCGGGAGTTCACAAGATGTGCAAAGACATGAAAAGAGTATTCCGGTGGCCAGGAATGAAGAAAGACATCCTATATTTGTAAGCAGGTGTGCGAGCTATCAACAAATCAAAGGTAATCATCAGAAGACAGCTGGATTATTACAACCCTTGGAAATACCTAATTGGAAATGGGAAATGATATCAATGGATTTTATCGATAGTTTACCCAGAACCAGAAAAGGAAATGAAGGAGTATGGGTTATCGTGGATCGAAAAACAAAGAGCGCACATTTTGTTCTGGTAAAACCAACAAGGACTGCTACTTCTTTAGCTGGAATGTTTATGAGAGAAATAGTCAGGTTACATGGAGTTCTTGTGAGTATTGTAAGTGATCGAGGCCCCATATTTACTAGTCAATTTTGGGAAGCATTACAAACAATTCTAGGAACAAAATTGAGCTTAACCACAACAAATCATCCCCAAACAGATGGACAAACGGAGCGGGTAAATCAAATTTTAGAAGATCTCTTGAGAGCGTGTATTCTTGATTTTGGTGCATCATGGGAGGATCATCTGCATTTAGTTGAGTTCTCCTACAACAATAGTTTCCAGGCGAGCATCGGCATGGCACCTTATGAAGCCCTATATTGAAGGCCGTGCAAGTCACCAGCGTTTTGGGTTGAGACGGGAAATGGACTAGTACTTGGGCCAGACATGATTCGAGAGGCTACCAAAAAAGTTGTAGTGATTAAGAAAAGAATGAAGGAAGACCAAGATGATAAAAGAGTTATGCTGATAAGAGGCGAAGAGAATTGAAATTTGTGGTTGGAGACTTGGTGTTCGTAAAGATTTCACCAATAAGAGGAGCTGTTAGATTTGGAAAATCTAGAAAGTTAGCTCTTAGGTATGTTGGACCATTATGTATTCTTGAGAGGATCAGATCACTTGCTTATAAGGTCGAGTTACTAGAGAGATTGGCGGGTGTTCATAATATGTTCCACATGTCTTATTTGAGAAAATATGTTCATGACCCATCTTTGACTATGGAGCCATCACTTCAAGAGGAATTGAAGATAGAACCGAACTTGACAATGGTTAGATATTCAGTTTATGTTTTGGATCGGTATGAAAAGAGATAGTGTAACAAGGTGGTGCGACTAGTCAAGATTCAGTAGAGTGAGGTTCCAAGAGACTGCACTTGGGAGACGGTGGATCATATGAGGGAAGCCTATCCCGAGTTGATGTTAGGATAGCTAGTCGTAGGTTGTAGGTATAGTGTATGCATGTTTGCTATGGATGGTTAGTATATATCTTTTGTATGGGTTTTATAATATGAATATATGGATTGTTGCGTAGTTTGAATAATCTCCTTGTTTGCTAATTTCAGGGCACAATTCTTTTAAGGGGGGAAGAGTGTAACGAACCAGATTTTAATCGCTAAATAAATGAATATTTAAAATACATTTTAAATAATAAATAAATGGATTTTTATTAACAAGTAAACCTATTTTAAATATTTTCTAATGATGATAAAATCATTTTCAAAATTGTTTAACCAATATATATAGTTCATAGAAAAATAGAAAATGTGACCGGAATTTATTTTTTTGAAATCTTAATTTTTTCATTGGTTAAAAGATATTTAAAATGTTATAACACCATAGAAAACACATGTGTGCACACTACAAACTATCTTAGCATGATGTGTACATGTATATGTTTTCTCCTTAAGTGTTTATATATAAGTTAAAAGGAGATATTTTGATAAAAAAAATATTTTTTAACATATAAAAATATTTTTCTTAACATAAAGGACATAAGATCATTGCTTGAATAGTTACATGATGGAGTGGGGGGGAGTACATGGAGAGGACGGAAGTCATGGGAGGGAGATGGAGGTGCATGCATGTGCATATTATTTTATTTAACGTCACTTTTGTATTTTAATAACTTCCTAACCTTATATATATAGCACTTCCCTTTCATGTTTCTCATTTTACAATCCTCATCTCCACTTTAAATTTCCTAAAAAGCTTGAGAAAAAAATGTCAATGGCTTCCCTTATTATTTTCTAGTTTGAGAAAATCACTTCTTTTCCACTTAAAACACTTCTACATATATTATGACCCTCATTTCCAAAATACAAGCACCCACTCTCCAAATATATGCATGGCCGAGCCCAAACTCCCCTATGGCCGAGCCTAATCTAGGTGCTTAGCCACTCAACAAGTTCATTTTTTCAAAGATCCTAGGTTGGTTTCAAGTTCTAGTTGAAGTTGACCTTGAGTTAGTAAAGTTTCGGTGAGTAAAACTCTTATTTTTGGAAAAGAAAACAACTTGATTTTAAAGAACTATAAGTTGTAAAAATATAGTGTTTGTTGTGTTGAAATATCATGTTGTTTGGATGATATATGATTGCAAATTGGTAGTTTGGTGTAGATTTGTGATTTCGATAATATGTTGATATGTTTGGATATGGGTATGTAATGTTGGTTTATGATATGATGGTAGCATTATTTGTGAAACAAAAACCAAGTAAGTGATGGAATGGTTATGAAAATAACACTTTAAATGGTCGTAAAAGGACTTGAGATCCGATGGAAAAAGAAAATCTTGTTTTCTAGTTTTGGCTTTTGATAACGTTTTCCAAGTTTATATCCTTTGTTTTAAGTTTTTTTTCAAACTTTTCAATTAAGTTTTCAAATATGTCGTAGCTAGAGTAAAAGTGGGATTTCCACTTAGAAATCAATTCTAGCGAACTGCGCTCATAGCGATAGTCGCTATGGATGCAGTTCGGGAAAATTCATGATTTCAAGTTTTAAAGTGTTTTCTTTTGGATGGTTTTTTAAAATTATTTTCAAACAAATTAAGTCGGTCAAAATTTTAATTTTTGTTATTTAATAATTTATTTATTTAAGTTTTATGACCACTTCAAACCAACGTAAGCATTCGAATTGGAAACACTGAAGTAAAGGTCCAAGATAAAGACTTTGAAGTGCAAGGGCTATTTACTATCAACCCTGAAGGTGATTCCAAAATGGGTGTAGTGGAAATTGTGCCTTCGGTTCATTCATCTCTGGAACGACTTTTATGGATGAATGATGACATTGTGTCAACATCTAGAAGACAATGTTAGCATTCCAAGAGGAAAGTGCTATATGTAAAAAGGTAAAGACGTAGCCTTAGGCCTCATCAACCGAGAATGACTAAAACAGGGGAGATGCAGCAAAGCTAGGAGGGTGGCTCCCATTAGGGTATGATCACTCCAATCTAGATGTCTACTCATGTATGCTTCGGTACGGTTGCTGATCCCAATCGAGGGGTGATCATATTCGGTACTATCCAGCGAAGGATAGGCCGGTCTTGTGTTGGCAGGGGTCGATAGGTTCGACCTTGGTACACAAATCTAGAGGTGTACTGTGTCGGGCGGTAGCCTAGTAACCTAGTCATTGTATGAAATCCATTCTCTAATAATTGCCATATGGACTTAGTTGTACCCAAATATGTTGAAATGTGAGATGTAAGCATTTCATCTATGTTCTATTTTACTTGAAAAACCTAGACATTATGATAATATCACTGAAAGTTTTATAAAAGTGTTTTAGTTATCGTAAGGTAAAAACCCGTCTGTATTTATGTGCGGCATGATCTTATAAGATACCTTTGATTTTCAAAGTGTTTTATAAAAGTAAAAATTAAGTTGTTTTGAGTTTACTCACACCAGACCCATGTCTTACCCGGAGTTTATTTTCTTTTCCCTAAACTCTTGGGTACTCAAATTTATATGAGTAGCCAAGTGATCCAGGTATCCGACAGAAGAATTTTGGAGGAGCTGGAGCAGGTGGCTTCACCGTTAGCTAATTATTTCTATTTCCACTGTTTATGTATGTATGATCTATGTATTTTGTAGGGACAAGCAGTTATAACTGTCCCAGTTTGGAGCTTGAGTCATTAAACTATGATGTGATATTATGGCCGACTATGTAATATCCTATGTTATCTACTATATGTTGCTCTGATTCATGGTGAGATTCTGTGATAGTTGAGTTCTTCTTATCTTTCATTTTCTTCTACCGTTAATGGCTCGTATTTTGGTGTAAGAAGATGGTTCGTTACACTTCATCTTACTTTTGGACAGTTATGATTAGATTTGCCACCAAAACGCGATCATCTTCTCCTTCATCATCCTCTAGATTGGGATATTTCTCATTCTATAAAATCGTGGAAGGCAGTTTGTTTTGCCTCAAGAATTTCAAAAGCCGATCCAACATTACTTGCTTTTGGGCAGCAAACCTGTTATTTTGTTTGGCCAAGACTTTATCCAAATTTCCTCTGGTAACCATTTTATATAGTGCAGGAATGCTTGTCGAATGTTCACTCTTGTCAGCTGTAGGTAGATAGAGCATGTTGGTATTTCTAGCTTCCTTGTTGGTAGCACCAGTTCTGGTCTTAGAATTAGGAGGCATACGGAAAAGCTTCTCCGTGAAAGAAAAAAATGTTTGCTCAAAAAATGAGCAAACATTTCCAAGAAATTATCTAGAAATATAGGTACTAGATATATTCTATAGCTGTTAATTACATATAACATAGTGTTTAGCAGAGAGCTGATAAGAACATATATTGTAGAATAAATAATGTAGAAAATAAAGAATACAGAGAATCTATAGTGGTTCGGTTGAAGATTTCCTGCATCCACTTTGAATTATCATTCATTTCCTTATAGGTCTAGAGTACAGGTCATAAAAATAGAATACAATGATCTATTCGGTAGTAATAGAGTACTAAAACTTTTCTTTTCCATTACTGACCATCCACTAGGTATTTATAGATGTGAAGTTGTGAGGAAATCCATTCAGCATTCCTTATAAAATAGGCACTTCCTTGTTTGACTTATTATTTCCAGTGGAGCCTGGCTCGGTAGGAGAATGGTTTGACTAAAGAACTATTGAACAATTTTCTTTCTTGGTACTTTCCTTATACCAAAAAATTTTTGTTGTTCGATTGTTGTGAACTACCAAATTGTTTTTGCTATTCGGTAGTTGTCAACTACCGGACCATTTAGTGTCAAATATTTTTCTTCACTTAGCCAAATTCTTTTTCTTTTTCTTATTTTCTTTGAGTTAGATTTCAGTCCACTTGCTTCTTTGTATTACCCATTCGGTTATGCAAAAACCATATTATTATGGACCCTTCGGTTATTTCCTACTTTTGATAACTTTTTGTATCAATTGTGATGTGGGCAAAAATGCCCGCAACAGGGACCATGGAATTCCAAGTTGCAAATGTGTTGGAACTAGGCCAGCCTGCAACGGAAGAAATTGGTGAATTTCAATTTTTTTTACCATTTTGGATCATTAATGGACCTATGAAGTCTAAATACATATCGATCTTACCTAAATTTTCTTTTAAATAAAATCAATAGTTTATTTAATTTGGTAATTATAGGAGTTTTAAATTTAATTCAAATAAATATGTAATATAATGAATGTATCAAATACTTTCATGTATTTAAATGATAAGGACAACATATGCCCAGCACATAAAAGTATGTAAATAAACATGTAAAAGGTTAGAGAAAGAATGAAACCTTTTCTATTCTTTGACAAAAACTTCCCTAATTGATTTCTTGATTGTTTCTCTCTCTCCAATCCTTTCTTTCTTTTCATATGATATGTCAACAAATGACATAAAATTTCCACAAATCATGTCATCAAATGACATTAAATTCCCATAAATCATTTCATGCAATTGTCTTTAAATTATATCGATGTCGTATATCAGTGGGCGCAAATATAAATTTCGTAAATGCATTAAAATAATTACAAACAACTTCCAAACATCAAATAATAATTAATATTTCTAAAATATAAATTAATTTAATCAATTTACAACATTTTATAAATTAATTAAATCATATGTTTTTTCAGAGAATTCATCATTACAGTTGTGCGACTCAAACGTGTAAATCCAGTCAGCGATTAATATCGAACTATTTGAATATTAATGTTCACACATCACTTAGTAGCCGGTGTGATATTTTGGCTGAATTTATCGCTTACACATCTTTTGGTAAAATCCAATTTTACTTAGTTAAGCAGTACCTGATAATGGTAATTATAAACACCAATTCACTTCGTCAAAACTATATCACATTAGGACCAATGGAATTTGGTAATGGTCAAAATTCCATTATCGTCCATATCCAACTTTATAGTCCGAACACAAAGTCCTAGGTTCAGCAATAACGATTATTATTAATCGAACTACTCTGGCCAGAGACTTTGACTTTGAGTTGACATCGGTTGACCGTGATACTAACCTCATATAACTAAGGAGATGCCCTTGAATAGTGTTTCACTTCCAATGCTTTCACTCTACCCAACTATAATCGTTCGATGGAACTTATGCTATGATTTAACTAAAATCAAAGCGGAACTTCCACATTGAAGATCAACAGTATTCTCAAGTCGAGAGAACTTTGTAAATTAGTCACATCGATATTTTCTATTTGGCCTTAGTCAAGTTAACCAACAGAATACTACCGAGTGATTCATTCCATAGTTATCCAGTAACTTTCAGTACGTAACCCCTTGATGCTCCTAGCAGCCGTGAGTAATACATTGCCCAACATTTGGAGAGCATTACGTACTCTAGTCTCAACAGATTTATCAATATCCAGTCTCGATTAATCTTGAATAGGAATATTTAAAATGGTATATTTGTTTTCATTGTGATAAATTACTCACGGTTACAACACTTTGTAACTACTATCACAAAACATAATGTTTATGGATTTTCTATTAAACATACTTTAAATTAAATTAATTAATTAATATAACATATTATATTAAGTATATAATAGAAATAAAACACCTTTTTGTTTGAACAAGATTGGTTATCAAGTTAAATATATGTAACAAATTACATAATTTCCCCTAAGGCATACCCTAAACTCTACCAATCTCCCACTTGCACTTAGGGTCAATTATGGAATCGTATTCCAACTTCTACAATCAGTTTCCTCAAAACCAATTGGATCAATTCCTTAGTGAACGGGTATGCTATTATGTTTCAGTTATCCACTCTATCAATCAACTCTCCCTGATGGTGATAAACTGTTTTATCGTGTGGAACAATTCAGAGTAAGTCTCTCAACTTCTAGTGAGCTCTAAGTTCTATTACGAACTATATCATGACATTTATTATCATATAGCAATGATATGGTATTCTCAACATTTGAAATCACCCTCAGCTCAATTGTAAATTTGTGCATTTATATTTATATACATTGCTTTTATTGTGGCGTTATTCAAGGCAATGTACTTAGCTTTTCATTGAATCAGCCACAGTCTTTCATTTGGAACATTTCCAACTTAAAGATTCTTAACTTGAATTTATTATTGACATATTAAAATTAATATCACATTTGAAGTTTCAGTTCGAACATTCCTTCATAAGGAGTTTGTTATTTCTATAAACAATTTTCTAGTATTTCATAAATGCATGAGAACACTTCATACAATCATTTAGTGATATCAATATGGATTTGATATTTGCTTCATGTATCAAATACATAAACAAATCACGATATCATAGACAGCATAACATGTATAATAATTCCTATTACCAAAGCATAAGGAATTTGTCTTACATGTTTCACATTAAACATTTTAATAAGGTGTCCTTGCGTATCGTTTGGGACATTCCCAATTCTTTTATACTTACTATAAATGACATCATTTATAAATCCAATATCAAGTATTAAAACAACTAAAGCTAATTTTAACACTAGTACATTGCTAACAATCAGCATTGTGTTATTTACTTATGGTTTATAAATATCTATGTACCTTTTTAACTTTCTTTCCTATGAGCATGCGCTTCCTTTACATTTTGGTTGATAATCAAACTATTTGATATTTCTATTAAAACACTTGTTCAATTTTGATGCTTTTATGAATGATACTTTCATATTCCTTCTCGGATCATATCCGAAAACCTACAAACTCAATATCGCTGCCACCGACTTCGACACACTTTGGTTATTACGTATAAACAGTTAACTCTAAATCATTATTTTGAATTTTCCATTTTAAGACATACATACCAAACCATAAAGTCATATTATGTGATAATTTTGTGAGTAAAATCCAAACCTACTTGAGCATATCGAATGGTGAATCTGTTGTGTTAATTTTAACAATTGCAATTTAAGGTATTATTCTTATCAATGTGGCTCACTATATTCCAACTGCATTTATCTTTTACTTAAAGGCACATTTACGTCCAATGTATCATATCCTTTGGGTACAACTTTCAAAATCATATTTTGATAATGTACTTGTAATAAATTTTGGATTTGTACATCGTACCATATCATAGAGTCAATACTCTTAATGGTTTAATTGACCGTGGAGGATTATTTATTCTCGACATTGATAAGAAACTCAGTCTCTCTTCAATGTGTGAGAATATTTTTAGACATTTTAATGCGTTATGTTCATTCAGGTTTGGTTAATATCATTTTATCCCTTGCAATCAGCTTCATCTTTGGATCGTACCAAATCCATTTCACGGCCATTAATTTCTCAAAGAAATTCCTTCGCTATGAAGTTGGTATTTCTTGAAACAACAGTTGTTTCTAAGTGCAATAGAATAGTTATTCATAAACATTTTATGAATTCCTTATATAGAAAACAAACTTGGTTTTACTTTACAAAACTTGTTCAAAACATAAATATATCATCCAATTACGGTCTTTCCCAAACTTCTTTTAGGGAGATTCATACAAGATCCCTCTCGAACAATTATTATGTGTAGACCTTCAATTTACACAAGCTGCCAACTCCTTGGCCAAAGATAGGTAGGGGTTTCTTATAAAACCTTGTCTTATATGGTTTGTAAAATATTCTTTGGATGATATTAGTTTTAACCTAGTGTACGATTCTTAAATACACACCCTATAGAAAGAATTATCTCAACTTAACTCATCATTAATCGTGCTTTGTCCAACAAAGTTTGGTTACTCCTTATCAATACACCATTATGTATTATAGGGAGTAGTTACCTTTGAGATTGAATCTTTATTCATTTTCAGGTACATTCGAAACTCTTATCAATATACTCACCTATTCGATCCAATCGAATCATTTTATTTTGTTGCAAGTTGTTTTATTTACTTTCATTTTATATTCTATGATCTTATCATGGACATGCTACAGGTGTATCAAATACACATTTCCATATTGTTGATAAATCATCAATGGATATAACCAAGTATATGGAACCGATTTGGTATTAATAGACTTACATTACATACATCTATATGCATTAATCTAAAGTGTTCATCAACTCTTATGATGCCCCCACTAATTGGGTGCATAGCTCTTCAATTGTTTTGAGATATAATTAACCAATGTCATATGATTCATAATCATATAATAAAAATTATTTCTCAAAACTACGACTTAGTCTATAATTCCAAAGTAATATAAATAATTTTAGATACTTTTGTATTTTAAATGCATCACTTTTGTCGTGAAAACAAATACCATATTATAGTTATATTTCATAACGAATTATCATAATATTCACATTGAAATATAACTATGTCTATTTTTCAGTCGACACCAAAATAGTTATCATTTCATAAATAATGTTCGATATGTTTTACGAAAACAATTTTCATAATCTGATGCAATCAATAAGTATTATATGGCATGCTCCCACTATTTCCGCTATTACTATAATATCGTACCAAATATGGAGATCCATCATCCACTTAATATAGACTATTTATTTCATATACTGCAACTAGTATACAGTAGAGAGTTTTTTAATCAAATATCTTGAACACATAGAAATAAATCTCATAGAAAACAATTTTCTATACAAAATTAAATTTCGAAATGGAAATCATATTTCCTATTCCAATGTTAAGTATCATATACAATTCTCGTTTTCGATGTTTCTTTATGAAGCAGAAGTGTCCAATTACTCTCTTCATCCTAACTGTACCTTAAATCATATTTACTCTTATACATTCATTCTCCTTTCTAAATATTCAAACCATTTAAAAGAAAATCCTTACTACAATATCATAATGAACACTTTACAAAAGTGCATTCGATTATTCTTAACATTTAGAAACATCAAATGTGTTACACTTTACGTAAATTGATCAAACCGACATTTCAACGATCAAGTTTTTAGATTTGTACTGTAGTTTTGGCCTTATGTAACATTTAACACAATATGATCATTCATGTAATCAATCAAATCGAATAGCCAATCCCATAGTACTGGTCTTATTTCGAATAAACTAATTTCATTGAAATATCGTACATTAAAAACTGTGAATGTTTCCTATATAACACTTACATGCGAATCATATGGATCAAATATCCATAGTCTTGAATTGCTTTTAGAGTTCAAAACTCATAAAATGCAATAAATGATCTTGACCAAATAAACATGTAAGCGACCATATTACGAATGTATTAAGTAGTTGTAAAATTTGACACTTGCATGGGTCTAGAAAACATTGACATGCAATAGGAATTTCATAACGAGTTTATGTTATATTTTCATTTGTTAATTTTCAATTCAGTTCATTTCTCTATATTAATTGATAAACGTTTTATCAATCATATTAAATGAACAAATTCATCATTGTAGATAATTATAACATTATTTAGCATTTGTTCTTACAATATTAGAAAGGTTAAATTTTACCATTTCATTTTTCTAACAAGGCTCGCACTAGTCTTTTTGTTTCTCCAAACCTAAGATGAAACAATAAAGTCTTTCAACTTCAGTGGTGGGTGTTAGGACTCGTCTTTCTTGGTATTTTGACCTTTAGTTTGCTCAATAAATCATAGTCCCACAAACGATGGATAACTCTTTATCGATTGTATCACATACAACTCCTAACCCATGTTTCCTTGTCCTAACTTCATTTCGACCTTGAGTTTGCTCAAAAAATTGAAAGAGATTTTTCACTCATACCTACCATATCGTGACGGCCTAAGTATAATATATGTACCTTGAGTTTGCTCAACTAATACGTATAGTTATCTTACCTCGTCTATCTAATATATTAATAATACTACACATAACATCTCTAGCTTGAGTTTTCTCAACAACTAAGGAATATGCAACTAATTTATTAATATATATATATATGGTAGAGGACACCATTATATTGAAGATTCATAATCTTCAGCATATTATATTGAGTGATAACGACTTATAGATTAATTTATTTCTTACGAAATACCCTCATGATTCAAGTGTCAGACACATCTAAAAACAAGGTATCCATACATTTACATATGTATTTATTCCTTAAGTTTATTTGGGTTTCTTTAATGTCCTACGTTTAGTTTATATGTTCATATCATATAAGTTTTATCGTTATATAACTTTTATATTTCATGTTATTTATATGATAGTCTTATGTATAATATTTTATTAATTAAATATTATTTAATTAATTTTAATTAATTTTATATTAGTACTCCAATACAACATTTATATTAATCATATCTACAATAACCTTTATAGTATATACCATAACCTTTATAGTATAACACATATATTTTATATATGCATATTTTTATGTAATTAATTAATCATTAATTTATTTATTTAATTAAATAATTTTAATTAAATTATATTAATTTCAAAAATTTATCGTATATACATACAAGTATACTTATGTTATCTTAAACACTTTAAAATAACATAACATATAACAACATATATAATACATGTATATAAGTATTAATTAATTAACTCATTTGATTAATTTAATTTATTAAACTTATTAATAAATTTTAATTTTGAAGTTAATATTTAAATAGTTTCAAACATTTTAAACTTTTCATTACCTTATCAAACATTTTGAGAATTTATGTTATATTATAATCTTTAATAATAAATATGTTTTTATTTTAAATTTAACTTTTAAATTTAAAATCTTGTTTTAATTTTCAAAACTATTTTAAAAATTAACCCATGGCCCAATTCAAATTGAACCTTTTCTATTAGGAGCAAATTTTGGGCTCACTTTACCTTTTAGGCCAGATAGATAATCAGGTAGGACATGGTACTTGATTACCCAATTCCAATCCTAGACATCACCTTTCTAAACACTGTACTAAGTACGCAAGCTTAATTAGTTAGCCCTAATACGAGCAATTTAGACCGTATAGGCTATTGAACTCTGATACCATTGTTGATACTGGGCTAGCCCGCAACGGAAGAAATGAGTGAATTTAAAAAATATTACTATTTTGGATTATTAATGGGCCTATGAAGCCTAAATACATTTAGATCTTATCTAAATTTTATTTTAAATAAAATCAATATTTTATTTAATTTAGTAATTAAAGTTGCTTTAAATTTAATTCAAATAAACATATAATATGAAGAATGTATCAAATTCATTCATGTATTTGAATGATAAGGACAGCATATGCGCAGCAATAAAAGTATGTAAGCCAACATGTAAAAGGTTAGAGAAAGAATGAAACCTTTCCCATTCTTTAACTAAAACTTCCCTAATTAATTCCCTTGATTATTTCTCTCCCTCCAATCCTTTCTTTTCATATATATGTCATTGAATGACATAAAATTTTCACAAATCATGTCATCAAATGACATAAAATTTCCATAAATCATTTCATGCAATTATCTTTATTACATCGATATCGTATATCAATTCGTGCAAATATAACTTTTATAAATGCATTAAAATAATTACAAACAACTTCCAAACATCAAATAAATAATAACTAATATTTCTCAAATATTGATTAACTAAATCAATTTACAACATTTTGTAAATTAATTAAATCATGTGGTTTTTCGGAGAATTCATCATTATAGTTGTGTGACTCAAAGGTATAAATTTAGTCAGCATTTTATGTCGAACTATTCGAATATTAACGTTCACACATCACTTAGCAGGTGGTCTGACATTTTTGCTGAATTTATCGCTTACACATCTTTTGGTAAAATCCAATTTTACTAATTATAAGTGGTACCCGATAGTGACAATTATTTACACCAATTCTCTTCGTCAAAACTATATCACATTAGGACTTATGGAATTTGGTAATGGTCAAAATTTCAATATCGTTCACATTAAACTTTATAGTCCAAACACAAAATCTTCGGTTCGGTAAATAACATATAATATTAACTGAACTGCTCTGGCCAGAGGCTTTGGCTTTGAGTTGGCATCTGTTAACCGTGATACTAACCTCATATAATTGAGAAGACGAATCCTCTCTTGAATAGTGTTTCTCTTTCTTTCACTTGACCCAACTATAGTCGTTCGATGGACGCCATGCCACCATATAACTATAATCAAACTATGTTATGAAAAGTGTGCTTAAGTGTCGCCTAAGCATCGCTTAGGCGCTAAATGCATGTACAACCCTGAATTTTTTGAAAAAGCAATTGAATTAAGCAATGAGGACTTAAGCACGCTAAGTTGGCGCTTATATGCGCTTCACTTAAGTTTTAGCAATGATTAAGCACTACTAAACAAATATATATTAATTTTTAAAGTAAAAGGAAATCAGGTCATAGCAAAAAAGCCACATTTCCTAACAAATTTCCTCATTTTCTATCATATGGACTGATGGATGGTGAGTAGTTTTCTGCATTAAGATATGATTATTTTTATTTGACAAATGTGCACAATTTGTAATTAACTCGAGCATGCTTACAATTAATAAATAGCGAAAGTCAAATCTAACTTTTGCACCTTATAGGTTTACAAGTTAACTTCAAAATTAAACTTAACTTATTTGTGATCAATTTGTGCATACATAGATGGTGCACTTAATATAGTCTCTTTACATAAATTTAAATTGATATGAATAATGTGCACTAAAAAATTAAGCAGCTCTTAAGCGATGCTTAAGTGACGCTTAAGCGACATTAAGCAAAGCAAGACTTCTATCATCTCGCCTCGCTTAGCGTTTAATATAGCATAGTAATCAAAGTAGAGCTTCCACATTGAAGATCAACAGTATTCTCATGTCGAGAGAACTATGTAAATTTGTCACATCGATATTTTCTGTTTGACCTTAGTTATATTAACCAATAGAAAACTATCGAGTGAGTCATTCCATAATTATCCAATAATGATCAGTATGTAACCCCTTGGTGCTCCCAACGGGCATGAGTAATACACTGCCCAATATTTGGAGAACGTTACATACTCTAGTCTCAATGTATGTATCGATATTTAATCTCGATACATCTTGGCTAGGAATGTTTAAAATAGTATATTTGTTTTCTTTGTGATAATTACTCACGGTTACAACACTTTGTAACTACTATCACAAAACATACCATTTATGGATTTTCTATTAAATATACTTTGAATTAAATTAATTAATTAACATAACATATTATATCAAGTATATAATAAAAAGAAAACACATTTTAGTTTGAATAAGATTAGTTATCAAGTTAGATATATGTAACAAATTACATAATTGCCCCAAGGGCATACCGCTAACTCTATCAAAATGATGCTACTATAGTTGCCATATTAATAGAAGATTACCATGTGAAGTTTTTTTAGTGGATATGATTTAGTTTTATATAATTATAATTTTGTACCGAACTTTATTAGTGGAATAATCTCTATTTCCCGTTTGATGTGATAAGGTTGTAGTTTTATTTGAAATGATAATGTTATGAATATTTGATATGATTTATAATCGTGTATTTATCATTGAAAATAATAATGGATCTAAAATCAATAACAACAGGTTATGACACTATGGACAACGTCATATATGTGAGAAAAATGAACAAGTTAAGAAACTAAGGGTTTCTAATTTTTTGATTATGAATCATTTCATACTTGTGAATCATGTCTTGAAGATAAAATGGCCAAGCACATATTCAATGGGTGCAAGAGTTACTGAACTTAGGACTAATGCATATAGACATATGTGGTCCTATGTCTAAAGCTACTAAAGATGGATTCTTATACTTTGTTACATTCACTTGTGATTTATCAAGATATGGATATGCATATCTTTTGAAACACAAATAATAGGTCTATAGAAAATTAATAGAATACAAGAATGAAGCTGAAAATCGTACATGTAAGAAAATTGAAATACATTGATCTAATAAAGGAGGTGAGTACGTTAGATATGAGCACCAAAAATACCTAAAAGAGAATGGGATATTTTTGTCATATCACTCCTTCCTATACTGTAATTACACTAATTTTAATTAACATTATTTAGGACATTTAATTAGTTAAATAAAATAAAATAATGTAAATGGTTAAGGGATTGATATTTGTGTTAATAAATGGTAGTCGTGCCTAATGAACAATAAACTAAAGGGGGTTAAAATGAAATAGATAAGGGAAATAAATAAGGGCAAAGTAGGAATAGGTTATATTCGTATACCCTAAACCTTTACTGCCACTTTCATTTTACACGTTCACAGTCAAAATATTAAACCAAGAGGTCGGCCACCGTTAGAAAAAGCTAGCAGAAGAAGAACTAAAGGTCAAGAGGAAGATTAATCAACTTCATTCAAGATCAAATCTCAACTCCTTAACAAGCTAAAGACGAATAATATGTTACATCTCATGTTTTTTTTTATTTTCGGTTCTAGATTGAGATTCGAATTATTTTGCAAATGTTTGCCAAGTTTTGATTGTTAAAATGGAAATATATACTTGTTGATGATTTATGCTATTACATATGGATTTTGTGATAAGTTTTAATGTGAAAATCCTATTAAATGACATTAAATGCCTTGCAATTTCGTGATAAGGTCAGAATTATTATTTTAGAGTTGGGTTTCAAATTTCATAATTTTCTGAATTAGTGTGGATTTATTATGAATTTTCTAGTGTAGAAAATGGTTAATTGGGTTTAAAATTTATTACGGCTATTTTATATTAGCTTTGGATCAGATATTTATATATGTTAGAAAACATACTAAAAGTGATTTATGGGAATTTTTGTAGAATTTTCTTAAGTGTTTTACTAAGTATATAAAATTATTTATGCTATAGGACTTAAATGTTTTATATGATTATAAAGGGAGAATGGGGAATTTGCAAATGTTTTAAATCATTTACTTCTGAAATTTAGCAGCACGTTTAGAAAAGATTTTGGAAAAGAAATTAGCAACCAATCATATGTTGACAAACAAAGCAAGTTAGTTGAAAAGAAATTACTTTTTAAAGTCAAAAATCAGTTTTACAAAGGTTTTGCTGTTTCGCTACTTTCGGCAGCTACCTTTCGACTTCATACTTCCGCCTCCACCCTAGTTGAAAGTAATGCACATGGTATCAAAAGCCTTGGTACGTAATGGATCAGAGATAGGAGAAAGGTATAAAGTCAAAACGGGGGTTCCGAAGTGGTCGAAACCTTGTTTTGCTTTTAAAAGGAAATGCGCCTGCTTTGCTTTTGAAGAGAATGCTTTCGAAGACAGTTTTCGACTTAGTCAAATGTTTTAAAGAAAGGTTTTAAAAGAGGTTGAGCCTTAGTTTTAGATAGAAGCTTTCGAAAGGGTCGAAACCCCTAGCTAATGCCTTCAACCTTTCGAAGTAATTCCTTCGAAAGGGTGCTTTCGCTTTAAACCCCGAGCCGCTTCTCCAATGCTTTCGAAAGGATTGGTTTCGACACCATCCTATTCTTAACTTAGGAAATTGCTTTCGAAAGTGTTGCTTTCGACTTAGTTGTTTTAAGACCCTTTTTGAGATTTTGAAAGTTAAACCCAAAGGTTTCGAAAGGTTGTTCCACATGTTTTTAGTTGAACCCAATACTTTCGAAAGGTTTGATTTGGGTAAAGGACATAATACTTTCGAAAGGTATATGTTAAAGGTTTCGAAGGGGTAGTTCCCTAATTTTTTCTTAAGGTTTACCTTAGTGTTCAAATGGATAGTTTCAAATGTTCTCGAAAGGCATGTTTAAAGTGTTTTGAAAAGAAAATGTCCAAGGGTTTTATAAAGCTTTCGAAAGAGATGTTTTCAATGTTTTCGAAAGAACTATTGTAAATGGTTTCGAAAGGTATGTTTTGGCCTTTTGGCCTAAGGTTATAAAGTAAAGTAGTTTAATGATTTTGAAAGGGGTACATTCAAGGGTTTAGAAAGGGGTACTTTCAAGGGTTTCAAAAGGGGTTGTTTAAAGCTTTTAAACAAGGGTTTCGAATGTGTTCATCAACAATGTTTTATGTAAAGTATATATAACATGGCAAAGTAATTTGAGTAAAGCATAGAGTATATTTTCCTTCTTTAAGTATGATTTAAAGGGTTAAATCAATTTGAAAGAAATGTTTTCAAGGAAAATTTGATGGGGTAGTTGACCCTAAGTAAACGACTCAGATATTAGAATACAAGATGAGACTGGTATGAGGTCGCACCTTATACTGTAGCTAGTAGCCCCTAGCTAATATAAGTCCAAAATTCCAGTGTGTAGGGCTTTGTCATAGGTAAAAATAAAATAATGTTACACGCAGAAAGGAATATACAGAGTGAGGATAGGTTATTGGTTGGCCCGCAAAACCATTAGGATCAGTCGACCTTAGGAAAAGTATGTTAGGGATAGACTGTCAAGAAGAGCATCTAACTGAAGTTAGACTATTTGTTTATTTTGTCTGGTAGGCCCGAGTCAGCCAAAGGTTAGTAATTAGCCAAACAAATCTATAATGTTCGGACATATAGTCCATTGATTACCTGATTTGTATGCTTACATGATATTGATATTATTGTTTTAACTAGTTTGGTTGCAGGATTTTGGTTTTCAAAAGATATGTTTTGAAATGATATTAGTGAAGGGAAACCCGTTCCACTAAGTGACATGGTCTCACTTAATATCAGATAACCGGGATGTATAGTATTATTCCCACCAAGCTTTATGTTCCACTCGAAGTTTATGTTTTTCCCCTTGAACTCACGGGTGCTCAAAATTTATTTGAGTAGGTTGAGAGTTGAGGATTTATAGGTTTAAGCAGGTGGACGAATAAAGCTTTCGGAGATGAGCAGGAGGCTGATGTTAGCTATTTAGGAGTTGTTATGTTTTTATTTCTGCTGTGATCTATTAAGATAGTTTTTGTCTATTTAGTACTTTGATCATCCAAGGGGGCATCTTTATATGTCGCTTTTAGCATATTTTGTAATAATTATATTTGATCTGAACCTGGGAAACGTTTGGGATTATCTACTTGGATATGAAACATGTTTTGAAATCTAATCAGAAAAGTTGTTTTTGAAATCAGTGATTTTTTTTATTCATGTGCTTCTGATATTATGGATACCATTATACTTACCGTATTTTATCGCCGGAAGTTAATACTATAGATGACTACAGCATCTGTAGCGCTTAGCTTTAGGCCTCAAGATAGGGGATGTTACAACTTGGTATCAGAGCATAGGTTTATGAAAAACTTTGAACTTAAAATGATTTTGAAAACATAATCCTAAGGAATTAGATAAAAGATCGCGGTATGGGTTAACGCTATAGTAACGTACTTCTATTTGTTATATATAAGTTAACGCTTTAGCTCTATTCTCCTACCTCTATTAGGCTATTCTTTCTTATCTTACAAAGACTCGAATGTAGATATGGATGCTAGAAGTGGAAGAGTTAACCTTGGCAGGGGAAGCACCACTACTAATGGAAATGATAGACCAAACACGAGGTGGAATCAAGGTCAGGCACAAGCTGGAAATGTAGGTGCTGGAGTCCCGCAAGTTGACATGGGGGCAATGTATTGGTTCTTTGTAAACATGATGCAAGCAGGAATTGCTGCTAGAGTAGTTGGAGGAAAAGCTGTAGGAGGAAATCAAGGAGCTCCAGTGGTCAACAACTATGCTATTTTGAGTAGAGATTATGCTCGATTGGGAGGAAAGTCGTTTATTGGTACTGAAGACGCAATTGAAGTAGAGAATTGGTTACTTCATTGCGAGAGGTTTTCCGTTGATCTAGGGGTCAATGGTGATCAGAAAAGAAGGCTTGCTTCTAGACAGTTATAAGGAGCAGTGTTGTATTGGTGGAAAAGTGTTACGATCGGAGTTAATGAAGAGACTATGACTTGGGCTGAGGTCAAAAGGAGATTTGAGGAGAGGTTTATGTCGAAGATTGCGAAGTCCACTCTGCTCGGGAAGTTTGCTGAGTTAGAGCAGAGAGACATGACTGTGCTTTAGTATGCAACAAGGTTTTAGGAGCTAGCGAGATATGGCTATGTTATGGTTGATGCTGTGATTAAGAGAAATGAGAAGTTCATCAGGGGGTTGAAGCCTGAGCTTGCTAAGGCGACATTACCGCAAATCAGGTATCCATGTGATGTTGTAGTGGAAATGGCTTTGAGGCATGAGGAGATGCTTGCTTTTCTGGGAATAAGGCAAAGGAAGTCTAAGTGGGGCAGAGTCAAAAAAGAAAGTTTTTCCATAAGAAGGGAGCTCAGAAGGGTGGAGCTGCCAAGAAGGGAAAGGCGGAGGTTGTTTGCTAGAAATATGACAAGAAAGGGCATTTTGGAAATGAATATCGCTCAGAGGATGGAAAGAAAGTGATCGGGAAGAAGAATATTAGATGCTTCAACTACGATCAAAAGGGCAAAGTATTTGGATTGGAGTTAGCTGCCTCGAGGCCAATAACAGAGGAAAATGGAAAAGCTATGTTGGGTGGTACGCTTTGGATTCATGGTATGTCAATTAGCGTTCTGTTTGATACCGGTGCATCGCATTCTTTTATATCTCATTGTTTAGTAGATAAGCTTAACCTAGAACCCTCATGCCTAGTTACTTCCTTAAGGGTTGCAAATCCGATAAGAGGGTATGCGACTCTTAGTATGAGATGTGACCACCTAGAGTTTGAAATGTTAGGTCATACCTTTGTTTCAGTTTGCATATGTTAGATTTCGTAGGGTTCAGAATTATTTTGGGTATGGATTGGTTAAGTAAGTACGATGCTAGGATATTTTGCCATGATAATAAAATATTGCTTAGACACCCCGATTGTAGTGACTGGATTATATACTCCGTAGAAAACCCTAGTTGTGAGATTAATGCTTTAATGGGTGTTGTGGAGATAGAAGATGAGTTAAATCGAGTTTTCATGGTTAGAGAATTTGCAGATGTTTTTGAACCTGTAGTTAGATTGCCGCCAAAACGAGCTATTAAGTTTCGGATAGATTTGGTACTAAGAGCAGAACCAGTGAGTAGACCGCCAAGTAGAATGACGCCTACCAAGATGAGGGAGCGAAAGGTGCAGTTGGTGGATTTTGAAGGCAATAATTTTATCAAACCAAGCAGTTCTCCTTGGGGAGCAGCCGTAGTGTTTGCCAGGAAGCTGGACGGATCGTAAGGTTGTGTATCGATTATCGTAAGTTGAATGAGAAGACGATAAAGAATCGATATTCGTTACCTAGAATTGATGATTTGTTCGATCAGTTGAGTGGAGCTAAAGTATTTTCCTATTTGGATTTAGCAACAGGGTTCCATCAGCTTAGAGTGGTAGAGGATAGTATTCTTTTGACGATGTTTAGAACTAGATATGGATCGTATGAATGGATAGTACTACCGTTCGGACTAACTAATGCTCCAGCATTGTTTGTAGATTTGATTAACCAAATTTTTCAAGAGCACCTTGATAGGTTCGTGTTAGTTTTCATAGATGATATTTTGATATACTCTAAGGATGAGAGAGAGCGTGAAGTTCGTCTTAGAGTGGTGCTTGAGATGTTGAGGCAGCATCAGCTTAAAGCGAAGTTTTCGAAGTGTAATTTCTGGAAGAAGGAAGTGAAGTTTCTTGGTTATGTAGTCTCAGAGAAAGGGCTGTCTGTAGATCCGGCTAAGATTGAAGCGATGAATAATTAGAAGAGACCCAAGACAGTGACTGAGATAAAGAGTTTTCTTGGATTAGCGGGGTATTACCAGAGATTCATAAAGGATTTTTCACGGATAGCAGCACCGATGACCAAGTTAACGCGAGAGGATGTGAAGTTCATTTGGACAGATTGAGGAAGCATTATAGGGTTTGAAGTACTTATTGCCTAATAAACCTGTGTTAATTGTTCCAGAAGGGAATCAAAATTTTGTGGTGTATACGGATTCATGTGGAACAAGGTTAGGAGCTATGTTACTGCAAAGAGGTTAAGTGATTGCCTATGCTTCTCGACAGCTTAGGCTGCATGAGGTTAGGTACCCAACGTATGATTTGGAATTAGCCGTGGTAATTTTTGTTTTGAAGGTGTGGAGACATTACCTTTTAGGAGAGAGATTTGAGTTGTATACGGATCATAAGTCGCTGAAGTATTTATTCTCACAAAAGGAGCTGAATATGAGATAGCAGAGGTGGTTAGAGTTTTTAGCCGCTTATGACTTCGGTATTGAGTACACACTAGGAAAGCGCAATAAGGTTACAGATGCACTTAGTAGAAAACATCAGAATGCAGTGTTAGCTTGTGTGCTAATGGAAAGAGTTAACAAAGTCTTAGAAGATTTTTTACAAGCTTGTGTGCTAGATTTTGGAGGATCATGGAAAGACCATCTACACTTAGTCGAGTTTTCATATAACAACAGTTACCAGGCTAGTGTAGGGATGGCACCATTTGAAGCTCGTATGGAATGTCATGCAAATCTCCCGTTTGTTGGTTAGAGACCGGGGATAGGTTGGTTCTTGGTCCAGATTTAGTCAGAGAAGCTGCGAAGAAGAATGAGTTAATTCGAGCTAAAATTAAGGAAGCTCGGTCTAGGTGGAAGAGTTATGCTGATAAGAGATGGAAAGACTTAGAGTTCTCGGTTGGAGATCATCTTTTCATCAAGGTATCACCGATGAAAGGTGTAATTCAATTAGGGAGATCAGAAAAATTGGCACCGAGGTTCGTCGGACCATTTCCTATTGTAGAGATGATCGGGAAACTCACATATAGAGTGGAGTTACTGAACATTTTGGTAGGAGTTCTTGATGTTTTTCATGTTTCTCATCTGAGAAAGTGTGTTTGAGATCTGGAAACTACTATAGAACCAACTATGTTAGAGGACTTAGTAGTGGAACCGAACTTGACTATAGTTAGAAAGCCAGTTTGTATAGTCGCGAGAGATGTGTAACACCCCATATTTTTAGTAACATTATTTAGGATATTTAATTAGTTAAATAAAATAAAATAAAATAATGTAAGATGATTAATGAATTGAGATTTGTGATTGAAGAAGGGGTAGCCATGCCATGTTAAACAAGTAAACTAAAGAATAAAAAGAGAATAAAAGGTTAGGAAATATACAAGGGAAAAATAGGAATAAGGTACACCCTTATACTCTAAACCCTTAACCCCTCAACACTCACGTTAACTTCATTATTTACAAATAAAAAATACAAGCTAAGGTCGGCCACCATTAGAAAGCTCAAGAGAAGATAAAAGCTAGGATTTCAAGAGGTAGAATCAAATCACTTAATCAAGAACAAATCTCACATCTTTAATCACAAAGCTAAGGTAAATAATGACTGCATCTCAAGTTTTTAATGGTTTTCGGTTTTTAGTATGAAATCCAAATTATGCAAATGTTTTGCCATGTTTTGGATGATAAAATGTATATCTATATGTTGTTGATGATTTATGCCAATTCACATTGATTCTGCGATATATTTTGATATGAAAACCCTATTATATGACATCCAATTTCCTTGCAAATTTAAATTTAGATTAGAAACAATAATTTAGAAATGGGTTTCAACTTTCATAATTTTTTGAATTATTGTGGATTTTATATGAATTTTCTAGTGAAGAAAATGCTATTTTGGGTTAAAAATTAATTACGGCCAAATTATATTGGCTTAGGGTCTAAAATTTATATATGTTGGAAAACATATTAAAAATGATTTACAGGAATTTTTGTAGAATTTTCCTAGGTGTTTTAATGGGTATATAAAATTATTTAAGGTATGGGACTTAAATGTTTTATATATTTATAAAAAGGAGAAGGGGTATTTTGTAAATAACTCAAATTGTTATTTTTGAAAATTGGCAGTACTTTAAGAAAAGAAAATTTGCAACTAATCATAATTTGACAAACAAGGCAGGTTAGGTACAAAGGATTAATTTAAAAAGTCAAATCAACATGCTTTTTCCTGTTTCAGTGCTTTCGGCACCAGGCTTCCTGCTCCTTACCTCCGCCTCCGACTCCATCGAAACCAATGCACATGGTATCAGATACCTGGTACGTAGTGAATTAGATATAAGCGGAAGGTACTGGTCGAAACCAAAGGTTCCATGGGGATCAACGCATGCTTTGTTTTAAATTGAATATGCGCCTGCTTTTGCTTTCGAAGGCAGTGCTTTCGACTTTGTCGGCATTCGGCTGAGTCAAATGTTTTAAAGGAAAGGTTTCGAATGGGTTACGCCTTTTGTTTTAAATGAATGCTTTCAAAGGGGTCAGAACCCCTGACTGCCTCCTTTTAATTTTCGACCCAGATTGGTTTCGAAAGGGTTACCTTGTTTTTAAAACCAAGCCGCTTCTCCAATGCTTTTGAAGGAATGGTTTCGACACCATCACTTCTTTACTTAAGAAATGCTTTCGAAAGGGACGTTTTCTATTTAAATGTTTTGATGACCCTTTCGCTCTATAAAAGGTAGAATCCAAATGGTTTCGAAAGAGATAGTTTTAATGGTTTCGAAAGGTGTTTCCACATGTTATAAATTGAACCCAAATCCTTTCGAAAGGCTCGATGTTTTAATCCTTTCGAAAGGTTTTAAAGAAAGTTTTCTAAGGGGTGGTTCCCTAATGGTTTCGAAAGGTCTAAAAGGAAAGGTTTTCCAATGGTTTCAAAATGCAATGTTTAAGTGTTTTAAATATTGGATGTCTAAGGTTATAAAGCTTTCGAAGGAGATGTTTTTCAATGCTTTCGAAAGGATAAATATGAATGGTTTTGAAAGGTATGTTTTGGCCTTCGGCCTAAGGTTTTACTTGTGTCAAAAAAGGATACTTTGAAAGGTTTCGAAAGGGGTACTTTCGAAATTTTAAATGTTTTCATCAACAAGGTTTTGTATAAAGAATATGTAACATGGCAAGGTGACTTGAGTAAAGCAAAGAGTATATATAAATAATTTCCTTGTTTAAAGAATGATTTAAAGGTTTAAATTAATTTGAAAGAAAAGATTTTCAAGGAAAATTTTAAGGGTAGATAACCTTAAGTAAAATGACTAAGATGTTAGAATACCAGATGGGACTGGTATGGGGTCGCGCCCTATAATTTAGCTAGTAGCCCCTAGCTAAAATAGGTTCAAAATTCTAGTGTGTAGGGCTTTGTCAGATGTAAGACTAAAATCTTGTCACACATAGAAAGGAATCTAAAAAGGAAAGACATGTGATTGGTGAGCCCGCAAAACCATTAGGATCAGTTAGACCTGGAGAAATAAGTAAGGACATACCGTCCAGAAATCTAACAGAAGTTAGAATTTTATGTTTTTTTATGGTAGTCCCGAGTCAGCCAAGGGTTAGAAGTTAGCCAAACAAAACTGCAGTGTATGGACAGATGGTCCATTTGATAACTAATATGTTCAGATAAATAATATTGCTTTACATGTTTAACCAGTTTTGGTTGCAGGATTATAATTTGCAAACGATATGTTTTAAAAGGATATTAGTAAGGGGAAACCCGTTCCACTAAGCGGCGTGGTCTCACTTAATATCAAATAACCGAGACGTATAGTATTATTCACACCAAGCTTTATGTATGACTTTAAGTTTTTGTTTTTCCCTTAAACTCTCGGGTGCTCAAAATTGATTTAAGTAGGATGAGTGTTGAGGTTTACAGGTTTTAGTAGGTTGGCGAATAAGACTTCCAGTGACGAGCAGGTGGCTAACGGATAGCTAATTAGGAGTTACTGTTATATTTTGGGTTGATTCCAATGTAGTGTATATATAGTACCCTAGTCAAACAAGGGGACATCATCATATGTCGCTCTTGGCGTATTTATGTAATAGTTATATTTTATCTGACCCTGGGAAAGCGATGGGATTATGTAATTTGAATATGGAACATGTATTGGAAATGTAATCAAATATATTGTTTTTTCGAATATGTGATATTGTTTCATATTCATGTGCTTCTGATATTATGGATACATTAACATTACTGTATTTGGTCACCGGGAGTTAATACTATGGATGACTGCAGCATCTGTAGTGCTTAGCTTCGGGCCTCCAAATAGGGGATGTTACAACTTGGTATCAGAGCCCATGTTTATGAATTTTTTAGCTAAAATGATGATTTTTGAAAATATAATCCTAAGGAATTAGCGATAAGATTGGGGTAAGGAATAACGTTATAGTAACGTACTTGTATTTGGCATATATAAGTATGCGCTTTTTCTCTAGTCTCATATCTCTATTAGGTTATCTTTCTATATCTCACAAAGGTTCAAATGAAGATATGGATTCTCGAAGAGATAAAATTGGAGGAGGAATCACCACTGCCGATGGAATTGCCAGACCTAATACTAGAAGGAACCAAGGTCAGGCACGAGTTGGAAATATTGGTGTTGAAGTCCCGCAAGTTAACATGGGAGCCATGTATCAGTTTTTCGTGAATATGATGCAAGTAGGGGTTGTTGCTGGAGTAGGTGGAGGAGGTGTCCAGGAAGCTCCAGTAGTCAACAATTATGCTGCTTTGAGTAGGGACTATGCTAGGTTGGGAGGAAAACCATTCATTGGGACTGAAGACGCCATAGAAGTGGGAACTGGTTGCTTATTGTGTGAGGATTTTTACAGATTTAGGGCTCAGTGATGAGCAGAAAAGAAGGCTCGCTTCGAGGCAGCTTCAAGGAGCGGCTTTATACTAGTGGAATAGTGTGACGGTTGGAGTGGATGAAGGAACGATGACATGGGCTGAGTTTAAAAGGAGGTTTGAGGAGAGATTTATGTCTGTGATGGCAAAGTCTACCTTCCTCAGAAAGTTTGTTGAGTTAGAGCAGGGAGAGATGGCTGTGTTATAGTATGCTAAAAGGTTTGAAGAGTTGGCAAGATATAGTCATGCCACTGTGGATACCGTGATTAAGAGAAACGAGAAGTTCATTATGGGGTTGAAACCTGAATTGGCCAGGGCTAGATTACCTCATATCAGGAATCCTTGTGATGTTGTAGTAGAGATGGCTCTAAGACACAAGGAAATGATTGCTTCTGTGGAGAAGAATAAGGCGAAGGAGGTTCAGGTGGGGCAGAGTCAGAAAAGGAAGTTCTCTCCTAAGACGGGATCCTAGAAGGGTGGAGCCGTGAAGAAGGGAAAGTCAGAAGTTGTGTGTTTTAAGTGCGACAAGAAAGGGCATTTTGCGAATGAATGTCATTTTGGAGAAGCAAAGAAGGTGACTGGAAGAAGAATATCAAATGCTTCAACTGCGATCAGATGGGTCATTATAAGAGCCAATGTAAGGGGCCTGCTAAGGATGGGAAGGGCAAAGTATATGCATTGAAGCCAGCTACCTCGAGACCCATGGCAGGGGGAAAAGAAAAATGCAGGGTTGGGAGGTAAGCTTAAGATTCTTGGTATGACAGTTAGTGTTCTGTTAGATATTGGTGCATCACATTCTTTTATATCTCGTTGTTTGGTAGATAAGCTTAACCTAGAACCCTCATACCAAGTTACTTCCTTCAGGGTTGCAAATCTGATAGGAGGGTATGCAACACTTAGGATGAGATGTGACCACCTAAAGTTTGACTTGTTAGGTCATACTTTTGTTTGTAGTTTGCATGTGTTTGATTTTGTAGGGTTCGAAATTATTTTGGGCATGGATTGGTTAAGTAAGTACGATGCCAGGATATTTTGCCATGATGGGATAATATCGCTTAGACACTCAGACTGTAGGGAGCGGATTGTATATACCGCAGAAAACCCTAGTTGTGAGGTGAATGCTTTGTTGGGTGTTATGGAGATAGAAGACGAGCTGAATCGAGTTTTTGTGGTTAGGGAATTTGCAGATATTTTTGAACCCATAGTAGGATTACTGCCGAAACGAGCCATTGAGTTTCGGATAGATTTGGTGCTTGGAGCGGAAGCAGTAAGTAGACCATCAAGCAGGATGACACCTACTGAAATGAGGGAGCTCAAGGTACAGTTAGTGGATTTGGAAGGCAAGAATTTTATCAGACCTATTAGTTCACCTTGGGGAGCTGCTGCAGTGTTTTCTAAAAAGCCGGACGGAGCATTAAGGTTATGTATCGATTATCGTAAGTTGAATGAGAAAACGATAAAGAATCGATATCTGGTTCCTAGGATAGACGATTTGTTCGATCAGTTGAGTGGAGCCAAGATATTTTCGCAGTTGGATTTAGCAACAGGTTTCCATCAGCTTAAAGTGGCAGAGGATAGTATTCCTTTGACGGCGGTTTGAACTAGATATGGATCGTACGAATGGTTAGTGATGTCATTCAGACAGACTAATGCGCCAACTTTCTTTGTAGATTTAATGAATTGGATTTTCCGAGAGCACCTGGATTGGTTCGTGTTTGTTTTCATAGATGTTATTTTGGTGTACTCTAAGGATGAAAGAGAGCATGAAATTCATCTTAGAGTAGCGCTTGAAATACTGAGGCAACACCAGCTGAAGGCGAAGTTCTCGAAATGTCATTTTTGGAAAAAGGAAGTGAAGTTTCTTGGCCATGTAGTTTCAGAGAATGGGTTATTAGTGGATCCAGCTAAGATCGAGGCTGTGAATATTTGGAAGAGATCGAAAACAGTGACTGTGATAAGAAGTTTTCTGGGATTGGCTGGTTACTATTGGAGGTTTATAAAGGATTTTTCGCAGATAGCGGCACCAATGACCAAGCTAACTCGAAAGGATGTGAAGTTCGTTTGGATCGATAAGTGTGAGGGGGCATTTCAGAAGCTGAAACACTTATTGGCTAGTGCACCTGTGTTAGTTGTTCCAAAGGGGAATCAGGATTTGGTGGTGTACACGGATGCATGTGGGATTGGGTTAGGAGTTGTGTTAATGCAGATGGATAGAGTAATTGCCTATGCTTCTCGACAGCTTAGACCGCATGAAGTCAGATGCCCAACCCATGACTTGGAGTTAGCTACAGTAATTTTTGCACTGAAGGTGTGGAGACATTATCTATTAGGAGAAAGATTTGAGTTGTATACGGATCATAAGTCGTTGAAGTATTTGTTCTCTCAGAAGGAGCTGAACATGAGGCAATAGAGGTGGTTAGAATTCTAAGCTGCTTACGATTTCGGTATTGAGTACATACCGGGGAAAAGCAACAAGGTTGCATATGCACTTAGTAGAAAACATCAGAATGTGGTGTTAGCAATGATAGCTGAGTGGAAAGATTTGGAAGCGTTAGCGACTTGCAGAGTACAGTGGAGAACTAAGAGTAGTTCAAGTACAGGAACTGCTTTATTATCATGTTTGGAAGTTCGACCAGTTATGATCGAAAAGATTGCTTCTAAACAGCTAGCGGATCCAGTGTTGGCTGAACGGATCAGAAGGCTGAGAGATGGAACAGAGAGCGATGTCTTAAAGGATTTTAGTCTTGACCAGAATGGGTGGTTGAGAAAGAAAGTAAGATTGTGTGTTCCGAATGTGGGAGACATTAGGAAAGAAGTTTTAGAGGAATATCATCGTTCGAAACTCACTATTCATTCGGGAGGAACTAAGATGTATCAGGACATGAAGAGAAGTTTCTTCTGGGAAGGTATGAAGAGTGATGTAGGCTTATGGGTGAAGCCGTGTTTAAACTGCCAACGGGTAAAGCTGAACATCAAAAGCCAAGTGGGTTGCTTCAGCCTTTGGACGTTCCAGTGTGGAAGTGGGATTCCATTTCTATGGATTTCATTGACGGGTTGCCAATGTCTAATAGAGGAAATGAAAGCATATGGGTCATTATGGACATGTTGACCAAGAGTGCCCATTTCATTACAATTAAGTCAAGCAGAACAACACCTGTGTTAGCGAAGTTGTTTATGAAGAATGTAGTTAGACTGCATGGAATTCCTAGTTGTATAGTGAGTGGTAAAGATTCTTTATTCACTAGCGAGTTCTGGAAGAGTCTATAGGATACCTTAGGTACCAATTTCAAGATAAGTACCGCTTACTATCCACAGATAGATGGGCAATTATTGAGAGTTAACAAAGTCTTAGAGGATTTGTTACAAGCTTGTGTGCTAGATTTTGAGGGATAATGGGAAGACTATCTATATCTAGTTGAGTTTTCGTATAACAACGGTTATCAAGCTAGTATAGGGATGACACCATTTGAAGCTTTGTATGGATGGCCATGCAAATTTCTAGTTTGTTGGTTAGAGACCGAGGATAGGTTGGTTCTTGGTCCATATTTGGTTAGAGAAGCTGCGGAAAAGGATGAGTTGATTTGAGCTAGAATGAAGGAAGCTCAATCTAGGCAGAAGAGTTATGCGGATAAAAGACGGAAATAGAGTTTTCTGTTGGAGAGCCTGTTTTCATTAAGGTGTCGCCGATGAAGGGTGTGATTCCATTTGGGAAATCGGGGAAGTTGGCACCGAGGTTCGTTGGACCATTTCCTATTATTGAGAGGATCAAGGAAATCGCGTATAGAGTAGAGTTACCGAGCAGTTTGGCAGGAGTCCACGATGTTTTCTATGTTTCTCATCCAAGGAGGTGTATTCGAGATCCGGAGGTTACTATATCACTGACGGTGTTAGATGACTTAATCGTAGAGTCGAATTTGACTATAGTTAGAAAGCCGGTTCGCATAGTCGCAAGAGAAGAGAAGAGGCTCAGGAACAAGATAGTCAAATTAGTTAAAGTCTAGTGGAATGAGGACGAGAGAGACTGTACTTGGAAGACTGAGAACAGGATGAGAGATGTTTATCCTGATTTATTTGATGGTATGTTTTACCTTTGATTGTTTTGATGTGCACCTTATCGTAATTTCGAGGATGAAATTCTTTAAGGATGGGAGTCTGTAACACCCCATATTTTTAGTAACATTATTTAGGATATTTAATTAGTTAAATAAAATAAAATAATGTAAGATGATTAATGGATTGAGATTTGAGATTAAAAAAGGGGTAGCCGTGCCATGTTTAACAAGTGAACTAAAGAATAAAAAGAGAATAAAAGGTTAGGAAATATACAAGGGAAAAATAGGAATAAGGCACACCCTTATATCCTAAACCCTTTACCCCTCAACACTCACGTTCACTTATTATTTACAAATCAAAAATACAAGCTAAGGCCGGCCACCATTAGCAAGCTCAAGAGAAGATAAAAGCTAGGAATTCAAGAGGGAGAATCAAATCACTTAATCAAGAACAAATCTCACATCTTTAATCACAAAGCTAAGGTGAATAATGACTCCATCTCAAGTTTTTAATGGTTTTTGGTTTTTAGTATGAAATCCGAATTATGCAAATGTTTTGCCTTGTTTTGGATGAGAAAATGTATATCTATATGTTGTTGATGATTTATGCTAATTTACACAGATTTTGCGATATGTTTTGATATGAAAACCTTATTATATGACATCCAATTGCCTTGCGAATTTAAATTCAGATTAGAAACAATAATTTAGAAATGGGTTTTAATTTTCATAATTTTCTGAATTAATGTGGATTTTATATGAATTTTCTAGTGAAGAAAATGCTGTTCTGGGTTAAAAATTAATTACGGCCAAATTATATTGTCTTAGGGTCTGAAATTTATATATGTTGGCAAACATATTGAAAATGATTTACATGAATTTTTGTAGAATTTTCCTATGTGTTTTAATGGATATATAAAATTATTTAATGTATGGGACTTAAATGTTTTATATATTTATAAAAAGGAGAAGGGGTATTTTGTAAATAATTCAAATTGTTATTTCTGAAAATTGGCAGTACTTTCAGAAAAGAAAAATTTACAACCAATCATAATTTGACAAACAAGGCAGGATAGGTACAAAGGATTAATTTAAAAAGTCAAATCAACATGCTTTTTCCCGTTTCAATGCTTTCTGCACTAGGCTTCCAGCTCCTTACCCCCACCTCCGAATCCATCAAAACCAATGCATATGGTATCAGATACCTGGTACATAGTGAATTGGATATAGGTGGTAGGTACTGGATCAAAACCAAATGTTCCGAGAGGATCGACGTATGCTTTGTTTTAAATTGAAAATGCGCCTGCTTTTGCTTTCGAAGGAAATGCTTTCAACTTGGTTGGCTTTCGGCTGAGTCAAATGTTTCAAAGGAAAGGTTTCGAATGGGTTGCGCATTTTGTTTTAAATGAATGCTTTCGAAGGGGTCGAAACCCCTGACTGCCTCTTTTTACCTTTTGACCCAGATTGGTTTCGAAAGGGTTACCTTGTTTTTAAAACCAAGCCGCTTCTCCAATGCTTTCGAAGGGATGGTTTCGACACCATCACTTCTTTAGTTAGGAAATGCTTTCGAAAGGGATGCTTTCGACTTAAATGTTTTGATGACCCTTTCGCTCTACAAAAGGTAGAGTCCAAATGGTTTCGAAAGAGGCAATTTTAATGGTTTCAAAAGGTGTTTCCACATGCTATAAATTGAACCCAAATGCTTTAGAAAGGCTCGATGTTTTAATGCTTTTGAAAGATTTTAAAGAAGGGTTTCTAAGGGGTGGTTCCCCAATGGTTTCGAAAGGCAATGTTTAAGTGTTTTAAAGATAGGATGTCTAAGGTTTTAAATCTTTCGAAGGAGATGTTTTTCAATGCTTTCGAAAGAATAAATATGAATGGTTTCGAAAGGTATGATTTGGAAAGGTATGTTTTGGCCTTCGGCCTAAGGTTTTACTTGTATCAAAAAGTGATACTTTCAAAGGTTTCGAAAGGGGTACTTTCGAAAGTTTAAATGTTTTCATTAATAAGGTTTCGTATAAAGAATATGTAACATAGCAAGGTGATTTGAGTAAAGCAAAGAGTATATTTAAATAATTTCCTTGTTTAAAGAATGATTTAAAGGTTTAAATCAATTTGAAATAAAAGGTTTTCAAGGAAAATTTTAAGGGTAGATAGCCCTAGGTAAAATGACTTAGATGTTAGAATACCAGATGGGACAGGTATGGGGTCACGCCCTATACTTTAGCTAGTAGCCCCTAGCTAAAATAGGTTCAAAATTCTAGTGTGTAGGGCTTTGTCAGATGTAAGACTAAAATTTTTTTACACACAGAAAGGAATCTAGAAAGGAAAGACAAGTTATCGGTGAGCCGCAAAACCATTAGGATCAGTTAGACCTGGAGAAGTAAGTAAGGATAGACCGTCCAGAAGAGGAGTATCTAACAAATGTTAGATTTTTATGTTTTTTTGGTAGGCTCGAGTCAGCCAAGGGTTAGTAGTTAGCCAAAAAAAACTACAGTGTACGGATAGATAGCCCATTTGATAACTGATATGTTCATATACACGATATTGGTTTACATTTTTAACCAGTTTTGGTTGCAGGATTATAATTTGCAAAAGATTTGTTTCAGAAAAGGATATTAGTGAGGGGAAACCTGTTCTGCTAAGCGGCGTGGTCTCACTTAATATCAAATAACCGAGATGTATAGTATTATTCACACAAGACTTTATGTCTAACTTGAAGTTTATGTTTTCCCCTTAAACTCTCGGGTGCTCAAAATTGATTTGAGTAGGTTGAGGATTGAGGTTTATAGGTTTTAGTAGGTTGGCAAATAAGGCTTCCGGTGACAAACAGGTGGCTGACGAATAGCTAATTAGGAGTTGTCGTTATATTTCGGGTTAATTCCGCTGTATTGTATATATAGTACTCTGTACAACCAAGGAGGCATCATCATATGTCGCTCTTGGCGTATTTTTGTAATATTTATCTTCTATCAGAACATGGGAAAGCGATGGGATTATGTAATTTGAATATGGAACATGTGGAAATGTAATCAAAAATATTGTTTTTTAGAATCTGTGATATTGTTTCATATTCATGTGCTTTTTATATTATGTATACCATTAACATTACCGTATTTGGTCACCGGGAGTTAATGCTATGGATGACTGCAGCATCTGTAGCGCTTAGCTTCGGGCCTCCAAATAGGGGATGTTAAAAGATGAGAAGAGGCTAAGGAACAAGACAGTCAGATTAGTTAAGGTTCAGTGGGGCGACGATGAGAGAGACTGTACTTGTAAAATTAAGAGCAGGATTAGAGGCGCTTATCCTGATTTGTTTTATGGTATGTTTTACCTTTATGATTGATGTGTTGTGTGCCTTATCGTAATTTCAAGGATGAAATTCTTTAAGGAGGGGAGTCTGGAACGACCCTAATTTTAATTAACATTATTTAGGACATATAATTAGTTAAATAAAATAAAATAATGTAAATGGTTAAGGGATTGAGATTTGTGTTAATAAATGGTAGCCGTGCCTAATGAACAATGAACTAAAAGGGGATTAAAATGAAATAGATAAGGAAAATAGATAAGGGCAAAGTAGGAATAAGTTATATTCATATACCCTAAACCCTCAATGCCACTTTCATTTTACACATTCACAATCAAAATATCAAACCATGAGGCCGACCACCATTAGAAAAATCTAGAAGAAGAAGAACTAAAGATCAAGAGCAATATTAATCAAATCCATTCAAGATCAAATCTCAAATCCTTAACAACAAGATAAAGGTGAATAATAAGTTACATCTCATGTTTTCTTATTTTCGGTTTTAGATTGAGATCCGAAATATTTTGCAAATGTTTGCCATGTTTTGATTGTTAAAATGGATATATATGCTTGTCGATGATTTATGCTATTTCATATGGATTTTATGATAAGTTTTAATGAGAAAACCCTATTAAATGACATCCAAATGCTTTGTGATTTTGAGATAAGGTCAGAAATATTATTTTAGAGATGGTTTTTAAGTTTCATAATTTTCTGTATTAATGTGGATTTATTATGAATTTTCTAGTGTAGAAAATGGTCAATTGGGTTTAAAATTTGTTACGGCTATTTTATATTAGCTTTGGGTCAGAAATTTATATGTTAGAAAACATATTAAAAGTGATTTATGGGAATTTTTGTAGAATTTTCCTAAGTGTTTTAATAAGTATATAAACTTATTTAAGCTATGCGACTTAAATGTTTAATATTTTTATAAAGGGAGAAGGGGCAATTTGCAAATGTTTTAAATTATTTACTTCTGAAATTCGGCAGCACTTTTAGAAAAGATTTCGGAAAAGAAATTAGCAACCAATCATATGTTGACAAACAAATCAGGTTAGTTGAAAAGAAATTACTTTTTAAAGTTAAAAATCAGTTTTACAAAGGTTTGCTATTTCGCTACTTTCGGCAGCTACCTTTCGACTTCATACTTACACCTCCATCCTAGTCGAAACCAATACACATGGTATCAAAAGCCTTGGTACGTAGTGGACTGGAGATAGGCGAAAGGTATAGAGTCGAAACAGGGGTTTCGAAGTAGTCGAAACCTTGTTTTGCTTTTAAAAGGAAATGCGCCTGCTTTGCTTTCGAAGAGAATGCTTTCGAACTAGATAGCTTTCGACTTAGTCAAATGTTTTAAAGAAAGGTTTCAAAAGAGGTTGTGCCTTTATTTTGAATAGAAGCTTTCGAAGGGGTCAAAACCCCTAGCTGATGCCTTCAACCTTTTGAAGCAATGCCTTTGAAAGGGTGCTTTCGCTTTAAACCTTGAGCCGCTTCTCCAATGCTTTCGAAGGGATTGGTTTCGACACCATCCACTTCTTTACTTAGGAAATTGCTTTCGAAAGTGTTGCTTTCGACTTGGTAGTTTTAAGAACGTTTTTGAGATTTTGAACGTTAAACCCAAAGGTTTTGAAAGGAATGGTTTTAAATGGTTTCGAAAGGTTGTTCCACATGTTTTTACTTGAACCCAATGCTTTCGAAAGGTTTGATTTATGTAAAGGACTTAATACTTTCGAAAGGTATATGTTAAAGGATTCAAAGGGGTAGTTCCCCAATATTTTTGGAAGGTTTACCTTAGTGTTTAAATGGAGGGTTTCCAATGTTCTCGAAAGGCATGTTTAAAGTGTTTTGAAAAGAAGATGTCCAAGGGTTTTATAAAGCTTTCGAAGGAGATGTTTTCAATGTTTTCGAAAGAACTATTATAAATAGTTTAAAAGGTATGTTTTAGCCTTTCGGCCTAAAGTTATAAAGTAAAGTAGTTTAATGGTTTCGAAAGGGGTATTTTCAAGGATTTCGAAAGGGGTTGTTTAAAGCTTTTAAACAAGGGTTTCAAATGTGTTCATCGACAATGTTTTGTGTAAAGTATGTATAACATGGCAAAGTAATTTGAGTAAAGCATAGAGTGTATTTTTCTTGTTTAAGTATGATTTAAAGGGTTAAATCAATTTGAAAGAAATGTTTTCAAGGAAAATTTGATGGGGTAGTTGACCCTAAGTAAATGACACAGATATTAGAATACCAAATGGGACTGGTATGGGGTCGCGCCCTATACTTTAGCTAGTAGCCCCTAGCTAATATAAGTCCAAAATTCCAATGTGTAGGGCTTTGTCATCGGTAAGACTAAAATGATGTTACGCACAGAAAGGAATATACAGAGTGAGGATAGTTAATTGGTGAGCTCGCAAAACCATTTGGATCAGTTGACCCTCGGAGAAGTAAGTTAGGGACAGACCATCCAGAAGAGTATCTAACAGAATTTAGACTATTTGTTAATTTTGTCTGGTAGGCCCGAGCCAGCCAAAGGTTAGTAGTTAGCCAAACAAAACTATAGTGTTCGGACAGATAGTCCATTGATTACCTGATTTGTATACTTACATGATATTGATATTACTGTTTTAACCATTTTGGTTGCAGGATTTTGGTTTGCGAAAGATATGTTTTTGAAATGATATTAGTTAGGGGAAACCTGTTTCGCTAAGCGGCGTGGTCTCATTGAATATCAGATAACCGAGATGTATAGTATTATTCACACCAGGCTTTATCTCTGACTCAAAGTTTATGTTTTTCCACTTAAGCTCTTGGGTGCTCAAAATTGATTTGAGTAGGTTGAGAGTTGAGGATTTACAGGTTTTAGTAGGTGGACAAATAAAGCTTCCGGAGACGAGCAGGAGGCTGATGTTAGCTATTTAGGAGTTGTTATGTTTTTATTTCCGCTGTGATGTATTAAGATGGTTTTTTTCTATTTAGTTCTCTGATTATCCAAAGGGGCATCTTCATATGTCGCTCTTGGCGTATTTTGTAATAATTATATTTGATCTGAAGTTGGAAAACATTTGGATTATGTAACTGAATATGAAACATGTTTTGAAATGTAATCAGAAAAGTTGTTTTTAAAATCTATGATTTTGTTACATATTCATGTGCTTATGATATTATGAATATCATTAGCATTGCCGTATTTTGTCGCCGGAAGTTAATACTATAGATGATTGCAGCATCTGTAGCGCTTAGCTTTGGGCCTCAAGATAGGGGATGTTACATATACTCTTCAACGCAACGGCATTTTAAAAAGAATAAATTGAATTAATTAGACGTGGTTCAATTGATGATGAGTTACCTCTTTCATTTGGTGATATACGCTTAAAAATGATACATATATGTTGAATTTTGTAAGATCTAAATTTGTGCTTAACATACCATAGAGTTATGGGATAGTAAAAAACTTCACCTTAATTATCATATGGCATGTGGTCGTCCAACTTACATTAAGATTGTAAACCCTAATAAACTTGAGGTAATATAAGTTTTTTTTAAGTTTATAGAGTTCCTAGAAATTCTCACGGATAAATATTCTTTCATACTAAGGAAAAAAGATTTTGTTTCAAGAAATGCACCTTTTTGGAGAAGGAATTTTTATCTCAAGAAATTAGTGGCAGTGAGAAATGCTTGGATGAGATCCAAGAAACACCCATTGAAACCGAATATTTGGATAGTAATTCAACACCAGTAGAAGACACACAACCTATTAGAAGGTCTAGTAGGGAATCTCAAGCGCCAAAGAGATACTATGGTTTTCTCATTAACAACGATAAAGAGGATTGCATCATCCATAACAATGACCCCCTTACATATTGACAATCCTTATAGAGTAAAGATTCTACCTAGTAGCTTGATGCAATGAAAAATGAAATGGATTCCATGTGCAAGAAGAAAGTTTGGACTTTGCTAAATGTAACCAAAGGGATGAAAACCATCGCTTACAAATGGATCTTTAAGAGAAATATTAGGGTAAATGGAAAATTTGAAACCTACAAGGCATGTTTAGTGGCAAAACGTTTCCATCAAATTCAAGGCGCTGATTATGATGAAACATTTTCTCCAGTCTCCACGCTTAAATCAATTCAAATACTACTAACAGTTGCTTCTTATTATGGCTATGAAATTTGATAGATGGATTTTAAAAAATTGTTTCTAAATGGGGATTTAGAATAGACTATTTTTTTTCTAAGCCAATGGGTTTCGAAGTCTTTAGGAGTGGGATATTTGAGAGGCTTGGTTGTCCAATAAATTTTTGATGAAAGATTTAGAGAGGCATCCTAGTGTGTGTGTGTGTGTGTGTATGTATATGTATGTATGTATGTATATATGTGTATGTATGTATATATATTTACTGTACTAAAAGATTTACTATGAAAATTCCAAGCGTGGAAATATTCTAGTGCGTATGTAATTGTTATTTATAAGACAGACGCCCATCTACGGAGGAGGAGAGACATCAAATGAGTTTGATTTATTATGCGTTGACAATAAGATCTATCATATACTATGTTATGTACTAGGCCACTGTTGCTTTTGCACTAGATGTAGTTAGTCGATATCAATCAAATCTAAATGAAAATCATTGGATAGCGGTTTAGATCATCCTAAAGTATTTGAGAAATGCTAAGGATTTATTTCTAGTGTATGGAAACGACGAGCTCCTTATGGAAGGGTATTCGAACTCGAGTTTTCAAAGCAATGTCGATGATAGCAAATTAGCCTTAAGATTTGGATTACCCTCAACGGAGGAGCAATAAGTTGGAAAAGTTCCAAACTAGAAGTCGTGATAGATTCAACCATGGAGGATGAGTACATTGTCATAAATGATACTGCAAAAATAGCAGCATGGATGCACAAATTCATTAAAGAATTATTAGTGATTCCGAGCATTAAAGATTCAATGCTAATGTACCGTGACAATAATGCGGCAATACAGACTGTCAAGGAACCATGAGCTCACAAGAAGTCGGGACAGATCCTTTGTAAATTCTACATGATAAGATAGTTTATTAGTGATGGAGAGATAGTGATATAGAGAGTATATACTAAAGATGACATTATTGATCAATTCACAAGGTCCTTTCTCAATCTAATTTAGGTAGAATGATCGTAGGTATAGGCATGAGGCTCCATATTTTCCCAAGTGCACGTACGAGACTGGTAGAGTTAAGGGTGTGCCCAATGGGTAATTATGTAATTTATATATAACTTAACTTTTGTATAAGAATCTCGTTCGAAATAAAGTATCTTTTTTGTTTTTGTTTTCTACCATATGTATTATTATATTGTGATATAAATAATGATCTGAATATATTAAATATATATATGATTAGAAGTTGTTAGAAAATGTATTTAATTGATTGGAGTTGTGAATGTATTTGTTACTATGAGTTTTGGATGAAACATTTAAAATACTTATTCATAAATTCTTAGTCAAGATGTATTGATAGAAGGATATCGACGTTCATTGAGACTAGTATACGTAATGCTCTCCATATATTGGATGGTGAATTACTAATGATTTTCTAAGACACGAAGAGATTACATACTTGTGGTTGTTTGTAACAATCACAGAATGACTCCATGAGAGACTTCTATAGGTTGAAATCACCAAGGAAAAATAGATGATCTCTTGTGATGATATGCAATAGTCTTCAGACTTGATAGTACTATTATCTTATGCATATAGACTATAATTTTATTTTGGTCAATCGTATGACTTCACGATCGTACTAAAACAATATTCGGGTAAGCATTGAACTACGTGATGTGAAATACTAAAGAGAGGATTTGTCACCTTCGTTGTAGAGGCTTAGTATCACCATGATTGGTTGTCAACATAAAGTCAGAATTTCTAGTCAGAGCAAATCGATTAGTCAGTAAACATTATCGGATTGAACCATAGGGTTTAAGTGGAAATTGCAATTAACCGTGGATACTATTTTAGTTTCTAACCATTGACCAAGCTCTATATATTGGTGATATTGTGATGACAAAAAGAAAACATGCATAAAACATCGTTACTTACGGTGTGACTTAATAAAGATTAGAAATTAGAGTCACCGATGCTTTAGCAAAGTCCGTACGTTCTTTAATATTTAAATTATTTAAATATTACCCAGGATCTGGTTCACACCTAGGAGTCGACACAATAGTAATTGCCAGCATTTTTCTGAGGTCAGCTTGATTAAATTAATTTGTAAATGTTATAAATTAATGAAGAAAATTCATATGAATATTATATTAAAATTTTATGGCTTTAGTTTAATTATTTATAGCGTTAAAATCAATCGAAATAATATATTTTTGTTATATATTAATTTAGTCAAATATATGATCTGAAATAAATATTTAATTAATTGATATATGATGTTAATTGTGCATAACACCACTAAGAGTCTATGCATAAGGGCAGCTGACCATAATATAGGGGTAGAGGAGGTTTGAATGCTTCTCTTTGACCATAACCAGATCTAGATTTGAAAGAAAAGGATGATGTGGAGATATCTGTGATGTCTAGTGGCTATAAATAAAACAACTTTTCCTCATTCACTACATAGAAATAAGCCTAGCCCCTTTTAAGCATGTTGGAGCCTTAAATACCGGGATACACACACCATAATAGTAGGAAGAATGAACTATAATTCGAGAATGAATAGGTAGCAACACAATGTATCAACAACCAATAGATCTAAGGTAATCATTTATTCAAAAATAATTATACACATACATACATATATACATAAACATATACATAAATGTGTGTGTGTCATTATGCTTTTGGTAAAAAAGGTTGAAATTGAATTATTTTTAAAATATACCAACACAAATATATATATATATATAGTTATTCTTCTTTTCGACTAAAACATAAAATAACATATATTTTATTTATTATGCGTGTATGTAATCTCAAATAATGTACATACATAAACATACACACACATATCTTGCAAATGGGTTTTATTAATAAAAAATATTTTATTTGGCGTTAGTTTAATAAACTTTTTAGTAAACATATAGATAAATATTATTACTATAAAATTAAATTTCAGTTTTAAATTTTAAAATATATAGTTAAATGTATTTGCAAGGAAAAAAATCATTCTTTCGATCGGAAATAAAATTGAATAAATTTAAAATTATATATATATATAATATTATTTAAAACTTATATTTTTTTCAAAAAAATTAAGTTGAAAGTTCATATATAATATTTATTTGCCCAAACGAAAAAATTTATTTTATATATATATGCATGGCCGAAAACAAATTTGACACATATACACATACCTATATAATAAAAATCGCTAGGTGGACGCTAGGCGGTAAGTACAGATGGGGATTAATTTATAGGGAGAGATTAACCGTGGAGTAGTCAGAGCTAGGCATGTTTTGATAACTCATGTATTTTGGATAAAATTTTAGTGTTTTATTTAGTATCGATTGATATAAATTGAAAATTAGGATTTTGGATGTATTACTTTTGTACTTATACATGGTACTGAATCTTAAATAATGCATGATCAGTGCCTAAATACATGTTTTCATTCTTATATAAGGCAATAAACCATGTCTAGGCGGGCTTAGGCAACTAGCTAGGCAGTAAGTCTCGCCTAGCGCCTAAATGGGGCCTAGTCGAAAGTCTAGAAGGATTTTTGAATCTGTGTTAACATACATACATACATACATACATATTGTAACAACTTACTCCGGAACAGGCCTAAATTTCAACCCAGAAAAGGCCCATCGAAAATTAGATCCATTCTAAGGTTGGCTGCTTGTTGGAAAAGGAAATAATAGTACAAAGCAATAACTATTCTTTTAGAACTTACAACGGATGAAACAAAATATAATATCAAATTGTACCCATTCATTTGAAAACCATTTGAAATGTCATAACACAAAATATCATAAAACTATCACATAAGATCTATCACATCATTTGTTCAAATACATGGGTACAACATAAAATATCATAAAAGATAATAATAACTACCACAAACTTAAGCCACTCAACCTTCAAGCACCGTCGTCGTCATCCTCCATCCTTAACCTGTGTTTTAATGAGGAGGGAGTCACAACAACAAATGTTCGGTGAATAAAAATCTCGAGTTTTACCATTTCAGTACTTGGGCAATATATTTCAAATAATAGTATGTCTAGTGTACATAAAACCAATTAATAATTCTTATAAGGAAAGGAGACGGGTCCACAATCAACCACTTAATACCTTCCATTCCCGAAGCAGGATTCTAAATTCCATAACCCAAATCCCACATCATAAATGTCTAACCATGCGAGAGATAGTACCCAAGCCACTTAATACCTTTTATTGGAAAATAGGCAGACTCTAGCCATTTAAGACCTCAATTGAGGTAGAGCCCATCATTTAATACTTATTCCCAATGCAGACCCCTCAATGGTAACTATCTAGCTGACGTCATATGGAATCTCTTAAGCCACTTAATACTATTATGGAAAGGCGGACCCTCGATCAGTCATTTAGTACCGTATCTCAAAGCGGACCCTTATCGAGATATCACCTAACATGCTTAATAATTAGCCCCTCGGCCATTTAATACTTCATTTTGGGAAAAGAGGTGGGCCTTCAAACAACCACTTAATATCTCAAGACCTCGACACAGGCCCCACATATTATGACTCATACTCATAATGACGTCTCACATTAGTCCAACTATTTGTAAGAACTGGTAGCCAGATTAGCTGGGCGGATTTACCCTATAAAATTTAGTACTAACCTCGCATCATCACAAATAATTATCATAGGTGATGTCTAACATCAATAGGAAGTATACATAACTGCCAGTAGCCCCAATGTGAAGGGCAGACTTCTATCGTGCAACTCTACTGACCTCGCATCCCTATGACTTAGCCATAATTTAAATATTCTCTACATATATATTACCCATCTCACTGTTTCATGAATAAGGCCTTATAAGGAATCTTCCTTATTGCGCCTCAAAATATCAACTAACTTCCTAAAGGGGTAATTAATGACGACTACTAACTAATTCACAACATAATTATATGCCATAATTGTACGTTTATTACGCTATAGAAATAAACACATATTCACGCCTAATCAATTCTAGCGTGCGATTTATACGTCCTAAACTAGTGTTAAATGTCAATTCTTTTAACTATAATACTAAAATAAGTCCTATTACTCCAAATTCCCAAGAATTCAGTATCTAAAATAAGGGATTAAATATTTATATCCAAAACTGCAATGCATAGACTTGTAAAAATAGAAACCTAATTTATTACACATCATTCTAATGGAATATCCTAAACAATAGGAATTGCAATCCTAACTTAAAATTCTATTCAACTCTTCTTTTACACAGAAATAAATGAAGGAATTTTGTATGGAATAAGTGGTAAAACTACGAATAGAATTCATACTTTAAACCTTTATGTTATTACTGAAAAATCACAATTTGAATCAAAGAAAGAGGAGAAGTGGAATAGACTATGAAATTATCAAAAATATTAGAACAACATAAATTTCATCGAATTAACATAAATAATTGAGAATCTCGATCTAGAATTGACATTTCGAAATAAAAAGGAATTTTGGGGGATTTTATCTATCGTATTTTCGCATTCCCAAAATTCGTAAGGCGTATTCAAATCCACAGATATATACTAATCAAAGACTGAAATGATAAAACTAAGGTTTCCACTCACAGATTATCCTTAGCTTCACTTTTATGTATTTGCAATGCCAAAGCAACTCTTTTTGAGATCTCCTTTTTTTGATATACACATACCTATTGATATATATATGTATGTATATGTGTGTGTGTGTGTGTGTGTGTGTATAATTTTGTTAGATTCAGATAGGTTGGAGGAGAGGAAAAATAAATTAAAAGAATAATTAGAAAACGATTAGAATCCTTACCTGAATTTCTAATTGAATATTGAATCTAACTGAAGAGAGAAAATGGTAGAGGTTCGAGGTATTTCTCAAATATTTATGATAAAAAGTGGAGAGGATATGGCCCTATTTATAAGATTTGAAACGCACCAGAACCGCATGATTGAGTTAGGTGAGAAACGAACAAATCTGGAATGGTCAATAGCATAAAACCCCCATCGCCATGATCGAGTGGTCAACCTCTTCCTATCAAGTGGTCGACCCCTAAGGGTCGACCTCTTAAAGTCAAGGGGGCCAACCTCTTGCCCTTTATTTCGGGAAATTTTGAACCGTTGCTTTTAATTAATTTTATTTCCTAATTAACTTTAAGTTAATTGATTAACTTAACTTTTACTTAACGCCCACTTAAACCTATGGTTAATTTTTAAAATTCAAAACCTAGATTTAAATACCCATTTGAAATTGAATTCAAACTAAATTAATTTAGATTTGAAAACTTCAAACACTCATAACTTCTTCGTTTGAGCTCTATTTTCAGCGTATTATATGTGGAAATAGATTAGAATTTCCCCACGAATGCAACGGAATAACTTTTGTGGTCAAATTCTAAATTTTAAAAAATTTCCATTTTCAATCCTACTTTATTTATTCAATTCACTCAATTTACTTGTGGTTGATTTTACGGGATGTTACATTCTTTCCCCCTTAAAAAGGGTTTCGTCCTAAAATCCAACGTAACGTGTAATAACGTCCATGTTACACAGCTAACTTATCAACACAACCTTTTACTCAACCAAAGTGTAATTTGATTATGTAGTGCTGACATACTAAAATGAACTCAATCCTAGTGTGAGTGTATAATCGTGTCATACAAATATGTATGCAAATACCCTAAACATGCGTCAAAATTTCCTTGTGAGTGTAAAGTGATTATGAAAAAGTATGGCAACATCTCCTACCAACCAATTTAGTAACCATGATGCAACCAAAATCTTAATTTTGAAAAGAAAATTTACCAGTGAAAAGCTCTGGATGAGTGATCTTCATCTTCTCCTCAGTTTCCAATGTGGTTTCTGTTGGGTTGTCTCCGCATTATACTCGAACCAGCCTAATTATTTTGTTACAGAGTTCCCTAGTTCCATGCTCCATAATGTGTGTGATGGCACGGGGTACTGTTGGCTCCATCTCTAATTCCCCTAACTAATCGGGCTCAACTCTAATAGCAATGTCATGAAGGTATTTTCTAAGGTAGGAAACGTGGAAAACATTGTGGACTCCTGGCAATCTGTCAGGAAGCTACACGCAATAAGCAAGTTTTCCCATCCTTTCCAAAACTCTGAATGACCAAACGAATCTAGGTGCTAATTTTTTACACTTGCCAAACTTAATCACGTTTCTAAGAGGGGAGACTTTGACAAATACGATATAATCTCAAATTCAAGCTCTTTCTTTCTTCTATCCACATAAGATTTTTGACGGTCTTGTGCTGCCTTCATTCGTCGTTTGATCAACTCTACTTTCTGTGGTATCACTGATCAAATCGGGTCCGAGTAATACTTTATCGGTGGTTTCCCACCAACAACTTGGTGATTTTCATGGCCTTTCATAAAGTGCTTCAAAAGGGTCCATACCAATCTTCGTTTGATGGCTGTTATTATACACGAACTTGACCGATGGTAGTTGCTGCTTCCAATTTCCTTCGAAATCCAAAATACAAGCTGTCAATAAGTATTCCAAAATCCTATTCACCCTCTCCGTTTTCCATCAGTCTGTGGGTGATATGCAGTGCCAAGACTCAAAGAATTTCCCAAAGCTGCTTGTAGGCTCCTCCAAAACTCACTAGCAAACATGGGGTCTCTATCACAAATTATACCCATAGGAATTCCATGTAACCAAACTACCTCCCTGATGTAGATCTACATGAGAGAAGTAGCACATCTATTGTTCCTAACTGAGTTTATCCCAAGTAGCTTCATTGCCCTTCTGACTTCTTGGCAATTCTTCCATAAAATCCATCGAAATATGTTACCACTTCCAAGTTAGAATTTCCAAAGGCAATAGTAATCACCGGGCTTCCCTTACTCGGCTTTTACTCTCTGACATGTCAAGCACTTAGCAACAAACTCAGTTACACTCTTCTTCATTCCATGCCAAAAGTAAATCCTCTTCATATCCTTGTACATCCTATCTTCTCCGGGATGAATGGTTACCTTCAAGTAGTGACACTCTATAAGCACTTCTCTCAACAGGCTATCAACTATAGGAACACAAAGGTGTCCATCCCTTCTTAAGCCCCTTCTCATCGATCGAATACCTACTAGCATGGGGTAAGTGCTATTCTTTCCTCAACTTCTCCAAAATCTTTACTAACTCAGCGTCCTTCACTTGCTCAAACCTTATGCAGTCCATCAAGGGTGTTATAATCTCCATAGCTAAAAATCCTTGGACAGGTTCTATTGGCGTTTGGAAGTTAAAATTTAAGCCTTCATTCATGTGTAGCACCTAGGGTAGCATGCCTCCGACTAAGGGTCTAACATCCCATATTTTTAGTTACATTATTTAGGATATTTAATTAGTTAAATTAAATAAAATAATGTGTTGATTAATGGATTGAGATTTGTGATTAAATTAAGGGGTAGCCGTGCCATATTAATGAATAGATAAATGAAGTAAAATGAACTTAAGTGCTAGGAAATAAGGAAGGGCAAAATAGGAAAATGATTAAACTTATACCCTAAACCCTTAGGAAAATGAATACACCCTCATTTCATTTTATCATAAATGAAAATAAACACACTAAGGCCGACCAGCATTAGCAAAGGAGAAGAAGAGGAAAGCTAAAGTTCTTAAGAGGAAAACCAAATCAACTTAATCATGAACAATTTTCATATCCTAATCACAAAGCTAAGGTGAATTATTACTACATCTCACTTTTTATGATTTTCGGTTTTAAGAATGAATCCGAAGTATTTTTGCATGTTTAAGCCATGTTATGAATGATTAAAAGTTTATATATACTTGTTGATGATTTATGCACATTTATATTGATTTTTATGGTATGTTTGACATGAAAACCCAATTAAATGACATTCAAATGCCTTGTGAATTTAAATGTAGATTAGAAATAATATTATAGAGGTGGGTTTCAATTTTCATAATTTTCTGAATTAATGTGGATTTTATATTAATTCTCTAGTGAAGAAAACGATTTATTGGGTTATAAATTAATTACGGCAAAAAATATAATTATTTGGGTTTGAAATTTATATATGTTAGAAAAAACATTGAAAAGGATTTTCTGGAATTTTTATGGAATTTTCCTGAGTGTTTTGATGAATATATAAAATTATTTAAGGCATAGACTTAAATGTTTTATATATTTTTATTTAAGTTGAAAACAAAAATAACATGTTTTTAGCTTGTTCCGCCACTTTCGACACATGGGTTCCGACTAGGACGTTTCGCCATTCGAAACCAATGCGCATGGTATCAAGTTCCTTGGTACGTAGCATATTGGATAGAGGTGGAAGGTACGTAGTCGAAACGCTGGGTTCCGAAGGGGTTGGAGTATGCCTTGTTTTAAAATAGAAGTAGCGTCTGCTTTGCTTTCGAAAGGATAGCTTTCGACTTGGTTGGCTTTCAACTGAGTCAAATGCTTTAAAGAAAACGTTTAGAATGGGTTGTGCTCTTTTATCTTATGCAATGCTTTCGAAGGGATCGAAACCCCTAGTTGTCGCCTTTTTACCTTTCGAAGTCAATGGTTTTGAAAGGTATACTTTGCTTTTAAAATTAACCACTTCTCCAATGCTTTCAGAGGGATGGTTTCGACACCATCACTTCTTTACTTAGCAATAGCTTTCGACCTAAATGATTTTATAGACCCTTTTTGTTCTGTTGAAGTAAAACCCAAGTGTTTCGAAAAAGAATGGTTTCGACTTAAATGGTTTCGAAAGGTGTTTTTTCCAGTTGTTTTAAATTGATCCCAAGTGCTTTCGAAAAGTTTAATGCTTTCGAATGGTATTTAAAATGGTTTCGAAGGGGCAGTTCCCCAAAGGGCTTCGAAGGAGTCGAAAGGTAGTGTTTTCTGATGGTTTTGAAAGGGTTGAAATGGAATGTTTTCTAAGGTTTTCTAAAGGCAATGTTTTAAAGTGTTTAAGATATGATGCATGAGGTTTTAAAGCTTTCGAAAGGAAGATTTTCAAAGTCTTCAAAAGGGGTTTAAGAATGGTTTTGAAAGGGAGGTTTTGGCCTTTCGGTCTAGATAAATAAAGGATTTAACTTGGTTTCAAAAGAGATGTTTCAATGGTTTAGAAAGGGGTACTTTCAATAGAATCGGAAGGGGTACTTTCAAGTGTTTAAATGTTTTCATCAACTAAGGTTTGAGTAAACTATATACATATAATATGGTAAGGTGATTTTGAGTAAAGCATAGAGTATATGTATTTTCCTTAAGTGAGGTTATTTAAAGGTCTTAAATCATTTTGGAAAAGGGTTTTTCAAGGAAAATTATTGGAAGGGTTCCCTAAGTAAAAATGACTCAGATATTAGAATACCAGATGAGATTGGTAAATGGTCACGCCCTATACATTAGCTATTGGCCTCAGCTAATTTAGACCAAAATTCCATTGTATGGGGCTTTGTCACAAGTAAGACTAAAATTATGATTACACACTGAAGGGAATATATATTTGTATACAGATAGGTTATTTGTGAGCCCGCAAAACAATTAGGATCAGGTGACCCTTGGAGATGTTAAGTTAGGGACAGACCGTCCAGAAGAGAAGTATTTAACAGATAGTTAAGGACAAACCGTATAGAAGAAGAGTGTCTAAAAGATGTTAGACTATTTTGTTGTATTGTCTGGTAGGTCCAGGTCAGCCAAAGGTTAATAGTTAGCCAAACAAAACTAAAGTGTTTGAACAGATAGTTCTTTTCTTACCTAATATGTATGTTTACATAATGATGCTTTACAGTATTTAACCAATTTTGGTTGTAGGAAAAGATTTGCAAAAGATATGTTTTAAAAGGATAATAGTGAGGGGAAACCTGTTCCGCTAAGCGGCGTGGTCTCACTTAACATTAATAACCGGGATGTATAGTATTATTTACACCTAGCTTTATGTCTGACTCGAAGTTTATGTTTTTCCCCTTAAACTCTCGGATGCTCAAAAATGATTTGAGTAGGCTAAGGGTTGAGGCTTTTTAGGTTTTAGTAGGATGACGAATAAAGCTACCGGAGGCGAGCAGGATGCTAACGGATAACTATTAGGAGTTGCAGTTCTTTGTTTTGTTATTTACTTTCGCTGCGTATGTATTAAGTCAATTATCACTATATGACTTTGATCATCCATGGGGGCATCTTCATATGTCGCTCTTGACGTATTTTGTAATAAGTATATTTTAACATTGCTTGGGAAACGTTTTGGGATTATGTAATCAGAATATGGAACATCTGTTTTAAAATGTAATGGAACAATGTTGTTTTGAAATCTGTGATCTGTTTATATACAAGTGCTTCTGATATTATAGATATCATTAACATAGCCGTATCTAGTCGTCGGAAGTTAATACTATAGATGACTGCAGCATTTGCAACGCTTAGCTTTGGGCCTATATATGGGATACAACTTGGTATCATAGAATAGGTTTATGAAATACTTTAACTAAAAATAATTTTTTGAAAACATAATCCTTAGGAATTAGAGTTAAGATCGGGGTATGGGAAAATGCTATAGTAACGTACTTGTATTTGCTACATATAAGTATACACTTTATCTCTAGACTCCTATCTTTGTTAGGCTATTCTTCTGTATCTCACGAGGCTTGAATACAGATATGGACGGAAGAAAAGGCAGAGTTAACCTAGGAGGAGACAGCACCACCACAAATGGAAATGCCCGACCTAATGTTAGAAGAACTCAAAGTCAGGCTCAAGCTGAGAATGTTGGTGTTGGAGTACTACAGGTAGATATGGGGGCTATGTACCAGTTCTTCGTAAACATGATGCAAGCTGGGATCGTTGCTGAGGTCGTTGGAGGAAATACTGCTGGAGGAAGAGTTCAGGAAGCTCCGGTGGTCAATCAGTATGCTAACTTGAGCAGGGATTATGCTAGGCTTAGGGGAAAGCCATTTATTAGGACTGAGGATGTTTCGAGGTGGAAAACTGGCTGCTACATTGTGAAAGGATTTTTGCTGACTTAAGGCTCAATGGCGAGCAGAAAAGAAGACTTGCTTCAAGACAGCTTCAGGGAGCTGCTTTGTTTTGGTGGAATACTATAGCTGCTGGTGTGGATAAAGAGACTATGACGTAAGCAGAGTTTAGGAGGAGGTTTCAAGAAAGGTTCATGTCAGTAATGGCGCAGTCTGTGTTCGTTAGGAAGTTTGCCGAGTTGGAACAAAGGGAAATGTCTGTTCTGTAATATGCTGGTAGATTTGAGGAGTTAGCCCGATATGGGTATGCCACTGTTGACACAATATGCTGGTAGATTCGAGGAGTTTGAAGCCGGAGTTGGCTAGGGCTACCCTACCGAACATCAGAGGCACATGTGATGTAGTTGTGGAAATGGCGTTGAGACATGAGGAGACGTTAGCTTGTTTGGAGAAGAAGAAGGAGAAGGAGGTCCAGGTTGGACAGGGCTACAAGAAAAAGTTTTTCCATAAGAAGAATGCTCAGAAGGGGGAGCATCGAAGATAGGAAAGTCTGAAGTGGTCTGTTACAAGTGCGACAAGAAAGGACACTATGCCCATGAGTGTAAGGGAAAGGAGGCGATTGGAAAGAAGAACATCACGTGCTTCAATTGTGATCAGATCAGCCACTACAAGAATCAATGCAAGAAGCCCGCAAAGGATGGAAAGGGCCAAGTGTATGCATTGGAGCCCGCTGTTTCAAGGCCAGCAATGTAGGAGAAGGGAAAGGCTGTGCCAGGAGGTATGCTTCACATTCACAGTATGTCTGTTAGCATTTTGTTTGATTCGGTGCATCACATTCTTTTATATCTCGATGTTTGGTAGACAAGCTTAACCTAGAACCCTCATATTTAGTTACTTCCTTAAGAGTTGCAAATCCGATAGGTAGGTATATGAAACTTGGGATGAAGTGTGACCACTTAGAGTTTGACTTTCTAGGTTACACTTTTGTTTGCAGTTTGCACGTGTTTGACTTTGTTGGGTTTGGAATTATATTGGGTATGGATTGGTTAAGTAAGTATGATGCTAGAATATTTTGTCGTGATAGGAAAATATCGCTTAGAAACCCTGATTGTAGTGATCATATAGTTTATGCCGTAGAAAACCCTGGTTGTGAGGCGAATACTTTGTTGGGTGTTACGGAGTTAGAGGGAGAGTTAAATCGCGTTTTCGTAGTTAGAGAATTCACGGATGTATTTGAACCTGTAGTTGGATTGCTGTCGAAACGAGCCATTGAGTTTCGGATAGATTTGGTGCCTGGAGCAGAACTGGTGAGTAAGCCGCCTAATAGGATGACGCCAACGAAGATGAAGGAGTTGAAAGCTCGGTTGGTATATTTGGAAGGCAAGAGTTTTATTAGACCAAGTAGTTCGCCTTAGGGAGCAGTGGCAATATTTTCTAAGTAGCCGAATGAATCATTAAGGCTATGTATCGATTATCCTATATTGAATGATAAGACGATAAAAAATCGATATCCATTGCCGAGAATTGACGATTTGTTCGATCAGCTGAGTGGAGCCAAGGTATTTTCTCAGTTGGATTTCACGACAGGATTTCATCAGCTTAGAGAAGCAGAGGATAGTATACCGTTGATGGCGTTTAGGACGAGGTATGGATCGTATGAATGGTTAGTTATGCCATTTGGACTAACTAATGCGCCAACATCTTTGTGGATTTGATGAATCGCCGAGAGAAAAGGTTCGTGTTAGTCTTCATAGACGATATTCGGATATACTCTAAGTATGAGAAGTAGCATGAAGTTCATCTTAGAGTTGTGCTTGAAACGCCAAGGCAGCATTAACTAAAGGCAAAGTTTTCGAAGTGCCATTTTTGGAAGAAGTAAGTGAAGTTTGTTAGTCATGTGGTTTTGGAGAAAGGATTGTCAGTCGATCCAGAAAAGATCGAAGCCGTTAATAATTGGAAGAGACCAGAAACGGTAACTGAGATAAGAAGTTTCCTTGGATTGGTGGGGTATTATCGGAGATTTATAAAGGATTTTTCGCGGATAGCAGCACCGATGACCAAGCTAACGCAGAAGGATGTAAAGTTTGTGTGGACCGATAAGTGTGAGGAAGCATTCTAGAGCTTGAAACACTTATTGACCCATGCACCGGTGTTGGTGGTTCCGAAGGGAAATCAAGATTTAGTTGTTTATACTGATGCGTGTGGAACAGAATTGGGAGTTGTGCTAATGCAGAAGGGTAAAGTGATTGCCTATGCATCTCGACAGCTTTGACCGCATGAGGTTAGGTATCCGACGCATGATTTGGAGTTAGCTGTAGTAATATTTGCATTGAAGATGTGGAGGCATTAACTTTTGGGAGAGAGGTTCGAGCTATATATAGATCATAAGTCATTGAAGTATTTATTCTCCCAGAAGGAGCTGGACATGAGACAACAAAGATGGTTGGAGTTTATTGTTGCTTATGATTTTGGAATTGAGTATACACCCGGAAAAGGAAATAAGGTGGCAGATGCACTTAGCAGGAAACATTTGAATGCAGTTTTTACGATGATTGCTGAGTGGAAAGATTTATAAACATTGTCAGCTTGTAAAGTGCAGTATAGACCCGAGGCTGGGTCTAGTAGAGAATGTGCTATGTTGCCTTGTTTAGAAGTCCGACTAGTAATGATTGAGAAGATTGCTTCTAAACAGGAGGAGGGTCCAGTGTTAGCTGAACGGATCAGGAAGTTAAGGGAAGGAACGGAGAGCGATGACTTGAAGAATTTCAGTCCTGACCGGAATGGGTGGTTGAGAAAGAAGTGTAGATTACGTGTTCTAAGTGTGGGAGACATAAGGAAGGAAATTGTGGAGGAATGCCATCGTTCGAAGTTCACTATTCACCCAGGAGGAACAAATTAGATGTATCAGGATATGAAGAGAAGTTTCTTCTGGGAAGGCATGAAGAGGGATGTCGGCTTATGTGTGAAACAGTGTTTGAACTGTCAGCAAGTGAAAGCCGAGCATCGGAAGCCAAGTGGATTTCTTCAGCCATTGGATATTCCAATACGGAAGTGGGATTCTATTTCTATGGATTTTATTGATGGCTTGCCAAGATCTAGTAGAGGGAATGAAAGTATATGGATCATAGTGGATAGATTGACGAAAAGTGCCCATTTCATTCCAGTTAAGTCAACTAGGATGGCACCTATTTCGGCGAAGTTGTTCATAAAGAATGTGGTTAGACTGCACGGAATTCCTAGTAGTATTGTTAGTGATAGAGATTCTTTGTTCACTAGTGAGTTCTGAAAGAGTCTACAAGAAGCTTTGGGAACCAAGCTCAAGATGAGTACCGCTTACCATCCACAGACAGATGGGCAAACAGAAAGAATTAACAAGATCTTAGAGGATTTGTTAAGAGCTTGTGTATTGGATTTTGGAGGATCATAGAAAGACCATCTACATTTAGTCGAGTTTTCGTATAACAACAGTTATCAGACTAGTATTGGTATGGCACCATTTGAAGTTTTGTATGGAAGACCATTCAAATCCCCTGCATCTTGGTTAGAGGCCGGGGATAGGTTGGTTCTTGGTCCGGAATTAGTAAGAGAAGCTATAGAGAAGATTGAGTTAATTTGGACTAGAATGAAGGAAGTTCAATCTATGCAGAAAAGTTATGCAGATAAAAGAAGAAAATACTTAGAGTTCTTCGTTGGAGACTATGTGTTTGTTAAGTTTCACCAATGAAGGGTATAATTAGGTTTGGGAAATCAGGAAAGTTAGCACCGAGATTCGTTGGACCTTTTCGCATTATTGAGAGGATCGGGAAACTTGCATATAGAGTAGAGTTACCGAGTAGTTTGACATGAGTCCACAATGTTTTCCATGTATCTCATCTGAGGAAATGTGTTAGGGATCGAGACACTACTATAACTCCGACTATGTTAGAAGATTTAGTAGTGGAGCCAAACATGACTATAGTTAGGAAGCCTATCAGGATAGTCGAGAGAGATGAGAAGAAGTTGAGGAGCAAGACAATCGAACTAGTGAAAGTTCAGTGGAGTGACGATGAAAGAGACTGTACTTTGTAGACCGAGAGCAGGATTAGAGACGTTTATCCTGATTTGTTCTGATGGTAAGTTTTACCTTTGATTGTTTTGATGTGTTCCTTATTGTAATTTCGAGGACGAAATTCTTTAAGGAGGGGAGATTGTAACACCCCATATTTTTAGTAACATTATTTATGATATTTAATTAGTTAAATAAAATAAAATAATGTGTTGATTAATGGATTGAGATTTGTGATTAAATTAAGGGGTAGCCATGCCATATTAATGAATAGATAAATGAAGTAAATGGACTTAAGTCTTAGGAAATAAGGAAGGGCAAAATAGGAAAATGATTAAACTTATACCCTAAACCCTTAGGAAAATGAATACACTCTCATTTCATTTTATCACAAACGAAAATAACCACACTAAGGCCGGCCACCATTAGCGAAGGAGAAGAAGAGGAAAGCTAAAGTTCTAAAGTGGAAAATCAAATCAACTTAATCAATATCAAATCTCACATCCTAATCACAAAGCTAAGGTGAATAATTACTACATATCACTTTTATGATTTTTGGTTTTAAGAATGAATCTGAAGTATTTTTGCAAGTTTATGCCATGTTATGAATGACAAAAAGTTTATATATACTTGTTGATGATTTATGCATATTTATATTGATTTTTATCATATGTTTGACAGGAAAACCCTATTAAATTACATCCAACTACCTTGCGAATTTAAATCTAGATTAGAAATAATATTTTAGAGTTGGGTTTCAATTTTCATAACTTTCTGAATTAATGTGGATTTTAAATTAATTTTCTAGTGAAGAAAATGATTTATTGGGTTATAAATTATTTACGGTGAAATAAATAATTATTTGGGTCTGAAATTTATATATGTTAGAAAACATATTGAAAATGATTTTCTGGAATTTTTATGGAATTTTCCGAAGTGTTTTGATGAATATATAAAATTATTTAAGGTATGGGACTTAAATGTTTTTCATATTTTTAATTAAGGAGAAGGGGTATTTTGTAAAATAAAATTATAGTTTATTTCTGGAAATATTGGCAGCACTTTTGAAAAAGGTATTTAGCAACCAATGGAAATCTGACAAATTATAGCAGGTTAGTTAAAAAGTGTTTCTCTTTTAAGTTAAAAACAAAAATAACATGTTTTTAGCATGTTCTGCCACTTTCGGCACAGAGGTTCCGACTATGATGTTTTTCCACCATGCTTTCGAAACCAATGCGCATGGTATCAAGTTTCTTGGTACATAGCATATTGGATAGAGGCGGAAGGTACATAGTCAAAACGCTGGGTTCCGAAGGGGTTGGAGTATGCCTTGTTTTAAAATGGAAGTAGCGCCTGCTTTGCTTTCGAAAGGATAACTTTCGACTCGGTTGGCTTTCGACTGAGTCAAATGTTTTAAAGAAAAGGTTTCGAATGGGTTGTGCTCTTTTATCTTATGTAATGCTTTCGAAGGGGTCGGAACCCCTAGCTGCCGCCTTTTTACCTTTCGAAGTCAATGGTTTCGAAAGGTATACTTTGCTTTTAAAATTAACCACTTCTCCAATTCCTTTGAAGGGATGGTTTCGTCACCATCACTTCTTTACTTAGGAATAGCTTTTGACCTAAATGATTTTATAGACCCTTTTTGTTCTGTCGAAGTATAACCCAAGCGTTTTGAAAGAGAATGGCTTCGACTTAGATGGTTTCGAAAGGTGTTTTTCCACATGTTTTAAATTGAGCCCAAGTGCTTTCGAAAGGTTTGAGTTTCTAGAGGTTTGATGCTTTCGAAAGGTATTTAAAATGGTTTTGAAGGGGCGGTTCCCCAAAGGGATTCGAAGGAGTCGAAAGGTAGTGTTTTCTAATGGTTTCGAAATGGTTGAAATGGAATGTTTTCCAAGGTTTACTAAAGGCAATGTTTTAAAGTGTTTAAGATATGATATCTAAGGTTTTAAATTTTTCGAAAGGAATGTTTTCAAAGTCTTCGAAAGAGGTTTAAGAATGGTTTCGAAAGGGAGGTTTTGGCCTTTCGGCCTAGATAAATAAAGGGTTTAACTTGGTTTTGAAAGAGATGCTTTCAATGGTTTAGAAAGGGGCACTTTCAATAGAATCGAAAGGGATACTTTCAACTGTTTATATGTTATCATCGACTAAGGTTTGAGTAAAGTGTATATATATATTATATATATATATATATGTATAATATGGCAAGGTGATTTTGAGTAAAGCATATAGTATATGTATTTTCCTTGAGTGAGTTGAGTTAAAATTCTTAAATCATTTTGAAAAAGGGTTTTTAGGGGAAATTATGAAAAGGGATCCCTAAGTAAAAATGACTCGGGTATTAGAATACCAGATGGGACTGGTATAGGGCCGTGCCCTATACATCAGCTATTGGCCCTAGCTAATTGAGTCCAAAATTCCAGTGTGTAGGGCTTTGTCACAGGTAAGACTAAAATTAGGATTACACACAGAAGGGAATATATATTTGTATACATATAGGTTATTGGTGAGCCCACAAAACCATTAGGATCAGGTGAACTTGAGAGATGTTAAGTTAGGGACATACCGTCCAGAAGAGAAGTATTTAAGAGATAGTTAAGGATAGAATGTCCAGAAGAAGAGTGTCTAACATATGTTAGATTATTTTGTTGTATTGTCTGGTAGGCCCGAGTCAGCCAAAGGTTAATAGTTAGCCAAACAAAACTAAATTGTTTGAACAGATAGTTCTTTTATTACCTGATATGTATGTTTACATAATGATGCTTTACAGTGTTTAACCAGTTTTGGTTGTAGGAAAAGATTTGCAAAAGGTATGTTTTAAAAAGGTTTTAGCGAGGGGAAACTCGTTCCGCTAAGCGGCGTGGTCTCACTTAACATTAATAACTGGGATGTATAGTATTATTCACACCAAGCTTTATGTCTGACTCGAAGTTTATGTTCTTCCCCTTATACTCTCGGGTGCTCGAAATTGATTTGAGTAGGTTGAGGATTGAGGCTTTTCTGGTTTTAGTAGGATGACGAACAAAGCTACCGGAGGCGAGCAGGAGGCTAACGGATAGCTACTAGGAGTTGCAGTTCTTTGTTTTGTTATTTACTTCCGCTGTGTATATATTAAGTCAATTATGACTATATGACCCTGATCATCCAAGGGGGCATCTTCATATGTCGCTCTTGGCATATTTTATAGTAAGTATATTTTATCATTACTTGGGAAATGTTTTGGGATTATGTAATCTGAATATGGAACATCTATTTTGAAATGTAATGGAAAAATGTTGTTTTGAAATCTATGATTTGTTTCATATTCAAGTGCTTCTGATATTATAGATACCATTAACATAGCCATATCTAGTCATCGGAAGTTAATACTATAGATGACTGCAGCATCTGTAGCGCTTAGCTTTGGGCCACTAGATAGGGGATGTTACAAAGGGCATTGGCGAGTACATTCCCTTTTGCAATGGTATACTGAATACTAAAGTCAAACGATGCTATATATTCCATCTATCTCTACGACCTAAGAATTAAATCTTTTTGCAAAAAGCGGGTATTTGAGTGACTTATGTTCAGTGAATACCTTAAACCTTTCTCCAAAAAGATAATACCTCCACATCTTCAAGGCAAAGACGATAGCTGCTAACTCCAAGCCATGAACTGGATATCTCTTCTCATGATCCTTCAGTTGCCTACTAACATAAGTGTTTGAACCAAAAAGGGCACAAACACCCAAAAGTAATAGAAGAGAATAAAATGTGAAGAAACATAAATGAAAATGAGTAAATAACAAGACATGATCTTTTATAGTGTTTCAACAAAGCCTGGCCTACGTCCACTTTAATATATTTTTTGCTGATTTCTAACTTGGAGGCAGAAGTTCTTAGGACTCGATTCAACTCCAACACTTCGAATTTCAGAGATACAAAAATATAAGAAATAATAGAGTTAAAGCCAAAAGATCTTGAAAAATGAGCCTTACCCCTCTATTTATAGAGGTAAGGAGCTAAAATCTCGCTCAGAAATATCTCCAAGTTGTTGTACCTGATTTAGACCAATTCTCCATGAAAAGCAGGAACTATGTCATCAATAACTGGGAGTCGGTGCCAATCCCTAGGCAGGAGTCGGTATCGATCCCAAAGTTTGCCATATTTTTTATCTTCGACTCTTCACCTTGGATCATCATGTTGTTAGCTTCGTGATTCCATAGTTGTTTGCATCAATAATAGCTTGTTTCAGGGTCCAAATGATGGAGTTGTGGAAGAACAAAGTTGTCAATTCAAGAGTTCATGGAGATCGATAGAGAGTTGTATTGAAACAACAGAACAACCCTAGAAGTAGGGTCAGAGCATCAAGATAGACATATAAGCAAAAGATGGGGTCCACCCCAGTTGTTTTTGGGAGTCGGTACCGATACCCAATAGGAGTCGGTATCGATCCCCAACTTGGAGGATCACATAGTTGTGTTGTCTTTAGTTGTTTTGGCTTTTGTCCTCTGACTCTGTCTGCAATTGGTTTATGGACTCTTAGGCTATCTCTCTGGGCTTTCTGCCTCAATAACTCCAAGTTCGATCCATCCAGTCTTTCCGAATACTGCCTGGTCAAAAGGCACGATAACACTTGCCCCCCAAAGCATGCTTTGCGAATGGAAGGCCTGCTTTGTTTAAGAACAACAGTGATGCCAATCAATGATAGTTGAGCTCTCTGGCTACTTTGATTTTAGTGAACCATCCAGTTTTTTTGGATTTCCTTGTCAATTATGTGTTGTTCTTGACCCGTCATAGCCTAAGACTCTAGACTCTGTCTAAGTATAATCTATACATTATTACAATTCCGATTTCATTTGGAGTCATTACAACATATATCAAAACCATCCCGTGTTCATCCGAGATTTATATCATTATCATTCTGATTCCATTCAGAGTTATTACATATCAAAATCATCCTATGTTCATCCAGAACTTATGAATTCTATTCAATTATATGGTGTTCAAATCCTTTTATTAAATCAAATATCTATTTGATCACTCTGAGTGATTTCATATTTAGTTTAATACACGATCTCTTTAGATCATTCAGTGTTTGAGTAAAGGGATGATCTTTCTAGATCATTAATTAAATCCATGGCCATTCGAGGCCGATAATTAAGTTCACGATCTCTTTGGATCATAAATAGAATTTCATGGCCATTCAAGACCGATAGTTAAATCCACGATCACTCCGGATCATTAGTTGAATTCGTGGCGGTTTAAAGTCGGTAGTTAAGTCTGTGATCGTTTCAGATTATAAATTGAGGCTTGGTCATTCGTGATCAGTGGTCGTTCAAGGCAAATGGCCATTCAAGGTCGATAATCAAACCCATAGCTATTCGAGGCGAAGGACCTTTTTGGGGTTGATAATGAGATTCACAGTCATTTGAGGCGGATGATCGTTCGGGGTCAATAATCAAATCCATGGTCTCTCCGGCCCTTTGCTGAACCGAATCCACTCACGCTTCTATGAGAGGACTTAATGACAAGCAAGCCCATCCAAACGCTCTCTGATGAAGTGACCTGCTCCTTGCACTCCAGTCCCGACTTTCTAGTCGAAACTTAACGCGATTAAAAATACATGGTCTCTCCGGCCCTTGTTGAGCCCAATCCACTAACGCTCTAATGAGGGAACTCAATGACAAGCAAGCCCATCCAATCACTGTTCAGAAAAGTGACCCACTTCTTGCACACCGGTCCCGTCTTTCTAGACACGACTTAAAGCAATTCAGATCGTACAAGTCCATTTGATCGCTCTCCGATGAGGGGACTTGCATCTTGCACTCTGATCCCATCATTCGGGACTTTAAGTGATCAGTAATAGTCATCATGTTCAAGCGGATTTTATAATCAAAGGTTCATCTAATTAAATCAAATTCAAGTGCTAAAAAACAAAAAATAAAAAATTACGACAGATGTCTCTCTAGGCATTACAATCTAGCATCCAGCTCAAAGCGTGCTTAAGGACTGATTGAGATCCCATACATGAGTAAGTGTCTAGATTGTTTTATTGCATTGTTCATTGGAAGAGAAAGATAAAGTGTGAGGACTGAACCTGATCCCTTGCCATCCTAATCAAGAGATGACCAACCTTGCCCTCGATCCAGGGCCACTCTTATTTGTTGCGGTTGACGGCCGCTCCTATTCCATCGTCGCAGTTTCATTCCGCACACATTGTTATAGTCTGTTTTCTCCGACCTGCTCTTCAATCAGGTCTCGTGGATGTCTGCAGTCATTTTTGTTATGCCCATCAAGCTCGTGGAATAGGCAATATTTTCCAAACATCCTTTCATGATCCATCGGTTCTCTCCATGCCGGCTTTCGATAGGGGATCCACCCCCCAGCATCTAGATAAATCCCCTCCGAGGTTTCATTTAAATCTGTATAAGAAGAGAATTTTGGTTCCCTTCTTTGCCGCCTTTATCCATCAAAGGTATCATTCGTCTTCCTTTTTCCCTTACCTTTGCTAGTTCCTTCTCCGGGCGGTCCTCTACCATCCACAGCATTAACCTCTTCCTTATTAGCCTCAGTGTCTTCCTAACGTAGAAACCGTTTAGCCTCATGATAAAACTCTACGAGATCCCTCATAGGAACCCGCTCCACTGAAATCTTGAAATCCATCTTTGCGGCTATTCCTGATGCTACCGCCATCAAAACCATCGACGAGTCTGGCTTATCAACCGCTGCTGCCGAAGCATTGAATCATGTCAGAAAACTCCTGAGGGTCTCTCCGGCCCTCTACCTTGTACTTGCAAGTGTCATCACATTCTTGGGTCATGAGATGTGGACCCGGAATTGCTTCACAAATCTGTTACTAACTCGACCCATGTGCTAATGGAACCGTTCTCTAGCTATCTGAACCATCGTATAGCAAAATCCATCAAATATAGAGGCAAACACCATCCCGTAACTTCTTTAGATGCCCTCGACACCTCCGTGTGTCGGATGTGTCTCATCAAATGAATTATAGGGTTTAATTTTCCATCGTTCGTCTCCAATGTTGGTAGTTTGAATTCCGGTGGATTCCTAGCATATCGGATCGTTGGAGTAAACAGACTTATATTCACATCTTCCACATTCTAATTAGGTAATCCACCCCTCATATCTCGTCTTACCATCTCAGCAAGTCTATCGTTGTCATCTAAAAAAACTCCCAAATTTGCATTTCCAGCCTACCCTCCCCCCCGACTCCACGACGGAATTCTGGTACGTAGTCCTCTGGTCTTGCTTCTGCATTCTGATTCACGTTCAAACGCTCTGCTTCAACTCCAGGCAATACATCATTCCTTCCCAGGGCAGGGCGACCCATGCCCCCGAGTTCGTGGGGGTCCGTATTGACTTCTGGTCGGGGATTAGTACCGATCCCTAAGTTTGGCTCGGGGTTTGCCCTGGGCTGTTCTGCCCCATTTCCAGTTATCAATGCTCCAGCTTCCGGTCTCTGACTCTGTGTTTCTACAACTCCAGCCATTCCTGCTTGTCCCATCCTTCCAAAGAAGTTTTCCATCATCTCCTCCCGACGAGCCATCATCCTTTCCTACAATCCATTCATTATAGTTTCCATCTCATTGCTAGTTATATAGATTGATGGGGGTGAGATATCGAGGATGCCTCATGGCTGCCTCTTTGTTGATTTCTAGTAGTCACGACCTTCCTAGTTGATTGTCTAGCTATTTAAAATCCTTTTTAAATCTTTGATCAGCGAGTTCAAGTGTTTCTTAGTGAAAGCACCAAAATGTTTGAACCAAAAATGGCACAAACACCCAGAAGTAATAGAAGATAATAAAATATAAAGAAATACAAATGTAAACAAGGAAATAACAAGACATAATCATTTATAATGGTTTGGCAAAGCTTGGCCTACGTCCACTTTAATATTTTATTTTTGATTTCTGACTTGGAGACAGAAGTTCTTAGGATTCGGTTCAACTCCAACTCTTAGAATTTCAGAGATACAATAATATAAGAAATAATAGAGTTAAATCCAAAAGATCCTAAAAAATGAGCCCTACCTCTCTACTTATAGAGGTAATGAACTAAAATTTCACTTAGAAATATCACCAAGCCGTTGTACCTGATTTAGACAAATTCTCCTCGAAAAGCAGGCCATATGTCATCAATAACTGGGTGTCGGTGCATATCCCTAGGTGGGAGTCAATAACGATCCCCAAGTTTGACATATTTGTTGTCTTCAACTCTTCACCTTGGATCGTCTTGTTGTTTTCTCCGTGATTTCATAGTTGTTTGCATCAATAATAGCTTGTTTCAGAGTCCAAATGATGGAGTTGTTGAAGAACAAAGTTGCCAATTCAAGAGTTCATGGAGATCGATAGAGATTTGTATTGAAACAGCAGAACACTGGAAGTATGGTCAGAGCATCAAGATGGACATGTAGGCAGAAGATGGGATCCATCCTAGTTGTTTTTGGGAATCAGTACCAATCCCCAATAGGAGTCGATACCGATCCCCAACTTCGGTGATCCTATAGTTGTGTTGTCTTGAGTTGTTTTGGCTTTTGTCCTGCGACTCTGTCTGCACTTGGTTTCTGGACCCCTGGGCTATCTTCTTGGGCTTCCTGCCTCAATAAATCCAAGTTTGATTCGTTCATTCTATTCGAATACTGCTTGTTCAAAAGGTGGGATAATAATAAGCAACTAATTTTCCTTCCTGTGTTAGAACTGCTCCTAACCTTGTGCCATAAGTATATATGAAAATCGTAACTGGTTTGGTTCCATCGAGAATAGTAAGCACAGGTGCACAAGTTAGTAACTCCTTAAGCTTTTCAAATGCCTTAGTGCATCTATCGTCCTAAGAAAAGACTAGATTCTTCTTAGTCAATTGGGTTAAAGGGGCTGCTATTATTGGAAAGTTCTTAATGAACTTCTTACAATAGCCTGCCAACCTTAGTAAACTTCTAACCTTCGATGCATTCCTGGAGTCTTCCATTCTTGAACAGTTTCCACTTTGGCGGGGTCTATTGTCAATTCTTGCTCAGAAACAAAATGCCCAAGAAACCTAACTTCTTTTCTCCAAAAGTGGCATTTAACAAATTTAGCTTTAATCTGGTGTCTTCTTATGGTTCCTAATACCTTTCTTAGGTGATCCTCATGCTCCTCTTTTCTCTTAGAGAAAACCAAAATATCATCTACGACCACAACGACGAATTTATTGAGTTGTCCCCTAAACACTCTACTCATCATATCTACAAAGTATGTCGAGGCATTCATCAATCAAAAAGTAATCACTTCCCACTCATAGAGTCCATCTAGTGTGCGAAATGCAGTCTTCAACTTGCTTTCTTCTGCAATCCTCTATTGATGGAATCCAATTGCTAAGTCTAATTGAGAAAATATATTAGCTCCTCTAAGATGATCGAACAAGTCATCTATCCTAGGTAAAGGGTACCTATTTTTCCTTGTCAACTTTTTTAATTTTCCATAGTTGACATAAAGTCTCAAAGAACCATTTGCCTTAGTGGAAAAAACAACAGAAGCTCCCCACTCCGAAGTACTCCTACGGATGAATCCTTTCTTTAATAGCTTAAAGATTTGCTGATCTAATTCCCTTCTTTCTTTGGGGGCCATTTGTCTTAAAGGCAGGGTGATTGGCCTTGCATTCTTCTCTACATCTATTCGGAACTCGATCTCCCTATGGGGTGGGAGACCCGAGACTTTGTCGAAGACATCAGTAAATTCACAAATTATGGGTATGGACGATGGTTCTCCAACAACAGATAAACTTAGTGAGTATAGATCGCTTAACTCAACTAAATCTTGGGATGTACAAAGAATTTCTAGGTAACGGCCTCCATAACTTCTTAATCAAACAACCCTTCTATCACAATCAAGAATTTCTCCAATATGTTAACCAATCCATACCCAAGGTAAGTCCATACCCTTAAAAATTTAGAACTTATGCATTACACATGAAATTAACGTTGCATATGTGCAACACTAGGTCTTTGCAAATAAAAGAGTGTCGAACCTTAATAGGATTAGAGACCACTATTGGCCTGGTGACAATATTGGTTTGAAGGTTTAAAAAGTTTACTACATTCCTAGCTATAAAGGAATGTGATGCCCATAAATCAAATAGGGTACGAATTGTAACCCTATAAATAAGAGTTATACCTTCTAATGCTGCCTTCCCTTGGTTTCTCGGTGGTCTACTTGCAATAGGGACGGCTTCAATAGCATAAGCTTGTCTGCTTGATCTTTCCTTTGCCAACTTATGTCATTTATTCTTAAGGTGTCCTTCTTCGTGGCAATTAAAGCACTTCCCTTTAAAGGCTTCCTTTATCCAACTCACCCTACAATCTTTAGCTTCATGATATTTCTTCTGGTATCGCTTGCATACTTTACCATCCTTCTTAAACTTCCCCTTTGACTTCTTGTTAGCCCAAAAGCTTCCTTTCTTAGACGCTCCTTGCTTTTGGGTAGGTGCAGCCTTCTGCCTCCTTATCGTCCACATTGGCCATGTGTAGCATTGCCATCTCCACCAACATCTCACACGAGGCACCAATGGGTACTTGGGCCAATAACATTTCTTTGAGCGGGGAATTTAAGCCCTTCAAAAATTTCATGGCCTTCTTCATAGGTGTATCTATCAAGCTCATCCTAAATTCAGCTAGGTTTATGAACTTAGCTATGTACTCCTTAAGAGTGGAGTCTCCTTGCCTAAACTGGATAAATTTCTCCAATTATGGACTCATTTCTGCCCTAGACATAAACCTTATCTCAAATCTATTCTTTAATTCATCCCATGAGAAAATCTTTCCAGCATTTTCGTCGGTCACTAAGTTCCACAAATCTAAAGCTTCTCCTTTGAGGTGCTAAGCTGCCATCCTACTCTTTAGCTGATCTTCCCAACCAAGCTCTCTAAATATCCTTTCGCAGTCATTAACCCATGCTTTAGCTTCCAGATATCCTTCAATTCCAGAATATGTCTTTCCTTCCATATTAAGAAAGTCCTTACACAACTTAGGGAAGTCAATAGGACGGGGTGCTGCATCGGCAGGTGGGGCAGCAGGTGCCACCGGTGTGGCAGGAGGAATCAGAAGTTGCTTAAAAACCCTAAGATATTGTCTAAACCATTGGGGCATTCCATGAATGGGAGGTCTTCCGCGGGCAGGGATGCCATTTCCAGAAGAAGATTGATTATCAGCCATATCAACTATCTGTAGGTTAAATCTTTGGTGACAATTTCCTAAGATAGTATATGCTGAAAGAAGAAGGGTTTCCTAGTGTGTGTGCGTATGTTCAAAGAAATGGCGGTATAGATATATATTTATATTCACACATACATATATATAGTAACAATTTTTGAAAATCCTTTTCGAAAAACCTTTTCAAAAATAACAAATACACCACTCATACGTATAGTTTCCCAAACGGGTAACTTAAGCTCTAATACCAAATGTAACAACCCATCCCGGAATAGGCTTAAATTTCGACCTATAAAAGACCCATCAAAACTTAGATCCATTCTAAGGCTGGATGTTGGTTGAAAAAAGAAATAAGAGTACAAAGCAATAACTATTCTTTTAGAACTCATAGCGGATGGAACAAAATATAATATCAAATTATGCCTATTTATTTCAAAACCATTGGAAATGTCACGATATAAAACATCATAAAATTGTCATATAAGATTCGTTACATAATTTGTTAAAATACATGGGTACGACATAAAAATATCATAAAAGATAATAATAACTGCCTAAAGCTTAAGCCACTCCACCTTCGAGCATCGTTACTGTCGTCACTCCATCCTTAACCTGTGTTGTAATGAGGAGGGAGTTGAAACAACAAATGTCTGGTGGATAAAAACCTCAAGTCTTACCATTTCAGTACTTGGGTAGTATATTTTAAAATAAGAATATGTCTAGTGTGCATAAAAACATTTAATACTTCTTATAAGAAAATGAGGTGGGTCCACAACCACTTAATACCTTCCGTTCCCGAAACAGGTATCTAAATCCGATAACCCAAATCACACGTCATAAATGTCTAACAATGTGAGAGATAGTATCCAAGCCACTTAATACCTTTTATTGGAAAATAGGCAGACTTTGGCCATTTAAGACCTCAATTGAGGTAGACCCTATCATTTAATACCTATTCCCAAGGCGGACCCATTAATGGAAAATATCTAGGTGACATTATATGTAATCTCTTAAGCCACTTAGTACTTCTTTTTGGAAAAGAGGACCCTCAATCAGTCACTTAGTACCTTATCCCGAAAGGGACCTCTATCGAGATACCACCTAACATGCCTAATAACTAGCCCCTTGTCCATTTAATACTTCATTTGAGGAAAAAGGCAGGCCCTCAAACAACCACTTAACACCTCAAGACCCCAAAGCAGGCCCAATGTATTATAGTCCATACTCATAATGATGTCTCACATTAGTCCGACTATTCGTATGAATAGGTAGCCAGATTAGCTGGGTAGATTTACCCTATAGAATTTGGGAATAACCTCACGTCGTCACAAATATTTAACATAGGAGATGTCTCACATCAGTAAGAAGTCTACATAACTGCCGGTAGCCTCAAAGCGAAGGACAGACTTCTATAGTGCAACTCTACTGATCTGCATCCCTATGACTTAGCCATAATTTAAATATTCTCAATATATATGTATATATATAATACCAATCTCACTGTTTCATAAATAAGGCCTTATAAGGAATCTTCCTTATTGGGCCTCAAAATATTCATTACCTTCTTAAAGAGGGAAATTAATGACGACTGCCTAATTAACTACGTAATTATATGCCATAGTTATACATTATTGCGCTATAAAAATAAATAAATAAATAAACAAATGTACACACACATAGATATATATATATATATATATATATATATATATTCACGCCTAATCAATTCTACTGTGCGGTTTATACGCCCTAAACTAGCATTAACAATTCTTTTAAGCATAATACTAATACTAGTTCTTTTCCTCCAAATTCCCAAGATTCCAATAACTACAATAAGGGATTAAATATTCATATCCAAAATTGCAATATATAGACTTGTAAAAATAGAAACCCAATTTATTACATCAATCTAACGGAATGTCCTAAACAAAAGGAATTGCAATCCAAACTTCATATTCTATTCAACTCCTCTTTTACACAGAAATAAACGAAGGAATTTTGTATGGAATAAGTGGTGTAAACTACGACTAGAATTCGTACTATAAACCCTTATTTCAGTACTAAAAAATCATAATTTGAATCAAAGAAGGAGGAGAAGTGGAATAGACTATGAAATTATCAAAAATTGTAGAACAATATAAATCCCATCAAATTAACATAAATAATTGAGAATCTCCATCTTGAATTGTTGTTTCGAAATAAAAAGGAATTTTAGTGGATTTTCTCTATCGTATTCTTGCAATCCTAAAATTCTTAAGACATATTCAAATCCATAGATATATACAAAATTCATAGAAGGACAAACTTTGCAGTCCAATTAGTTTCTAGGACACACATCCACAGAAATTAATTTCAAGGCCAAAGTCAACAAAATAATTACTTTTAAGGACAAAGTCAGCAGTCCAATTACTTTCAAGGACATAATTTCATAGGTTTTTAGGCCTTAGAAACTAATTATTTTGCATTTTATCCTTAAAAGTAATTATTTCATCATGTTTCTGATGTTCTGTCTTCCCTACCTCATGCTTGTATATTTTTACTACGTATAATTAACAATTTCCTACTTTCTTTGTTTTAATCCTAGTCCATTAATTACCGGTACATAGATTTAGTAGATTCTTTTGAATGTTCAACTACACTTACCTACCAGCGTATTTCATCACAATTAATATAATTAATTATTATTTAATTATTTTTTATATTTGTTATTTCCATAAAACGCCACTCCAAAATCTGAGTTGAGACAATTGTTTTAAGTTGGACGGTGAAGTCACAATACCGTGTTGAAGTGTTTTAGGGCATCATACATACACACGCACACGCTCACATACACAAGCATGCATGCACACATACATACATATAACACTCACAGCTATGGTGCATGACATGCGGAAAGAACGGAACCAGAGAGTATTTCAAAACAAAAACAGAGAAACTGATCAGATCTACAGAGTAATTGAAGCGTAGATAAAAATTAATTGCGAGCAGATGAAGAAGAAGAACCACACCAACGATGGTGCGGTGGAACGGCAAGTGATGGAACATGGAGTCTCTTTGAGCATCAGCCGCCATAATCGACTTTGCAGAAGGAAAAGGAGAGAAGCGTGTGATTGAAAAGAAAATTGGGTTTGAACTAAAAATGGTTCAAATTTCATATGAATATGTTTCGGTGTCAGCGTACTATCTATTTACTAATGTCCGGCCCATGATACGCAGACGGGCTCGATCTATAATCGTATTGGGATGTTAATTAAGGAAAGTGTAAATTTTGTTCAATATTTCATGATCCAATTGTTTATGTTAACGTAGCAGCAAGTGGACGCTGTAACCGTGATTGATAAATCAATCGGACTGTATACCTGAAGTGTCAAAGTAATCCTACGCCATCTTGAAACTTAATTTTCAACAGGGATTTGAATAATTACAATTCCAAATATCATTACTACCTGCCAGAATAAGGCTGTACATGAAATATAACACTTAGAGAAAGATTAAGTCAGTAAAATAAAATAGTTTCAGATACTTGGTGTTCACAGCATGTCAGCAATTAGCAAAGCTAGCTTCAAATTCGATATACAATAAAAGGCAGGTATCCCAAGGACATGTTAGAAGACAAAATGTAAGAAGATAACTTGAATTAGGGGTGTTATGGTTGCGGTAACCGTCGTTATTATCACCAACCGTAACCGTAACCGTTGTTGACGGTTATAAATTCTTATAACCGTTACCGCAACCGCCTATGACGATTAACCGTCGTATTTTCAATTTTGAAGCACGTCGTACATATATTTTTAATTATATGCATTGTGATGATAAATTGATATAGCTCTAACTGTTTTTTGCAAATTTACTTATTTGTTTATAAATGTATGCACATGTTATTAGTTCATTAAGACACATATTATTAATGTACATGCTATTTCTTTAACTTAAATTACTAATTTTTATACTTTAATGTTAAATATTACACAAAACAATCATGTACGGTTGGTATGGTTAACCGCGGTTTTCAAAATTTTCAACCGTTACCGTTATAGATGGTAACCGCATGAACGGTTGGTACGGTTGAACGGTTGAGCGATTCAACCGTAACAGCCCTAACTTGAATAACAAAGCAAATTGTGTTATAAATCTTGAGCTCAACGGCTAATTCATCAAGGTTAATTATCTTACACAACTCTTTTTTTTTTCATGCGACCATAACATATATATACACCACTTCACATTTATTTTTATTTTTACATGATGTGCGACTATTCTTTTTTAAATATGTGCTCATTACTTTCACACAACGACGTCGTTGTTTTCTGACGCCATTCCAACATCCCGCCTTTTTGGTGTCGCAATAGCGTCGGAAATTTTCGTCACTATTTTGCATATTTTCTTGTAGTGATGATCTTTCTAAGTAGATCAATGCCAAGCTCTTCAAATCCAAATCAAGCGAGGGTAGCCTAAAAGTCTATACCCTTGTACGGTGCTTGAACCTGAAAGTAATTAAGTAAATAAGTTATTTGAGAATATTTCTAAACAAATTTAAGCATTACAAATTTCACCATAGAATAGAATAATAATTGACATAAAGTACACTTCAAACGTGTATAAGAGCATTCCCAACCGTGGTTTGGTTGGGATGACACCGACCCCAACATGAGGTCGGTTGTACAAAGGTTGCCAAAGCAATCCAAAGGGTACTAGCTTAGCCGGCTAAAATAAAGCAGACTAATCTTAGCTGGCTTTATTTTAACCGGCTAAAGCATTATGATAATAACCATAAAAATGCCCGTTGCTACTTAGCCGGCTTTAATAAAGCCGGCTAAATGCAACGGTCGTTTTTTTTGACGTTATCTCTTCTCCTTCTTCCTCCTCTGTATAATGCACAAATTACAACATTTTATTTACACCATTTTTTATACATTTCATACTATATTCAAACAATTATCTACAAACAATCTCATAAATGTCAAAAAATCAGAAAGGGAAAAAAATCTTCATATTCCAACTTTCTATCACAGCTCAGACCCGATAATCAAAATCCGACTCAATTCAATCAGAATACGTTCAGTTCTTAGCATAGTCAAAATCAATATCATTCCCAAAATTCCCAACAACAAAATCAAAATTCAAATTTTGGTTTTTCCCACCAAGCTCCAAATTCGTATCATGATCAACGAAATTAGAATTTCTACCATTCCCAACAAAACACGGACCATTACCAAAATTCTCAAAATTTGAATTATTCCAGAATACCTCATTTCAACAAAACAATAAATATGATCAAAGCTAGATGTCTCCCAATAGCCAAGAACGGTCAGTGTTGCCTTATCGTTCTCAAAATTAATCAGGAAATCTGAATAATCAATTTGAAGACAACGGTTGGAGAAACCAAGAACTGTAATTCGAGGGCGATGAAACTATCGAAGATTGAGATGTTTATAGGACTCCTAATTTATCTTCCGCTCAAGCAAGTGGAAAGCGATCATTGTGAATCAATATTAATGAATCTCCTAATGTAGAAAGTAAAAATCCACCACCAAATGTCCCAAAAATACGGAAATGGACGCCAGACGAGAAAGCTGACTTAGCATTATGTTGGGTTGAATGTTCTATAGATAATAAGAAAGGTACGAGCCAAAGTGAAAGTTCTTTGTGGATTTCTATGTGTAATTTATTCAATTATCGGCGTCCAAATGATCTTCCAAAAACCGTTGATTCTTTGAAGCAGTCGTATAAAAGAATAAATGCCGTTTGTCAACGTTGGGAAGAAATAATGACCGGGTTGCATGCAAGACAACAAAGTGAGGCAAACGACATGGATTTAGTAATGATTTTAATTTTTTAGTTCAAATTATCTAGTTTCGCGTTTTAAGTTTTTAATAGTACTTCATCATCTACAGCTTAATCAAGCAAATTCATTATATATGGTTGAACATAATAATCAACCATTCAACATGTAACATTGCTACGACATTCTCTCAACGTAAGAAAAATGAAGTCGAGTGCGACAAGAACACTCAATATTGCGGCTTTCTTCCTAGAAAGATGAGCGATGAATCTAGTCCTAGTAGTTCTAATGCATATGAAGACACCCCCTTCAACACTAGTATAGGTGATAGGCCTTCGGGAAAGTACAAGGTAAAGAAAAAACGCCATCGATTACAGCGCACACTTTGGTGAGCGTATGATGGCCGCTGAAGATGCAAATAAATTATATATGGAAGCAAAAGAAGCGAAGAAACTTGAGAGGGTAAAGGAAAAACAACGACGTCATAATGAAAAACAAAAGTTAAGAATTGACGAGTTAGAGTTAAGAAAACAAGAATTAGCTCGACAAAAAAGAGCTATTGATATGGTTCTTTTAATTTGCTACCTAAATGAACTTAATCAAGTGAAAATGTTGTTTATGGAGAAGCAAATTGAGGAGTACAGTAGACGTCATGGGGGTTTGTAGGAACTAGGTTCGTACTATGTATCTTATTATTGCATCTTGTATTTGTTCTGTCAGTGTTAGTTTTATTGTCATTGTTAGTGTTATTGTTATTGAGACTATTTTTGTTTTGGTTTCAGTTATTGCTAATGCTATTGCTATTGCTACTGCCATAGTTGTTGCTATTGTATTGTCATTCTCACTGTTGCTGTTATCATTAACACGTCAACAACAACGTAGTGCAATAGATATTAAAAATTCAAATACATACACTATTACAACACATCAACAACAACTTAGTACAATATACATTAAAAATTCAAATACAAACCTATTACAACACGCCAACAACAACTTACTACAGTAGATATTAAAAATTTAAATACAAACACTAATACAACACGTCAATAACAACACGCCAACAATATCTTAGTACAATAGATAAGTGAAACATACTAGAAAAAAAGATCACATAGTTAATCCAAACATCAAACAATCCTAATAGTTTCCTATATGATCCCAGTAGTGTTCCACTAGTTCATCTCTTAGATCTAGATAAGCTTGTGGATATCGAATGTCTTCGATTCTTTGCATGTATTCAGCAAAAGTATTTGGGTCTTTATAAGGTTTATTTTTGAAATTTCACAGCAATGTTTGGATAGTTGCTCAGTTGAAGCTCATATCCACCATGTTCATCTTCGACAATCATATTATGTAAAATAATACATCAGTATATAATATCGGATAATACCGCCGGATCGTGGTGGCATACCTCTTTTCTTAATATATGAAACCTACATTGAAGCACTCCAAATGCTCGCTCGACATGTTTTCTTAAACTCTCTTATTGTTTGGTGAATTTGGCTTCTTTTTTGTTATTTGGTCTTTTGTACGCTTGCACAAGTGTTTTCCATTTTGGATAAATTCCATCTACCGGGTAATAACCTATTGAATGAACTTTGTCTCCTATTTTGTAATTGCATGGAGTTCCTACATCATTGCATAAGTCACTAAATAAATATGACTGTCGTAGAACGTTAATATCGTTCAGTGAACCTGGTGCTTCAAAAAAAGCATGCCATATATACAAATCGAACGAAGCAACGGCTTCCAATATCAGAGTTGCCTTTTTGCAGTGTCCTATGTATTGGCCTTGCAATGCACCGGACAATTTTTCCACCTCTAATGCATACAATCTAAGCTACCTAACATACTTTGAAATTCACGTTGAGCTCCCATTGCTAACAACCTATCAATGTCATGAGAGGTTGGGGACTGAAGATATTCTTCACCAAATTGCAAAAGAACAGTTTTGCAAAATTCTTTCATACATAAGATTGTCGTTGAGTCTCCAATCCGCACTTTGTCATCTTGCGAATCACCAGAAGTTTCGTATGATATCATGTGAAGTGCAGCCATAACCTTTTGCAGTAGAGAAATTCCTATTTCGTTGATTCCATTTCTTTTATAGGTGAAAAAGATGTTTGTTTAGGTTAATTTGTCCAGAACCTGATTAAGGACAGTCTTTGACATATGAAATTTTCGTCGAAAATCTACATCCCCGTACACGGGGTTTTCCGTAAAATAATCCATAATCAGTTGATTGTGACCGCCAACATAGTCTCTCCCATAACGCAAGTCTCTCCTTCCAACAACACTACCTCCTTGAGTTGAAGTAGAGCTTTCAGCATTTGTATGGGCCATTAAATCCTTCACTTCGGTGGCAAACATTCTTTGTTGATTAATACAATGTTCAATGAAATCGTCCGAAGATGACGACGACGACGAAGATGAGGATGAGAAGCTCATTCAATATAGCTAGAAGAATGGTGATAATGAGCTTAGAATACTGAATAAGTATGTTATTAGAATACTTTGATTCTATTTATAAGCTCTTTTTGTTCAATGGAGACAGCATGTATTGAACAATACCGTATAATGCAAATGGACAGAATATGGAACAACAGTGATTAATCACATGGAGACATTAATTGTTGTTGTGCAACTAACCATATTGATTAATCACATGGAGACATCATCCATGGTCCACGTTTTTGTCCTTTTTTCCTTCCGTTAGTACAATAATAGAACTGACCTTTCTTGGATAACCCATCACGTGCTTGTATTGGTAGAGACAACATGGCATAGTGTCTGGTTATATCGGACACTGTAGCCACGTAGCACTGCTATCCATGAATGCCAGCTTTGTTAGTGGAGACATAATATCATAGTGTCCAGTCATATCGGACAGCGTAGCCACGTTGCACTGCTTTCTACGAATGCCAGCCTTGTTAGTCGAGATAAAATGTCATAGTGTCTGGTCATATCGAATGTTGTAGCCACGTTGCACTACTATCCATGAATGTCAGCTTTGTTAGGGGAGACATAATGTTAGAGTGTCCGGTCATATCGGACATTGTGGCCATGTTGCACTACTTTACACGAATGCCAGCCTTGTTAGTCGAGACAAAATGTCACAGCGTCCGGTCATAACGATCACTGTAGCTACGTTGCACTACTTTCCATGAATGCCAAACTTGTTATTCGAGACAAAATGTCACAATGTCCGGTCATATCAAACGTTGTAGCCACGTTGCAATGCCAGCCTTGTTAATGTAAAATGCTATATATATATATATCGTATTGCTTGCCATACTTCTCTTCATTTCTATCATACCAGTAGTATATAAAATTGGTGGATTAAAATCATATTTCTCTTCCCTCACCATACTCATATGAAGGTCCTTTACAACACAATACCCCTTCGAATATATCATCCCCTCAATCACCAATCGAGTGATATATTGAAATGGAGGAAAGACACAATGCTGATGTAAGAGAGCATGAGATAGAATTGCAAGAGCGCACGCAGCTGGAGGATGGTAGACATCAAAGAGCAGAGCGGCATAGCCATAACGGGAGAAGACAAAGAAGAAATTAAATTCGCCATCAAGTACCTCACATAGAGAAAGAGGTTAATTCTGGAGAAATCTATTGTAACTGTGAGGTTTATGTTCTTTATTCTGTCATAGAAAATGAAACTAACATCGGTCGACGCCGCTATAGATGCCGCAATTTTCCTGGTGGTTGTGAAATTTTGCAATGGCTCGATGATCCTCTACCTCACCGAGTAGTTGTATATGCTACTGAACGTGAAGAATAAATTCAAATGATTCAGAGGACACTGGGTTCAATTAACTTATCAGGTGGTCGAAGGCAGTATTTTTAATCATCGTTTGTCTTGTTTGATGTCTTGTTTGTTTCTTATAATGTTTTGTCTTGATTTATTATTTGCTGTCTTATTTCTCAGTAAGTTAAGCCTTATTTTTAATTGTTTAATTAAGCAAGCTTGTAATGTTGTTCTTATCTTAAGTGCGTACTTGAATTTGAAAACACAGACTTAACTTGAATTTAAAAGTACATAGAACTTACTGAAAGTACATAGAACTTGCTGAACGTAATTAACTTAAATAACTTACTTAACTGACCCAAAAATCATTCAAATTGTCTAACATATCTAACCCAAAGATCATATGCAGCATGTCCAACAAAATCAATGTGATACTCGCACAAATACTGTGAATTAAATGTAGCTTGTGTTAACTGAAATTGGTCTTCCTCCTCCACTGTATTTATAGTGCTTCTGTATCTTCGACAAGCTCTAGTAAACGTGACATAAGTACTCCGAGTTTTCATAATCCTTTGAATTAATCTACAATCACGATGATTATTAAAAACTTCATTTAGAGTAACCCAAAAATCTTGCTCTAACTCCTCTTCCATGTGTTTACGGTCAGTTTCTATGTATGCTTTAATTAGTACCAAATAATCTTGTGGAGTCCAACTTTCATTTGCCATTGAAGATTACTGAAGATGTTGTGAATTTTCAATAGAAAACATTCGTTTAAATAGAAAGTTCATGATCCGCATCTCATGAATAAAGTGTGTTTGTTTCTTCACAAAATGAAGTACAGACACTCAAAACAAAATATGAAATCCAAATTCCAATACAGATAATAGATATGAAATACAAATATAAACACTGACATGAGTTATCAAATACAAACACTGACATGAGTTATGAAATACAAACACTAATAATACACAGATAGTAAATCTCAAACACTGATAATACACTGATAGTGCATATAAACACTGATAATGCACTAGTAGTTAATCGCAAATACTGATAATACACTGATAGTATATAAAAATACTGATATGCGAAAAAGGCATAATATACGTCCCAAAGACAAACGGAATCACCACCACCACCTACCCTAGGTGTAGGGTGGTATCGTTGATCATCAGTTGTAGCAAGCTCGTTAATACGAGCAGTCAACTCATCTATGCTTCGTCGATGCTCAACATATATGGCCTGACACAGTCCCATCTGCATCTGAAACAAATCCTCATACGAATACGTAGTTGGATTTGGATACTCTGAAACCTTAGGCCGAGGAATATCAATATATCTATCAACTCCTGACGTCGTAGGTATACCAACTGTCCAACCAAAATCTACTGTTTGGGATGACTATGGAGCAGGATATACCTGAGTGCTCTATGTAAGGTCCTGTAAAACTGGGAGGACAACACTACTCCGGATGCCTGAAGGTCCTACCAAATCAATAGCTCCAGCATGTACATATATGCCTATGTGCGATGGAGTGTAAAACCGATGCCAAAATGATTCATAATCTAAATCTGTGATGATGAAGTACTGAGCCGGCCACCACTCATTTGCATGCACCTATAAATCAGCATTAGGATACACCTTCAAAAATGGTGTATCTAGGTGTGGATCGTCAGGAACATAATCACCCTCCAAAGTTTGTCTCCAACAATGCTCGTCAAGGAATCAGTAACAGACATCAGTGAGAGGAGATGATACTAATGGAAAATGTCTAGCAATAGGAACACATCATGCATCACGTTTTCATCGGTCATAAAGGGAGAACCTTCATACGGGTGAAACATAATACTCTCTCGTGTAGTCCATGACTCAATCTAATTTCGGAACACAGCAAAAATATGTCATGCATTACCTCTTTGCACCATTATGCGGTTCTCGCAAGCCCAAGCTCTGGCTCAGGGGATGAATAAGGGTAGTGGGATTATAACATTGAGTAAGTCAAATTGCGGAAGTACTCATAGTCCCAATACTGCAAAATCTCCCAAAACCCTATAATCGATGTGGATCTCGACCTAACAACGCACTGATGATCCAAAGAGCAATACAAATAAGATAATATGGGAGTCCCCCAATCATATCTGGTCGAAGTACCAAACAATAACTCTGCAACAGCTGCAACATGTCCAACCGGCAACGTGTTCGATGAATTTGAAAAGAATATGTTTCCCATCATATGCATAATAAACAGTCGAGAAAACTCCAAATCGTTTTCTAAGCTATAATTATGTATCAATTTAGAGATTACTTGTCTAATGTAACTACATCTAATCTGCAATTCAGATGACAGTCCATCTTGTAAGTCAAGATGTGGGAATACACTAGCTAAACGGCCAAATTGCTGATATTCCTCATCATATAGCAAGCTCTCCCCACATCTGATGCTTAAACCAGTAAGAATAGTAAAGTCTAAAGGGGTGAAACATAACTCTCCAAAACTAAAGTGAAATCTATGAGTGATCTTCCACCAACAAGCGGCTTAAGCACCACACAGCTGAACATCCGAATTTAATAGATTTTCAATACCTATTGAAGCAATTTATGATTATTGGAAATACTAAAAAATGTTAAATAAATGAGGAGTAGTTAAGTAAATACATATTCAAGAAATTTCCAAATTCTATTTCCCGAAGAAAAGTGTGAATAATGCCATCAGCATCAACTGCTCGAATAGATCTATAAAGGTGGATTACACTAGACCAAGAGCCACGGGTGCGCTCACGATGAACCTAATTTTAAATAGGATGCATATTCAATTTATATTCTATGATTCTATCTAAAAGTATAATTTTAAAGTAGATGGCTTATAGAATCTTTGACGCACGTGCTGACGTGTACTTCATCGTTGGGAAGTATACAAAAATTAATCAAATCCTTATCAGCTTCCAAATTTTGATCGTTATAGGATTCCAGAACTGCATCTCTTGTGTTTCTTGCCAAGCATCATCGCCTAACAACGGTGCTTCGCCGACCACCTGTACGGCAGTGGCATTTCCTTCTTCCATCGGAACATTACCAACGTTGCTACTGCCACTATCTTGGATACTCCTTCACACTCTTCTCATATACATATTTTTCCTTTTTTTCTGGTATGTTAAATGTTGGGGGAGAATGGGAAGAAGGGGGATGGGATTAAATAGGGTAGCCGACTAGTTTTGTGTATACTTAGCCGGCTTTATTAAAACCGGCTAAGTGTACGCCGTGCAGTCCACGGCTTCTCGTGGATTGCAATCCAACGGCTGTGGAGTGCGATCCACAGCTAATGTCTTAGCCGGCTTTATTTTAGCTGGCTAAGAACAAGCACAAAGCCCCTTATTGGGGCTTTGTTCTTTCTTCGATTGGGGGTGGGTAGGGGTTGTAAACACAAGAATAGATGTTCCCCAACCTACATATCGTTATCATTTAATGATAGCCTAAGTATAGTATATGTACCTTGAAATTGCTCAACAAATACATATAGTTATCTCGCTTTGTGAATTCAATATATTAATAATACTACACATAACATCTCAAGCATGAGTTTGCTGAACAACCAGAGAGTATGAAAGTCATTTATTAATATATAAATGGTAGAGGATAACACTTATATTAAAGATTCACAATCTTCAATATATTTAATGGAGTGATATCAACTTATGAAATAATGTATTTCTTATGAAATACACTCGTAATTCAAGTGTTGAACACATTAGAAATCACAGTCATTGTATGCTTTTTCACGCACAAAATATTCTTAACTGAATGTAATAGGGTCTAACAAGCCCGTGAAAGCTCATGGATATCTACTCGCAGACCCTCTTACATTACATGCTTCAAAATGGGATTTCTAAATATGATTCTTCTTACATCATTTAAATGTTAAGTTTAAATGAACCATCCCCGTAACAATTGCATTCCTATAAAAGATCAATAACTCACCTTTACTGCCTCTTCAGTAACCTCACATAATTGTTAACTCCTCAATAGTTTCCTCTAATAACCCACCCTTGTATGTTATTTATTCATATTTTATTTTATTTCCATCAACTACAATAAATATCCATTATTTAGTCATTACCAACCCGTAATTATCCTAATCGTATACATTTAATTATCAAATTTTAATCAATAATTCATTTGCAATAAATGTTATGATAAATTCTACATAAATTAATGAAATTTTCTTCATAATATATATAATATTTTCCCCACAATAAATGACATTCACACTATAATTTATACCATATTAATACCTTATTTTTTGTTCATTCAATATTTGTAATTTATATTTAAACATGCAACAAATGTGCATTTCATTTCATTCAGAAAGAAATATCCATATAAATACTTATAATTATCTCAATGAACTTTCGTTTAAAAGATCCTAAATTAGTCATAAATCTCATCTGATTCAACCATTAAAGCATCGATTGCAATATGAATAGCTTACAATCAATGACAGATCCAAAAGCTCATTGCAACCATCCGCCTCAAACATATTAGCAAGGTGACATCAACAATTTTCAGCTATAAATATATCTTATTTTCCAAATGAGAAGGGGGACGGAGCTTCACTTTGAATTTCTAGAAAATATATTTTTTTGTATTCAACATTGTATTCTTTATGAAAGAATTAAAATCACAAACTCCCTTAATTGGATGTAGGTTCAATAAGAACCGAACCAGTATAAATCTTGTGTCTCTTGAATATTTTCATATCTTGTATTTTATATTTATTATACTACACAGAGAAAAAATCTTGGATTGAACTACTCAATTTGTGATCTCCAAAAATCCACCGTAATTCTGAGGTTGACAAAAAATATCATCAACATTTTGGTAATAGAAGAAGGGACCATTTTCCGCCCTTTCACTAACATCTACCTTTGTGCTCAATGTTAGTACCTTAGGTATTGGTTCGATGATAACAAAAATAGACATTATATAAAATATAAATACTAATGTTTTATCAAGTTATATATAGTATATAGTGCATGATATTAAACAGGTATTGATTAATAGGACCGTATAGTATCAAGAGTAGATTCAAGATGCTAACATAGAGTTTCAAGAGTTGGAGAATGAAGACCCATAAGTATTGAAGAGTTCAAGATTTCAAGATATTCCGATAAGTTATAGAGTTGTAAAACTTATGTTAAAACCTTAATAGCACTTTCCTGATCTCTCTCTTCTTCTCTAATTTTGTATTAAATTGTTTTTCAAATATCCTGGTTTTAAAATAATCTTTTCAAAATGTTCTCAAAATGATTTTCAATCTCTTATACTTATAAAGATATTAATTTAGTTTTTTTTAAATTTATATATATTGAATTTTTTTATACTTTAATAAGTTATAATTATGACAAGTACCATTGTCCAAGTGGTTAAGTAATTCGGCTTTGGCGCGAGAGGTCACAAGTTCGAAACTTGTGTAGCGTGATTCGAACGTTTATTGACATGTGTTATGTTGTTCCAGTGTCATGTTGTATATAAAGTACCATTTCAAAAAAAAAGTTATAATTATATTAATTATATATATTGTTTACATTATATTAAAAATTTTAAAATTTTAATATAAGTTTTATTAAGTTTTTATTATGATTAAAATATGTATAAACTATACTTAAATGATTTTACAAAGTATCAAACTATTTTACAAAACAACGAGCTTACAAAATAATGTTTTGAAGTATTTTCAATTTTTAAAAAGCATATGACGACATACTCTATGTATGTATATCTACATAGTAGCTGTAACAACCCGCATATTTATCGATTTTATATTTAAATATTTTATTTAAATATTTCATCGTTCGTCGAATTTTGGTCCAAAAAGCTACTTTTTTCAAACAGTCGAATTGGGACTCGAGACCACCTCCATTGAGTTCAAAATGTCGTTTGCGATCTTTTTGAGTGTAAGCTTCGATATGTTTGGAGCTAGTCAAAATTTGACCATTTTGACTTTGGGTTTGGTTTTGGGTTCAGCCCCTTTGCCAACTTAAACCCCAAACTGAACCATCCCTCCCCATTCATTCTCACTTCCTCCTCTTGCTCAGTTCTAAAGCAAAAATGGTGGGAGAGATGGGAAACTAGAAATTCCAAACCCTAGTTCCTCTTGCTAACTCAAGTCCTTGCTCCAAATTCGAAGAGAACCCATTGGTAAGCATCTCCTTCTTCTTCTCCTCTTCAATTTCAGTTTATTCCTAAACCTAACTTTGGGAATATTCTTCTTTTAAGCTTTGATTCAAGCTTGTTGTGTTGGAATTGAAGAGTAATTGCTTTTCCCATTGCTCTATAACATCTTCTTCATTCGTTTGGGTTCAAAGGTGAGATTTTTATCTCACATCTTAATCTATATTTATCTTCGATTGTTAGGTATGAATTCCTAACATTTATTCTTGTGCAATTGCTTTTGGTTTGGATTGATTTGGTGAATATTCCAATTTTTAGTGTTTTGAGTTCAATTCTTTAAAAATCCAAACTTTGATCTTTGATCATGATTTTTGTGATGCATCGAAGAGCTTACATGGCCGGGTAGTCGATTGGCGTAAACCCTTAGCGCCGTTGCTCGACCGATTGCATTTCGGAAGGGATTGGCATTCACTTGATTGGCATGGGAGTGCTGGAAACAGGCTCCGGTCGACCGACCTCAGAGTCCGGTCGACCGACCTGCTACTCTAGCATCTCCCTGCCTCTGTTTGGAAGTGCAAATTACAGGCTTCGGCCGACCGACCTCAGGGTCCGGTCGACCGACCTGCTACCCGAGCACTTCTGTCTCTGGTTCGGTCAACCGACTCAGGGAGTCCGGTTGACCGACCTGCTCCTATTTGCCAGTTTTTCCTATATTGCTTATTTGTTTGAATTTCCAACTTTAATCGATTCGTGTGGTCTCCTATTTGTTGTTATCATCTCTAAGACTTTGATGACTCCTCTTTCGGGATGGTACCTCGTTAGGTCGCTCGACCCTATCTCCCTTAGGTCGTTAGACCTCATTTTATCTTCACTAGGTCGAACCCCGTACAACTCTGCGTAAGCAATCTTATCCGAAAGCCATTTAACCGAACTTCTTACTTTGATGGTTTTGAGAATTGATTTCTTTGAACTTTACTCACGTCTTCGAACGTGAATTTTTATGATTGATTGTTTCTACAATCACTTCTATGATTTGTCACTTCAAAATATAAAGGTTTTCTATACTAGTATTAAATATCAAAACTCTTTCATTAAAACGATTTCAACTCTATTTTCAATATCAAAGCTCGTTTCTTAAAACCGTTTTCCAATCTATTAGTATATACAAACCTTTACCTCATTCGTATGAGAAAATCTAATTAAACGGCTTAGCAAAACAAGTGGTATGAAACGCTTGCGTTTACTTCGTCGGTTAATTTATGGACTTGTTCGATTGAAACTCTTGTGATAATTTTCTAGTGCAGATCTACAGTTTGTTCGTAAATATTTGAGTTAAGCAAGTGGTTATGGGACATGAAGCTAAACTCTTATATTCACTAGCTTAGTGTAATTGACACTTCCTTATGATCATGATGATCATTCTTGTGATTTAGACTAGCGATTGAGCGATGTCTCTTTGTCCATGTGAAGGACTGTACTTCATTTTATTGAGCTTCGACTCAATCAGGAGGAGCTTCGGCTCAAAGTCCGCAAAGGGGGACTATACCCAGTCAGGAGGAGCTTCGGCTCATCAGGAGGAGCTTCGGCTCAAAGTCCGCAATGGGGGACTATACCCAGTCAGGAGGAGCTTCGGCTCAAAGTCCACAATGGGGGACTATACCCAGTCAGGAGGAGCTCCGGCTCATTTTCATAGGATTGGCCATCCTCTTTCTTGTGATTTCTGGATTTCTAATTATTGATTTCTGGGATTTATGTTTCACCACCTTTTTCAGTTGGCATTGATATGTGTGTCATTTACTGTGGCTTGGTGAATTAAATTAAGAATATGACATTCTTTTAATCTCTGAGAAGATTCTTGTGATATTGATTAATCTCTTGTTGATTATCATTCTCATACTTGTAGTAGTATGCTTTTATGGTTATTATATGTTTATGCCATATCTCTTGTTCTATATCATTTTATCTGATAATTATAGCTAGACTGATCCGTTTATTATTTTCTTCTTAAATAATACTCGGGTCAGACTGAGATTTTACAGGTGCTTCTGCTTGACTTCTCTTCAGGACTATTCTGACTTTTGGCTAACTACATAGATTGTAGTTTTTGGATGTACACATTTGAGATATAGACTCTATGTTGTGTACTTATTCTTTTGCATAGCACGTGATGCTATTCTTTTGTATTATTGTGGATCTTATTTGACCACTACTCTGATGTACACTTTCATGTGTTATATTCATATCTATTTCCGCCTTTGTGATATGAACTGTCTGTGACTGATTTGTGTTATGTTTATTTCTATATTTTTTCGAAGATTATATATAGCCACTGTGTGATAGCTTTGAGTTTGTATCGGTATGTCGGATTTCCTCCTTAAATGATATGCATTCTATTCTATCTGACATATCGGTGCTCGCACAAAGACGTTACACGGATGGTCGCTCCTCAACAGCCTTATTCTCCGTGCTAATTGACAGCACTACCTCGTAGTGTTCTTGGTTAGCGTGGGTATAGAGGTGGGGCGTCACAGTAGCCGATTTTTTCAAAATTTAAATTTCAAAAGAAGTGTCTTTTCGTCGTATCTCTTCACCAATGGATGTAACCGTTGTTCCTCTATAAATACCAAACTTCTAAATGAATTTTTAATCATCATTTTCTTAATCTTCTCTCCTCCTTCTTCTCTCTCATTTTCTAAATCAAAATATACCCAAACACTGCCGAAATTCAAGCAGAATCAAATTCAATCATCACTTGTTTGATTCTCCTTCAACTACTCTATGATTTCTCTCATCTCTCTCACTCAAACCAAGATCAAAGTGCTATTCAAGAGTTATAGGATCAATTGTAATCAAGATCCAAGATCCGAGTCGGTAAAACTATATCAGATCATACTGCTATACTTGTGGGTGTGATTGTAGCCCGTAAAATCAATTGGGTGTGCTTATTAGCTCGTACATCTAGTGGGTGTGCTTATAGCTTGGAAATCAAGTGACTCTACCCAGAGATCGGAATTCGGGAGGGTGTGTCTCGTAGCCTTGAAATCGAGATTGTATTTTACATTTACTTGTTGAAAAGAAATCCATACAAGGAATTGTGTGGGAGTAGATGTAGGGTAACTCCGAACCAGTATAAAATCCTGGTGTATTCTTTCCTTTCTACTTTTACTGCATTTATTTTTATCTGCATTCTGATTCTGTGATTATTAATTACATCATTCTAAGTAGAATCTTAAAGAATTTGAAAAATATTCATATAATCAATTAAACATTATTCACCCCCTCTAGTGTTAATTTTGCCTTAAGATCCTTATTCCGCTGGCTGACGGGTGGCTTGTGTGAAGTGATGTAGAAAATAGTGGAGGTGGTGGTCGTATGAGTGGTTCTAAATGAGGGATGTGGGAGTAGAGGAAAGTTTGGAAGTGAGTTCGGTTATGGCATGGGTCAGTTGTTGAATAGAGAGTTGTTGATTGGCGAGGGTGTTCTTGATGTCATTTATGTTGGCATGTTGAGAGGAGAGAGTGGATTCTTGGTTTGAAAGGGAGGTTTGTTAAGTGGAGAGTGTGGTATGGATAGAATCAATGGAAGTTTGATAGCTGTTAATTTGAGAGGCAAGTTCATCAAGATGGGTCATGGTGGTTATAGGAAGGAGGTGAGCAGAGGGGTGAAAGCACCAGTTGATAAGGCTTATACTATTTTAATTGCTATTTATAATGAATTATAGAAGAAAGAAGAGTAGAGAAGGAGAACTCATAAGGAAGAAGAAGATACAAATTTTCCAGCCTGCCAAATGTATATCATTTCATTCTTTTTATAAGAATACATATTATTGTAACCAACTTGACAACTGTATCAATAGATTTTGAAAGCCTCATCAGGCCATGCAATTTGTAAAATAGCAAAGAAAAAGTGAATACTATAAAAGGAAACGCTGTAACTAATTCTGTCCTCCTGCTCCATATATTACGTGCTACCCCATATTACATGCTATATATATTTTTCTATATATTTCAGTCTCTGTATTTGGCGGGAATCCTAATGTTGCATGTAGGTCTGGTAGCAAGTATGCACCCTATATCAGGATCTTGATACTGAAAGATATGATTGGGAGTGAACTACTTATTACTACATCATGAACGAAGATAACGTTTACTACTCGATTCATTATCAACATGGCTTTTTAATTTTTCCAATCTTGATTTTATACCATCAATTGCTATCTTTCTTTCATCTATATTGTCCAATGATATAGACTTTTTGATCCACAACTTTTCTACAGGGCCAGCTTAACTAGATGGGCTGCCCTAGGCAGCTTAAGTTTTAATTGAAAAATAGTGAGAAAATATTTGACAAACCTAGGACTCGAACTGATAACATCCCTAGGAATAAGCAGGCGCACAACCATTTGAACAAGACATGTTTGTTTGGTTAAAATTACAGCAGTTAGCTTATAACTGTAGATTAGTTTAACACTACTTCCTCCTCCTTGCTGCCCCCATCCGGGGAGTTGCTTTAGGCGGCCGCTTGCCCGGCCTAGCCCTAAAACCGGGCCCGCCTTTCTTTGCCTTTTCCATATCCTCTTTAATGAATCTATCATATTCACAATATGCATTTTTCTCCTAGAAGTACTTCTACAAATTTCAAAATATGCTTTGTCTTTTTCATCAGCATACTCCTCTACGTAAGAACTAGTTCGTTAACGAAACATTATCTTTGGAATATTCTTCTAATCCACTAAATTATTTAGATGAAGAAAATTATCGAAATGGTTTTCCATCATTTGCATATACCTGTCGAGAACGTGCCTTTTCTGAAATGTTTTTCTATACTCAGTCCCATAACTATATGGAAATACCATCATATGAACTATTCTTCGAAGGAACACTATAACCATACATAACACATTTGTCAAATAATACAAGTGCGAACCCATGCTACGCACACGGTCTTCAGTTAAATTTTTTTTAGTTAGACATTTTTTCAATTTTTTGGTTACGTAAAGGTGAATGTATGCTTTTGAATTGTAATTTCTTTTCAAATTGGTATTTTCTTGAAAACTACTTACCATGCTTATATTATAAATATGCTTGAATAACCTCAAAGTGCATAAAGTATAACTAGTATTTTTGGATGCAGTTGTGTTATAAAAAAACGCTAAAATCGACTATAATGCATTTCTAGTTCTAGAGCATTACATTACTAATTATGCCAACTTTCCAAATTGAATTGTTAACAATTAATTCCTTTTTGTTAATTAGATATATACTAATATTATTTGATATGACTGTAATTTAAATTAGAATTGAATTAGAGAGTTAAAGATGATAATTAACTAGAATTAATAGTATTTTATTCTAGCAAAATCTAAAATGGTGAACCTAGTTACCATAGTTTAAAATGTGAAATAAATTATGCTAAATTCCTTTAGTTTGTAGATAATTGTTAATAAGTATAAAAAAATTCAATATTAATCAACATAAAATAAGGTACCGCGTGAGGACGAATGTACGTTTTTTATATATCCAACATGAGTAAATTATAATAAATAAATTTATTTTTAAATTTGAGTAAAAACTAAATGGAGAATGAAATCACTACTAGAACAACTGTAAATAACGACGGAGGCTTCCGACAGCCACCGACGGCAGTTTCTGACAGTTATTGACAACTATCGAACTCCGTGCCATTTTCGTAAATAAAATATACTGGCCGTCGCTGGCCGTCGAAAACCAAAACTACTAAGCCGTCGACGACCGTCGCTGACCATCGAAAATTATCGTGCATACAGGCCAGAGGCCGAGACCTATTGCTTCATTCTTCAACTTCCCCCAAATCAAACAAAAACCCTACCTCCACCTCCTCCCCGTCGTCAGCCAGCCGTTGCGCTTCTGCGAGCTTCTCCAACTTCATCATTCTTTACTCTCAACAAGCCTAACCCCTTCATCAATCTCCAATCAAGTTTTATTCCGAAATCCTAATTAAGTTTGATTTGTTAAATTATGGTTAATTTGTTGTTATAGTTATATAATACCCCATTGATTATTCAGTATACCCTATTGAATGCTAATTAGATTGTGATTATAATTGTTTATCATTGAAATGTTGAGAGAAAAAACTTGTTTAGTGTATATGTGCGCTATTGGTGTATATGTGTTGATTAATTAGTGCATACGCACATTAGAGCTACTTTGGATTAATTAGAGTCGATGCTTAGAATTTGGTGTATGCGTTTTCAAGATGACAAAAAAGACGATTTAGTGTATGCGCTTTTTAGAATGTAAATAAATTATTGTAAAAATTGTTGTATAATACACTTTACTTTTTGTAAATCCGTTAGAGAGTTTTTGGCCCCGTCTGGCAAATATTGTATATGATCGTTGTATGGATATTCGTTTTTATCACAGAACGGACATTTATATTCATCCGATATAATATTTGTCGGATTTGTCCCTGTATTGGACAAGTTACAAACACGGTAGTAATTATATTTTGCAAATCATTTCATTTTAAACGGTTAACAAAATTTCGACAACATTTTCTTTTTGTTCCCTATGTACACACATATGTGTACGATATAGGGAACGAAGGGGAAGTGCTGTCGAAATTTTGTTGAATCGTTTAAAACAAAATGATTTGCAAAATATAATTACTACTATGTTTGTAATGGAAAGTAGGATGACCAACCATCAAAGTGTAAAACAATAACCTAAAAATTGTATATTATATTCATATAATAATTTGTGTAAATACGTTTGAAAATAAAATTAAATAGAATAATATTATACATTTGCAAAAATTTAAATGTATGATTTATTTGAAAAATAAAATGTCAATACGTAAATAATTAATGCGTTTTTATGTTTTAAAGTAGGAAAATGATCAATTATTTTATCGATCGGAGTTGGATGTACCAACAAAGAAGAGAGATTGGAGGCTCAATAAGTGAACATTTTCAAAATGGTGTACACGTCTTGATTGAATTCGCTATACGTAATCATGGAAACGACGAAGAAAATCGTTGTCCATGTAGTAGGTGCAAATTATTGAAGCATTTGATACCGGATATGGTAACAGTTCATTTGCGCCAATATGGTTTCATGTCGAATTATTTGGTGTGCAATCATCATGGAGAACTTATAGCACCTATTCCCGTACATTCGGAGGAGGTGGTGGATAATGAACTTGCTCCGACGAATCTCATAGAAGATATGGTAGAAAATGCAGCACGTTCAATGCTCCCTACTATTGAATTTGATGGTAACGATGTTAATGTCGAAGAAGAACCAAGTATTGGAGCAAAATAAATTTATGATTTATTGGAGGCTGCTAAGAAACCCTTTTGGGATAGTTGTAGAAGCGGTACTCAACTATCAGTAACTGCATAATACATTGCGATGAAATCGAAATATAACCTCACAGAAGCCGGGTTTACAACTATAGTACAAGCTGCAAAATGACATATGCCACCCGATAATTTAATGTGCGAAAATCATTATAAAGTGAAAAAACTTATGTCTACTTTTGGTTTGCCATGTCAAAAATTAGATACATGTTTAAATGGTTGCATGTTGTTTTGGAAAGAAGACACCAATCTTAGGAATTGTAAAATATGCAATAAGGAAAGATACAAACCAAGAAAAAGAAGGGAAAAGAAGTTCCGTACAAGCGTATGCATTACTTACCCATCACTCCTAGGCTTCAAAGGCTATATGCATCTTCTATAACTGCGCATCATATGAGATGACACTGTGTGATAACACAGGAAGAAGGTACGTTAACACACCCAGCTGATGGAGAAGCATGGAAGCATTTTGATAAGACATACCCCGCTTTCACCGCGGAGAGCCGTAATGTTAGACTTGGTTTATGTACGGATGGATTTTCACCGTTCTCTCAATTTGGTTCAAAATATTCATCTTGGCTTATAATCGTTACACCTTAAATTTACCACCATGGATGCGTATGAAAACTCCGTATATGTTTCTTACTATTGCCATCCGTGGCCCTGATGATTCGATAGAAGGAATCGAAGTATATTTACAACCGTTGATTGAAGAGTTGAAAACACTGTGGTATGAAGGTATTGAAACATACGACACTTCAAAAAAAAATTCATATGTTAGCTTCTCCACTGTGGACTATAAGCGATTTTCCTACGTATGCAATGCTATCGGGTTGGAGTACGGCTGGTCGTCTAGCTTACCCTTATTGCATAGAAGAAACACGAGCATTTTCTTTACTGCATGGGAAGAAAATTTCATGGTTTGACTGTCGTTGGTGTTTTCTCCATATTAATCATCCTTTTAGAAAAGATAAAAAAAACTTTACAAGTAATAGAGCTGAGACCTTGCGACCACCAATGATTTGTTCAAGCGAAGATATTTATGAGCTTGTAAATGATTGTCCAAAGATACATGAAACCAGCGAAGAAATTGAATTTCAAGGTAAATCGATGATTCATAATTGGTGCAAACAAAGTATATTTTGGGAGTTGCCTTATTGGAAAAATCTTCTAATTCGTCATAATATCAACGTGATGCACAACGAGAAAAACATGTTCGATAATGTATTTTACACGGTTCTGAATCTTAAAGGAAAGATTAAAGATGATTTGAAATCAAGACATGATATAGAAGCAATATGCAATCGTCCTGAACTTCATATGAAGCCAAATGACACAAAAAACCCAAAGCATGCTACGAGCTAGACGGTAACCAAGTTAAAGTACTATTAAAGTGGGTGGAAGGATTAAGATTTCCTGATGGGATTTCCTCTAATCTTTGTAGATGTGTCAACTATAAGAACGGTAAACTGAGTGGGATGAAAAGTCATGATTGTCATGTGATGATGGAACATTTGTTACCCGTCGCTTTCAAAGAACTGTTGCCCACAAAATTTTGGACGGTTGTAACAGAACTTAATTTGTTTTATAAGGAGCTTTATTCAACTACTTTAAAAGTTAATTTTCTACGTAAACTTGAGAAATAAATTCCTATACTGCTCCGCAAATTGGAGAAAATATTTCCTCCTGGTTTCTTTAATGTAATGGAGCATTTACCTGTTCATCTTCCGTTTGAAGCACGTCTTCGAGGTCCTGTGCAATATGGATGGATGTATCCATTTGAAAGGTATTAATATTGAGTATGTTAAATTTTAGTTTAACCACATGGAATAAAATTTAATTATAATTATTCTTAATAGGTACTTAAATCATCTAAAGAAAAAAGTAAAACAAAAAGCACGAATTGAAGGTTCGATATGCAAATCATATATCGAAGAAGAAGCTTCGTTCTTTTTCTCTCATTATTTCAGTGACCATGTGAACTTATCTTTTGAAAGTGCTATACAAAATGATGAGGGCATTAAACAAGATTCTTGAATCAATGCTATCTATGTTTAGAAAGTAGGGACGATTGGAAAATGTGTGGAAGTATGGTTAGACGAGTGAGATTACCATGTTGCCCACACATATGTTCTTCTTAAATGTGAAGAAGTTGCGCGATTTGTTAGATATTAATAAATAACACATCTAAAATTATTTACTTGAATAATACATGTGTGTATTAATTATAATGCAATATATTATCTATATATGCAGTATTTATGAATCACAACATCCAAGCGGGGATATCAGCAAAAATTTGCTACTTGGTTTTCGAACCACGTATATGATCCGGTAAATTGTGTGGTCGACGAAGGGTTGAAACATCTTGCAATGGGACCAAAAAGAAAAGTCAAAACATATCCAATATTCTTTGTCAATGGATACCAATTCAACACCAAAGAATATGGGGCTGAAAAATTAACTAACAATACCGGTGTATATGTTAAGGGTAGTGATGATCCAAATGATCACATAAATGATTTTTACGGCGTGTTAACTTAGGATTTGCATTTAACATATTTCACCAGACCTGCGGAAGAAGTTTATTTGTTTAGATGTAACTGGTTCAGTAATGTTCCAGTTTTTGGAATCAACGTGCACCAAAAATATAATATTATTGAAATAAAGCAAATATCACGTTATCGTAAGTACGATCTGTTTATACTAGCAAAACATGCCCTATAAGTTTATTATGCTCCTTATCCATCAATAAAAAGAGATAAAGTAGATTGGTCAGTGGTTTTTAAAACGAAGGCAAGATTTACGTTTGATGGAAAGAATATTCCGAACGAACAAGCGTACCAAGCGGATATCGAGGAAAATGGCGAATTTGCAATAACAGATTATCAAACTGATTTAGAACCTCTAAATGATGAATCAAATGTATTAGTAGAAGCATTTGAGACCATAGAGGAAAACAATATAGAGTACGAGACCGAGTCTGAATCAGAAAACGACGATGACTAATTTAATGGTATACATGTTGAAAAAAGGTAATTTATGGGAGTATTGATGTTACACTTTTATTGTAAGTTACATGCGATTATTTATGTTAAATCTTGATGTGTTTACTCATAATTGAATGATATATTTTGCCATAATAAAATATTATGTATGTGACGGGTATTATAGATGTCCTTCTTTAGGCGGCGGAGTTCTTCACAGTCTGGTTCCCCCTCTGCGTTTTAGAGAGGGACAGGTCGCAGCGGTGGTGATGGCTATAGCCCTTCGCTGGAGGCGCCGCGTACAATAGTTATATTGCTACCGAAAGTTGATGGCTCGTAAGTATTAAATTTGCTTCACCATTATATATAACCACATTACAATTTGCTGACTAAGTATAAATGTATAACTTATATTTTTTCAACATATATACAGGAGGTAGTAGACTTACAAGAGGAAGGTGTGTTTCTTTGCCAACGCCATTGGAACTCAAAAGTGGTAAAGAATTATAGGGATACGATGTATACCATAAGAAAAATTGGAAAGAAGCCAAGCTGGATGGGCGCCAGCGTCTGGGATGCTTGGGTCACATGGTGGAGTAGCGACAAATTCAAGGTAAGTCTATCAGATATCACCTTAATTTATTCAGTACAGAATACATAATTTATACCTGTAAAATATAATCTTAAATTTTAATTTGCAGGCGGAGTCGGACAGGAACTCTACGAATAGGCAGAAAATCCAATCACACACTGTGGTGACTCGAAATCATTTCAGCACCATCGCGAGGACCTGGTAAATCAATTAATTGCAATTATGAACAGTTATTACATTTTTAGTATAAATTTGTATGAACAACAATAATATACACTAATTATTGCAAGAAAGAGCGCATGGGGGTCCCGTCTCGTATATAGACGTGTTTGAGCATACCCATGCCGTTAGGCAGACAAATGACGAGGGATCAGTGTCGTATGCCTAGCATGAGGATGATAGAGCATATGCCGCACATGTATGTATATTTTAAGTTATAAGTTATTAATAATGATCATTTTAATTAATTAGTTATAAAATATTATAATAATGTCATGTAATATTTATTTGTATTTAATTTTGCGTTGTAGGAAAAATGTATGCAAGCACGTGCACAAATGCTTGAGCATTCGAGATGGGAGCAGTTGACCACTGACAAGGAGGACGCGATCTTTGACTCTGTTATGGACCCGACCTAGAGAAATACGTGCTACGGCTATGGCAATCAATCGATAATTTATAAAAATTAACTATATTGTAATATTTGCTTAATTTTTATAATAGTTACCTAATAACTTAAACATATTTCATAACCCTAACAGATTGAAAGAAATAAGAAGACTTATTGATAAATTTAATATTAGTTGTTTTGGTGTATTGGAAAACAAGCTGTTGTATTTAGATATATTAGAATTGGAAAGAGGTTTGTTGGATGGATGGAAAGTAATCAGTAATGTCTCATGCTATTATAAATGCAGAATCTTTGTTTTACTGGATGGGAATTCTTGGGATTACAATTTCATTAGCATGAGTGACCAACATATTTCTATTGAATTGGTCAACAAATTGAAGTTAAAAAGCAATGTAACTTTTGTTTATGCTCATAATTTCGTTCAGCTCAGGTCTAGATTGTGGAAGAATTTACAAGAAGACGCGATTAATATCTATAGACCCTGGTTGGTTCTTGGGGACTTCAATTGTATCCGATGCCCATCAGAGAGAAAGGGATGTAATCCAGTGCCTTTTAGAAATCTATTTGAACTAGATGATATGTCTAACGTCACAGGCCTTAAGGAGATCAACATTAAAGGCTACGAATATTCATGGTGGTCTGGGCCTAATCGAAACATATTTTCTAAAATAGACAGGGTGTTTGCCAACCTAGACTGGATAAATTTGTATCAGGATCTATCAGCAGAATTCTTACCTCCCTCTGTGAGTGATCATAATGCAATTCTTGTCTCTCTTTCCCCCAAGCCGAGTGTTAAAAATAGACCTTTTAGATATATGAATCATTGGCCCCTTTGTGATCACTACTTTCCATTGGTTGAAAAATTATGGTCAGCTGATCAGAATGATCGTCCTCTTTTTCAAATATTGTTCATCCTCAAGAATATTAAAAAAGAGCTTAAGCTTTGGAGTACTGGCAAAAGCAACACTAAAAAAGAGGTTAATGTTCAGAGAGAAAACTGTTCTAGACTTCAAAAGATTCTGGAAACATCTAAAGATCACAATTTAGTTATGGAATTTCAAAATGCCAGAATCAAATTGGAGATGGCACTCAACAAAGAATTCCTGGACACCAAACAAAAGGCGAAATGTGATTGGTTGTTGAAGGGTGACGAGGCTTCCGCTTTCTTTTATGCTAAAATGTCTAGTAGAAGAAGCAGAAAATGTTTGACTAACATTTCAGTTGATGAGGCCATAAATTTTTATAAACAAGTTTTCAATCTTACTTTAACTAACCAGTTTCCAAAAATTATTTGCAAATCGATAATTTCTGAATATGGCGCGAACTTCCTGAATGAGGGTATTTCTTTGGAAGAAATTAAATTTGCTTTGTGGAATATTAAAGATTCGACTTCTCCAGGCCCAGACGGATTTAATTCAAAGTTTTTCAAAACTCATTGGTCTCTTTCGAAAGAGTTAATTTTTAAAGCTTTGAATGACGTCTTCCATAATGGTTCTATACTAAAAGAGTGGAATCACACTTTTTTACACTTGATTCCTAAAAAAGATCATGCCTCCAGAATCCAAGATTATAGACCGATTGCCTGTTGCAACACATTATATAAAGTTTTCACAAAGATTCTGTGTAATAGACTGGCTCCTTTTTTGGATAAGTTGGTATCCCCTAATCAGACGGCATTCATAAGAGGGAGATCTATAGGGGATGGAATTTTGTTTGCTCACGAAATTATTAGAGGTCTTGGAAGAAAGGATAATAAATACATGTGTATCAAGGTAGATTTGAAAAAGGCTTACGATTCGATTAACCGAGATTTTGTTATACACATATTATTAAGTTTGGGCTTCCCAGACAAATGGGTGAAAATTATTGGAAATATCATTACCACTCCAGTGTTTTCTATTATTGCTAATGGGGAATCGCATGGTTATTTCAAGAGTTCAAATGGCCTCAGACAAGGGGACCCTCTTTCCCCTATTCTATTTTGTTTGGTTATGGAATATTTTACGTTACTGATGGATGGCAAAGTCAGGGAAGGTCTCATTTCTCCTATTTCAGATTTTAATAACAAGTTAACTCACATCATTTATGCTGACGATATTATAATTTTCACTAAAGCAAGTGTTCTTAATGCTTCAGCCATTAGTGATGTTTTTCAAAGTATGAAGAGAGTAACCGGTTTGGAATTAAGCTGTGAGAAGTCCAATGTTTTCTTTGGAAAAGGGGTAACCAACAGTACTGATATTTGTTCTATTCTTAATATTCAACAATCAGTACTCCCAATAAGGTACTTGGGCATCCCTCTATCTAGTTCTAATTTGAAAGATAGGGATTGTGATCTACTGTTAGAGAAGATAAAGACAAGATTGGCAGGTTGGGAAACTAGAATGCTCAGTCTAGCTGGGAGACTAGAACTTATCAAATCTACCATTTACCATATCATTCAATTTTGGATGCAATGCTTTTGTCTCCCAAAAACCACGGTACATAAAATAAAGCATTTGATTCTTAATTTCCTTTGGAAAAGCCGTAGTAGTAAGATTCCCTGGGAAATTTTGTGCAAACAAAAAGAAGAAGGAGGTATGGGTCTGAGGAATTTAGAAGAGCTGAATCAAGCGTTATTTATTAAATTAATTTGGAAAATACTCAATGTTGAAGGAATTTGGGCAGATTTTTTAAAGCGAAAATATATTGGACATAAAAGCTTTTGGGATATCAATCCGAGACTGGACGACTCGGGAGTGTGGAAATATATTTTGAAGAACAGACAAGTAGCTTTGAAGTGCCTTTCTCTTAATATAAGTGATGGCAAAACTACGTCCCTCTGGTATGACCCATGGTTGAATGGAAGCTCCATTTTGGAACGAATTGGTTTAGATACGGCTTTTAGAACTGGAACAGAACATTTGACTCTTGATAGAATTGTAAAACAAGGAGAATGGAAGTGGGACGAGTTTAGTTTCCTTCGGCAGATTCATTCGGAGATTGAAGGTGTCAAGATTTATAAAGACAGAGAGCGGGATTTTTGGGCTTGGAAATGTTCCAAACACGGTCAATATCAGTTTAAACTAGTGTGGAACTCTATTAGGTCAAGTTTTGAAGTTAAATCCTGGTCGTCTTTAGTTTGGAACAAAATTCACGTTCCTAAAATGGCGGTTTGCCTCTTCAAAGCCATAAACGACTATTTGCTAACGAAAGAGCGATTAACATTCAAACAAATTGTCGTTGACCCCTTATGTGTTTTCTGTAATAATTACATTGAAAATATAGATCACCTCTTTTTCCAATGTAATTATACAGGAAAAGTCTGGTTATGGAGCTGTAAAAAATTTTTTAGCTCGCCGAAAAGTATGTTCTCATTTACACTAAGGGAAGACTTGCATAATATTGTATCTATCTCTAAATCAAGAAATCTCAACTCAGATCTGTTCCAATTATCTATCTCAGTTTGTATTTGGCACATATGGAAAGAAAGAAATGACAGGATATTTCTTAACAAATTTAATGACACTTCGCAGTTATGCTCAAAAATTTACCAGACAGTGAATATTAGAATGGTTAAATCAAAGCATTTTAAGCACATGAAAGGTACGTCAAACATAATAGCTAACAAATGGGGATTTACCTCGCTAAGCTAGTCAGGGTTTCTTCGGATTGATCATATGTATTGCTTCTCCTTGCTGCTTCCTTCTTGTAACTTGATTCAGGTTTTCTGCATCCTGTTTTATCTTTACATTCATCTTACATCTTTTTAATTTACATATTAATTAATTATTATCAAGCCTATTTGACCTAGTCTGTAAGCCTAAGAATGCAGGAACTTTTGCTGATCCGCTATCTCTTTAATTGGTGTCTCCATCTATTATAACATTTTTCGAGTTAGTTTCTCAGAAGTCAAAATTAACTTTAACATAGGAGAGTTAAAAACTTAGCTTGTGAAGTAGTTCTGAGAGGTCTGGTTTTTCTGTGGCTTCTCTTCAGAGGTGATTATCTTCTGAAGTACAAAGATTCAAACTTTTGGAAGACGTCTTGCGTCCTACAACCTAGAGATCTGTTGTTAGAATCCTTTCTAAGTTAAAAGGTTCAACCTTTACGGGATTTGGAAACTTATCTGGTGCTGCTTACTCTCGTGAAGGATCTGATACACGGAATAGAGTTTCCCTGGTTTGCTTCTTGCTTAGTCGTGGCATAGCTGAAGTTTTTGAAGGTGGCGCAAATTAACAAGATTTATTATGGACAAATTAGAAGCTTCAAAGGAATCAGCTCTACCGAGGACAATAGAAGCTATATCAAAAACTTATCTTGTTTAGTGTCGTCTCGAGATCTAATCTGTTAACTTTTTGTTTGAAGGCTGTTAAGAGTTTTTTCAGCATCCTTGACCTGGAATCATAAAAAACTCATTAGTCTGAAGTTTCAGGAACAAAGAAGAAGAATTTTTAGATAGTATACTTACTCAAGTGTTTCTGGAGGGATGGTAGTTCGAGTCTCAGCTGTTGTCTTTTGGAGAGTTCGCTGTGGTTTCGTCGTCTCGGAAGTAAAAGGAGGAGATTAGGTCTTTAATGGCAGCAGCCATTATTGTTTCTCGCGAAGCTTTTTTGGAAAGTATAGAGTTACGAAGAGAATGAAGTGTCGTATTGCCTTTTTCTCTCTCGAGATGTGTCTGGATCGTTCTGGAGGCTTCCAGTCTATGGGCCTGCTATTGGGTGTTGGGTTGGTTTAGTTTTTGGGCCCAACGTGTATATTTATGTATTGAGTACTTTGTATTGTCTTTTGTTTTGTATTTGGGCCGGTTATTGGCTTTTGTTCTTTTGTCTTGTTGGACTTGGTTTTATACTCTATAGAAAAGTTTGAACCCCTTTTCAAAAAAAAAAAACTTAAACATATTTCGACTTGTTTCGTAGGCTCGGACATCACAAAGGGCTTACCAAAAGGTTAATGAGCTTCGACGACAGACTGCACAACTGCAGGAGCAGGACCGCCTCCGAGCAGTGCAAATGGAGCAGTTGAACCAGTGTTTGGCCGAGTATATGGAGCGTCATGGAGCATTCCCTTCGTATGGTGGTTCCAGAGCCGATGATGAGTCATGAGGTACGATTTGCATTTTTTTTAAACTGGTGTAAATAAACATTGATTGATGGTGAGGTTGATTTATGGACATATGGTGTTTGACATTGATCTGTGTGGTTGATTTGGTGGTTGATTTGTGGAGTTAGGTATGTGGAGTTTGATGTTGGATGTTGGATGTATATATTGTACATTGATGTTGGATGTAAATATTACAGTTGGATGGGTGAGACTGATGATGGAAGGTTTGTTTTGTATTGATTGAATATGTTTGCGTTTGATATGATGATGTTTGAGTTTTATATTGATATTGATATTGATATTGATTTCAGCTTATATATCTGATTTATATATTGATTTTGATGAGTTGTGTTATATATTGGTATAAAAGTGATGCTTGGCTGTAGAAAAAAAAAGAAAATTTACCCAGATTTTCGACGGCTCACAGCGGCTTAATGGCTAATTTTTGCGATGGCTATCTGGGCGAAATTTGCGTCGACGAGCGACGGCTTATTGGAAAATTTCCATGCTACGTGATCGTCTTTTTTGTCGGAAAAGCCATCGCAATTCCTTCGTCAAAGCCGTCAGAAGTGGACGAAAGACGTGGTTCATATTCCAACGACATTTTCGACGGCTCGCGACGGCCGCCGACGGCTACGAGCCATCGAAAAATGCCCTTTCTCTTGTAGTGCATGCACTTAAATCTCGTCAATTATTATTTATGTTTTTCTAGTTTGATTCCATTTTGAGTTATACGACTAATTATATATTATTCTATAATTAATAATTTTTTGATGCAAATTAATTGAATCAATTACAATTAACGGGCTTATTCATTCAATAAAACATAATTAATTTAATATCAAAAATATGAAAATATTATATTATTTATTAATAATATCATCAACAACCAAACCAAGAAATAATCTTTTCCCTATTAAGTTTATATAAAAAAATTAATTACGAATTTAGGTTCAAACTAAAAGCGTAAAATTAGTCAAACTTAACATTATTTTGAAAATGAAACCATAAATGCTAAAACTTCACCACTTGGCCTTTAAACTTGTCAACTTGTTAATCATTTATTTATAGATCATGCAAAAATTATGGGTATTACTAAAGACAGTCATTCTGTTCTTATCTTACCATTTAAAAATTGTAATTCAAATATGCCCGTTTAAAAATTTACCTTTTTAACACCATAATGTTATTTCATCATTTAATAGTTAATTAATAGACGGTAAAACATAATTTTACAACTATAATTTATGTGCAATTTTTACCGAACATTAAAACTTTGCTAGTGAAATTAAACAACGTTCGATAGAACATTGTCATCGCTCACCAATTTCTACCAAAGTTTCTAAAGATATTTACTAACACTAATTTTATCCAAATATTCATCAATAACAACATTTTTTAAAACTGCATTTTGTGAATGCTATAAAAATTTAAAACGTAATAATTAAAAATTTTGAAACTTAGAAAATTCAAAAAAAATATACTATTTTCTTCTCTTTTACAAAACTATTTATACCGACGAAGAGATTCTTTAAAGCATATTCTCATGATTTTAGCTCATTGGTGATTGAGTGAATTGATTGCTAATACGTTTGATATTTTTTTCTAAAATTATGGAGGAAGATAAATTTAATTTATTCAGCTGTTTATTTGAAGAATATTGGAAAACTTTTAACAATAAATATATGTTTATGGTTCAAAGCACCATTAAGAGTATTATAAAGAACAATAAATAATTTTATTGGTGCTTTTTAAACATGGTATTAATGAGAGAAAATCAAGGTACATTCCAATAGTACCTAAATTATGAAATAACAATATATTATAGTACTCGTCGTATCAGCTTCGCTATATTATGTTTCCAAAAAACTTGACTCCTAAAATGTGCATCTTCCTGGTTTAGTGATCCCAACCACTTGAGCATGATCTTATTTTGTAAGAAAATGTGCAAATATTGTTAGAAAACCTACACAATATGATTAAGCGAAGTCATTCCTTAGAAAAAAATGTAATTAAGTAAAACCAAAATGAGTTTTATAGAATAAATAATGGTACTATATCTGAGCAAAGCACTTAATTTAATGTCTAGGTGTTCGAACCCATGACCTTTAGAACCTAAGCCTAAAAATCACACTACTTCCCACTTATGCTAGTGGTCCTTGATACTAAAATGTAATTTTGGTCCACTAAAAATAAAATGTTATGAAGAATTAATATGTTGTTGATCCTTCAATCAAAATAAAGTAAATATCATTAATTATCTTATCGGTCTAGATTCAAATTAAATAAAATTAGAAGCAATTAATTCCTTTTATCAGTTGAATGACAATATAGTTTGATATAATCATTTTAGTTTTAAATTTATTTCTTATAAACACTATAAACAAGTACATTTCTAATCCATAATTATCCATAAACATCTCTAAACCATAGAAATTTAAAATAACATAACATCAAGTGCACTTTGTAGGAAGAAAAAAATAGGCTAATTTGATTTAAACCCAAAAAGTTACTGAGTAGCTACCCACAAAACTGAAAAATGCATTATCCATTTTTTGTTGAGTATACCCATCTTAATGTTAAAATTTCTATTAGTACCATTCCCTAGTAAAAATCAAATCCATAAAAAATTGCTCCATAGAAAATAGTACTCCAAGAAATTCACGCAATAACATAAAACATGTTTTACCTCTTCTGCAAACTATGAATTTTCAAATTTAAAAAATCAAAACAGCATGAAATTCAAGTTTTACCTCTTTTGATTCCATTAGATTTGTATTATCTTAGTTACAGTCCATTGATTCAAGCAAAAGATTTGATAATCTTCTTAAAAATTTAATGTAGGATTTGTTGGATAAGAGGAATAAAAAAGGAAAATATGATAAGAGATAAGAGATGGATGAATGACATAAGGGTAATTTTGTCTACGAATTTTTTTAAAATTTAAGGGGGCTACCCAGCAATATCGTGTATTTAAATAGAATTGGCCAAAAAAAATTTCGTACGGTTTCATGAGGTCTCCAAAAAATGGTGATAGCCATGCATCGATAGAAAACAGGTGTTGCTTACGAATATTTCATAGTATATTAAATAAAACCAAAGATTAATTGAGATGCATGATATTAGATTTAATAAGTTTATCTTAGTAAGATTACATAAAACATTTAATAAGAATTACAAGTTTATAAAGCAAATATATGCAAATAATTATAAAAAATAGATGTTTTTTAACGGTAGCCAAAAATAAGCTAGTTGTACTTATATATATTTTCCTAGAACACGATATGAAATTTATTATTTGAATATTATTTTATCGTATATTTTCTTACAACTTGATTTTCATATATTCTTATTTTTTATAATGGAACAAAGATCAATTTTACCACTGATAAACTATAAAAAAATTGAAGATGTTTTGTATCTATGAATTAATAAAAAAGTTGTGCCCTATAAATAAAATAAGTAAAAGAAATTTCATAATCGTACGAAAAGAAAAAAAATTAAATGAAAGTGACATTGTATACAAAAGTTAAGACTGAAAAAAATAGTCCATTTTACCTAAAATAGATTTTACTAAACAAGTGAGATTTGATGGTACCAATATAGTAATAAATCTAACAACCTCCTCTAATAAAAGAAGGAAAATAAATTAATAAACATACTAACTACAACAAAAATAAGAAGAAAACAAAAGTATGGATGTAACATAATGTGGCAGGTTGTCCATTAATACATTACTAATTAATATAGTAAGAATTTACTTCTCCAACACTAATATTGTAACACAGTTAACTTCAAAGAAGTAATCTGTAGGAACATATCCTATAGCATGTAGTTTTAGTATCAAATACTAGATATTCATATGATGTGACATATAAATTTATATATTATAGGTTTTTTTAGAAATTTACTTTGGGAAATAAAAAGATTTTGTATGTAGTTTAACATTATCATAGTAAGAAAAATAATTCAAAAATTTATAATTTTTTTTAAGTTAATGGCAATTCATGTGATATATTGAAAATTTACTATCATGTAATATGCATACAAAATAAGTTTAGTTTTTTTTTATTTTAGTTCGCAGGTGGGCACAATGGAAAGGGGTGTCTAGTCCGGTAATAGACTTAGGTTCGAGTTCTGTCTTGCATACATTTCTTGTAAAAAATAATACCCGAGGATTATAGGTGTCATTAGTTGAAGTGGACAGACACAACTTAATTTCCTCTCAGAAGTTTACCGGCCGTCGGGTGTTTGACGAAGTGATTTGCACTTTGACAGGTGTTCGCTCTATTCTAGGTCTTCAGAAGTCACCGATCTCCTTGGGGAAGTTGGTAACCATGGGATGTAAGGTGACTATAAAGCAGGATAGCTTGAAGGTTTATAGGGGTGTGCTAATTTTAATGAAGGGTGGCATGGTCCGAAATATGTATCTATTGAAAGAACCACCATGCTTGGAGAGAATCTTGTGTTGGGGTAGATAATCCTTAAGCTTTGGATTCCACTAGAATTTAGCATCTTAGATTGGGTCATATTTCAGAGAAGGACTTGGATTTTCTTTTGTAGACAGAAGATGATCAAAGGAGAAAGCTTTGACAAGTTAGATTTCTACCGGGAGTGTGCGTTGGGAAAGCAGACGAATGTATTTTTTGGAGTTAGACTTAATATATAAAATAGATTACTTCCTTATATGGATATAGATGTCCAAGGAGCAGTAACTACTGCTTCCATTGGGGGAGCAAAGTATTTCATTTCCTTCGTTGATGATTTTTCTTGAAACGTTTGGGTGTATGTGATGAAGGCAAAATTAGAAAGTATTGAGAAATTTAAAGCTTGGAAGGTGCTAGTTGAGAACCAGTTTGGTTGCAAGTTGAAGGTGCTTAGGTTTGATAATGGCAGAGAGTTTATCTCTAAAGAGTTCATCGATTTCTTTAAGCAGCATGATATTCAGAGACATTTCACTACACCTTGTGATTCGCAATCCAATGGAATTGCTGAGAGGATGAATCAAAGTCTACTTGAGAAGCCCATTGTTTGAGATTGATTGCAAGCTTATCCAGGGGCTTTTTGGGCTGAAGCTTTGTCGACTACCGCCATATTATAAATCAAATTCCATACTCAGCCATAGATGGGAACATTCCAAAAGAAAAGTGGAGAGGTAAAGTAGTGTATCTTGGTTATGTTTGTATTTTTGGTTGTCTTATGTATGTGCACCATTCAGGTGACGATAAGTTGGAGACCAGAGCGTATAGGAGCATATTTATGGGATATATGGATGGAGTTAAAGGGTATCGCATCTTGAACTCTGTTAATAGGAAGACTGTACATTCCAAGCATGTTACATTTGATGAGTCTGCAATGGTCATGCCTAAGGAAGAGTTACCTACCGCATTAGTTGATTCTACAAAGCGTAAGGAGTTGGAAGTGGTTCCTACATTTCAGTCTAGTAGTATATTTGTAGCTATTGTTATGAAGACGCAGCTGATGAGACATCACAGAGCAGTTCATAGATACCTTCTAGTAGTGTTTGTGATGTACATGAAGCTAGAGGAAGTTCAGTTCGAGGTGGAGCTGAAAGGAGTTTAAACGATGTTATACCTACTCAAGCCAGTCGCAAAACTATTAGGCTGCCCGAGAGGCATAGAGAGTGGCAATATGCAAAACTCCGCATTTATGATCAGTTTGGTTATTTCCTGCATGTGGTTTATGATGAGCCATCTGACCTTGAAGAAGACATGAAGTCGAGTGATAGCTCGAAGTGGGTTTGCGGTATGAAAGAGGAGTTAGAGTCGTTGAAGAAGAACAAGACTTAGGATTTGGTACCACCTCCTCAGGGAAGTCGAACCATAGATTGCAAGTGGACGTTCAAGGTAAAGGACGATAAGAGATACAAGGTTAGACTTGTTGCAAAGGGATTTCAGGGAATGGAGTATGATGAGGTATTTGCTCCAGTAGTGAAACATACCTTCATCTGGATTTTGTTGCCATAGTTGCTACTGATGACTTAGAGTTGGAGCAACTAGATGTGAAGACCGCTTTCCGGCATGGAGACTTAGATGAGATCATCTATATGAAGTAGCCAGAAGGATCTTTATAGGATGGGAAGAAGGATTGGGTTCGTAAGATGAAGAAGTCTCTATATGGTTTGAAGCAGTCGCCTAGGCAATGGTACAAGAGGTTTGACTCTTTTAGGCTTACTTTTGGTTCTGATAGAAGCGTCATGCTTGCATTTATTTTAAGCATATGGATGATGGTAATTGGATATATTTACTCTTGTATGTGGACGATATGCTAGTTTCTTTCAAAAACAAAGCTGGAATTCACGGGTTAAAATTGAAGCTAAAGGCGGAATTCGAGATGAAAGACCTTAGAGAAGCAAAGAAAAATTTAGGGATGGAAATCCAAAGAGGGAGAAAGCTAAAGATGTAGAGATTGACAAGAAAGAATATATCCAGAAAGTGTTTACTCGGTTCAGCATGGAGAAGGCAAAGGCAATCGGTATTCCCATGCCTTTGCACGTTCAGCTTTCAAAGAAGGTATCTCCGATCTCAGACGAAGACAAAGCTTATATGGAGAAGGTATCTTATGCTAGTGCGGTTGGAAGCCTGATGTATGCTATGGTCTGCAAGAGTTCGGATATTAGGCAGGCAGTTGGTATGGTTAGCCATTACATGGCTAATTTGAGGAAACCGCATTGGAAAGCAGTGAAGTACATTTTGAGGTATCTTCGAGGAACAACATGTTATGGGCTTGATTTTGGCAGTAGAGATAGAGACAGCTTGGTTGGATTTTGTGATTCTAACTATGCCAAAGATAGAGATCGAAGGAAGTCAACCTCATGTTATGTGTTAACTCTTGCAGGGACAACTATTAGTTGGAGATTAAGGTTGCAGACGATAGTTGTTTTGTCTACTACAGAGGCTAAGCTGATAGTTGTTGTTGAAGCGGCTAAGGAGACATTCTACTTGAAGTGGCTGATGTGTGATTTTGGTTTCGTATATGATGGAGTTGTGGTGTGTTGTGATAGTCAAAGTGCAATTCACTTAGCTAAAAATCTGGCTTTCAGTTCGAGGATGAAGCATATAGATGTGAGAGAGTCCTTTCTTGTCTCAATGAATAAAGAGAAGCTGGTTCGTCTTCAGAAGGTTCACAATGAGGAGAATGCAACATATATGTTTACCAAGTCCTTACCTGCTGCAAAGTTCCAGACTTGCTCAAACTTCATTTTCTTATTGAGATGTTATGTGTCATATTATGGCATGGGGGGGAATGAGTTGGTAGATGAAGACATTTGTTTTCATTACGAAGATTGATAGGTCCTACATGGAGAGAATACTTTCAACACTTTGTTGACAGGTAGTGGCCTTGCCAGAGTTTGTTGACAAAGTGTAATAGCTAATGGTCATGTTGAAGCTCATTGGAAAAGTATCCATGGTGTCATGTCTGAGAGTTGCTTGGAGTATGAGGATGTGCGTGGAGTTAGTTGGCTTGCATAGACCTATGGTATCAAGGTGATGATTGTTATTTCGGTAATACAATATTTTCATAGTAAAGAAAATTTGAGAGATATTGAGTCAAAGTGGAATTGTGACTCAAATTTATTGTCTCTTTTAATACATTAAACAAGGCAAGAAATTATCTTAATTAGAAGGGGTTATTTTGAGAGGTTGAAGTAATCAATCAATTCCCTAATTATCTGATTAAAAATGATATTTTATCAGACGCTCGTATATTGGAGGAAACTGAAAATTAAGTAGATAAACATTTCCTATATGAATAGGAGAATTGAAGAGGTATTGATTTATTACTATAAATCATTTACTTCAACCCCAAGTAATAATCTCTATATAAAGGCAGTCGCCGTTTAGAGATTTGTACTAGTAGAATCCTTTCAAGTTGTATTTCTTCATATTCTTCTTCTTAGCCTCCATTATTAATCTTGTAATTTTCTTTTCTCAAAAAGTAATAAAATTCCCCCCCCTAAAGTGGATGTACACTATCTCGCAATGGTGGAACCACTATAGATCCTATATGCGATTTTTTTTTCTATTTGTGCATCTGTGATCTAGGATTGTCTATTTAGGTATTATTTTTCTGATACTTCTAACTCATCATCATGATCCTATTATTTCCACTGCGTTGGGGGTGTTAATCCAAATTTTCCCCAACAGCTTTAGTGAAAAACAATAGTTAATAACAAGGGGCATTTCACCAGAAGGACAAACTTTGCAGTCCAATTAGTTTATAGGACACATATTCAAAAAAATTACTTTCAAGGCCAAAGTCAGCAGAATAATTACTTTCAAGGACAAAGTCAACAGTCCAATTACTTTCAAGGACATAATTTCATAGGTTTTTAGGCCCTAGAAACTAATTATTTTATGTTTTGTCCTTGAAAATAATTATTTCAGTTGTGTGTCCTAGAAACTAATTCCACTTGCTAAAGAAGCCCTTATGGCTAATTTCCACTAATAACAACTTACTGAAAAATTAAATAGGCTGGAAAAAAATAGACTGCTATAAGTTAAGTTAAAAACAGAGTTTCAACATGTAAACTAGAAGAAGAAGAAAATGCGCTCTAAAAAATTTGAATAAACTGAAACTCGTAAATGAGTGACTGTAAATAGGCTGTGGCCGTCATAACAAAAAAATTCGTACAAAGTGGAGTTGAACACAGCTTCAACTAAATTATTCATCTGCAAAGAGCAGAATCATATAGATCATATAGAATTGACATGGAATAAACTTGACAGAGTATCGGCTATCATATCGGATAAAAAAATCGTTCTAAAAGGTAAATCAGTTTAAGGTTTCAAGGTTTGAAAAGTTGGGTAGCAGATATTTTCCAAATCTTTAGACGAACAAAAAATATAGACGAACATGTACCAAAATAAAATCTTCCTGTTAGGCGGTGACAATAATAATAATTAGTAAACTAAGAGTAAAAATATGAAAAAGGTCAACTAAATTACAAAATATTTGCTGTAGAACTGGAAACTACAAAATTATAATAGATACCAACTAATATTATCATGATCTTTTCAAAAGTTTAGCTCTTAGGTGTTGTAACTGTGTTAGCATAAACCATGTGTTAGCATAAACCACGTGAACTGGGAGAGCAAATCATGAAGTCAATATATATATATATGTATATATATGTGTATATATATATGTATACATATATATATGTATGTATGTATGTATATGTATGTATGTATGTATGTATGTGTGTTAAGAATTGAAGAATGTGATTGAATTGAGGGAAAATGAATTGTTGTAATTTGAAGTGAATGGAAAATTTCTTTATTGTTAGCATAAACCATGTGTTAGCATAAACCACGTGAACTGGGAGAGAAAATCATGAAGTCAATATATACATATGTATATATATATATGTGTGTGTGTGTATATGTATGTATGTATGTATGTATGTATGTATGTGTGTGTGTGTGTTAAGAATTGAAGAATGTGATTAAATTAAGGGAAAATGAATTGTTGTAATTTGAAGTGAATGGAAAATTTCTTTATTGTAATGAAAATGCAAAACTAATATCTCTGGTACATGTTACAGCTTCTATTTATAATAGGATACAGCCATTTGGGCTGAGATAATATGTGCGGCTGAACATACAACACATCCGCACCATATAACAATAGAAAGGAGGTGATCGGGTTATTCACTATTTCATTTCCAATACTCCCCTCAAACCGATATTAGGGTTAGGATATGGTAATCCCCAAATTGCTTTGCTGCTTTGATTTCGCTTCTAATTCCATCTCTTTGAAAGGGATTTCTGATTTGCGAGTGTTCCATAACTTGATTCCTTAGTAGATCTCAGCTTCTTTATAGTTAAGTTCGCGGCTTTGCCGCGATTCTTATGTAGAGATGATTTTAGCTTTTGAGCTTCGGTACATTCAGTAGCTTCTCTTGTATTTGCTTGAATCTCTCTTGCTCTCAAATCATTTCGGAATCTGATGAAGTTTCAAGTTGATAATGCCTTTGTAAGTACATTGGCACGCTGGTAAGGTGCAGGTATGTGGTTAACTTGTAGCTTCCCTTTTAGAACTTGCTCACAAACAAAGTAGAGCTCGATCTCTATGTGTTTTGTTTTCGAATGTTGAATAGGATTTGCTAGCATGTAAACCGTGTTTTGATTGTCGCACCATAATGTCAGTTTGCTCTATGTTTTGATGTTTAATTCACTTAAAAGTGATTGTATCCATATTATTTCTACTATTGTACTTTCCACACTTCTGTATTCAGCTTCAATGCTGGATCTGGAGATGGTTGATTGTTTCTTTGGGCAACATGATATAGGATTGTCACCAACATATATGCAGTATCCAGTTACTAACTTCCTATCATTTAGATCAGTAGCCCAATCAGCATCAGAGTAACTAGTTATATTGCGATTGTTGCATTCTTTTAACAGTAATCCATAATTTGTTGTTCCCATTAAGTATCTCAGTGTCCTTTTTACTGCCTTCTAATGATTATCCAGTGGTTCCTGCATGAATTGACAAACTTTATTAACACTAAATGATATATTTGGTCTATTAATTGTTGCATACTGTAAAGCACGAACAACACTTTTGTATTGTTTGGTGTTAGTTATGGGTTCTCCCTTGTTTTTGGTCAATTGTTGATTGATTATCATGGGGTCGTTGTGGCTTTGCATTATCCATCTTAGTCTTGATCAACATCCCTGAAATATATTTCTTTTAGCTTAAAAGCATTTCTGAATTTGAATTTTTTTTTGACTTTTATGCCCAGAAAACAGCTTAAATCCCCAAGATCCTTAATTGAAAACTGCTCATCTAGATAATGAGTGAGCTTGTTGATTACAGTTTCATCATCCCTTGTAATAATTAAATCATCAACATATACTAAAATATATACACCTGATTTTTTGTTGAGTTTGATGAATAAAAAGTATTTGATTTGGTAGATTGATAACCCAAAGTAGTTAAAGTGATTTTCAGTCTATCAAACCACACTTTTAGTGTTTGTTTAAGGCCATATATGGCCTTATTTAGTTTGCACACAAGATTCATATTTTGCTTGTATCCTTGTGGTTGCTCCATGAATATTTCTTCCTGCAAAATGCCATTTAGAAAAGCATTATTGACATTTAGCTGCCTAATTCTCCAATGTTTATGCAAGACAATGGTTAAAACTATTCTTAAGGTTGCTGGTTTGGCCGCTGTAGAAAATTTCTCATTGAAATTAAACCCATATTGCTGAGTGTATCCCTTAGCCACCAGTCTAGCCTTGTATCTGACTACTGTTCCATCTAGATTTTTCTTTACTTTATATGTCCACATGCATCTAACTATGTTTTTATTATCTGGTGGACGCACCAGACTCCATGTTTTGTTCCTTATGAGAGCATTATATTCCTCATCCATTGCTGCTTTCTAGTTTTTGTCCTTTGCAGTTTGCTCAAATTTTTCAGGCTCTTCTGAAATAGTTATTGTAGTGTACAACTTTGGTTTGAAAATCCCACTTCTTGCTCTTATGATCATGGATGACCTGCTCTTGCTTGTGGTTGTACTTATTCATTTGTCTGATTATTGTTATTTCCTGATTGAGCTTCTTGACTATCCGAATTTTCCTCACTAACTTGTTGTGTTTGTTCATTTGAAAATGCAGGAGATTGATTGAGATAGTTGGGCAGTTTTGATGATTCATGACCTGGTTGATCTGACATTGTGAGTTGAGAATCATTAGTTCCAGCGGTCCTTTCAGTCTCCTTTGTTTGCAATTCATCAGTGTACACTGATAAGTGAGGTATGAACACCTTTGGATTATATATCTTTTTGGTTGTCCTTATATCTGTATTGCTAAAAGGGAATACATGCTGATTAAATACAACATGTCTACTCATAAATATTTTTTCACTATCATCAAGACATTTATATCCCTTTAATTTATTCCATACCCTAAAAATGTGCATGGCTTTGATCTGAAGTTCAATTTGTTGGTATTATATGGTCTTAAGTAGGGAAAACATAGACATCCAAAAGTTCTCTAGTGTTGATAATCAGGCTTAAATCCATATAACTTTTCTATAGGACATATTCCTTTGAGAACTTCTGTTGGCAATCTATGAATTAGATATACAGTTGTGCTAAGTGAATCATGCCAAAAATTTAATGGTAAAGATGCATGAGCTAACAATGTAAGGCCTGATTCAACTATGTGTCTACGTTTTTTCTCAATTAAATCATTTTGTTCAGATGTATAGGGACATGTAGTTCTATGAACTATTCCATTTTTAGTGAAAAGAATACTATGCCATAAAGTGAATCAGACAATAATGATCACACAACGTAAGATAGATTTTCTGTTATCCCACTTTTTCACCCAACACATGAAAAAACCATCTGTTGTTTGAAGAGCCCTATCTTTCATTTTTTATCTGAATAACCTGTGAAATCTCTACGAACATGCTTGTTATTCAGACAACATTTTATCTGTCGTCTGATTTAAGTTATCAAAATTTATAGTTTTGGCTTCAACTTTTCCCTCTCAATTATTTAGTGGTCGCCTTTTATTTTGTTTCCCCCTTTATATTTTTGTTCTCCTCTTTTTATTTTTGTTCAGTCCATATCTCGATATAATCAAATGGTCGTCTCCTTCTCATCTTCAACTTAGAATTTTATGAAATTGAAGTTGTCCCCTTCTCATCTTCTCGTCTTCGTACAAATCTGATACTCTCTCTCTCTCAACTTTAGGTTTTATGAAATTGAAGCCGGCTCTTTGTCAAGCATTCTTCGATTGATATTGGTATGATTTTTCCCCTCTTGATTTATATTGTTCTCGACTTCGATTATCCTGCCAATGATGAATTATATAGGAATTAATTTCCTATATTTTCGTATATACGTTGAGATTTGAATTTCAAAGTGGTTGCTTAGCCGTCTGATTCCTTTTCGATTTATGCCCCCTTTCGATTTTGTACCGATCTCACTACAAGAAATTTGATTTTTAGTGGCGCACAAAAAACGCTACAAAAAGTTTTGGTGACGTTTTGATAAATGCCGCTAGAAAACATGCGACTAAAAATCCATGATTTTTTGTTGCATTTATTTTAACGCCACTATAAATGAATTTTTGGCAGCGTTTTTAAACGTTACTAAAGATCTTTTTTACAGCGTTTAAGAAACGCCACCGAAAAGGTGCCGTTTACTATCTTATTTTTTTGTTGCCCTTATTATTATTTTTTGCAGCGTTTTTTGAACGCCACGGAGATTATCTGAGTTACTATAATTGCTGATTCTGTAGCGCTTTTTAAACGCTACAAAAAAATATTGCCACCGTATGTTTCGATTTTATTGCCAGCTGTTCCACGACTACATCTGATTTCGCCTCCAATTCAATCACTTCAAAACTTATACAATAACGAAATATATAAACACATACACATTCAAAAATAACACATTCAATGAACCACAATAACACAAACAAAAGCAATTACATAATCACCACTATATCATAACATTAGTGTCAAGACAAAAGGTTAACCATACGTTTACACAACCAAACTACCATAAACAGTTTCATAATAGTACATGCAGCTAAAGTAGTGCTGCTACCATACATACTAGTTTCATAATAGTTTCATAACAGTTTTAATCAACCTAACTACATACATGTGCTGCTACCATACCAAAAACCAGTGCTGCTGCTTGAATTCTTCACAAACGTTTATCTACCTGTAAACAATAATAATCATGTTACTAAATATTTGTGAGGTGAAGGTATCAAAGATCAAAAATGGACAAATATAGAAGTCCTTAGACTATAATACTTCAAACAAATATGCCTCTGCGCATTAACCACTGATGTGAGCACATTGTAATCGTCCAACAACTTTTACATCATATTTGTGAAGTCAGTGCACTAGACTTGCACATTAGCAAATGAACTTATGACAAAGATAAATGTCTTTATAATGTGGCAGATTGTGACCATTCAGTGCTTAAGTGTAGAATGATATTTAACTAACTACTAGGGGTTTAGATATGTTAAAGAATGAACGTGTGTTCGCCTTAGTTGTAGCGAGCAACGCGACCCTGTTGGCTCATAACACCTATAGTTGGGGCAATGTAGTTTCACTGTGTTGGTGGATGTTGAATACAAGCTGGTAGTTAATTTACCCAAGTATTGCATTATTGCTAGAACAATATGTTGTTGATAATGTGATAGCTTATCAGGCTACGCAGTGAGTACACTGAAGGTGTTAAAACTGGTTCTGTAACATCAACTAGGGATATACTTTTCTATCAAAGTTGTACCAGGCTCCAGTAACCTTTATTAGTACACGGTGAATGTGTTAAAATTGGTTATATAAATTCAACACTTCAGCCACACAAACTCTGTTCCATCCACTATCAACAGCCACACAAACTCTAGCTCTACACTAATATTTATTGAGTAATATAACTAATTTTTATAGTCGATTATCTAGGAATATTGTTAGGGTATTAGAATCAAAGTTTGAAAACATTTATGATGAACAAGTTATATACCTTTCAGTTTGTTTTCAGAATGATTTTTTCCGTTGGCCAAGCTATGGGAACGCCAAGTGCATCTTCCATGCACGTCAACGCCGATGTTGGTCTCCATAGCTCTGCATTTGCATCTCTCATAATATCAACCCAAACTTTTACAGCATTAAGTCCCAATATACGACTATGGACCATCGTTATCGGATCAGTTGATGCAACAGTTCCTTCGGCCACTACGTTTGTTCCACCCAAATCGATCAACTGGCATTTGCTATCTTTTGTCAACTTTGCAATTGGCTGGAAAAAATGAGATTATTATGCAGAATATATACATACACATAATAAATAAACTTTCATACACAGGTAATTTCTTCAATTTTGAAAATTAATATTTACATGCTCTGATTTCTTCATGACCAAGGGTGTAGATTTCATGGGAGAAGTCGCATAATTTACACTGTCATTTGCATTTTCTTTATCAACTTCAACTTTTGATTTTGGCCATGCTACTTTCCTACCAACTGCATCTCCAATGCATGACATATCACATGTGGGTCGCCACAAATAAGCATCTTTATTTATTACTTTGTCGACCGAAATCACAACGGCAGACGGACCGAGCGGAATACCATTAACAACATATTGTGGCTCTCTGGAGTAGACTCTTCCTTCGGCAACTACCCCTTCACCCTCATTCCAACCATAAATCTTGCATTTGTCGTCTTGGACAGTGCTGTTACTCTAAAAATGAGAAGTGTAATTTTAACAAACAAATAAATATAAAGATGGTTTATTTTAACAAACAAATAAATTTCTACTTAGCAAATTACTTAGCAAATCATTCACAGGTTATAAAATGAGAAGTGTAATTTTAACAAACAAATAAATATAAAGATGGTTTATTTTAGCAAACAAATAAATTTCTACTTAGCAAATTACTTAGCAATTCATTCACAGGTTATAAAATGAGAAGTGTAATTCCAACCATAATATTGTGGACAGTGCTGTTAATATAAAAAAATTATTCAAATTTTTATTAAGATTTTAACAAACAAATAAATATACAAATGGATTAATTTGGGGTACTAATATCTAAAAACTAAAACTTTAGTATGTTTCAATGAGAAGTGTAATTCAACAGTTTAGTATGAGAAGCGTAAAATTTACCGTACAGACGTCGTTCAAATTTACTCGCAGCACCATCTTAATGCAAGTTGATGGCCAAGCTACTACCTTATTCAAAGCGTCTGGTAATACTGCCATTTTAGGTGTAGGCCTCCATAAATAAGTATCTAGTTTGTCCACAATATCTACAATAACGCTCACAGCATTTGGTCCAAGACGAATGCCATTGAAAACCGCAGTTGGGTCCCTGGACAACACCCTCCCATTGGCAACAACTTCACAGTTTCCATCCCAATTCAACATCGAACATACATCATCATTGCTCTGCAATTCTTCAACCAAAAATTATAGCAATCACTGGATCAAAATTTAAAATCTAAATGTTATTTCTTGAGTAATATAATTATTATTTTTACCAATTCAGATGTGCTCCTTTTCGAACTTTCTACACCCTGCAACAAAGCTCTAATATCAGGATATTGTAATCTTAAAAGCACTCAATTAAATGTAATGTAGGCGTTTAATTGACTATCGAAAACTACTAAATGGACTTTGATCAGTTAATGTATTTTACAGCTATAAATGATGGGATGAAATTAATATGGCTACCGAAACCTGCAGCATACTCTTCATTTCTGCTATTTCCTCTCGACACTGCGATACTTGTTTATCTTTGGACTGGGCCACAGCTAGCTTGGTTAAAGTGCAACCCCTTCCCAATGCCCTTAACCGTCCTGGTTTATCTTGTCCGAGTACATGTACAAGAGCATCTCCACTGACATTCTGTGACGAACTGGAATGTGATAGGCTACCAATTTTTTTAATCTCCTCCTACATAAATAAATACAAATAGATAATGTACAATGGTAAAATTATCGTAGTTTCGGACAATTTTTTATATACAGATAAAATAAAAAAAACTTACAATAGCATTTCCAGCTTCCGCGGTCACCGGTTCACCATTTTTTTTATGTGAGATTTAATCCAAACATCAGCTCTAGTTATGGACGATGGACTTGGACTTTCTTTTTTCTAAATTTAGGATAACATTAAATAGAAAACCGGACAGGTATAAAATAATATTAAATAAAGCTATACTTAATTAACTAACCATGTCTTCGGTCAATCTAGCCATTCCCTTACGACCAGTTGTGTGTGGAAGTTGTTTATCCCTAAGGGCCGAATATTTCTCACTTCGTTTCTGTAAAATAGAAAGATATATTGTTGATATATTGTTATAGGATAATGGCAGCTTCGTTGTTTGAGAAAGTGAAGAGTGACAGAGAGAAGTTGATATATTGTTATAGGATAATGGCAGCTTGGTTGAGGAAGTGAAGAGTGACAGAGAGAAATTGTTTGAAAAGTGTTTGATAAAGGCAATGTAAAGAAGAAACATGGATATTTTGTTTTGTAAATAGAGAACAAAAACATGGATATTCAATGTATCAGAAACTAAAAGACAAATGAAATAAAACAGTGAACATAATATCAAGTGAAAACAGTGAGCACAAGAAACAGATATGTAAAAATGAAAACTAAAATCTAAGATGCAATGCAATTTTTTTTTGTTTTATTTTTGTTTTTGGGTATATGCAATGCAAGCTTGTTGAGGTATGAAATGCAACAGCAATGTAAAACAGAAAACGAAACGCAAAAGCCAGGAAATGAAATGTAATAGCAAACTAGTTGAAAATTCCAATGCAAGATGAAAACAAATCCAATAATTTTTTTAATGCAAGATAACACAGCACAAAACCAAACACACAACACTAAACTGAACTAAATTCAAGTGAACAAGAAATGTGTACGGAATGAACAAAGTTAAAATGGAAAGTGTTGAGTTGACATGCACACAAGAACAAAGAACAAAAATGCACAGTGAACATAAATGCAAAACAAATGAAACGCAGAATGTTTTCTTTTTTTTTAGACTAAAACAAAAACCATATGTGTTATTGGATAATAAAGTTGTTCTTTTGAAAATGATAATCAACTCTGCTGTGCAAATAACCATATGTGTTATTGGATACCAATCATTAACTTTTAAAGTGTTCTAGCAAATAAAATAGTGAATAGTGTTACCTTAAACTCCGGACTTGTTTTCGCCTTCACAAACCTTCTCCATTCGTTCATGCTTTTGATGTTGGTAGGTTTCAGTTTTAGTCTTTCCTCTTCGTTCTCCGCTTTATTTAATTTTCGAACCAATTTACTTTTTGACGATCTCCAAATTACTCCCATTTGTTGAAATACAGCTTTTCTTTGCCAATCCTCTTCCATTTTAAATCTAATCTGCAACAATACATGAAAACATGATATTAAAATCAAACAACAGCCATATGTATGCATCAAACAATTTTTTTCAGCCATAACTATAATACGTGATGTAACAATGTAGCAATGTAGCAACTTGCAAACAGATGTATAAACAACAAAAACAATTTTTAACTCATACCTGAATCGATTGCCACAAAACAACTTTTAACTCATTACTTAGATTCCTCCAATCATCAAGTGTGTATGGAACCAGCTCCCGCACAAGCGGTCCAAGAAAAGAGGATAAATGTACTGACCCTTTCCCTATTGGTATACCTATATCATTGAACTCAACTTCAATTCGATCCTGACTGCTTAACGGGAGTCTTTTTGCTTTTGCTGGACCTCTACCGCCTCTTTTCCAAGATGTAATTCTGGATTCAGCTTCACTTGCTCTCCCAATTTCTCCCTCAGCATCATCAGTTTGTTCAGGAAGGATTTCATTTTCTGAGCGAAGTCCTTCTTCATTTCGGTTGGAGGGGGTAACAGGTGGCTCTTGTTCTTTGTCTTCATTGCAAACAATGGCTTGCTTCTTAGCGTTGACTGTTGGTTCTTCACTGTCGGTGCAAGCACCAGCTGGAATCTTAACCTTTTTCTTTGGATTATACTTCCACTTTGACTTATACTTCTGAGATTCCTCATCAGCCTTTCTCTGGTTGCGAGTACGTACAAAGCTTGAATGCATCTTTTTTCTGCAACTGAAACAAAAACAGTAACTTATTTTGAGAATACTTCATATAAAGGACAGTTAACAGTATCTATTATGTAACCTTGAATACAATAGTTATTAATACATGTATATGAACTCTGTAATGTAAACTCTGTAAATAATCACATTAATACTTAATAATGGAATAATCAAAACATATAATTTCTGTAAATGTATATTAATATGTTTTCTATGCTTGCATTTACAAATGAAGGCACCTAACATCTAATTAAAAAAAGCACAACACACTCAACAAAATTTGCAACCTCTCACAAACACAAAACATAGCAATGCTAACTCACACACAACTCACACAAGCACACAGTACACAACATATTCACAAACCCAACTCACCCTACAGACAGTCAGACAACCCTCACAAACACAGTACACACAAACACATATGTAGACTAACTACCCACTTACCTTATCAGTCACTATCCTCTGGTTGTCACTCACTGTCTTCTGTGTTCCGATTCTTTAATATTATTTATCTGTTAATATGGAGCAAATACTTGGTACTTTAAGCAATACCATGCTCAAATATTTGTTTTATATAGTAGATAAATGTTGTGTAAAAAAAGATATTATTAATATGCACCTTATGTAAATGAAAATATTCCAAAGTTGATAAATTGTATTACATAAACAGTTTTACAGTGCCTTGTGTAAATGTACAAGGAGAAGGGAATCATTCTTGAATGTGATTCTAAATGTTAGAATGATGTGAAAAGGAGACTTGAGATGGAATGAACAAATTTAATGATGCATGCTAGAGTAGAAATGAAGATCCTCAATCAGAAGCTGACCATACATCTTCAAATGACATATATGTTAGGTTTAATGCTAGGTTTTGATTCTTGAGTAGTAGACAGAACAAAGGTGTTAAATGTCAAAGCTGTCATGAAACAAGGAAAAGAAACTACTTGATTGTAATACATTTTTCAAATGATAGTACAACAAATTTTATAATCTACTCAAGTAGAACATATAATCTACTCAAGTATGCCTTCGCAATCCTCTCTAACATAACTAACATCTACATCATCCATTTCGGTTATTTCGTTATCTTCCATGACTTGGATATCTTCCTCGATGCAATCGTGATCCTCTAAATCATTAAAACTTCTTGATGGTGCTTTCATTACAACATACCAATTAGAAACATCATTCTCTCTTGAATAAAATACTTGTCTTGCTTGAGATGCAAGTATGTATGGATCTCATGAAAACGATGCTTGCTGTAAATTAACAAGAGTGAACCCATCATCATCAACTTTTACTCCATTTCCTTTATACGCCCAACGACACTTAAAAAATGGAATATAAAACGTATGATAATCTAATAAAATTATATCTGTCAATATTCCATAGTAAGTGACCACATCAACCACTTGGGAAATATCTTTTGCACTTGCTCTACACATAGTAGTCGCATCAAAAGTCACCCCACAATTATGAGTTTCTCTCCCTACATCTTTTATATGAAAACGTTGCTCATTGATGATATATCCGTTGTAAGACATGGCATCATCCTTCGGATCAAAAGCAATCCATCTTAACATGTCATAATGATCCTTGGAGGTAATAGGTATCTACAACAAATTTTATTTAGCATGTATATTTTGTATGTGTTTCCCAAAGTAAGGTCGCATTTTTTGTCATGCGTGGGTCTGACTTTTCTAATTCCTCCAAATGCAAACTAGTATTGAATAATTGATTATAAGTTATATATAGCATTACGAACACATCAAAATAATTAAAACAATATAACATACACTTACTCTATAAATGGTTCCACCACAGTCATATTCATTAACACGGCTAAATGAGAACTTTCTTTGTCATTAACTGACAGTTTAACTGTCTTGGATATTGAAATCGGACGTCCCTCGAGTATTACACTGCTTTCATAATCTTCATTTCGAGCTTCTTTCTCCTCTATATGTCCTGATTTTTTCAAAAATTCATCGAAAAACATCATGGATTCTTTTGCAAGATAGGATTCTACAATACATCCCTCTGGTCATGCATAGTTTCTGACATAGTCTTTAAGTGTCTTCATGTATCTTTCGAATGGGTACATCCAACGAAAATGAACCGGTCCACACATTAGTGCTTCTTTTCCAAGATGAATGGATAAATGTACCATTATATCAAAAAAAGATGGTGGGAAATATTTTTCAAGCTCACATAAAACTTCAATAATCTCAACATTGATTTGTTCTACCTTCTCTCTATCAAGAACACGTTGACATAATTTGTTGAAAAAAGAACATAAGAAAATTATTGTTTTTCTTGCCTTCTTTGCCATTAATCCTCTCGATGCTACTGGCAATAACTGTTGCATTAATACATGGTAATCATGTGACTTCAATCCGCTAATTTTGCAATCCTGCAACAAAATCCGATTTTTCAAATTTGAACAGTAGCCATCTGGTCCTTTGAAATCGTACAATCTTTTGCAAAATATTTTTCTCTCGGATTTTGACAACATATATGGAGCCGGTGGAAGATATGTTTTATTCCCACGAGGTTGTGCATGAAGCTCACTTCGAATTCCCCAATCCTCTAAATCCTTTCTACAGTTGGTTCCATCTTTTGATTTATTACCATGCAACATCGTGCCCAATAGGCTTTCACCAATGTTTTTCTCCATATGCATCACATCTATATTGTGACGTAATGGAAGCTCCTGCGAAAACCAAAACTATAACGCATTATTGGGTTTTTCTTCTATTAAAACAATGAAAAATAAATAAACTAACCACTAACCTTCCAATAAGGCAAATCAAAGAAAATTGATCTTTTTTCCACCTCGATAGCTCCATTTTTGTAGAATCGTTAGTATTATCATCTTCATCTTCTGTATCATAAACACACTTTCTCTTCTTACTTTTCTCTTCTTTTTCTTTTCCAAAATCATTTGGATAATCCTTCAACAATGCATGAATGTTTCTCCCAGTTAGTATTCTAGGAGCACTACCTTTCTCTATGGTGTTATCAAACAATGCCTTTTGTTTCCTCCGTGAATCTGAAGCAGGTAGAAATCTTCTATGACCCATGTAGACGCTCTTTCGACTATGATTCAACCAACAAGAATGGGTATTGACACCACATAATGGGCAAGCTTTTCCCCCCTTCACATGACATCCAGCAAGATTTCCATAAGCTGGAAAATCGTTAATCGTCCATAGCAAAATTGCATTCAGTTTAAACAAAGTTTTACTAAATGCATCATAAGTATCAACTCCATTACACCACAAATGATGCAAGTCTTCCACCAAAGGCGCCAAATATACATCAATATCATTCCCGGGTTGCTTTGGGCCTAGAATAAGTATAGTTAACATAATATTTTCCTTCTTCATACACAACATAGGCGAGAGATTGTATGTCACAAGCATCACCGGCCAGCAACTATATTTCAAACTCAACATGGAAAATGGATTGAATCCATCTGTAGCAAGACCAAGCCTAAGATTGCGTGGATCAGATGAAAAAGATTTATACTTTTCATCCACCATTTTCCATGTCGTAGAATCCATGGGATGACGCATTTTTCCATCGTTGCTTGTATTATTAAAATGCCATCTTAAATCTTCTGCCATCTTTTGAGATCTATACATTCTTTTAAATCTCGGAATTATTGGAAAGTATCTCAATACTTTAACTGGAATACCTTGTATAACCTCTTCAGTATCTTGATTTTTCTTCCATCTTGAAGAACCACATTTTGGACAACTTTCTAAATCTTTGTATTCTTTTCTATAAAGGCAACAGTCATTCTCACAAGCATGTATCTTTTCAAAACCCATATCGAATGCTCTAAGAAATTTCTTTAATTCATATAAGTTTTTGGGAAGCACGTTATCCTTCGGCAGAAATAAATGTTGCACAGTTAAAAGCTTATCAAACCCACTATCAGACAAGCCAGTCTCACATTTAAGATTATAAAAGACGGTGATAGCAGATAATTTTGTGTGATTTATGCAAACAGGATATAATGGAGTTTCTGCATCTTCCAAGTTCTTGAGTAACTCATCCTCTTTTCTTTGAGAATTAACATTATCTTTATCATCATCAAAAAAATCTTGATTCAAAAAATCTTCATCTTCATAGTGAATCATCTTGAATAGATCATATACATCAATTGTATTTGTTTTCTTCTCTACATTTATCTCTTCACCATGGTTAAACCATACACCACCCATGTATTTAGGATCCATTCCTTTTATAATTAAATGTTCAACGATGATTTGTTCATCATGACGACTAAGATTCCGACAATCCTTGCAAGGGCATAAAAAAATTTCTACACTTCTTGCATTCCTCTTTGCAGCATTCACAAAATTCATTGCTCCTTGTCGGTACTCTATACTAGTTCTATGAAAAAAGTAAAACAAATAAAAAAATTGAGCTTTAATATTAGATTATATGTTATAATTCTCAAAATACATATTAAGTTAATCATGGTTTTATCACCTGCTTAAAAAAATCCAGTCTTTTTCCATTTTCGACATATGAAGGCAAATAAGTTTCCAATCTTTGACGTATAAATTGGTTATCTGTTGTAATCAAAAAAATAACTAAACGTTGAAGTTATTACCCAAAAAAACATCCAAGCATCTTATAAATAATGCACTATCTGGAACATTGGTAACACGCCCATAGTAAGGATAATAAACTACAATAAACCACATAAAATGAATAATAACAGAGATAGCATGTGCTGCAGTGAATGAAATAACAGAGATAGTTTTTATCTTTAAAATGTTTAAAAATCAAAATATTATCTTTCAAATTTCTAGTCTGAAACTAAGAAAATATTTCAAGCTCATGAAAATAATAATGAAATAGTAGAATATCACATCAGCAAGTGTATTTTATAATTCGGTAATACATTTTTCATCAGCAAGTATAGTGTAGATTAGCACTTGATAGGCAAGAAAATTCTTTTTGTTGCAAAATAAATGTTAATTTTGGACGGAATGCGCTTGTATGGGAACAAATGCAATGAATAAAAGCAGTTTGAACAATCTAGATATTTCAAGCAGCCTACGGCAACAACAATTTGAATACTTAACAAATTTGTGTAAGAATGATACCAAACTAAAGTTGATTAAAATTACTGAGAGTTTGCTGTTACTGCAAAATATATATGGACACATCCTTTATTTTTATTTCAAAAATACCAAAGATGTTAGTATGAATTTTATAAGTGTGTGTTAACATTGGTTGCTTGTATTATTAGTTGTTGCATCCATATAGCTCTACTTGTCCATCACTAAGGTCCACATTACAAAGACAACCACTACTAAGGTCTACTTGACAGTATCATTTTATTTCTTTTTGCATTAAAAATTGTTCTCCTAGCCATGTTGAACGATTTATTTTAAGAACTAAGCAAGAAAAGCTTTCATGAGTGAAAGTAAATCTTGGCATTGAAGTTTATGAAAGTACCTATAACTTTTGAGGAACTGAAATGGTGTACAAGGTCCAAACTGTGAATGAATATATGGTAATACATATTTGTATTTGTTATTTCCTTGTAAAATAAAAGGCAGACAAATTGCTTTCTTTATTAAGTAGTATTGTATCATTTCTATCAAATTTACTATTTGTAGAACCAGAAAAACACATGTTTCCAACCAGTAATAGATTGCTCATCCAGTTTCGTTAACTAATAAATCACAATGCAAACAATCATAAAATAACTGAGCTACCCTTGCAGTAATGACGTCAGTAATCACAAAATAACCGAGATACCCTTGCAGTAATTACAATGCAAACAATCACAAAATTTCTTTAACATGGCAGTAAAAATTCTATTTTTTATTGAAAATATCAAAACAATACACCGTACAATTACATTCTAAGATGTAATCACAAACAATCACAAAATAAAACCTACAGTAATCACAAACAATCACAAAATAACTTGCAATATAATCTATAATAACTTGCACTATCAATAGAATAGTAAACATAACGAACAACCAGAAATAATCACAAACAATTTTATGCGCAAGCTTTAATCACAATTAGAAAATCGATTTATAAAATTCAACCTAAATGTACCTATTTAGGGCACCACGAGGAGAAAATCGTGCTGGAGAGCTACCACGATGATGTGGAGAGGAGTAGATGCGACGATGAGAATAAACGACGATGTGGAGATGAGTGATGTGGAGAGGAATGGTTGAATCAAAAAGCGATTTGGGAAATTATTTTGAAGCGATTTGGGAAATTTTGTTCCTTAGGTTTACAAAATTTATAAGTGTTAGATAATTTAATGATAGGGAATGTACTGGTTACGTTTATTAGACTTAAGCGGAAAGATTTTGGTAAGGCGCGAAAGGTAAAATAATTTTTGCCGCGTTTTGACTATAGGGTGAAATGTTTTTAGTTGCATTCACAAATAAATGCCACCAATTTATGCAACCAAAGGCTAGTTTTCTTATAGTGTCTCGGCTTGATTTGCTTGTGATGATTTGGGTGTTTATGTGACAACGAACAAAACTTGGCTGAAGTGCACTGACCAACATGTTTTGGTCATGTTCGTATTATTTTTCAGCCATTCGATTTTCTATTTGCTAATTCGATTGTTATATTGTCTTGAACAGTTACACTTATATGGCCTTATGTTTTATGTATTGCATTCATTGTTGTTGTTCATCTACTTGCACCCATGTATCATTCTCCTGTTTGTTGTAGCTTCCTAACTGTTGTGGTTTGCTCTTCTGCATATGCACTAATGTATTTCTAGTTGCCTGAGTACATTTTCCTTTGGTTCACTGTATGCATTGGTGTTGTGTTTCCTTGTTGACATTGTCTGAGTTAGTTGTGTTATCTGAACCTGGAACTTGTAATGGTGATAGTTGACCCATGTTCCTTGTTGCATTATTGATCTTGTTGCATTGTTTCAGTTTGTGAAATATCTTTCATGTATATACATACATACATATGTATGTATATATGTGTGAAATATTACCATGTTTTTCACTATGTTGCATTGTTGCCCGAAACTGAAACTATATCCATCTTGTTGCTTTGTTGCCTGAAACTAAGCTTGTTTATGTATTGCTTGATATTTCATAGCTGAAGTGCATTGCAAATACTGGATGTGTTGCTTGATATTTCATGTATATACATGCATACATGTTTATGTATATATGTGTGAATAGTTGCTTGTATGTTTAGGCTTGTCATCGCTGGACTTGCACTTGAACTTACACTTGAATTTGGGAACTGGAGTTGAACACTTATGAAGATGCTGATGCTGCATTAGCACCGAATCAAGGGCAATTGAACTTAAACTTGTTTCAGGAATTTGTGCACTATATGCACTTGTTGTTTCAGGCGTCTTTAAATGTACATTTATGTTTGGCTCATGACCTTGCTTTGCACTATATACTGACTGGCACTGTCTTGTCAAGGCAGTGTCAATGCACTGCCTTGTTCAACGCAGTGTGTGCACTACCTTGAACTCCATGTACTCCTTGGTTCATTTGATTCATGTGTGAATGTTCTTTTGATTCATGTTCATTTGTTTGTACTTCCTTCATTGAACTTATGTACTTCCTTACTGCATTTGTTTGTGGCACTACCCGTTGTTCATTCATTTGTGGCACTTCCTGGCTGCATTTGACATATGTTGCATATATATTTGTATACATGTATATACATATGTGTATATGTATGATGCTTACTATAGGAGATGCAAGTGGAAGTATTTTTATAAATTCGTACATATTGTTCTATGTTTGTGCTATTTGTGCACTTAATTCTGTATCATTACTAATAGGTAGCCCGTGCGCTGCACGGGTTCGTAGGTTATTACTATTTTTGCTTGGTTGTATTAATGTAGGATAGAAAATATACTGTGTTTAATTATACATGATGATTCGTTGAGATAAACTTTTTTACTTTTAATGTTTTATTTCGGATATGGTGAATGTTACAATTTGTTGTTATAATGTGTTTAAATGCTGAATTGAGGTTGGAAGGCAAACAATGAAAATGCTATGGAGCTTTTCATTAAGCTCATTTAATGGATGTTATTATTGTCATTATGTACCATGCTTGATACTGCCATGAATCTGGTTTGCTGGTGCTCGACTTTGTGCATCTCCATGTGCACTGAACTTGTTTGTGCACTTTGGCTTTGTTGAGTTGCCCGATCTGTTTGAACTGAATTAAACTACTTGTATTGATCCCGAGCTTGCTTGGGCTTGAACTTGTGTGTTCGCACTGAGTTGAGCCTTCGGGCTTCACCTTTGCGACTGTCCGTGTGATTAAATCAAGGACCGGCCTTGTGATATTCACAATGATACACTGTGTATATCATAAGTTTTCTGTGCACATATATATTTATCCCCGTCTAAAACTGAAAAGAAAAAAAAATCATAAATTGAGACAATATTTAATATTCAAATTCAATTTTATTTTTGCAATTTAGATTTGTTTCTTTTTCAAGTTTACTGCGTTGTTGTTTATTTAACAGATATAGGAGATGGCTGGACACAAGCTAGAGCAAACAAATCAAGATCAACATAAAAAAAAAACTCGAGTGAGTGTGAGTGAATTTAAGTTGTATTGTATTTGAAAATGTAAGTAGAGTGATAGTGAAAGTTGTATTGTATTTGAATTTGATTAGAAATACAATATTTGTTTAAATAAAATTGCAATTCATTTATTTCATTCTGCGAACAGTTATTCATATCAGTCAATATTTATATGTTATCTAACAGGAAATTCTAGAAATGATACTATAACATCAGACAACATATGGTTTTTTTGTTGTGTTAGCGTATCTCAGACGACGGGGCATATCTGTGGTCTGATTTGCAATGAGACGACATGTGATTTAACGATAGATAAGTACGCAATCAAATAACGGAGCATACGTGTCATCTGATGCATTTTCTCCCATAGTGAAACTGCTGAGTGGTTTGTACTCAGTCCCATCATTAGTTTGCATAGTTTTGACTTGACAACCAGTTTGCTTTTCAACTAAGGATATAAAATGGACAACTATATTACATGTTTTAGACTTTGATTTCGTAAAATATACTAAGTGTGTCTAGAAAAAGCACCAATAAAGGATATGTAATATTTGTAACCATAGTCTGAACAAATTGGGGCTGGACCCCAAAGATCAGTTGCGGCTAATTACAAAGGTTTTGAGTATACAGTTAATGAGTCACTAAATGCCAATTTGTGCTCGTCTGGCAGTAAGAACAAATATATGGCAAAAGATATACTATCAAAAGCAATTTTGTTTTTCACTAAGTACTTGTTTGACTATATTTGCATTTGGGTGGCCAAGCTTATAATGCCAAATATCAAATACATTTCTATTTCTTTTTGGTTGAACAATTTCAACCATGTTACAACATTGTTGTTTCCTTACAGACTTGGTTTGAATTAACAAGATTGAATCTGCATAATCGCCTGGCTGCATCACCCTGCAAAAGAATTTCCTTAGTTAGTATGTCTAACAAACGATAATTTGGATAGAATTCAAAATAAACATTATTAGCTTTAGCAAATTGTGATACACTCATGAGATTTTTCTTCATCTTTGGCACTCTTAATAAATCATTTAGAAATAACTACCTTGCACACTTGATAGATGCATTTTCAGTATGGGTAATACTAATAGACTCACCATTTCCCGTGCAAATTGACTGTTTATCTCTGTACTCCTTATTGCCAATTTAAGTTGTCAAGATTGATTGTTATATGATTAGTTGCTCTTGAATCAGGGTACCAACTTTCATTATGAATGTGTTATGATCTTGTAGTAATATCTTGATTGTTTGCCCTGTTATTATCAGGTTGATTGCTTGTGTCTGATTGTGCTTGAGCCATATTGACACTGGGGTTGTCATTTCTTTGAAATTTTTTATTCTGATTAGGCACATAACTAGCGTTGAATCTGAAGTAACACTTCATTGCTGTGCGACCAAGTTTCTCACATATTTGACACTTTGGTCTATTATTATTATCAGTCCACCTTCCTCTGCCTCTTGATCTATTTGAATATCCACCTCTTTCGTAAGATTGACCTTGTTTGTTGAAGTTTTGACTTTTGTTTTTAGAACTGGTTGCATAGTTGATTGATAAATCTGAATCTTATGGTTTTTGTGATCTATTCTTGCCTCATGTGCAAGCAAGGTTGAATGTACATATTGTACTGAAGGTAGAGTTGGTTGAGATGATACAACTGCTTCATATTCATCACTAAGTTCATTCAAGATTGTCAAAACTTGTTCAGTTTCAGTAACCTTATGTCCAACAGCCTCTAAAATATTGCATATGTTGTTGACCTATGCTAAATACTCTCTCATAGGCTGATTGTCTTTGCTGATGTTTTGCAATTGTCTTTTGTGATGTATTATCTTTGCAGCAGATTGTGTGTTGAAAATTCTCTCTAATGTAATCCATATTTCGCTGGCAGATTTGCTGGTAATCACTTGTGATAATAGATTTTTGTTGATGGATGATAACAGCCAAGAACTTATTAACTTATCTTGTCTATAATACTTTGTGTAGTCTTCATTACTGATCATTTTTTTGTTGATCAGCAATGAATTCTGGTGAGATATGATTGGCGCTAAGGATGAATCCTTCAAGCCCATATCCTTGAATTGTAGTTTCAACTTGAAGTTTCCATAGAAGATAATTATATTCTTCAAGATAGATGGTGATAAGCTGGCTTTGTGGGCTAATAACAGTTTCGATCAACTTTTCAGTTGCTTCAGCTGTTTGTTGTTGAGGGTTGGTGGTGTTATCAAAAGTTGCAGAATCGGTGTCTCCTTCAACCATGATGAAGACAATGAAAGAGATGACATGCTTGGTGATTCGGAAACTTGCATATACAAGATTACTTCAACTGCGGTATGAATTGTTAGTTGCAGCTAGATCCAGGTGATTAGAGTGTTTTGATGGATTCTTGGTGAGGTAATTGCTTTCTTTCTGCCTTTAATTGCTTTCTTGATTTCTGATTTTGATATTCTGAATCTTCTTGTTTCAGAATTTGCTTATTTCTTTTAATAAAACTTGCTGCAGCCAGAAATTTGCTGGATTTCTTTGGCACGACACTTGTTTTGTAAGAAAATTCAATTATATAACCCAAATGATGAATTATACCTAATGGGTTATCAAGATATCGAGCGATGATGATGTTCTGACGATTTCTCGACTTTTATATCTCTGCCTTCGATAGAGAGACACTGATTTTCCTTCAAAACTCGATTCAAAATGCCGTTAGGCTTGTTGTGGCTCCGATACCATGTTATGAATTGAAGAATGTGATTGAATTGAGAGAAAATGAATTGCTGTAATTTGAAGTGAACGGAAAAATTCTATTTTGTAATGAAAATGCAAAACTAAAAACTCTTGTACATATTACAGCTTCTATTTATAATAACATACAGCCATTTTGGCTAAGATAATGTGCGGCCCAACATACAACACATCCGCACCATATAACAATAGAAAGGAGGTAATCGGGTTATTCACTATCTCATTTTCAATAATACACACAAACACATATACATACACACACACATATGCATGTGCGTGTACATATGTATGTATGTGTGTGTATATACATACATGTGTCTACACACATATGTGTGTGTATAGACACATACATATGTGTGTGTACACACATGTATGTATGTGTGTGTACACACATGTATGTATGTGTGTACGCACACCTACGTACATACAAATATATGTGTGTGTATACATACATACATATGTATATATATATATGTACACATACATACATATGTGTGTATATATATATATCTGTGTGTGTACACACACATACATACATGTGTGAGTTATGTGTGCGTGCGCGCTCTTATATATCCCATAAAAGATATGAATTGTCTGGCGTCAGTTCGATGCAAAATTTTTAAATATAAGCCCAAGTTTGAAAATTATAATAACCGTAGTCTGTGTGGTAAACCATATGAAAATAAAAACAGAAATAACTGTACTGGACAGTTAAACTTTTTTTTTCATCATCAATACTATATAGTATATACCATTAAATAAAAAAGGGAACTACTCTTATTCCGTTATATTATACTAACTAGATAATGGTTCAGTATCTTCATATGAAAATTTGGTTGAGTTCAATCTTTCTACATATTGCGTAAACATGTGATTCTTAACCCAAAAGTCATAATGAATAACTATAAGCTTCTGTATGTGTTATAAACTAAACCTAAAACTATGAAGAATGTCAACAATATTTTAGCATATTTGTTGTAGAACTGGAAACTACAAAATAATAATATGTACCAACAAATATTATCATGATCTCTTGAACATTTAGCAAGTCTGGTGTATGTTCAATTAATAAATAAAAAATCATATGATGCAAAAATCTGAAAAATAAGCCCAAGTACAATAGTTATAATAGCTGGAGTATGCATGGTAAAGCGGTATGATAAGAAAACCAGAAATAATTATATTCTACATTTAATTTTTTTGACCATCATCAATAATGTAAACCACTACCTCAAAGAAGTAAACTACTCTTATTCTGTTACACCATACTAACTAAATAAGGGTTCAATATCCACATATCAAAATTTGTTTGAGTTGAATCTCTCTACGTATTGCGTGCATCTAGGAATCTTATACGAGAAGTCATAATGAATAACTATAAGCCTCTGTATGAGTTATCATGCTGGTACAAATACATTGAAAGCTAATGGACATTGACTTCAACAAAAATAGAGTAACAAAATCTTTAGGGGAAAGTGAATAATGTTCAATATCAAAAAACCCATTCATTATAGATTCTTACAGAGCAGTTCATGTGAAATATCTGAAGGTACATTGAAAGGCAAAGTAATAAAATTCCTCAGCCAGAAATATATAAAAACATACATCATTGCTATAAGTTAACAGCCAGAAATATATAAAAACGCCTACTTTTCTAAGAAAAATCGCAGAAATGAACAAAATTCTAATTTATTAGAGGTCAACAATGCTAGCACCAATATTTGAAATATAACACATGAACCTCGAATCAGTAAAAATAAACAATTAACTCTTACATCCACTTCAATATCAATGGAAGAAATTTAAGGGATGAAGTCAGAAAAGCAAACGGGATGCAAAATAAACTGCTTGAAGAGGTACAGACAACAAATAATATTGTTTAACAAATATAATTAAGAAAAATGTTAAAACTAGCAGATGTAAATTGGTTAAAAATCGTATAGGCTAAGTAACAAATTACCGTACTTGACATGAATAATGATTGGTACCACAAATTTGCCGTCGTTCGAGACCACATTTCTTCGCCCGCTCTAACTGTGAAAATAAAATTGCGAAATATTGTAATTTTAGGATTAAACGAAATTGTTCCTGTTGAATCTCACACGTCTTCTGCAAATTTAAGATCAGTATTAAAAGAGTTGGAGGTTTGGCCGTGGGAGGTAGACGCGTACGAAGGTGTTTGACTATAGACAAGAATTAGGTAAAAGGCGGAAGAGATTGAGCAGAAATTAGGGTTATTGAAAGTTGACAAAGTGCGTTGTGTAGGAGACATGTTTATGGACATTTTTAATTTGTTAGAAAGAAAAAGTGGGGTGCATGAGAGTGCTATTTCCAAATGAAAACAAGGAATACATACCTAAAATCAAATTTAATATACAAAACATCCTCCGAAAAAGATATAAATCACATCCGTATTTTCAAATACTATAATTTTCTTTCCTAAAATACCTATCTGCTTCATTGTTGAACGTTGATATGAACGTTGATATGTGATGTTATTCTTACATCCATAGTTAAATTTTACACCTCATTAATTATCGATCTTTAAAACGTAATAACTTTTTGTATAAACGACGGATTAACGAACCGTTTTCATCATTAAATCGCAAATTTTATTATCTTTCTAATGAGTGGCATTATGCATATATAAAAACAACGGCATGACAAGTTATTCGTGGATCACAACTTTTATTATCTTATACAAGTGGGTTGGCACGTGCGATGCACGTACACGAGAGGAATTGACATTAGAAAACACTATCTATAAAGCTGTGTCTACGTAACAAAATATAGTGGACGTGTGTGTGTTGTTGCAATGTTGTGTGTGTGGAGGAAATCAATTGTTCATTAAACTGGGAGTAAGAGTTAGTTATTTTATAAATTTTTGGAGCGCATATTAAAAGTACTTAGCTGGTACGTGAATATGTAGAGAAATGTGAGTAATAGTAAAATTAGCGCGTCCAGTGGAGGGAGGGAAGTGTGTAATTTGGTACGCCAAAAATCAAGATAAGGGTAGTAGGCCAACATGACTATGTAATGCGGAAGAGAGTGTGTTATTGTAATGTTACAATTCATCATTCAGTCGAGAATTGGTTGCGTGACAGACATGAGTACCATTGATGTATTAATGGTGTCGTTTAGTGGTTTGGAAGGCGAAACGTTACAGTTGCGAAGTGTGCGTTAAAAAGTGAAATTTGGTAATAGACGTACAACTCATGGAGTAATGTCACGTTGTTTTACGGTGAAGGTCATGCAGTTAAAAAGTGGAAATATGTCAGCCGAAGTGTATAACCGCTCGGCTTGCAGAGCTACGTCATACGTTACTGCCAGGAAAGGGTTAAATAAAACAATTAGGTGTGATGTGTGTGTATGGGCTAGCGGATTTGATTTAAAGCAAGTTGGTTGTCATATGTAAGTTCGTGGATGTGCTTCTAGTTGTTAAGCCTGTTGCAGTGCATAGTAGTAACGGATAAGCAAGTGACACATAGGTTGCGTCGAAGCAGTGGGTGAAAAAAACTCCAGTTGCGAACATAACGAAATGTAGTGGACGGGTAAGTTGTGTATGTGGTAAGAGGAGGGTGTGGCTGTAGCCATGACATGGAGGTGGTAGTATATTTTAGGCAGATTGCATAATTATTTCGTGTAGGAGCAGGTGGAAGCAATTCCAAAACAATCGGCAAGGCGTAGTAAGATCTGCAGTTTATGTAGTAAGTACGTGGTAGTTGGAAAAAAAAGAAAAAGGTAATAGGGCAGCATGACCTGGAGTTCATGTGTTGCAATGTAAAAGGTTAAAAACCAGAGCATATAGTACAAAGTACGGTACGGTCTGGCATGAGAGGAGGAGGACAGGTGCATGAGGGTATTATAGTCGGGCTGTAAAGCATGATAGTACTGAGTGCTATGGTTGTAGTGTTGTAACGTGTAACACGTAAGAGTGCGGCTAAAATTGTAGAACACAGCGGATAAAATTTGTAGAACACAGAGCAGAAATGGGAGTACAAAATCGTAAACTGTAGCGGTAATAAAGGAGTGTTGACAATTACAGTGGTTATTCAACAGAGGAAAAAAAATACATAAACTTGTAGTTGGGAACAAACTTATTAAAACACAGTCACAGCGGTGAAAAAGAGGATAAAAACGGTGCGTGAAGTAGGAGCGTCAACGCGAACGGTCTGCGAGAAAACGATCAACAATCTTATCACATTGCTCAATTTGCAAGAAGGGAAAAAATATAAGGAGTAGGTGAACTTGTGTGTGTGTGTATATACACGTATGTATACACATATATATAGACCAAATTTAGTTACTCTTTAATAATACTTCACTTTATCAACAATATAAATATTTTCCACTATTGTTTTATAAATAGGTAAAAAAACAGTAAGACACTGGAAGGGTTTAACATGACAGCGTGCACTATAATTTGATACCCCAGCGGTAACGTGTGTATGTGTGTGCGAATTGAATGGTGTGTGGAGCGTACGTGTACTGGAATGTTTGCTAGTTAAATATTTTATATTGTTTTTTATAGCATAGGCAGACATCAAGAATACATAGTAAATCAGGTGAACATATGAAGTACGGGTAGTCAAAAAATGTTGACAGAAAAAAATTATAATATGAAAAGAAAGAATTGTTAGTGTACGGATGTACAGTATTAATTTTATCCATTACTTCAACCTGTTGTACATGTATACAGTGGGTAGTAATAAGCTATGCACGAAAGCTGATTGAAAACATGTTTGTTGTAGCTATTCTCTTTCATAAAGTAGTCAACGGTTCATACTCAAATGAAACCAACTATAGCAAGTTAAGAAAACATTTGACAGTTCATGCTGTAGTTAGGAGATGTAGTAATGTCGAAGCATTAAAAAATATGGGCAGGATATATAAAAAAATTTATGTCACTACATTGGCTACAAACTCAGACTATAATAATAGGGGGTTCAACTACATAGTGAGTTACAAACACAAAGTTGGACATGTTAAACAAATACTAAACTGTACTATAAGTAGGACATTTACATGCTAGAAATGGAATGTGACGGTAGGAAGATGATAGTTATATAGATATTGAATTGATGTGAACAGGGCATCTAGAATTCATCAAGTTTCTTTAAGCCATCTTTTTTGTGATATTTGGTTGTAGTTGTGTCATAGCTAATAGTGGCTCCATCGACAACGCTGATACTTCAGTGGAGCAAAAATATCAATTTGACCACCAAGTATCTCATAAGCAATCTTCTCTGTCATGAGCCAGAGTTGTGCAAGTTGTTTTGTCCTCTCATAGCTAATCAATTTTTTTGCCTTTCTCTTGTCCTCCGGCCCCTATTCAGCCTGTTAATAGTTAAACATGATTTAAACAAAAGTTTACCAAAAGTTACACCGTTTAAGGCAGCATTGTAAGCAACAGAATAAACTTGTAACTTATAAAATAATGTACATTGTGAAACAACATATTTTTTAAAGTCATAGTTCCAATAGCAATAACTATTGACAGTTGAAGTTTAATTTCAAAAGATGATACACCTCCGTTGAGTCTAAATTAAGTGAATGTGTAAGCAGAACTTTTTTTTGGTCGATAGGAAGTCATACAAAACAGGAATATACAGCCTATATGGTAAGTGCATATGTGTTTATATATCGGAGTGGTGTGTAATGTGTTGTAATAGTTGAAGTGAAAAGGAGGGGTTGAAATGTTGTGAGTTGAACAGCATGAAAATAGTAGTAGTTCAGATGTCGTACATTTAAAACATAGGTCGGTAAGTGTTAAACGGTCAATGAGTGCAGCAGATGTGGGCAGAAAAATGGCAGTAGGGATGGTGTGGAAGTAATTGCATTTTATTCATGTGCAGTGTTAGATGTACCGGTTGTAAAAAAAATGGTAAGAAAGAGTACGGGTGGAGGTAGTATAACTCGTATAACACGTCCATTATCTGCACAGGTGGGTGATCAGTTTGGAACAAATTTTGTTTTAAACTTGTGTAACCACTTTTCTGTAATGACCGATAATGTCCAAGTGCACTTGGGAGATTCGTCATGTGTGTACAATAAGCTTCATGGTAGGCATATGCTACGTGTGGGGAAAAAATGAACAGTTGGTATTAAGAAAACTGAATAATGATCTGGTATGTATTTGTTTGACTCTATATATATATATATATATATATATATACATACGGACAGAAACATACACAGGACACACAGTCTTTAAAATATGAAAACTATAACCGTGTTTAGTTGTATAAATTTTGTTAATTCAAACCTTTTTGTCGTCAAAAATGAACAGAAAGAACATAGATTTCTCATCTTAATAATAAATATTTAAAAAACCAAGTAATGTAGAGGGTTATTATTAACAAATTTTTCTTTCTAGTAAGTGGTATTAGGAAAGAATTACCGTGGAGGGCTAGTATTATCAGAATAAAATATATTTTAAATTTTAATCAAAAGTCTTAAAATAGTAACAAACATATTGCTTATATAAAATTCACAATGAGTACCCAAATTTTCACTCCATTTTTGTAATTGAATTTTTAAAATTTGGAAATTGTTTTGAATACCAAACAGTTTAAATGCTCAAAGTTACCATTAACGGTTTAATATTTGTAATTAATTTTTTCCACGATTAATTATTACAAAATTGGAATATTTGGAAATCAGAAAATTTCAGAACTAATATTTAAGTAGAAGAAATTAAAACATGAATTTTGGAAAACCAACAATAGTTGCGGCCATGTAAAACTTTGCGAGTTGGTATGAAAACATATAAGCGGATAGAGGATGAAAATGTGGACATTCTCAATCAATCGCTAATGTAAGGGGCTTGTGAAATCAAGTTTGTGTACAGTTCATTATTTTTGAAAATAATAGCAGTTAAGCCTGTATAACCGAAACAACAGATGGAACTTGTTCGGTTTTTAGATTTCGAAAAAGTAAAAGCAAAAAATAGTGGTAAAAAGCCTTGCATTTGGAAATTGTAATGCTGGAAAACAGAAATTGAGATATTTAATAGTGCTACTAAGTTTAGGTTTAAAAGTTTACATTTTTAAAATCAGTTTTAGCCGTCTAAAATTTGTTAATGCAACCTGTTTTGTCGTTCAGAATAGTGGAAAATAATAGAAATTTATCCTTTTAATAGTTAATATTTAGCAAACCAATTAACGTACAGGGGTTTTATTAACAAATTTCTCCATGTAATAATCGGAGTTTAAAAAAACTTTAATGTAGAGGGATGAGGGGTACAATTAGCAGAATAAACATATTTTTTAATTTTAAGCAGAAGTTTTCAAATAGAAGCAGACATATTGATTATTCAAAAATCACAATCAGGACCCACAATTTCACCTTATTTTGTGGAACTGAATTTTCAATGTTCAAAAATTATTTCGAGTACGAAGTAGTTTAAATTTTCAAATGGTTAACGGTGATGGTTAAAAAATCATAATTCAATTTTTGCACAATTAGTTATGACATAGGTGGACTGTTTTAAAATCAAAAAAATCCAGAATTAATAGTTATACAAACGAAATTGAAACACGAATTTTGAAATAGTAAGAAATTGTCGTCAACTGTTTGTAAAATTGAGCAGCAAGACGATGAAGATGGCAAGCAAGTAGTAGGAGAAAATTAAGCAAAATGACAATATCAATTGTACATACATTCTAACTTAGTAGTATGTTTGTACATGTCACCAGTTTGAGTAAGTGGGAGAATAATAAAAAATGATGAAAAAACAGTAATAATGATGAAAAAACATATACCATGTTTTCATCCATTTAAGTCCGATGGTCGCTGGATAAAAGCTACGCCGATGATCTTATTTCTAGCATCTTCTAATTTCTTGAGCATTTGGCATGGGGTGCTGACAAATTCCTGTGCAATCTTTGTCTGCAAATCCGTTGGGATAGCGGGGAATTGCTCGCATAGAAAACCATAAATTACATCATACTACAACCCACCGGAAGAATTGTTAGCACTCCAGTCATAGTTAGTAAATTGCAGTACAGATTACAGATTTTGTGTATGTAGCATTGGTGAAGATGTAACCATCTAGAATTATGTAACCATAACACTGAAAATTTCTAACTAAAATTTCATCATACAGCAAACTTATCATTCACTCATCAAGATGTAAATTTGAAGCATATTCCAAGCATGAAGGAATCACTTTAATTCATTCAACAGTTAATCTTCTTTCTATAAATAAAAATTACACCATAAATTGGTTGTGAATTAACCATATATTGATTATTGAATTAGAAAAGAAAAGGCTTACTTAAAATTCAAAACTCGGAAATGAATAAACAATGTGGTAAGCAAATAATTATACTTCTCCTAACATCGCAATAGTTACCATGACCATTATTGCTGCAAATATTCATACACCAGTTAACTTATCAATTTTACAACTCAAAGCACGTATTAGTTTGGATTATTATAGCAAAGCGTGGTATGCAAAGTAAATGCAAAATACAAAATTATATCATAAGAGTTGTACTTATAAAATCAGTACAATATAATACAAACCAACAAATATATATGAGTTCAGATTTCATATACACATCAGCTTACTTAAAATGAATGATATTATGTGTTAGAAAATTAGAAGTAAAAAAGAGTGGTTTATATATAATAGGAAACAGAGTCATAAGCAAATAAACCGCATATCAGTTACTGAATGTTTCTAAACAAACATGGCATGTCAAGTAATATTTAGGATACTAAAATACATCTTTAAACTCGGGAAAGTTAATGTATATTAACAGAATTTATAAATATTATAGAAGGATATACTGATACAGTAGAATAAATAGACAGCATAAGGTAATACAAATTGACATCCCATTACATCTACGTAAACTGATACGAATTAAACTATAAACATTGGAGGAGAAAATTGAAATTTATTTAGGTGAAATAGTAAAAATGATGTTGCAACCATATTTCCTTGGCAATTAGATAATGAGAAACATCTCAATTCACCTTTCTACCGTATTTAGCATTTTGAGAAATAAAATTCATGATTTCAATAGTTATATGCTAAAAAAGAAATCATTAACTGGTTATCAATTTAAAAAAAACAGAAATATACAAAGTTCATTTTGTAAACCATAACATTAACAGAAGTTGCAATCAAAAGTCTTAAAACAGTAACAAACAAATTGGTTATTCAAAATTCACAATGAGTACCCAAATTTTCACTCCATACCTTAACCGAAACTGTTAGGTACGAAGGTCGAGTTGTCGACGACATGAGCGGTGGTGAGTAGCTGGTTGATTGAGGCGGCAAGGCATCAGCGTTTACGTGTCTAGTTGGGCAACGGAGTTTGTGTTGATGAAGCTCAATTTCGTTTAGGGTTCGTGAATGGATCTGGGAAGTTGGACGATTTTGGTACTGTTTGATGATCTTCGCCGACCTTCGTTCACCCTTAGCTTGCAAGTTGTCCGCCAACCATCGGATCTGATGTTAGGAGGGGAGAGCGGAAAGCAAATGGTGGCGGTGGACATGTTGGAGAGGAAAACCAGGGAGAGGAGAAATTGGGGAGAGGAGGAATAGTAGGTTGCAGAAGAGCGGTTAGGTTTAGGTTGTGGGGGAAAGTGAAGAAAGGGAAGGATGTCAGAGGCGGTTGAGGCAGAGCAGTGTTGAGGAAAGGCGGTTGAAATGTTGTGGAGGAAAATATGTGGCGGAGAAATTATGGAGAGGAGATAGTGGAGGGAGTGAATGAAAATGGGATGATGTTGTGGGATTAAAGTGCGGGGGTGAGGAAGGACGAATATGCCCTCTTTCCTTTGTGTGTACATAATTGTGGCTGTAGTATGGAGAAGGGGTTGTTGGGAAGTTCAAAAAAGCTTCACCAATGCAAAGTATTTGTATTATTAGTAGAGATAGATTGATGTTTTTCAAATTTTCTGCAATTATATGGTATGATTGCAGACAATTCAACAATTATATACAATAATCGCAGAAAATTCTGCAATTATATAGTTTGATTGCAAACAATTCAGCAATTATATGCAATAATTGCAGAAATGTCTGCAATTATATGGTATAGTTGCACTTTTCTATGATTATTTTGAATAATTGCAGAGCTTTCTGCAATTATTCGATATAATTGCATAAAAGTATGCACTTATATGGAATAATTGTAGAAAAATTTGCAATTATTCCATATAATTGCATAAAAGTCTGCAATTATATGGAATAATTGCTGATATTTGAAGAAAAATTGATAATCATTTCATTTAATTGCAGAAAATGGCAAGTATACTGAATAATTGTAGAAAAGTCGGCAATTATATGGAATAATAGCAGAGAAGTCTGTAATTATTACATATAATTGCATAAATGTCTGCAATTATTCCATATAATTGCATAAAAGTCTACAATTATATGGAATAATTGCTGACATTTGAAGAAAAATCGATGATGTTCAAAAATTGCAGAATTCTCTGCAAATATATGGAATAATTGCAGCCTTACTACAAATATGATTTTTTGGTATCAACAATGGATCTCATTTTAAAGTTCATAAAATTTATGACTTTTTGATGAAAACAATATGTTGATCCGATATTTCTACAGAAAGTCATACGCGTTTGAAATGCTAAAAACATAAAGGGTATTTAGGTCTTTTGGCGCAGGCGGATTTGAAAACAGGGACTAGAAACGTAAGTTTAGTTTGGGAAGAATGTTTTCTCTATTTTGAAACTTCACAGGGATGTGAGCCAAACTATCCCATTTCAAAATGAGTTATATTAAGTGTGTACATTTCAACGTAATTTAGTTCCTTTTTTTTAGTTTTAAGTAGTAGATTAAACTAAAATGATATGGATATCCCTAAATTGATGAATAACCTCTTCAAATGTTAGAAGCTATAATGGTAATTACAAAAGCTTCATTTGGTAGCATTCTCGTTATATACACCAGTATGCTAAACGCGTATATTGGATGTATACGAAGAAAACTGTAAGCAAATTTATTTATTGTGAAATAATACTCATATGTATAGATAATATTTGACATAATAAATAGGTAAGCTAACTTATTTGAACAAACACACGCAAAACTCGTTTCTATGTTGTCAAGCATTAATTTGGTTTTTATGTAAATAATAAATGGAAAAAATATATTGTGCGGATTACACTCATAGCTCGAATAAAAGCATGAACGAAAGTTGTTTGATTTACTCCAAATTCTATGGACAATATAGACTTACATAAGTTATTAAGATATAAGTTCTCAAACTCATTCTTCAACTTACTTTGGAAGAACCTAAATATATTCGAATATTTAGCAACACCATTATAATAAAAATAAACAAGGTTCATTGATTAATAAATTTGATGAAACAGTAGTATTATCACAACTATACCATCTTAAAGCCATTAGTTGAACACATTATGCACATCATAGTTTACAAAAGGCACTAAACCAAAACTCATAACTATCATTTGAAGCAATTTGTATGTTGTAACATGCTTTGTTTGTTAAAGTATTTACTTTGCATGGACCAAGAAGAATTTAAGATTTGTACCTTTGAGTTTATTTGTTAAGAAAGTAAAAAATTGCACCTTTACGTTTACCATGACATTGTCGATATAACGCTATAATAATATTAATTTGTATGAATCCATGGTGTCTAGTTTTAACACGTTTGCATTAGGCATGTAAACAGTCGGATGCGAATTTAGATAGTGTCGTATCAGTATCCATATCCAAAATCATTTTTGGATATCAAATGATTTTGGATATCAGATATTTGTATTCGCGAATGCGGACGGATATAAGTTATTTATCAAATATTATTCGACTAGTTCACAACCAATATATTTAAACAAATAAATTTAAAATTTTGATTTTTTATAAATCCATTTCAGTACTAAAAATATAAAAAATAATAAATACGCGTAGAAAAACAATTAAAAGTAGCAAATATTGAATTTTATATACATATTAAAAAAATTTACCAAGATAAAATAGTAAGGCAATCATTTTATGTACTAAAATACACAAAAAATAACTATAATTTTGATAAATGCCGAACGGATAATTATTGGATACTAATATAACTATATCCGCATCCATATCCATTTTTCGGTTATTAGATAATTTTTCGTATTTTGGATACGGATACAAACAGATTTCAGATCTTTCGGGTATTCATTTACAGTCTTAGTTTGCATAGGTTTCACGTGCCCATCATTTTTTTGTCCTTTTTAAGATTCCTCTTGCATAATCTAAATAAAGCAATTTTTTTCATTGTTGCCAGTATGAAGATATTGGAGATCCAAGCAGCTCCGATGCAAATCTCCAGCTTCTTCTTTCAGGTCCCGAAAAAGTTTCAAATCCACATATGAAAGTTAATAAAGCTTGACCTAATGCTTTAATTGTTACCAACCTAATGGTAAGTCATAGAATTAAGGCTCTCATTGGCCAAACTTTCTATAAACTAGGGCCGACCCATGCTACGTACACGGGTGCAATCTTAACTTTTTTGTAATAAATGGTATACTTTTAAGCACATTCATCAATATGATGTTAAAATTGGCTCATTGATGCTGATATAATCATGAGATAATGTTATTTGCATGATATGTACTAACATATAAATGTTACGGTTAATAAGAAAACTTGTCAACACCCCAAAGCTACGTGTATAGAAAATAGGATTACTTTTGCAACTAAATAAGACTATTGAAAGAGGATTGGAAAGGATTACTCCCTTCGAAACCCTTCTTGCGATCTGGTTGACTTGGTCAAACTACTTTCAGTGGAGGATTGATATATCGCTAGCAGATCATTGATCAAATTAACCTCGTCAAAATGAAGGTAAAGGAGGAAGCATCTTATTTGAAACCTCTCTTTCGAATGAGTCAGAAATAACTATTTATATTAAACATTCATCCCATTTAATCATGTCAAAAGATCTACTCAAACCCGTTCGGCCATGTCGGAAGGTCTACTCTGCCTATGAAAAGAAGTAACTGCTTCCGACATCATTGGATTCAATTCTTATGGACGAACTCCTTCGAAAAGGTTGAAGATGTGGTTGAGTGTAAGTTCCTTCCGAAGGAATCCATTTTTGGACAATTGCTTGTCATTTATGAACCAGATATCTTTCGTGACAACCCTTTTGACGAGGTCGAAAGGGATTTCGTCCTTTCAAAATAGATCTAATCCATAATTGAGCAAGCTCCATTTGTTGTATCTGATAGGAGATCATCTTGGATATTTGTAAATTCTATGAACTTGTCAATGCCAAAACCACATCATCATCTTTATTTGTCATTATATTTTGTTTATCGCGATGATAATGTGTTTCACATGCATACTATCCAAGTTGATCCCCATGGCCTTGCAAAAGACAGAAAGAAGTTAATAAGATAAGATAACATCATGTGCAATTGATCATTAGTCTAGCTAATGATCGTAATGGTCTTTCTCATAATCGAAATCCTTAATGAATCCATGTATTTCTCCCCTTTTCCATTAATCCAAAAGAGTTACAAGTTTGAGAGATTTTTCCCCAAATCAATTTAGGGTTACAAAGATTTTGTCGTTGCAAAGAAGTAAATGTAAAAGAATGAGCTTTGGATTTCAAAATCCGGTCTCCAAAATCGGACCTCTTGGGTCTTATTTATAGATGCAGGTCGGCCCCACTTTCGCGCCCATGCTTTCGGCTCAGTCGAAAGGTCCCCCTATCTTCCGCATTAATCCTTTCGACATGGACGAAAGGCCTTGCCCGCTTTCAATGCTGTCGATAGGCTTCAATTTCGAGTTCTCTAACTCATCCTTGCACTTCCCATCTTTTACTCCGGATCTTTCGACCGTGTCGAAAGGGTCCCTTGTTCACTTTTCGCTGTTGTTAAGGCTTAAGTGTTCCTTTTCTCTGCTTATTCCTGGATTGCTTTCGAGGATGTCAAAAGCACCGCAAATGCGCTTTTTCTCTTCGTGTTGCTTTGTATGTTATAAGAAGTAAAGATACGAACTTCCAACTCTGTCGGTAGATAGTTTATTGCGGTTTCAAAGGTGTTGAAATGCTGAAAGTTTCGAAGTGGTTGATAGCTTCGGAATGCCTTCTTGCGAATTGATGCGGAAACTTCTCTTGATGTTGTAGGCTTTGGCCGGTTCCAAAGGCTTGGTTATACTTTCAAAAGAATTGTTTCGATTAAGGTATCTTCCCAAGTAGTCTGAATAAAGGTCAAACCTTTGATTTCGAAAGGTTTGGCATGCATATGAAGGGTTTTTATTCACTGCCTTCGAAAGGGGTTCCGAACTTGTTCTTGCTTTTTCTATATGCGCGAATCCATCTACATCGAAAGGTTTGAATGAGGCGGAAGGGTAGCCCTACTTTCTTTTTCATGTTTTCGAAAGCTTTTGCGCTTTTTTATCTTCTGTGATGGCGCCTGATGCTTGCGACTCCTTCGAAAGCCTTCCTAATGCCTTTGAAACATCCTTCCATAAACCTTTGTTCCTAAGTGATTTTTATGTTTAACATTTTGCCCCCCATTGTATGAATGAAGCTTTTGTTCTTTAGAACAAAAATTTCACAACTTCTTTGCTCTTAATAACCTTGTTTTCCTACAAAATTCAAAGCAAGTGACATTTCCCATTGCTAACTCAATACACACACACACGAGTATTAAGGCACATCCGATGGATGTGCATGAACAAAAATATTTTGTATGTTAATTTATATTTATTGCTGAATATAATGAACGCATGTAGAAATGAGGAAAATAGAAACAAACTTACAAGGTCAACTTAGAATAGTATTACATTGCGAAGTGAAAAATGATATTTAGGAAATGTAACTCAAAGTAGAAATACTTGCCTCTCTTTTAGTCTGTCAACCTCACTGTTTCGTGAGTAAAAATATAAATGATTGTAAAATACAATATCAATTCAAAATGATTATCACATTAAAACACCAATTTCGACTGTTGCATTATTAGCCGATAGCCCAACATAAAAATATCATGGTTTCTTTTATAGCTATTCATAGTCAAAGCTATTACATAGACAATACCAATGTTCCTATTGTTAATTTGTTCAATCTTACAACTAAAGAAATTTGTGGATAGTGAAAGCAAAAACTTCCATAGAAAATAAAATAAAAATCAAGATGTTTAGTGAATAAGTAAAGTACATACCTATTTTTGTACTTAAACAATAATAATTTTAGCTTACTAAATAAGCACAATCATTTCTCTATGTAATTTGAGACAAATAAGTCATGCCAAATCTCTCTCTTACACCTTAACCGAACTTCTAATGGACATAAAATTAAAATGCAACTAAACATAGTGATTACACACCAACTCGCAGAGAATATTAATAACAATGGGCAAATTGACAACTTTTAAAATTGCATCAGTAACTTGAGCATATCTCCTCTTATGTGTTTTACTTTCTTTACTTAGTCTTTTTTACACTAACACTTCTTCAACTTATTTTGTCCTGTCACTATCCAAACAATAAGAAAAGTTAGAGCCTAACAATATATTATAGGTTTTAAGTAATGGAAAAGGAGCAAAAACCTAGAAACATTATTCTCTCCATCACTTCTTTGTATTCATAATGGATGATCTGTTTCAGGTTCTAGAAATAATATGTCAGTTAATATTCCATCTGTGTTGTTTTAAAAACCAATATATCGTACCAAATCCAGCAAAATTTAAGTTTCTAGTATAAATTGAAAAATTAACACATGAAAATATCGAATGAGAAAGAACCTTTAAAATAGGTTTACTTTATCACAACCTGTTTAAAATACTAAATGGATGTGTAAACAAAAGATAATAAACAACTGAACAAACATGAAAATAATCATGCCACCATAGTGTACAGTTACAAATATCTGCCCTATTTCTTTGAAACAACCTAATAACAAAGTTACCTACATTGGTAAATCATTAATAAGTATGTAATTACCATTTTGTAATTAGATTGAAATTTTGAATTTTTTCCAATGACATAGAATAGAATGACTTCTACTATCGTAAAAAAAGGAAAGGATAGAGAGAATTTCCCAAAATTAGCAAAATAATTCTGAATAGAAGCAACTAATTAGTTAAATATACATGAAAAGGTGTTAATATTCATTAACATTAAGTTTCAAATACTATAGATCATAATAAAATATCTTACCAAAAGTAGATCAATCTAATTCCACCATGACATAAAGAGAAAATATAGGGTTGAGAGCCATCAAACGTTTATAGTCATTTAAACATATTCACTGCAAAAATCTTTGAAACTCAAAATCAAGGCATGGATTGTTAAGTTGTAAAATGTGGAACCCAGTGCACGAGACTCCCGCACGATAGCGGGCTCTGGGGAGGTCGATAATGTACGCAGCCTTTCCCTCGCATTACGAAGAGGCTGTTTCTGGACTCGAACCTGGACGCACAGATCACCATGCGGGTGATTTAACCGTTGCACCAAGGCTCCATTAGTTTTAAATTATCAAAATTAGTTTTAAGAAATGTACGGAGTTTGAGATCTAGCAAGCAATTATGGAAAAAGAGGAGCCTGAGCCTCCATTAGTGGCACCGCCACAAAGCCATTATTTGTAATTTTCTCTTATTTTGAAACCAAGATGAGGCATTGATTTAAGGCCCAAAGGAGTAAGAATAATTACGAAAGTATGGCACTCATGTGAGACGTGGAATTGAATTAAGATTATGTGTATACAAAATGACAATTAAGTCCTCAATTCTAATCTTGTCAAACTATGAATAAGCATGGATACTTGTGGATGTCTGAAAGAGGCTTGATTTGGCCCAACTTGACACCATCCTAAAGAAAACTTTAGGATGATCGAAAATAGAAAACCATATGAAGTCATCCATGTTAACTTTTTTGCTAATCATCAAATTGACACGGTCGACATTTTATTATTAGTTTAGATGAAAAATGATAAAAAGAAAACACGCTGCTATATAGAATCACTAAAATAAAAAGAAAAGAACTAACTTAATCATATGTGGTTACTAAGCTTTCTTTCTTGCTACACCTTTCCAACATGCTTTCTTCAAAAAACTTATTTAACATAACATTTAATTGGTAGCAAATTTCTAATCCTTGTAACCTATAGTTTGGTTTAACAAACACATGTAGTTTGGTAGAGTTTTTAACATCAAATCCTGATTATTTGATCATTAAGTAGTATTATATTTGTAGGGTGCTGGTAACATTGCTATATATGTTGTGCAAGTGGTACCTTATGTCCACACATAATGGAAATCATCAATGAGCTATTCTCACATCATCGGCTTATAATAAACTGTCAAAACATGCAAAATAGCCTTCACATAATTATATTTGATTACTATTGTTATAGTACTACTTATATAAAATCCAACAATTGCAAAAGGAGCATTCTACATTCCTATTTTTTTGTCTCTACTTGTTCAAACAGCTTCAATTATTTAAACATGCATTCATCATACAAAGTTTCAAAAATATATTTATCTAAGTATCATCCATATGATTAATATATTTAGTTTAATGTTCCTAGACAGATATTGTAGGAAACTTACTACGTTCTTAATCAGTTGGACAAATTTATAATTTAGTATGTTACAAAATACATGAACTACACTGAACAAAATCATTAAGGATATTGGAAGCCATTTACAAAATTTTCTATCTTATTACTGTGATATAGATCAATAACCAAATGGTATATTTTACAATGTTGACACATTTTTGTAGATTTTTAATATTTTCAACTTGAAATTACAATTCTTTTAAGATACATTTCCCTGTGCTACAACTGGTCATGACAAATACATGCAACTTTAGCTTAAAAATATGGACTGACATGCCAATATCAAATGTGTAGAATATTGAAATAGATCATTTCTGCACATACTTTGACAAATACGCATCAAATATATCTAATTTGCAATGTACAGGCACACAACGCATATGCAAACTATATAATCAAGTAAGGACTTCTTACAACTTCAGTTTAGAAAAAATAAAACTTATCAAAGGATACAAAAAAATACATGTAATGTCCAACTTCATTATTGGACTCCAGAAGAATACAACGTCATGCTGTATCCACAACTATAGTAACCTTATCATTACCACTCACCTTTTTCGATACAAATTATGACAAATTTAATCAAATACTTGATTGGCAAAGAAGTAGGAAAAGTGTACCGCATTTGTCGCTTTACTATCCTTGTTATTCTTTCTTCCTCTTGTTTACAAAGTACTTAGGTTTTGTACTTTCTTATCCAATTATTACTGAAAAGTCTCAATCATGTCACTAATGTAATACAGCTAGTATCGACTCTTTTTTGGATCATTTCTCCTATCCATTAGGTTGTTTAAAAGGAAATTATCTTGCACGTAGTTATTTCAATTTTGAATTCATTTGAAACATTAAAATATTTTCAGTTCTATAAAATTCAAGGACCTTTTATGTATAATTGCTACAAATATTTGAAAAAAAGCCTTTAAATTGTTGATCTCTTAGATATTTACTTCTATTTATCATAATATATAAAAAGGTCCAAAAGCAATTTGTCAATGTAATTCAGTGCACTTATAATATAAAGTAAACCCGATTCTGGAAAAAAGTAGTTGGTGAAAAAAATATCGAGTTGGAAAGCTAACCAAGATTGCTACACATTACAGATTTAACATATCCCTTGAATACTATGGGTACTATAAATAAGGAAGATGCTGATTCATCAGAATAGTTACTAACATAGGCAGCTTAGACTAGATAAAATTATAAAATTATGGGATAATATTACATGTGTATCTTGATGGATTGAAAGTTGTTAAAGAATTACCCATCTTCATTTTCCAACATATCATTCTATATAAAAAATGATGGAAAAGGGAAGTGAATTTTAGTTCTGGAGGAAACCATAATTTGAATTTAAAATAAAATTTCACACCTTTTATTAAACAATAAAAGCAGTGATGGTGATCTCATAGTAATCTGATTCATAATCCACTTGATAGTGCTTCAGTATTCATCTTCCCATCATGACGCTAGATTCAGCAGACTTCAAATTAAATTATTCAAGCTCGCGACCTAAATTCAAATTTAAACCTAAAGCCTAATGATCCTGAGATTTGAAAGAGGAAGAATAACATAAGAATCTCGCGGCTGGAAGCTAAACGATGAGCAGTTTTGTATATAATTAAGAGAATTTGGGAAACTGTTTAGTAAATCGTTGGATAATGCTTGTAATGGCTAAGTGGTGAAACAAAATGACAAAAGGGTCCATATAGTATATGGTTATTTTGAATGTTAGAGACGGACGGTTTGGGTATTTCGAAAAAGGCTTCACTTTTGACCGTTTGACCAAAGTATTTGCTTTATATATAAGAATATATATATATATATATATATGCTTCATGATAAGTCAGTATAGTAGTGCTTCTAAATTTAAATTGTTAGTTAATCATAATCCTGATTCAAAAAAGGATACGAGGTCGGCAATTAATTGAAGTTTAAGAATTTCGTATCGAAGACAGCCAATGTCTGAAAATAGGAGGTCATAAGCTATTATCTAGAAATAAGTCTTTATAATCCATAAATCTATATTTTGGGGGACAGGTAACATGTATTTAGAAACTCCTTTTGGAGGTAAGGATGATCCCGGAGTCTAAATTCAGATGTTGGCGAATGTCGTTTAGAGTTGCAAACTAATAACCCTAATTTGGGTATTAAGAAGACCAGCTCGAAGTTTCTGGTTGAAGACCTGGATGTCTATTGTAGTTTCAATAAAGCAACTTTAAAACCCAGATTCAGGATTCGATAGACGGAATCAAAAATTGATGATGAAAGACCCGAAATTCAAATTCAAGCATTAGAATGTTAAGAACTTTAAGCCAAGATTAAAGCATCAACAAGCGAAGTTTAGAAGTTAATTGTAAGATGTCTAAAACCCAGATTCGGGTTTTAATAAGTGAGAATCAGAAACATTTTTCATAATAGAACTCTCATATCCAGATTCAGGTATTAATTGTGTATAATCAGAAATCCATAATAATTACTACAAAAATCCCGAGCCCAGATTAGGGCATATGTTGGATAATCAGAAATCCATAATAATGATCTTCATGACAAAAATTCCGAGCCCAGATTAGGGAATATGTTGGATAATTAGAAATCTATAATAATGATCTTCATAATAGAAATCTCAAGCCCAGATAAGGGCATTAATAACTGAATTCTGGTAATAGTTTTGAAAACCAGATTCGGGTATGATGAGTTGGAAAATACGTAACCCAGATCCGGGTATTAATGTGTGAAGTCTCATATTTCAATAATGAATGACCCGAAACCCATATTCGGGCATTAATGGATGAAGTTTAGAAATACAAAATCCGAAACCTAGATTCGGGTATTAAATGGCGGAGTTCCATTCTACTCTTTAAATTCTATCTTCTTCGACATGTGTAAACCCCTTAGGCCTTGTATGAAGTTGTGGTTTGATTGACCGCTTCTCAAGCTTGGACATCTTAGTCCATGATTTGATAAGCCGCTTCTCGGTGTTGGACATCTTGGTCCGATATCTGATGTGCCGCTTCTCGGGCTTGGACATCTTAGTCCGTTGCTGATATGCCTCTTCTTGGGCTTGGACATCTTAGTCCATTGTTTGATGAGCCGCTCTTTGGGCTTGGATGTCTTAGTCCATTGTTTAATGAGCCCCTTCTTGGGCTTGGACGTCTTGTTTGGTGTTCTTGGTTAGCTTATTCTCAAGCTAGAACCAGGACTTACCCAACCTCCCTCCAAGAGGCGCCTTGACCTGACCAAAGACGCAGCCAAGGGCTTGTCGATACTTTAACCTAGCTATAGCGTGACATGGATAAAGGCTTACATTCCTCCCTCTAAGAGGTGCCCTGCCCTAGCCATAGCATGGCGCGGACAGGGGGTTGTCTATACTTTAACCTGGCCATAGCGTGGCGCGGATAAAGGCTTACACTCCTCCCTCCAGGAGGTGCCCTTCCCTGGCCATAGTGTGGTGCGGACAGAGGCTTGTCGATGCTTTATCCTGGCCATAACGTGGCACGGATAAAGGCTTACACTCCTCCCTCTAGGAGGTGCTCTGCCCTGGCCAACTTGACACGGACAGAGGCTTTTGACCGTCTAAGGTAATGTCCAAATAAAATGAGCATTTCACTCCCAACCATGTAGATTCTTCTTTTGATGAAAGAGATGCTTTATTCTTTAGTTGTAGGGAAATATGGCCTCAAATGTTCTGCATTCCATGTTCTAAAAACCATATTGCCGTTTGGTCGGCATAACTTGTAAGCTCTCGGGGGAATTACTTTTCATATGATTAGGGGTCCTTCCCAATTTGGTCCCAGTGATCCATCCGTAGGATTCCTCGTGTTTGCCATTACTCTTCGGAGCACTAGATCCCCTTCTTTAAATGTTCTTGTTCTTACTTTTGAGTTGTAATATTTCAAATTCTTTCTTTGATATTCTACTGTTCGAATTGCTGATTCATCTCTCAACTCATGTATCAAATCCAATAATTCTTTCTTTAGCTCTTGATTTAAATCGAATGCATAAGAGATCCTTCGATGTGAGGGTATTTCAATCTCAATCGGCAACATTGCCTCACACCCATATGTTAATGAATAGGAAGTATGTCCCATTGTTGTTCTGGTAGATGTTCGATAAACCCATAATAGAAGTGGCAACTCTTCTACCCAATTTCCTTTAGCTTTGTACAATCGCTTTTTCAAAATAGTCTTTATGGTCTTATTTGCAGCCTCAACGGCCCCATTTGCCTTCGGATGTGCAACAGAGGAAAAGCTCTTAATGATTCCATTTTTATGACAATACCGAGAGAATTCTTCACTCTCAAACTGTGTTCCATTGTCGAAAATAATCTCGTAGGGAATTCTAAATCTGGTTATAATGTTTTTGATGATAAATCTGACTACTTTTCCAGAAGTGTTCTTGGGGAGCAGTTCTGCTTCCACCCATTTAGTGAAGTAATCTATGGCGAGTACAACATATTTTGTTCCCCCTTTAGAAATTGGCAACGGGACGATTAAATCAATTCCCCATATGTCAAAGGGCCATAGACTTGAAATAAGGGTTAACTGACTTGGTGGTAATCGGGGGATCTTCGAGTACTTTTGGCATTTCTCGCATCTCCTTACATATTCTATGGCTTGGCTTACCATATGCAGCTAATAAAAACCCAGTCTCATGTCTTTTTTGCTAGTTTTGTTCCGTTAGAGTGGTCTCCACAGAATCCTTTATGTGCTTCTACTAGCAATTTCATCCCATCCTCTAGGCTTACACATCTTAAATAAGGCAGTGCATATCCTTTCTTGTAAAGGATTCCATCCATTATCGTGGAAGTTGGAGCTTGTCGGTTGATTTTACTAGCTTCCCCCTTGTTAGATGGTAATTTCTCCATAGAAAGATATTCAACAATGGGTGACATCTAAGTGTTATCATAATAGTTGTCCGCCCTTGGCTGGTTAAACCTCTCATTCGGGATTTCCCTATCGATTTCCTTTTCTTTTCTTTCTCACGACATGGCTTGGGATCTGGTTAAGACTAGCAATTCCTTTCCTTGTTCAGATGTCCCCTCTTCTATACTCGGATTTGCTTGATATCCCACTGGCACAATCTGAGTTTCTGGGGCTCCCCTTGAACTAGCCAATTTTGCTAAAGAATCTACCTATGAGTTTTCTCCTCTCGAAAATTGATGTATAGAAAAATCTTCAAATAAAGCCAACATCTTCAATATCTTGTTACGTATAAAGATATCTTTGCTTTATTTGATTTACAATCAATTGGGAGTCACTAAAGATTTCAATCCGTGGGATTTTGAGTTCTAATACCAAAGTTAACCCGACCACCATTGACTCATATTCAGCCACATTGTTCATTGCGGGAAATCCTAACTTCATGGCATAATGTAATCGGTGTCCATCTGGAGTTATTATCACATATCCCGCACCTGCTCCTTGTTCATTCGATGCACCATCAACAAATAATTGCCACATAGGTCTATGATCCCTTTCTTTTTCTGATTGCTCCTTAATAAAGTTAGTACACTCGGTAATAAAATCCGCCAATACTTGTCCTTTGATAGCGGCTCACGGCTGAAACTCAATATCATACTAGCTAAGCTCAATTCCCTATTTTACCCGTCTACCCGGAGTTTTTAGCTTACTTAAAACTTGTTTGAGGGGAAAGTTGGTCAGTACCTTCATTGGATGTGCTTGAAAGTATGCTCTCAGTTTTCGCGCTGTGAGTATCAACGATAAGCTAGTTTTTCTATAACTGAGTACCGCACTTCCGCATCCTTTAATCGCCTGCTTACATAATATACAGGAAGTTGAGGCCCGCTTCCTTCTCTAATCAACACCGAACTGACCGCATGTTCTTAAACTGCCATGTATAGGTACAAAATTTCTCATTCTTGGGACTAGATAGTATCGGTGGCTTTTCCAAATGGCTTTTTAACTCCTGAAAAGCTTTCTTACAGTCTTCCCCCCATTCAAAGTTTTTCTTCTTCTTAATTACATCGAAAAATGGAATACACTTATTAGTGGCTTTGGAAATGAATCTGCTTAGAGCAGCTATCCTCCCATTCAAACTCATTACCTCTTTACTAGTTTTGGGTTCGGCCATATCCTTGATAGCTTGAATTTGTTCCGAACTAGCTTTAATCTTTTGAGCACTCACAAGGTAGCCTAAATTTTTTCCTGAATGGACTCTGAAAGAGAATTTCTTTGGGTTCAGTTTCATCTGGTATTTCCGTAGTATCTTAAACATCTCTTCTAGATCTTTAAGATGATTTTTAGACTCGTTAGACTTCACTAGCATGTCATCCACATAAACCTCCATATTTCGGTCAATCTGCTCTTTAAACATCCTATTGACCAGCCTTTGATATGTAGCCCCTGCATTCTTTCGTCTGAAAGGCATTGCTTTGTAGCAGTAGATTCCCCAATCAGTAATGAAACTAGTGCGCTCCTCATCCGGCTTGAACATGGGTATCTGATTATATCCAGAGTATGCATCCATGAGAGATAACAATTTGTGCCCACTAGTCTGCATCAACCAACAGATCAATTCGCGGTAATGGGAAACAGTCTTTCGGACAAGCCTTGTTCAGGTCAGTATATTAAATGCAAGTCCTCCACTTTCCATTCGACTTCTTTACAAATACGGGGTTTCCTAGCCATTTTGGGTAATAGATCTCTCGAATAAATCCATTATCAAGGAGTCTTTTAAATTCTTCTTTCAAGGCATCAGATTGTACTCTTGTCCAATTGTCTCTTTTCCTGTCTAATGGGGGTTGCTTCTGGATTAATGTTTAACGCATGACACATGATCGATGGATCAATCCCCACCATATCTGAATGAGACCAAGCGAATACGTCTTTATTGGTCTTGAGAAACTGGATTAAATCTTTCTTCAAGTTGTTATCCAATTCCTTTCCCACTTTGACTACCTTGGTGGAATCATCTGAATTTATGCATGTCTCCTCAAGGTCTTCTATAGGTTTTATTCTTTCTATTTCCTCTCGGCATTCAAATTCAATGACGATTGGGCTTTCTTCAGCAGAATTAGCATCGATTATCTTCCACTTGCCTTTAGGAGGTATGTACCTTTCATACATGCGTTTGTTAGTCTTATTAGATTTAATTCTTGCTTCGAATGTTGGATGTAAAAATCCATCATCCGAAGGATGAAAAACAGTGGAAGAATCAAAGTAAATAGAAGACTCCCATTTATACCGATCGATTGTAGCGAAATACATTTCTCATGAGCTGAATAGATCCCCACAAACTGTGCCCCAGCCTCTCTTCGTCAAGAATTTCACCATCAGGTACTTTGGTGAGACTAAAGCATTTATCTCGTCAAGCATAGGTCTGCCAAAGAAGGCATTGTAGTAGGATGGCTGGTTGATGATCACAAAGAGAGTCTCGAATGTTCGGTAAAATGGTGGCACCCTCATTTGCACTAGAAATTTTATTTGATCCACTGGAGTCAACCCTTTGTTATTGAATCCGAAGGTTGGTTCCACGCGGGGCTCTAGCTTGTTCTCAGGGATGTTGATCTGATCGAAGGAATGCTTAAAGATGACATTGACTGCACTACCTATATCCACAAGAATTTTGGACATGATAGACTGTTCAATTTGAGTTGTGATCATTAAGGGGTCATTATATGGATGATGAACTCCCTTCTTTAACTCTTGGGGGGTGATGACAAGATTTGGCATTGGACTATTGAGTCGTGGATTTTTCAGAGGGGGCTCTTCTTGGATTGAGAATACACCTTCTCTAGCCTCCTTAATATATATGCACCTTGCCCCTTTGCTTGTCCCCGCCGAATGTGGCCCACCATGAATTACATCGACCCTGTTTAGCGGCGGGCTTAATCTCAAAGGGTTATCCTCCTCTAGAATATTAACATCATTATTTGGGAGCTTTTGTGGACCATCTCCCATTCATGGAACTTTCTGCTTGTCTTGAATGAACTCTTTTAAGTGACCCTGGCGAATCAACTTCTGGATGATTTATGCCAAGACTCTACATTCATCGGTCTTGTGACCATGTGCTTTGTGGTCACGTAGTAGTCGCCCCCTTTTCTTTTGTTCTGGGTGGTTCTTGGCCTTGAAGGAAGTTGAGAAATTAACTCTCTCCATTGTCACAGCATAGACATAAGACAAAGGCTTGTTCAAAGAGATTGAATTAGCAATAGGTTCTAACCAATTGCTCTTTTATGCCCTCGATCCAGTCCGAATCTTACTCCTTCCTTTTTAGGGATTGCTTTCCTTTTATGTGATACAGTTCATCTATACGAATGAACTTGTCAGCTTGAAAGTGGAAGTCTTGTATATCTTTACACCATTAACAAAGAGTTGTTTTCAAAATTGGGTATTTTCTATTAATCCTGAATGCACCGCGATGAGCTTATCACGGTCATTCATGTCCTTAGCCTTTAACACTTCAGTGTTGAACCTTTTAAGATAGTCTCCTAAAGACTCTCCCTGTCTCTGTGTTATATTAGCCAAGACTGTGTAATCAATGGTTGGGTCTTTGCGTATGCAGAACTGAGCAGAGAACTCGTAAGAAAACTGCTTCCACGAGTAGATTGTCTTTTCTCGGTATTGTCGATTCCATTTAGCTGTAGCACCTTGGACAGTCATTGGAAATAACCTACATTGAACAGCTCCTAACGCATTATATAGATCCATCTGGCTACGAAAGCCATCAAGTGGTCGTTTGGGTCTATGGTCCCATGATAGTTCATAGTCGGGATCTTCATATAAGATGGAATAGCCGTTGCCATGATTTCATATGTAAAGGGTGGCACACGCTCATTATCATTCACATTCTCATCGAGGGTCCTCTTCCCTTTAGCATTTAGTACATCTTTAATTGATTTTCTGCCGCATCTTTTAGATAGGCCTCTGCGTCAAAGTAATTTTTCAGGTCTGGATAGTATTCTTTCATTGTGGAGCTCCCAAACTGTTCAAGAGATTTATCTAATATTCTTCCTTGATGATCAGCTTTGGTTGGAAGTTGGCCATTCTTTTTTGAAGATGTTAAATCAATTTTGCTCTTTTCTATGTATGCATAATCCTTTAAATTTTTCCTTGGAGAGATCACTTCGTCTCCATTTGTTGGTCTTGTTGTTTTAGAAGATTTTTGGGACAATGTCATCTTGAGTAATTCCTGCATCTCAAGCAATTGTTGTTCCAAGTGCTTTATTTTGGAGGCATTATCCTCTTGCTGAGTTGAAGCTGATGGTTGCCCTGGACAACCCCCTCCAAGTTAAAAGTTGGAGTGATATTTTCTTCTAAGGTGGTGGTGTGAACAACCTCCTCATCCATCCTGCTAAGTCTCTTAGATTTCATTTTCCTACGCCAAGTTAAACAAACCAAAAGTAACCACAAGGTCAGAGGTTCGAGCCCTCCTTCTAGTGCCAAAATGTTAACAAGAAAACTTGTCAACACCCCAAAGCTATGTGAATAGAAAAGAGGATTATTTTTGCAACTAAATAAGACTATTGAAAGAGGATTGGAAAGGATTACTCCCTTCGAAACCCTTCTTGCGATCTGGTTGACTTGGTCAAACTACTTTCGATGGAGGATTAATATATTGCAAGCAGATCATTGATCAAATTTACCTCGTCAAAATGAAGGTAAAGGAGAAAGCATCCTATTTTAAACCTCTCTTTCAAATGAGTTGGAAGTAACTATTTATATTGAACATTCATCCCTTTTGATCATGTCGAAAGATCTACTCAAACCCTTTCGACCATGTTAGAAGGTCTGCTCTACCTATGAAAAGAAGTAACTGCTTACGACATCATTGGATTCATTTCTTATGGACGAACTCCTTCAAAAGGGTTGAAGATGTGGTTGAGTGTAAGTTCCTTTCGAAGGAATCCATCTTTAGACGATTGCTTGTCATGTATGAACCAGATATCTTTCGTGACAGGCCTTTTGACCAGGTCGAGAGGGATTTCATCCTTTCGAATTGAGCAAGCTCCATTTGTTGTATCTGATAGGAGATCATCTTGGATATTTGTAAGTTCTATGAACTTGTCAATACCGAAACCTCATCATCATCTTTATTTGTCATTATATTTTGTTTATCGCGATGAAAATGTGTTTCGCATGTATACTATCCAAGTTGACCCCCACGGCCTTGCAAAAGACAGAAAGAAGTTAAGAAGATAAGATAGCATCATGTGCAATTAATCATTAGTTTAGCTAATGATTGTAATGATCTTTCTCATAATCGAAATCCTTAATGAATCCGTGCATTTCTCCCTTTTTCCATTAATCCAAAAGAGTTACAAGTTTGAGAACTTTTTTCCCAAATCAATTTAGGGTTACAAAAATTTTGTTGTTGCAAAGAAGTAGAAGTAAAAGAATGAGCTTTGGATTTCAAAATCCGGTCCTCAAAATCAGACCCTTTGGGTCTTATTTATAGATGTAGGTCGGCCACCCTTTCGCGCCCATGCTTTCGGCTCTATTGAAAGGCCCTCTATCTTCCGCATTAATCCTTTCGACAAGGATGAAAGGCCTTGCCTACTTTCAATGCTGTCGATAGGCTTCCTTTTTTAGTTCTCTAACTCATCCTTGCGCTCCCCATCTTTTACTCCAGACCTTTCGACCATGTCGAAAGCGTCCCTTGTTCACCTTTCACGTTTGTTAAGGTTTAAGTGTTCATTTTCTCTGCTTCTTCCTGGATTGCTTTCGACGTCGTCAAAAGGACTGCATATGCGCTTTTTCTCTTCGTGTTTCTTTATATGTTATAAGAAGTAAAGATATGAACTTCCAATTTTGTCGGTAGGTAGTTTATTGCGGTTTTGAAGGCGTTGAAGTGCTGAAAGTTTCGAAGCGGTTGATAGCTTCTGAATGCCTTCTTGTGAATTATTGCAAAAAATTCTCTTGATGTTGTAAGCTTCGATCGGTTCGGAAGGCTTGGTTATGCTTTCGAAAGGGTTGTTTCGATTAAGGTATCTTCCCAAGTAGTCTGAATGAATGCGAAACCTTTGGTTTTGAAAGATTTGGCGTGCATATGTACGGTTGTTATTCATTGCCTTCGAAAGAGGTTCCGAACTCGTTCCTGCTTTTTCTATATACGCGAATCCATCTACATCGAAAGGTTTGAATGAGGCGGAAGGGTAGCCCTGCTTTCTTTTTCATCTTCTCGAAAGCTTTTGCGCTTTTTTATCTTTTGTGATGGCGCCTGATGCTTGCGACTCCTTCGAAAGCCTTCCTAATGCCTTAGAAACATCCTTCCATAAACCTTTGTTCCTAAGTGATCTTTATGGTTAACAGTTACATTAAAAGAACTAAATTTTGTCGCAATAAATATATGAATATATGCGACCATACAATATTCTTAATTACAATTCACTTTACATAAGCTTGAGAATTGGTTACTTGTGAGGGAAAAAACCAAACAGATAATTGAAATCATTGGGAATTGCAATAATTAGCTTTTAACCATCTAATTTTAGTCACTAGTCCGCAAAATTAAAGCTTGAATTATTTATTATTTCAGGTATCGAACATATAAAGTCTACATGATTGAGGAAAGTTTCAATATTAACTTGAACCTATGATCAATTACAAATGAATTTGATATTTGATTATTATATATAACTCATTTTAAATATATCAAGTGACTGCGAAGAAGATTACAAGGGAATATTTCCTTTTATGGCTTACCTAATGTCACATCTCTTGTGTCCTAGAACTTCATTTCACGAACAAATGATTGTAATTTATAGTGTAACAAAAAGAGTTTTGTAACAACCCACACCTTTAAAGGGCCCGAATTTTTACTAAATCGAAACCCAAATCCATTAGGGTGTAGATCGTTGGTGTTGATAACCTGAAATAAACATAGGCATATTAGAGAGCTACCTACATAAACTCACAATGGAATAGAAAAATATAATAGGACAAATATATCGACTAAGGCTACTACCTTGAAATCAATATTATTCCTTGGATGTCTAGTTGCCTGATTAGTGCCGAGCATGAATGAAAAGACTTCTTCATCTACCATTCCCGTTTTGCACCAGTAGCATGTCCCTCTAAAACAATTACGTGGGTTGTAATAAGGAGAGAGTCAGAACAACATTCTGGTAATTGGAAATTTACATTCTTCATCCATATACACTATTTTATGCCAATTGATTTCTATCTAAGTGTTATGTCTATTATTCATGGTTTACCCGTTTAACTCCATATGCACGTACGATATATCCAACCTTCTTCGAGGTATAACACACACACACATCTATATATACTTAAACGTTGTACTACCCAAAGGAAAACCCCGACCACTTAATACTTCTTAAATAGGGAGGAGGCAGACCCAACGGCAATTTAAACCTCAACCCCGAAGCGGGCCCTCCATAACATAAACGCTAGTCAACGGACCCTTGGCCACGAAGGTCAATGACACCTAGATACGACTTTGTAATTTAATTATCCATATTATTAATGCAGCTCAATGACTTGTCTAAGGGTCAACTAGCCTACCTCCGACAAATAAGCAACTAATTAAACTTTAAGATCTTTGCGTATCTCATATATCTGTCGGGGCATAACTCAAGTCTTTTTTAACGACCGCTCAGGACAACTGGATGTCCAAGCCTAGATGCTAGCCCTCCTTCTAAATACTGATTTATTAATAACACTGACATAGCCCGCCGACCGCCACCGCCGAAATCCCATTTAAAATTACTCAATATAAGTCAAGAAAAATGCCCACTACAGTTACTTAATACCTCTTGTTAGAAATGAAGCAGACCATATTTCCTTATTTGATGTTGTCATGGGTTATATAAGACTTCATATATAAAGTGAAGGCGGACCCAATGGCCATTGAATACCTTCCACCCTGAGGTAAATCCCTTGACACCCCTAAAGGTATCGAATCATATAATACTTCAAACCCAAGATGAACCCTTGGTATATTTTCCCATACCTATACGCCAATGTATATCCCTTCCTCATGGCTCCTATAATCATGCAACGACCCACCTTCTAGACCTCCAAATGTAGCCACTAATACATCCATAGTATTTGTTTATCGAGCATCCAAGTTTAGGAAGGATGAATTGTTAGGGTGAAATAAAAAGAAAAAGAAAGAGAACAAAAAAGAAGAGAACACAACATCAGAATCTCACTAGCGGAATGGTAATATATAATATCAAATGAACAGTACAAAGGGTTACTCTGATATAGATATCTCGGAGTTACAAAACCTGAGTACTATTGTCAGCCTGGACAGTTATAACAGTCTATCCTTACAAATGCTGATATATACAATATAGTAATGCAGCAGGAAATAAGAATACTATGGTAGTTGAAACATCCAGCTTGTTTTCTTGAGCTCTAGAGAACATCAACAAAAACCTGCATTTCTCAAACTACTTGAAAGAACACACGAGGAATTTAGGGAAAATAAAAGCCACATGTTAGACATAAGTCTGGTATGAGAAACTCAAGAAATATGTGTACAGCATATAATAGTACTTTTGAGACTACATGGAATGCCATAACGGTTATCCCCTCAAAAGAACCACCATCTAATAAGTACATAAGGTGATATATTAGATAACTCTAGGTGAAGAATATAAATATTTTAACATAGATGAAATGGTTACATTTGTTACATTTAACAGCATATTTAGAGTATAATCAAAACCAATAAGGAACGTTCACATAATGGATTTTCTGTGGAGATCTCTCTAGTGGAGCCGGATCCATTCCCTTGCACAAGGGTCAGAAAGTACCTCTCGAGCGTCGTACATCTCTAAGTAAAATATACCATTTAGGTAAACACAAGCGGCCCAACGCCCGAACATAAACATGAACAACATGAACCAAATATCATCAACTCCCACCGGCCAACAATCGATAGGTATCTCTAGATATAGAGTTGATAATATCCTAATATGGGTCGCTAAATCCCAGATTGTGAGGCCTGCTCTATTTTTAGTCATTTCCGATATCGAGGTTACATTTGGCATCTTTCACACGAGTCTTCACCACTCGAACAGAACTCGAATCCCAAATTGGATCCCTGCATCTCGAACAGATCTTGAAACCACATATGGATTCCAACATCTCGAACAAATCCACTTCTAAGAGATAAAACACGTATCTCATTCTTGAAGTGGTTTTAGGTAAGTAAAACACTTACCCGTCCTGGTCTCTTCAAAACTGAATCGACAAATTTGGTCATATTTAACACTAATGAGAACGATCACATATGGAAATCAAGTCTCATATACTTATCACGTTTTCGATATTTCTTTCTCGCAATATCCCTCGATCAAGCGTGAAGTCGGTAGGTTAGAGCTCTATTGCTGATATTCCTACATGAACATTAGTCTTAATTCTCACATATAAACAAGCCTACTTCATCGGCTTTTAGTGCTAAGGATACGACTAAATGTTTTCCATAAACAAGTAAACATGCAAAGCACGATCAAGTCATACAAAGCACGATTAAGTCAGAAAAGCGACTTCTAATCCCCTTTTTGTTTAATTAATATTTTGTTAATTAAAACATTAGCAAAACTCCTTTTATCTAATAAAACATTGTTTATCAATTTCTACTATTCATTTGTACTCTTTCAATTATACAAAAAGTATTCATATACTTATCTCAAATGGTATAATTATATTCACAAATCACTAACAAGATTTCTTACTTTAAACTTTTGTCTTTTCTGTCCTTTCCCAGAAGATTCCTTACTCATACTTTCCTTCAAAATATTCATTTTAAGGACCTAAATACTTTCGCAAATCCATTCAAAAGGTTTAAGACCAATGTTACTTAAAACATTGTCACTATAAATCCAAAACCATTTCACTTATGCTTATTTTTAAAACATTCTTTTAAAGATCTATTTACATTCATAAGTATAATCAAAAAAGGTGAGAGACAAATGTTATTAAAATATTGTCACAACAAACCCAAAATCATTCCATACTTGTATTATCTTTAAAACATTATTTTTAAAGATCTAAGTTAATACTTGGTTAAGTTCAATAGTCGACTAAGCGACTATCTAGTTAAAACAATTGCTTATACAAACCAGTGCACTTAACTCGTTTATGACATTTCAACTTAACTATTCCTCATTCAAGAGTGAAGCCAGGTAAGTTAGAGCAATAGTTGCATCAAAGACTTGTCAGACATTTCATTCTTGAACCTCACAAATAGACAAGCATACTCGTCGGCTTTAGTGTTAAGTATAGGATTAATGATTTCCATAAACAAGTAACAAACAACATAATTAACCCATTTCCAAAATTCTTGACTTAACTATTCCTTGTTCAAGAAGGAAGCCTGATAGGTTAGAGCTCTATTGCTCCATCCCTACTTGACATCAATCTTAACTCTCAGAAATAGAGAAGCCTACTTCGTTGGCTTTTAACGTTAACCAAAGTTAATACCTTTTAAACAAGTAAGTAATCAACAAGATTAACATGTTTTTAACATTCCAACTTAACTATTCCTCGTTCAAGAGGGAAGCTCTGTAGGTTAGAGGTCAATCGATTTGTCCCTACTCGACTTCAATCTTAACTCTCAGAAATAGAGAAGTCTACCTCATCGGCTTTTAGTGTTAAGCCTAGTCAATTACCTTTTTCAAAACTTATATATACTTTAAAAATACTTGTAAATAAGTTTTAAATATTTATATAAAATATAACTTGAAAATAACTAATTTGTAATTTGATGAAAAATTAACAAAACATATTTTATATTTTGCAGCACTTTACTTCCAAAATTCATAAATAACCATTAAAACTATATTTAAACTTCTAATCTTTTTTCATACTCAAATACATTTATTAAAACTTCCATAAAAAGATTTTATAAAGAAAAGAATATAGAAATCATTTAAATCATGAAAAACAAGTCAAAACGTCGCATATTAAACACTTAAAACCATAAGCGACTAGCTACAACATTTATAAATGTTGTTAAAGGTCCTTGTTAAAACAACATTGAAAAGCACCATATTTGCGACTAGTTTTAACCACTTAAACAAATGATTTAAGACTTGAATTTTTATAGTAAGTACTATTATTAGGATACTTAAAAATCTAGAAAGAAATCCCTAGGAGTATCTTTCCATTTATTTATAAAAATTTCTAAAAAATAAGAGATTCGGAAGTGCACTTATAATGACTATTCTCGCTTCGATCACTTTCAAACTTACTTCAATTTAACACACAAGTTAAAAAACCATTTGAAAATCAAGTCAAGGCCACACCACATATTTAAGAGGGTAATAGAAGTGATATTATATAGCATAAAGTTATCATTTTCTTTCAAAAGAAAGAGGGGCCTAAAGTTTATAACTTAGTTAATGTCACTTTAACTTTATACTTTATACACAACATACATATGCACAGTATATACTTATCAGATAGTTAGATAACTCACTTAGGTCCAAGTTAACAACCTAACCAAAGCACGAGAACTAAGGCAACCCTTCCTATCATTACCTCATCACCAAAGCAACTACCTTTGCCTCCAAAATCACAAATCCATGCATTCCCACCCCATCATTGCTCATGGCCAAGATAGGTTCCCCATTCTACTCCATCATACTTCAACTCCTTAGATGCTAAACCATATTCTAATGATATTTTAAGGTCTTTGGGAAAGTTTGGTTTTGATTGGATTGGTTTGAATAAGATTTATGAAAGTTAGAGAGGAAAAGAAGGATAAGGAAGCCATTAAAAAGCTTAGTTTTCATTTGTGAATTTGTGATTAATTCCTAACCCCTCTTTGTATGGGATCAAAATAGTGTTGCATAAGCTTGCATTCACCCCCCATGCTATGGAAGCCTTACATCCCATCATTTCTCATTTAAGTCACTTCTCCTTTATGCAAATTACACTTATACCCTTACCATGATTATATATCTTATCCTAAACGAAGGTTCTAAAATGTTCCATGCTTTATGAAGAGGAGTGTGTGTTAATTAGTTTTTAATGTGCTCATTTCATCATCATATAAGTGCACAAGAGTTCAAACAACTCATATCGATCGAAAAGCTGTTTACTGATAAACCCTTTTTCGGTCATATTATCGATATTTTTTCAAAGCATTTATTTTTGTAAATATTTTTTCAAAACAGGTTTACCATCATTACTTATGATTTAAAAGTGGGTCAAAAAGCTTAATAAATCATTTTAATAACATTTAATCTAAGATTGAAATATTTAAATAATTCAGATATTTAAATACGAAGTGTTCGAAATTCTGGGTCGTTACAAATTAGAGATGTCCCACATCAATAGTACATATACACAATCGCTGGTAGCCTCTAGGTGAAGGGCACTATTGTGTAACCCTATCGATCTCGCGTCCCAACCCATACTAAACCAAGCCATTTATCCTAAACCTAAATATTGGGCTAGACCCACTAATTTAAGCTCGTCCTAAATGTATATTGAGGCCATATAATTTCCACTATAAAAATTATATTGCCTCCTAAGTTTATTTATTAGTATTAAAATACATATTCGCTACAAACCTATTCCTATCTTGTATGCTTATTTCCTATATTCTTCATTTCCTTCTTATGTCCCATAAATGTCAATTGTCCATAATAAATGGTCGTTTAATATTAAAATTAGACAATCACTAATGATATTTATTTATTCATTTCCAATTCAACTTATTATGTCTATTCCCTTTTCCTATAAATGTCATATTAAATTCTGCAGTTAATCTCATTAAATATATTTATATCTCTATTTAATTTCTGTAACTCCCTACTAATCACACATTTATTGCCCACTAAATTTACAATCATTATTCATAATATTTGGAGTTACTACCTCTTTCCCATTGCAATCCTCTAATCCTATGATTTACTATGCTATTAATATTTCATCATCCTAATTATAACTAATACGAGTACCGATGTATATTTATTTATTATGCTTTATTCGTTACCTTATGTATATTTATATTTTTAATTCACGGTTATACATGTGTGTATTCCTATTTTTAACTCATTAGTTCCTACACTTAGGAAATTCAGAATATACACTTATTGATACATTCTGTAAAGAACATTCATTTCCACATTTTAATATGTTAGAGTCATCCTTCCCAAAATGGATTATCATTCTAACTTTTCACAAATTACCTAATAGTGAGAGTTTTGCTCCGTTTGAAATTACAATGAATCGTCTCTTTTCTTTTATTGAAACAGACAGTGGAAATTATGGAAAAACATCCTTATATTACACATCTCCTTCTTTTTTGTAGATTCATTGTTATCCCAAACGAGCACCCAATACTTATAGAGAGTTAATTTATGGAAATTTATACAGACATAAATACAACTAAATTGTACCCTCAACACTCCCAATAAACTAAGACTTAGAAATTTACATTCCAAGGAAAATCAGGGCAATCCATATGAATACTAGACAATTGACAACCCAATTAACATAAATCTGGAATAAACTTCACAATCTCATCAACATCCTACTTTAAAAAATTTAGAAATTGATTTCCAAATTTCCAGATTAGGGTGTATACCATTCCATTCTAATTTCATAACTTATAGAATATGTAGACAGGATTTCAGTTAAGTACATTCATTTTAAGCCTACAATTGAATAGATCTTCCGTAGGATAATAATTAAATAAAATTCAATGATATAAATTTCAATGTTATATATAAATCATATAATTTCGTACTCATCTTTCTAGCTTTCCAAATCTCCCAAATCTAAACTCATCCCTTCAATAGACTATCTTTTTCTTTCCAACACAAAAATATGTATAACAAGATATATACATATTAGATTTACAAATTTGAGAGGAGATTTGAGATAAGTGGAACATAGATTTATAATTATAGAATTTACCTTTATTGCAGAATCTATTCACTCCTTCTCTACTTCTTTTTTATTTTTCATCCTTCTCTAATATTTATATATATAATATAGTATTTTTTATGATTTTTAGAAATAGTGGAGAAGGAAAAAGGGCAGAGCTCCGCTGCTCTGATAAAAAAATATGAGAAGAAAAGTGAGGGTTTAAGCCTGTATTTATATGCGCTCGAATAATTATATCCGTTAGACTAATATTAATTAAATCTGAGCTATTAGGCTGAGGTTCAACCCTAGCCCCTACCACTTCAACCAATCGATTGCTCCTTATAAAGGGTCGATAACTAGTGGTCGACCGACCCAAGGAGGGGGTCGACCAGTAGGGTTCATGCATTTATTATTATTTATTTTCTTTAAATATCCTTTTTAATTATTTTTGACCCGAAAACTTGAAACACTCATCACTTCTTCGTTTTGAACTCCGATCGCAAAACTTTACGTATGAGAGTTGCTTAGAAAATTGCTATGAATACAGTGTGCAAAAGTGGCCAAATTTCGACATTTGCTCAAATTTCCTTTCTATGCCTTAATAATTATTTATTAATTACCATTTATTTTATGGGGTGTTACATTCTCCCCTTTAAAATAATTTCATCCTCGAAATTACTTATGGGTTGAATCATGTAACATAGCGCACAACCATTCTAAACTATCCAACCAATTAGTATGCAACCAATTTTACAACCAATCATGTACAAGTGCATTGTTTATCATAACATATATGATAAGTATGCTGAATAATTCTAAATTGGTGCCTTCTATATGAATACATTTTTAAAAAATAATTTTTGAAAATATGATGCAAATAACCTATATATACTGGTAGTTCAATATGTATGGCAGTCTCCAAAAATCAAAAATCCTTTTTCACACAATAATCTCTACACTCCTATGAACATGAGTATGGTCCAACCAAATTTGCGTCCAATCCCTACCATTCAATATTCAACACACCATTCTAACATCCAAAGAAATTCATTTCCTAATCCTTTACTCTTATGCCGAAAAAGGAATTTATATGGAGAATTTTATATTTCCACCCTTCTTTTGGATACCAGTTCCATTATATCTTAGAACCTTCTCTTTTTCCCTCAAATATCTTTCAACTTTTCCAAGTACAATTCGCATAAGTAGGTATATTTTTAAATTTTAAAAATGGAATTATTTTAAAAGCTAGTTTTGTCTACTATCAACAAGGTATGGAAATAGAAATTCCAAAGTTAAAATAGATTTTTCTCTTGTTATTATTCGTGCTTCGCATACTGCCACCCTTATTGCACAATAAAACTCAAATTCACTAACATATCGACCCTCCCTACGCTAAGCATGTGGCATTTGAAAATCAGAAATTTTCTCATTTTCTGTTAAAAAATCTTTTTCTTTATTTCAATCAAACTTGCAAATAAGTTTGAAAAACTAAATTTTCAAAAGCATTTAAACAAAATCTTCAAATGCATTTGAACATAATTTTTCAAAAGCATTTTCCTTAACCTCATTTAAAACAAACCAAGCCATACCTTAACGTAATCGAGATTCAGTCAATGAGTTAATGCATATGATCGAACCTAGCATTGCATAGTTAATCCTAGATTTTGAAAACCTTTCCTCTTATTTCAACACAAAATAACACAAGCATATTTATAAATTTTGGCTTTTAATGCATAAGGATAATGACCTATAGTTTTACATCAACCTTTTCCTGTCCTTTGTTCACTAAAGTTTATTTTGTAAACTTCTAGTCTTACTTTGCATTTGTTGTTAGTTAAGTGTCTATATGAGATTTTCATATTTGTATGTTTCTCTAAGATATATTGTAGTGGTCAGACATATTTAGAAGTATTAGGACAATAAATAAATAGGAACACATTTCATAATATATCATACACATCTTTTAAATAAAACAGACAACTAACGTTTACAACCCAAACAACCTAAGAAAAGAGGAATAAATGTTGGAAGAAAAATAACAACAACCACCACTGATCCTAAATACCACCTATGAGCTATGGGATGGCCATGATCCTCAACAAGAGCTCGAGCCATTGCAACGACCCCTGAATTGGCACGGCATGGTAGCTATGCATCCGATCTCATAGTTCTAGCGCTACTACTCGGCTTGTATCTCCCATAGCTCGACCTTGATTTGAAGCTAAGAGTTTTGGTCCACTATAAGCTCATGGCTTTGTAACCCTGAAAGACCATACCCCTGCTCCTTAACCTCCGATCTCGCTACCTCAGTCGATGCCTCTATGATTCCTATCCTTCTTAGGGATGTCTTATCAAACAGGGGGCATGGGCCTTCTTCTAGACCTTCTTTCCATGGAGATTCACTTCATATCATCTGAAGAAGTGAGTGAAAATATAACAACATGGAATGTAGCTCCACAGAATCTCTACTCCTAGCTCTACATGGTTGCTCATGATGGCTTGGGGCTAGGTCATTACTATACCACCCATGATGGCGTAGATGGCCTTCTGCACCAACAGATAAATTTGGTCAAAACTCGTTGTCTTAGCAATGATGTTCTGCTGATCAATGCGAACAATAAGGTGGGTTGTGGGCTTAAGTTTTCTGGCCTTCGGACACCAGGTGCTCCAAGAAAGATCCAATGTATAATCTCTAGATTGGTGGTCTCTTTGTCCGCCAAATCTGCACCTTCCATGGCTATAGCCAAGATATTTCCAAAACCATCGGCCATAAGAGTAATTGCTACACTTTTCACCTTCGATGTAAGATGAATAATGTTTTCATCAAACTCGTATTCCAAATTAGCATCGGATAGTCCCATACAACGTGGGTAGCACTCCAGTTAAAAAGTGACATGGCTCAGAATTGATGCTAATTCTAAGGCCATGAATAGATCCACTAGTCCATTGGCGGTGAAATCCCTGAACTTCACTGGTCATCACTGTTGAAATGCAAAGTTTGCTGAGGCTTCATATGTGGAGATTTTTCAGTTGTTTCCTTCGAACCAGGCGATCTCTTGGGGAGTGAGATTTGAGGTGCTTGAAGATGCATTGGCAACTCATGGGGGTGCCATAAACTGACTTGTTAGGGAGAAGAAATATGGGGGGCTTAGATCTAGTGAGAGAGGGGCTAGATCTACGAGTGCCTGCTGCTTTCGAGTGCTTGGGGTCGTAGGCAATTGAAATGGAGGAGGGGTGCTCGTGAGTTTAGGAGAGAAAGAGGGGGGAGATTGGAGGAGAGAGGGGAGGAAGACGAGAGGAAATAAGGGGCTGGAGCCTAACGTGGCTATATGCCATGTTCAAGGTTCGGGTTGCGCTTATAACCCATTAATCGGTCGACCGCCTTAGGTTAGCCAATCGACTACTTTCGGTCGACTGCCTAAATTTAAGATGTAGATAGGTTGCCCTTTTTTAGGCCCAGGTTGAACCTAGACCCTATTCAGGCCGGGTTAAATTTATTTATAATTCTATTTCATTCAGACTCCATCGTTTTCAATTCGATATGGTCCACTCTGTTTTGAAAAATTCTTGTCTACTTCATGATGATGCTTTAGCTTACCGTCTAGGTCGTCGGGCTCTCTTCTTCCTTCATTTACTTATTTTCTATAAATTTCTTTCTACAGCTCTCCCTTCTTATTTAATTTTGTAGTGCACTTGCTTTCTGCTATGGCGGTCAACCTTCTTTTATATCATAAAAATATTTCAGCTGTTATTCTTAGTATTCTCCTTATATGTGAATATTCTTCCTATCTTTATTATTTGTGCATTTGCCATTCCTTACTCTTTTCCATTTAAATCAAGTACCATTTCCCCCTATCCATCCCCTTAAAGAAAGAATTTTAAAAACTTTTGAATTTACAAAAATAGGAAAAATCATCGAGCCAACGATACGCCCTCTTTTCCATTCACCTCAAAAATGAAAATTCTCTTTACCAAAAACCTTTAAATCGGATTTTTTTCACCTTACCAATTTTAAACATTACTAAAAATCTCTAACTAGCCCTTGAATTTAAAATTTTCAAATTTTCTTGCTTTTTCAAAACAATTTTCCAATGACAAGGTCCTTTTATTAAAATAAATCCTTTGAAAAAACCATTTACAAAACCTTCTTGCAAAAACTTGCTCAATCGTTTTTTATACCTTACTTCCAAATGCTTGCAACATATAAGTTCTTACTTCCCATCTGTCTAGATGAAATATACGTCTTCAATCAGCAATCCATTGAAATCCACAGACATAACGTATCTTAAGCCTAACAAAGGAGTTAAATACCATCAAGCCTCGGAGATCCTTCTATACGTTATGCTCATGCTCTTCTCAGTCCACTTCTTATGGTACAGCCTCCACCCTGTGGGATAATCAAGGTAGATGCATCAATTTAACTCTATTTATTGATCCAACTAATAGTTTCATCATCCATCTTTTCATAGAATGGTCATAACTACTTTTATAGTCGGAGTTCATAGGGTTTGGTGTGTGTGTGTACGTAAAAATACAAATACGTTCTCTCAGCGTATCCTAGCTCATATGATTGACTAACCTAGACTCTAATACTAAATGTAACAACTTGCACCTTAAATGGGCATAAATTTCGACTAAATCAAAACTCAAATCCATTATGGTATAGATTGTTGGTGTTGGTAACCTGAACTACACATAAGCATATCAGAGAACTACCTACATAAACTCACAGTGAAATAGGAAAATATAATAGAACATATATATCGACTAAGCCTACTACCTTAGAATCAATATTATTCTTTGGATGCTAGTTGCGTTGTCAGTGTCGAGCATGAATGAGAAGACCTCTCCATTTACCATTCCCGCCTTACACCAGTAACCTATCCCTCTAAAATTATCCTATGGGTTGTAATGAGGAGGGAGTCAGATTAACATTCTGGCGACTGGAAAATTACCTACTTTATCAATAACACTATTTTATGACGACTGATATCTCTCAGAATGTTATGTCTATTATTCATGGTTTATCCGTTTGACTCCATATGCACGTACGATATATCCAACCTTCTCCAAGATATAACTATATATACATGTATATCTATATATACATTAACATTGTACTAACCCAAAGGAAAACCCCGACCACTTTATACTTCTTGAATAGGGAGGAGGTAGTCCTAACGGCCATTTAATGCCTCAACCCCAAAACAAGCCCTCCGTAACATAAACGCTAGTCTACTAGCCCTTAGCTATGAAGGCCGATGACCCTTGGATATGGCTCTGTAATTTAATTAACCATATTACAAACACATCTCAAAGACTTATTTAAGGGTTAACTAGCCCACCTCCGACAACCACATAACATATTAAACTTTGAGGTCTTTGCGTACCCCATACGGATTCTACATTAGTAGGAAGTGAAATACGTCGGGGCATAACCCAAGTCTCTACGAACAGCTGCTCGAGACTACTAGTTGTCCAAGCTTATATGCCATCCCTACTTCTAAATACGGGTTTATCGACAACAGTGATATAGCCTACCGACCCCCATAGCCAAAATACCGTTTACACTTACCAAATATGAGTCAAGGAAAATGCTCACTTCGGTTATTCAACGACTCTTGTTATGAATGTAGCAAAACCTATTTCCCTATTAGCATTGTCATAGGTTATTTAAGACTTCTTATATGGAGAGAAGGCAGACCCAATGGTCATTTATTACCTTCTACCCCATAGTAAACCCCTTAACATCCTTAAAGGTTCCGATCTATTTAATACTTCAAATCCAAGGTGAATCCTTGGTACATTTCCCATAGCGAACTTATATTCCTTTCCCATGGGTCCTATAGTTAGAGATGTCCCACATTAGTGGTACGTATACACAACTATCGGTAGCCTCTAGGCGAAAGGCAAACTTCTGTTGTGTAACTCTATTGACCTCACATCCTAACCCATAATATACCAAGCCATTTATCCTAAACCTAAATACTGGGCTAAACCCACTAATTTGCGCTCGTCTTAAACAAATAATTAAGGATAACGGAAATTATATTGCCTTCTAAGTTTATTCATTAGTATTAAATTACTTATTCATTACGAACCTATTCCTATCTTATAGGCTTTCCTATATTCTTCATTTCCTTCTTGTGTCCAATAAATGTCAATTATCTATAATAAATTATCATTTAATATTTAAATTGGACAACCACTAATGACATTTATTTATTCGTTTCCAATTTGACTTATTATGCTTATTTTATTTTCCCACAAATGTCATATTAAATTCTACAATCAATCCCATTAAATGCAATTATGTCCCCATTTAATTTCTATAACCCCCTATTAACCGCATATTTATTACCCACTAAATTTAAATCATTGTTCATAATCTTTGGAGTTACCACCTCTTTTCTACTGTAATCACTTAATCCTATGATTTATCATGCTACTAAATTTAATTTTCCTAATTATAACCAATACGAGTAGCAACACATAATTTTTTACTATGCTTTATTAGTTACCCTATGTATATTTATATTTTAAGTAGTAGTCGCGGTTATACACACACACACACACACACACATATATATATATATTCCTATTTTTAACTCATTTACACTTAGGAATTTCAGGATATACACTTATATGCACATTCTGTAGAGAACATTCATCTCTACACTTTAATATATTAGAACTATCCTTCCAAAAAAGTATTTATAACTTTTCGTAAATTAGTTAAAAGTGAGACTTTTGCTCCATTTGAAATTACCATGAATTATCTCATTTCTTTTATTGAAATAAATAGTGCAAACTATAGAGAAACATTCGTACTTTACACATCTCTTTCATTTTGGTAGATTCCTTATTATCCCAAACGAGTACTCTTTTACTTGTAGAGTTAGGTAATTTATGGAAATTTACATGAAAATAGCTACAACTAAATTGTACTCTCAATGCTCCCAATAAATTAAAACAGAGAAATTTACATTCCAAGTCAAATTAGGGCAATCCAAATGAAGACTACACAATTTACAACCCAATTTACATAAATCTGGAATAAGGTTCACAATCTAATCAACATCCTACTTTAAAAAAGTTAGGGACTAATTTCCAGATTTCCATATTAGGGTGTATACTTGTTTATTCCAATTCATAACTTACAGAATATGCAGGCTTGATTTTAATTAAATACATTCATTTTAAGCTTACAATTCAACATATCTTGCATAGGCATAATAATTAAATAAATTTCAATGATATAAATTTCAGTATTATATATAAATTATATAATTTCTCACTCGCCTTTCTAACTTTCCAAATCTCCCAAACTTGAATTCATCCTTTTAATAGGCTCCTTTTCCCTTTCCAATAAAAAAACATGTATAACAAGATATATACATATCTGTTAGAATTACAGATTTGAGAGGAGATTTGAGTTAAGTGGAATATAGATTTATAATTATAGAATTTACCTTTTGTTATCTAACTTTATGACCAAGCAGATTTTCATTGGAATTATAATGTCAAAGCAAAGACAAAATGATTTACAAACTTAGGAACATGCTTAGAAGGGAAAATGAGCGTACTCAAAATGTTTTATAGTTAGTGAACAAAGTGAACCACTCGGTACCGAGAGTAGGGCTCAACACTGAGTGCTTTTTACTACACTCTGGGTTCTTCAAACCACTTGTACATGAAGCTATAGCTCAAATGATTTCAATGAGGTTCTTTTCTTAAGGAATAGACGAACAACTATATGGATTTTCTAGAAGAAAACAAAGAAAGCAAAGATGAACAAGCGATATCTTAACATATTAGAAATAGCAAAATCTTAAAAAAATCGCATGGAATGCAATGAACTGGAGACAAAAGAATAACAGGAAGAAGTAGGAGAGATTTCCCTCATGTAAACCGGTTGGTAGCGAGTTGAACCACTCAGTACCAAGTGGTTTTTATTGCTCTGTAGGCCCTATAACTTACTACTGCTCACTTGGATGTGGACTTGGACCTAGTGCTTCATGGGCCCCCAATCCTACTAGGCAATTTCCATATAAATACATACCGTATGGATAATAGAAAAGGACTTTTGGCTCTTTAGTTTTCTTCATCTCCTATCTCTCATCTCCATAGTCACTAAGGCATATCATATTGTCAATTCTAGATTCTAAGAACTTGTCAATCCCTGGTTTTAGTGACTCTCAATCAAATAATCAGCAAATTACTATAACACCTTGTAATTTTAACAATCATTAATTAAAAAGAAATTAATTAATAATTAGTAACGTTGTAAATAGTTTTATAAACATTAGAATTTGGCTATGAAAGTTGTACCATTGGGTTCATGGTGATTTTTTAACCAATTTTCATATATAATGTTTTTCGATTGGAGTTCAAGCGAAAAAGTTATTAACATTTGAAGTTTTCAAATCAGAAATAATTATGTGCATAATTAAGGAATTCAAATGTGATTAATAGAAATAAATTAATGTTAATTGATCATAACATTTACTTAATGTTTAAGTAGGTGAACGAAGAAAGAAACGGTCTCGATCAATTATAGAAGGAAACAAATTAACAAAATTAAACGGCGATAAGTAATTAACATAATTAATATCGATCGGTCAATCCTTAGCTTGAGACAGTCGACCAGTAGCGATTGACCGGTAAAGGGCAGCAATTGATCGGATGAGTTGTGGAATATGAGATTTTGTTGTGGCCGAATGGCTCGGATTTAAAATAATTTAATCCAACAGCTAGCATTGATTTGAACTCCTATAAATATAGGCCTAATCCCTCATTTTTCCTCTCATATTTTCTTAATCAACGGCTAAGCTATACCATTTTCTCTTCTCCACAAAATTCTTAATTCTAAAAATAGTTATAGTTTATATATATATATATATATACAAGTAGAGAATAGCGGAGGATAATTGAAAAGAAGAATATGGTCGAATCAAATCGTTAAAGTCAAGGTAAATTATAAATTCGGATCTAAAATCCAAATTAAATCCAAATCTCTTCTTTGATCTAGAATTTTGACAACTATATGTATGCTTGCAATATATATATACTCAAATAAGGAGAATAATAAGAGTCAAGTTAGAGTAACAAAGATTAGATCTGGAGATTTGGAAAGCTAAAAGGGTGAGTGGAAAATTACATATTTTTATATAATATTGGATTTATACCATTGTAAATCTATTCCTGTATGCCTAAATGTAAGCTTGGAGTTGTAGAATAAATTTGAATTTCTAAACACCCTGCCTACAAATTCTATGATTGATAACTTAATTTTTACATTACATGTATGTGATAATTCCAGATTAGTAAATTGAATGACTTATGCAAGAAAAATGTAAATTAGGGTACAATAAATTATTGGGATTTAATTAGTATTTTAATTCACTGGAATATAGAGAGTTGTAGTGTTAATTTCTATAGATTATCAAGTTCAGATTCATAAATAAAAGCATAAAATTGAAATAACAAGGAATATATCTAAAACAAAGAGATTTATAAAATAAGGATATTTATCATATTTTGTACCATCTATTTCAATAATTATTAAAAGAATAATTCCTTACGATTCCAAATATAACACAAATTCTCCTTCTGGATAAGACTTAGAAATTTACGGTGTTAACCTTTCCTTTTGAGAGAAATGTAATGCCAATGCCTTAAAATGCAGAAATCCCTAATTATTAATTAAAGAACTGCAAATGTGATAATAATAACTGTTTAAGCGAAGAATTAATATATATGTAATAGAGGCAAGACAAAAATCAAATAAGAAATAACAAAAAGGTAAGCAAGTAATAATGTAAATAAAAAGGGTATGGAAAGTCCACTAAAGAAGGGAGGGTAGTAAAGGTCAAAAAGGAATAGAAACAGAAATCCAATAAGGCGGGAGAAAGTGAATTGGAAAAGATATTTAGATCTTTTAATAAAGTAGTAAATGACATTAAATCGATGTACATGGAAAAAGAAGTAAGCGCACGAAAAAGTAAAGGAATATTACTAACATTAAACATTGGAGGCATAATAATTAAATAAGTATTAATATATATATATATATACATATATATATATAGACACACACACATACATAGCATCAAGTATGCTTTTAGGATGGATGTGAATTATTAAGTTAGTAAATAACTTAGATCAGATAAGAATGCATAATCATTAAAATGGATTGGAATGCGAGGTAAGTAATGTTACACACTAGAAGTCTGCCCATCCTAAGGGGCTACCAGCAGTTGTGTATACATTATACTGATATGGGACATATCCAACCGTGGGACCCGTAGAGTTATATACGTTCGTGTATAGGTGAGAGATACCCAAGTAGGAAGGTTCGCCTCGGTCGGAGTGTTGAAGGACAAGTAGAGTCTGCTTCAACCTTTTAGGGGGTATTAAGTAACAAGCAGTTATTACCTTGATTGCATTAGGCAATCCAAATAGGATGGCGAGCAATGCTCGACACTATGTCATTGTTCGTGTGTTTGGTACCATCTTAGGGAGTAAGATCTGCATATAGGTTAAGAACCTCATCAGTCCTGATTAGTCAGTGGAAAGATAAGGGTTACGCCTAAATGGCTACACCTCCTACTAGTGTAGATCATGTTTAGGTCATACAACGCCATAGTTGTTTGCTAAATTGTTTGTTAGGGGCATGGCTAGATAACCATTTGTGGAAGTCTTTCAAAATGGATAGCATATAACTAACTATTATGATGCCATTATTAGACACTACGGGTGTTCCTTGGTATGCAGGACAACAGCGAGGATATGATACTGCGTTGATGATTGATCCTGACAAGGAGCTGGGTTACGGATACTAACGGGGATAGTATCTTGGTTTAGGACTATGGTACTTATATATATACATATGTAGTTATAGTCTACTTTGGGCAGATGGGGCATATAATGCATTCGTGGAGTCTAGATGACTAAATAAAATAAGAGACATAATACGTAATGGATGGAAATTGACATAAACTAATGTTATTATAAAGTATTTAATTTACCACTCATTGGAACGTTTCTTTGACCCCCTCCTTAATACAATCCACATGATAGCTTTAGAGGTATAGGTACTAGTGCAAGGGGGGAATAGTGGAAGAACAGTTTTTCTTATGTATGTTCCGCACTGACAAGGACACTAGATATTAGAAGTGTCAATCTTGGTCAGTTACTATATGTTTTATTATACTTTACTATTCCCTTACGAGTTTACATCGATAGTACTCTGATATGCATTTATTTATTTGCAGAATATCAAACCAATAATTCGTACTTTGGTGGTCTTGGGTTTTCGATTTAGCGAAAATCTAGGCCCGTTGGGGTGCTGGTTGTCACATTTGGTATCAGAGATTATGGTAGTCGATCTTAAGAATTAGGAAACATTAAGTGAGTGTATTTGTATTTCTACAACAATTATAAATACATTATATACCAAATTCTAAAAATTCCAACTATAGAGTAGTAGCAGCCATATTCTAAAAAGATAGACAAGTCCATTATGAATCAGAACAATGAATAAAGTTGAAGATGTACACTTACCCTGATTACCCGATAGGAAATAGGTCGTACGGAAAGGTGTTGACTTAAGAAGAGCATGAGTGCAGCATATGGATGGTCCTTGAAGCTGAATGATATATGATTCCCTAGTTAGGCCCCCGATAGCCCAATGGTTGTAGATCCTCGCCGAATTGCCGATTAATGATGTACATTAGGTCCAAATAAAAGGAAAGTAAGAATCTATATGTTGCAGATGTCCAAAAGTAAGAATTAAATAAGTTTTCAAAGAAGGTGTGTAGTAATCACTTCAGGATGATAACTGGGTTTTAATATTCTTAGAAAGGATAAGTCAGTAAGTAAGTAGAAAAGAAGAAGAGTCCAAATAAGGGACAAATAAAATTCCACTTTGAATCCGACTACATATGAAAGAATTTAGTATAAAAGTTGAAATAATTTTAATATAAAAGTTTAAGAAAATATATAAATAATAAATTTAAATTGATTTTTAAAGGAATTACTTGATGGTAGAAAAACATTTTTTTAAAAGAAAGTAAATATTAAATTTTCAAAAAAATAAAATATCTACATCTTATTTAAATAAAAAGTTTTAGTAGAAATTAAAATTAGTTAAATTGGAAATTTTAGTTAATAAGATTTTAAAAGCTATTTATTTTGAAAAAAAAATGTATAGAGCGTATGTATAGCTTATTGTTTTTCTGAGATGAAAAAATTTTAAGTTGTAAAATTCTCTTTAGGAGTGGACAATAGAAAGTGGTTCAAGTTTAAAATGGGGTAAATAGTACGTAGATCCCGAAAATAAAAGCAGTAAACGAATGCACTATAATGGTTCAATAAGTAGACAGTAAATTGAGAGGAAAAGTTGTATAAACAGGAGCAATTTAAATAAAAGCAGTTTAGGTAGAAGAAATTTAAATAGTACTAACATTATGAAATATAAATAGGAGCAATATTTGAAATTTGTATTAAACAATGTTAGTAATTAGAAATAACGTTAGAAGATCATATTAAAAATAATACTAGTAATCTAATTAGAAGCAACATAGGAAATTAAAGGCAAAACAAAAGAAAATGAATATTTTCCATGTTGGTGCGCATTTATTGCACATGTCTCTTAAAAAGTCTCCCTCACATGATATTAGAGACTCCGTCAAGGATTAGAAGTGGATATAGAATGCGTAATAGGAAAATAATAGAATGGAAATGTCATTGTCTACTCTAATTTTTATTGTTTAGAATTATAAAAGATGTTTAGTAAACAGTGTACAGTGTATTTTAAAGGAATTGTTTGGTACAAAAATTGAGTTTTTAAAAGCAAAACTTTATAAATGGTTTGAGTTAAAATCCTTGTTGTTGAAAAAGGGTTTTAAAAGAAAAAGTTGGTTTGAAGGAAAAGGAAAGGAACCTTTTAAAATTTAATTGCTAATATTTTCTTTTGGACTTTATGAATAAGCTTAATTCAAAAATCCTAAATTATAGTTTTAAAAGTTAAGATGCCAAGTTATTTTTGAATTTAATAGAAATTTCTAAGTCCGCACTTTTACAGATAAATAGTTTTAGAATTAAGTACTTTAGTTTTTGTGAAGTTTTAATTTTAGAAAAGTGGTGAAAACCTAACCACATTTTCAATATGGAGTAGATAGGGATGATTTCCTAAGTAAGACATGTTAAAAGATAAGGCTGTGAAGAAATAACTATGACTGCTCATAGAGTAGCAATATGGAATCCCTGTAGAGTGTAAGGAATATTGATGAGAACCTAGAAATGTTTTATTAGACATGTGTGTAAGCCATAAGAAGAAACCACAAAGAAATGATGAATGGTATCAAAGTATACTTCTGCGAGTTCTAGAACAAGCTCACAAGAAAGTCAAGGATAAAGAAAGTAAATACCAAAAATTTGAGAATACTATCAAGAGATTTGGATTAAGAGAAGATAGTAATAGAGAGTAATAAGACGGCAAACATACATAGAGGACGTCGCTAGACTCAAGGTTAAGGAAGGCAAGATAAATGGTGGAAAAGTTATTTCGCTAAGTCGTTTTGCTAATGGATTATTCTTAATATGCATAGTTTGTATTTCTTACCCACTATAGTGTGGGATGCACGCTTCATCCCATAATTGGCTGTGATACTGAAAGTAATGGATGGGCCTTAATTATTAGAAGCCAAAAAGAAGTTAAGATACATGGGTTACGGCGAAATGACATGTTAGAAATGTCCATTTAATTTTAGTACGGTGATAAGGCCACAACAACATTAATGCCAGTTAATGTTGAAGGGCCGCTTCCAGCAATTATTTCTTTTTGGAGAGTTGGGTTGTAGCATTAGTTGTTTTAGTTGTATAAAACACATAAGATATTGTGAGAAAAGTTCCTTTTAAATTGATTTTCTGGATTGACTGCTATATATATTGGAAAACTGTGTAAGTAAGGAGGTCTAATGTGAGTGCTTAACTAATGCAAATTAAGACTAGAAGTTTATAAAATAAATTAGGAAATTTATTAGCTGCTAGAAGTAAAATAAAGTTTAAGTCCTAAAAAGTGTTAAGAAAATGGGAGGTAAATTTTGGAAAGTGAAGGATAGAGAAAGGTTGTTGCGGAATCACGAGTCACGATCCTTACGCCTTACAGACCGAAATTTATAAATGAAAAATAAAAGAAGAAAGTTTCTAAAAATTGAAAATACTGTGTAGTAGGATAGAGTCTACTATGGATGTTAAACTATTGATCAGCCCCTGATTGCGTAAGATGTGGCATGAATTGTTTTGGAAAGAAAAAAATATATGCTTTTGAAAATTTTTGGTTAAAAATTCTTTTATTTTAAAAAATAAAAATACTCCTATGAAAAACTTTGAAAAAAAATGAACCTTCAAATTTTAAAGATTTTCCCACTATTTCAAAATTTTAATCTAAAAGGATTTTGAGTGGAAAAAGGAGAAATTTTTTTGATTTTTAAAAGGGTACTTTTGGCACTGGTCCTTATTAAGTTTCAAAATTCACGAAAAGTCCTTCACTAAATTTCAGTGTAAATTAGGTCCCTGTTTTTTATTCACGATTATTGCAGAGCATGATGCAACATTTCATAAAAGTTGCTGACATTTCCGCAACATTTCTGTACACTCTGAACATAGTGTATGAAAGTTGCTGAAATATCAACACTTATTTATAAAAGTTGCTGATATTTCAGCAACATTTATGTACACTGTGAACACAGTTTATGAAAGTTGCTGAAATATCAGCACTTATTTATAAAAGTTGCTGACATTTCAGCAATAATTTTTCTTTGTTTTTACAATAAAACTTTGACACAGATAATTGCTGAAATATCAGCACTTATTTATAAAAGTTGCTGACAATTCAGCAATAATTTTTCTTCGTTTCCAGAAAACAGGGGCCCGCTTTACAATGAAACTTTGATAGGGACCCGCTTTACAATATGAAAGTATGATAGGGATGCCTCCCTAATTTCCACTTTTTAAAATGCCACATGCTTTCAAGGGAAAAAGTCGATAGGTTAGGAAGTAGGAATTTTACTGGGCAGGTAACAAGGGAAAAAGATGTTTTAGCCTTGGGAATCTTTTTTCTATATCTTAAGGATAGGTGAACCAAACTTGTTTTAAAACAACTCTGTTTTAAAATTTTAAAATTGAAAAATAAACTTCTTTATGTGAACTGTACTTGGAAGTTGGAAAAAGGATTAGGGGCAAAAGAGAAGGTTTCAAGGTACAATGGAAAAATGGTACATAAGAGAAGGATAGAAATATGGAATCTCTATCTAAACCCTTTTCCAACATAAGAGTATAGGCTTAGAAAACGGAGTTTCAAAATTTTGGAAGTTAGAAAATTGTGTGCTAGGTATTGGATGGTAGAGATTGGATGCAAAATTGGTAGAAGTATACTTCTACCCATAGAGGTGTAGGAAAATTTGGATGCGAAAATAAAGTTTTGATTTTTCAAATTTTGCATAAATATAGAACTACCAATACATATAGGTTGTTTGCACCATATTTTCAAAATTATTTTAAAAGAATGCATTCATATATGAGGCGCTGATATAGAATTATTCTGCATACATGCCATATATGTTGTGATACACCATGCACTTGTACATTATTAGTTGCAAAATTGGTTGCACACTAATTGGTTGGTTAGTGTAACAACCCGCCTCGAAATGGGTCTAATTTTCTACCTAGAAAAGACCCATTGAACCTTAACTCATTCCAAAGCTGGCTGTTGGTTGGTAAAATTGATACAAAGAACAATAACATAGCTATCTATCTACACATTCAGAATCTCACAGTGGAAGCATAAAATATAATATCAGAAACAATACCTATTTTATTAAAAAGTCAAAAGTAAAAAACATACAACACAATCCCACATGGTAATACCAAATATCCGTAGTCCAATATCAAAACACATTATGTCTAAATGGGTACATCAAAAATATATAAAAGACAACTTATGTAGATAAATAGATAACTGCTACACGTCCCCTTATCACTTTGCCTTCGTAATATGCATCATATTTTCTAACCTGTGTTATAATGAGGAGAGAGCCAGAACAATAATATCTGGCAAATAAAAATCTCGAGCCTCTCTATAATAGTACTTGGAGAGTATAATTTAAATAGGAATATGTCTTACGCATCCTATCTATATTATAAGTTTTTCAACTGCAAGCCCTAAGGTTTTTCCAGTCTAATTCTATATCCATTACCCTTTTAACCCAATAACTAATCTTCAACTGTAGGCCAAAGGCTATTCCCAATCCCATACATCTATCGTCAATAATGTCCTAAGAATGTAAGAAATAGTATTCAAGTCACTTAATACTTCTTTAATGAAAACTAGGCAGACACTAACTATTTAATACCTCATTCTAGGTAGGTCTCCGTCATTTAATACCTATCCTAAGGCAGACTCCTCTCTGATACTTTATAGCTGGCATTATATGTAATCTCATCATGGCACTAAATACTTTTTTATGGAAGAGGCAGATCCTATAATAGCCACTTAATACCTCAAACCCAAAGTGGACCCTTCCTGAGATATCCTCTATCGTGCCTAATTGCTAATCCTAACCATTTAAGACTCCTTAAATAGGGAGGAGGAGGTCCCTCAATCAACCACTTACTACCTTCAACCCTGAAGCAGGTCCTACATATTATGATCCCTAATCAAAACTGTGATGTCTCACATTAGTTCGATCATTCATAGGTACTGGTAGCCAGATTAGCCGGGTTGATTACCTTACAGAATTTGGGACTAACCTTGCGTCCTCCGTGGGTATTTAGTATAGATAATGTCTCACATCAGCCCCAAAGTCACACTACTGGTGGCCAGATTAGCTGTGCAGACTTCCCATGTGCTTTTGACTGACCTTGCATTCCTATAACTTATTCATAATCTACTCTCATTTAACATACTATCATACCCTCAATGCATTCCTTATTAAGGGCTTGTAAGGAAAGACCTTTATTTCGTCTTAACTATCAATTTATTTCTTAAGGGGATTTAATACTAATTAATAACATATTTACTACACAATTATTGCACTATTATTTATACATTATTTATATGCTAATATATATAAATACACGCCTAAAATATTTCTAAGCATGTGAAGATTTCACCTTAAACTAATCGTTTAAATGTCAAAACTTAAAATTTATACATGCCCAATTCCATATTAATAAACATACCATATATCCAACATCTCAATTCAACGATAGACTTGTATAAACATAGAATCCATACCGAGCTTATTTTATACTAAATAGTAGAATCGACATTAATAGAATTTTCAATTTAAATCCTTTTACGCTCTGTTCAACTTCTACATATATGAATGAAAAAGGGAATTTCCATTTAAATCGCGGAAATAAGCAGTGCAAACTACGAATAAAAGTATCTGTACCTCATACACCATTTCCTAACTTATTTTAAAAAAAACCTTAATCGGATCAAAAGTAAAAGATGAGAAGTGGAATAGAATGTAAAATATTAAAATTGCAACAACTACACAATTCTACTATTTTAATATAAAATAATTGAGATTCTAACTTAAGAATTGACATTTCGCTTTAGGAGAATTTTGGGGTTTTAGTGTGATGTTTTCATGAACAAAATTTCCCAAGGCATATATCTAATCCAAGTTATACTATACAATTCCCAAAATAAAAAAGACTAAGAGTTCTACTCACAAAACATTCTTAACTCTTCCTTTTTTTGGATTTGTTTACGCCTGCTTCAATTTCTTACGAATCTCTCCTTTTTGAAATATACAACAAAGGAATTGTATATGAATTAGATTCAAAAATTAGGAATTGGAGAAGAATAAGATTAGAAATTAAATATTAAATACCTAAAATCCTTACGTGAAATCCTAGAGAATTTCTGAATCTTGAAGAAGAAAGAAACTGATAAAGCTCGGCTATGTTCCCAAATGATTTGTGAATAAAAGTGAGGGGTTAGGCTCTTATTTATAGAGTTTATAAAGCACCAGAACCGTCGAATTTAAGACGGTTTAAAATAATAAACCCTGGACCTTTCTATGAAAAAACCTTAGCCACCGCCATGACCATCGGTCGATCGTTACAACCTAGGCTTTCAGCAGCTAGAGGTCGACCGTCCATAGGTAGCAATCAAGTGGTTAGTGTATTTTGGGAACGCTTATTTTGTTGTTGTTGATAATTCATTGTATCCATTAATCAATATTTAACATTAATGTTTACTTAACCCCCAAGTCTAACTACCATTAATTTTTTAATTTCAAACTTCAGCATTAATTTTTTTTTGAATTTGAATTCCATTTAAATTAATTTGAATCTGAAACTTTAAACGTCAATAACTTTTTCGCTTGAGCTCTGTTTTCAAAACTTTATAAATGAAAATTGACCGGAAAACCACCATGAACGCATGACACAACTTTCGTGATCAAGTTCCGACATTTACAAAATTTTCATATTTAGCCTTATATTATTTAATTAAATAATTTCTTATTAATTTTTTTATGGGATGTTACATTCTCCCCGCCTTAAGAAGGACTTCGTCTCTGAAATCCCAATGGGACGGATAGCGTAGCGTGCACTAAGTATCCATGTTATACAACCAAGTTATTTACAAACCATCTACCCAAACAAAAGTGCAATGTGATTATGTATGTAGACACATAATATAGGTGAGCTCAATCCTAGCATGTATGCAAGTGGCATGACATATAGGCATGTATTCAACATCCTAAATATGCAATAAGTTTACTATATGAGTGCAAAAGTTACAGTGAAAAGTGTGAAACAAATATCTTACCATCCAATCTAGCAACCACGATGCAACCAAAACCTAATTTTCGGGAGAGAACGTTTACCAGTAAAAATCTCGGGGTGGGAAGTTCTCATCTTCTCTTTAGTTTTCCATATGCTTTTTGTCGGGTTATCTCCCCATTGTACCTGAACCAGCCTAATTTATTTACTACAGATCTTCCTAGTTCTGTGCTCCACAATACGTGCGGTGGCATGGGATGCTATCAGCTCTATCTCAATGTCTCTCAATTGATCAAACTTTACTGTGACTATGGTATGAAGTTGTTTCCTTAAGTGGGAAACATGGAAAACGTCATGGACTCCTGCAAACTTATCTGGTAGCTGCACACTATAAATAAGTCTTCCTATTCTTTCCAAAATTGGGAAAGGCCTAACACATCTTGGTGCCAAATTTCTCGACTTTCCAAATCTCACAACTTTTTTAAGAGGGGAAACTTTAAAAACACCATGTTATCTACCTCAAATTACAACTCCTTTCTTCGCTTGTCTGCACAAGATTTCTAGCGATCTTGTACGACCTTCATTCACTGCCTATTCAATTCTACCTTTTTCGAAGTTTCACAAATTAAATCTGGTCCAAGTAAAATTTTGTCGGTAGTTTCCCACCAATAACTGGGCAATTTACATGACCTCCCATAAAACGCTTCATAGGATGTCATGTCAATCGTCGCTTGTTAACTATTATTATACACCAATTCGACTAAAGGTAAGTGCCGCTTCCAGTGTCCTCCAAAATCCACGATGCAAGCTCTCAACAAATCTTCCAAGATCGTATCCACTTTTTCGCTTTGACCATCAGTCTGTGGGTGGTAAGCAGTGCTATGGTTCAACAAAGTTTCTAAAGCTGTCTGCAAACTCCTCCAAAATTCACTAGTAAATGGGGTCCATATCACTAACAATGCTAACCAGAATTCTATAAAGTTGAACCACCTCCTTGATATAATTCTTTGCTAGAGACTCTGTGCTCCTTTTGCTTCTAACAAAAATAAAATGGGTGCTTTTTAGTGAGCCTATCTATTATGACCCAAATTGCTTTATTGCCACTTTGGCTCTTGGGAAACCCGTCTATGAAGTCGATTGATATATGCTTCCATTTCCAAGCATGAATCTCTAATGGAAAAAATAATCCTCCGGGATTCCCTTGCTTAGCCTTTATCCTTTGGCATGTCAAAAATTTGGAAACAAACTCAACTATCCTCTTCTTCATCCCTAGCCAATAGAAAATTCTCTTCATATCTCTACACATGTCATCTTCTCTAGGGCGAATGGTCATCCTTGAATGGTGTCACTCCACAAGCTAATTCTTTTCCCAAAAATCCTAAATTTTTTGGGATTGAAGCATTCTTTATTCCTAGTTACTAAGCTAATTTCCTCATCAACTTCCAGTCCTACCTACATTTTATCGTTGGTTAAGTGTCCTTATGAAATTTCCTTATTTACATTGTTTCTCAATATGTATATATTTATCTAACGAGCTAAACACATCCATAAAATCAACCCAATGTTAAAATAAGAACATATCTTATACCATATCGTATACTTTTCCAATGACATAAGGAAGACAATTAGCGATTGCAACCCAAAAACACTAAAAGGAAATTTTGCTGGAAGCTGCCATTCATTATCAACTAGTGCTAATAATGTTGTGGTCCTAACACTACTTACTAAATCAAGATAGAAATTCCTATAATGTCATTCCACTATCACACACCTTCCTTGATTCTCCTTTTTTGTTTCTAATAAATGCGGTCCATCTATTTCTTCAGTTAATATACCCAATTATGGGATAAATTGTGCATCCCCATAAATGCTATATTAAATTCCCTAATCAGTCCTATTTGATTTCTTTTAACTCTCCATTAATTACAAATTATTGCCCACTAAATTTGTAATTAATGTCCATGAATCCTAATCCTATAATTACTACGTTGTTAATAACTAATACGAACATCATCATAAATTACGTTATTCATATATTTTATTTTTGAACGTTAAGTGTGGTTATACGTGTTTATTTATTTATTTGTTATACGTGTTTGTTTATTTATTTATAGTTCTAGTTATTAATTTCTAAACTAGAACATTCATTTCCACATTTTAATTTGTCAGAGCTACCTTTTCAAAAAGGGTTACCATTACAACTTTCCATAAACTAACCAAAAGTGAATCTTTGCTTCATTTGAAATTACAAGGAATTATTTCTTTTCTTTTATTGAAACAGACAGTGTAAACTACGAAAAAGAATATACATATCTTACACATCTCTTTCCTTTTTGGTATATTCCTTGTTAATTCAAACGATGCGCTTTTATACATATTTTGGAATTGGATAATTTATGAAAATTACACATAACCTGCTCCAATTAAATCAAAACATAGAAATTCACATTCCTAATCAACTAGGGCAACCTAATGTACAATCCAATTAATAGATCTGGAATATCTTTACAACCTTACTAACATTCTATAATTAAATATTTGAGACTGATTTCTAGTTTCCAGGTCAGGTTTTACAAACTATTCCTATTTTATTCATATCCTAAATATTTTACCCCATCTTACCTTGGTAGTGATCTCTATCTACTCCATATAAAATAAATTGGTTTAGTCCTCACCATTCTTTATAAAACTAAAATTTCACAATCATGAAGTACCTAATCCGAAAACTTTATCTTTGAAAATATAAACTTAGAAACCCTTTTTTTTAAATTCAAAAATTGTTTAGCAAAATAATTTTCCTTCTCAAAGACTTTCTACCTTAAAGATTACTCTTTAAAAGCAGGATTTTTAACCTAAAACAATCAAAAACTTAGTCATCATACCACTTGATCATTTTTTTCAATAGCATCTTCTATAATTTTAAACAATAAAAAGTGGAGTAGAGAAGGATAACTTCTATCCTATTATTTTACAATTTTATTCCTATTACTTCTTTTTTATACTATTTCTAACTAAATTACTAATCCTATTTTATATAAATTTCATATGCTATTACTATCTAAATTTCCCAATATTGACTCATCGTAGTGCATTTGCCTACCACTTTGGCTATCTGGGCTTTTATTTATATAAATCTATTTCAGCTGTTATTCTGCACATTTCCTTCATGGGAATATTCCTCCTACTTACATTATTGGGCATTCTTACCGTTCTACTCTCTCTACCTCATTTTAGTCGAGTTCCATTCTCATTTATTCCCCCTTTAAGAAAGTAATTTAAATGAAGAACTTCCAAATTAATGAAATAGGAAAAATCGTCGAGTCCAATATACCCTCTATTTTACATTTATTTCAAAAACCAAAAATCCCTTTATCGAAAATCTTTAAACCATAAACTTTTTGACTCAACCAATTTTTTAAACTAAGAATTTCACAAATGAAAAATCCTTTTTACCAAAAACCTTTTAATCAGAAACTTTCGAATCAATCAAATTTTTTAAATTATGAATTTCCAAATTTCCTTACTTCTTCAAAACAACAACTTCTAAATACATTTTTTGAAAAACCAATTCAAAATATTTCAAGGAATTTTTCAAAAACCTTTTATCAAATTCTTTCCTGTGGGATTAGATTTAAAAATTGACTTTAATTTTCCTTTATATTAAACTTTCCTTCTTCCCTACTCAATCTTCATAAAAAATCTGATTATCTCCTTGTGGTGATTAATGTACACCTCCTTGTGAGAACTTGCTTCACTTCTTCTTCACATCTTGTTTCACTCCTATCATTCCTTACTTCTGGATACTTACAACATGTATGTTCTTATCTTCCATCTGTTTAGATGAAATGTATGTCTTTAATTGGAAATCCATCGAAAACTAAACTCATAAGGTAGTCTAGGCCCAATAAAGGAGTTAAGTACTATTCAGCTTCTGGGGTGCTTCTATATGTCGAGATCATGCTCTTCTTGGTCCACTCCTTATGGTATGACCTTCTCCTCGAGAGATAATTAGGGTAGGAGAATAAATTTAACCTTAGTTTATTTTTTCCAACTCATAGTCGCTTCGCATATCCTTTTGGAACATGGTTGCAACTACTTCTAAATTCAAAATTTATAGGGTTAGGCATATGTTCAAAATAAGTATATATTTATTTATATATAGTAGGGTTCAGAAAAATACTTTCAAAAATAACAAGTACGCACTCATACATATACCTATCCCCATTGGTCGAGTAACCTAAGACCTGATACCAAATGCAACAACCCCCTTCAAAACGGGCTTAATTTTCGACCCAAAAAAGGCCCATCAAATCTTAGATCCATTCCTAAGCTGGCTGTTGGTAGGTAAAATTGATTCAAAGAACAATACACAGAACTATCTATCTACACATACGGAATCTCACAGTAGAAAAAAAAACAATAATATCAGAAACAATACCCATTTTACTAAAAAAGTCAAATGTAAAAAACATACAACACAATCCTACATAACAATGCCAAATAACCATAGTTCAATATCAAAATACATCATGTCTAAATGGGTACATTAGAAATATAAAAAAAACATAGTTAAATAAATAGATAACTGCCACAAGTCCCCGCATCACCCTTGCCTTCATAATCTGCATCATCTTCTATAACCTATGTTGTAATAAGGAGGAAATCAGAACAACAATGTCCAGTGAATAAAAATCTCAAGCCTTTCTATAATAGTACTTAGGCAATATAATTTAAATAAGTGTATGACTTATGCGTCCCAACTATATTATAAGTATTCGACTACAAGCTTTAAGGCTTTTCTAGTCCACTTCTATAACCATTACCTTTTTAACGCAATAACCCAGCTTCAACTATAGTCCAGAGGCCATTCCCAGTCCCATGCTTATATCGTCAATAATGTCCTAACAATGTAAGAGATAGTACCCAAGTCACTTAATACCTCTTTAATGGAAACTAGACAGACTCTGATCAATTAATACCTCATTATAGGCAGGTCCCCGTCATTTAATTCCTATCCCAAAATGGACCCCTCTCTGATACTGTCTAGCTGAAATTGCATTGAATCTCATTAGGCCACTTAATACTTCTTTATAGAAGAGGCGGATCCTATAATAGCCACTCAGTACCTCAACGTAGACCCTTCCTGAGATGCCCTATCTCATGCCTAACTGCTAACCCTGACCATTTAATACTTCTTAAATAGGGAGGAGGCGAGCCCTCGATCAACCACTTACCACCTTTAACCCCAAAGCTGGTCCTATGTATTATGACCCATAACCCAAATTATGACATCGCACATTAGTCCGACTATTTGTAGGTACTGGTAACCAGATTAGCTGGGCTGGTTTACCCTACAAAATTTGGGAATAAACTCGCGTCCTCCATAGGTGCTTATTATAGGTAATATCTCACATCAGCCCAAAAGTCACACTATTGGTAGCCAGATTATCTAGGCAGACTTTTGGATGCTTTTGGATGCTTTTGACTGACCACACATCCCTATAACTTAGTCATAATTCACTCTCATTTAACATACTATCATACACCTCACCGCATTCCCTATTAAGGCCTTATAAGGAAAACCTCTTATTTCGCCTTAATTATCAATGTCTTTCTAAGGGGGATTTAGTACTAATTAATAACCTATTTACTATGCAATTAATATGCTACTAATTATACATTATTTATATGCTAATACACACACACATACCTAAAATATTTCTAAGCTTGCGAAGATTATGTCCTAAACTAAACGTTTAAATGTTAAAACTTCAACTTTATACAAAACTAATTTCATATCAATAAACATACCATATATCCAGCATTCTCAATTCAACAAAAGACTTGTATAAACATAGAATCTATACCAAACTTATTTTATACTAAAATAGTAGAATCAACATTAATAGAATCTGTAATTAAAATCCTTTTAGCTCTATTCAACTTCTATATATAAGAATGAAAAGGGGAATTTCCATTTAAATTACAAAAATAGGTAGTGCATACTATGAATAAAAGAATCTGTACCTTACACACCTATTATCCAGCCATTTAACTAAGCGGTATACAGACAAACTTGACTAATCGAACTTGAAAGCTATCAAGGTGAGATGTCCAGAGAGATAGCCGTAAAGTCCAAAAGCCAAGTACAACCAAGATCATGAAATGGAAACAAGACTGCTTCACAAAACCCCGAAGTCAAATTCATCTATCAGATGGATCGGTATCGATCCATCACCATGGATCGGTACCGACACATAAATTTCCTAAAATGGCTCCATTCTCCTCCAACTACCAAGTGTTGATGATAGCAACCCATCCAAGTTCCATATATCGATCACATGACATTTGCTATCAATTGGCTTAAGCACAAGGAATCAGCAACTCTACTCCTCCACCGATCCATCATTTATACTTAGATACAAACTCATAGCAATGCAAGCAAGTTTGGAATCACAAAGCTAACGACATGTCGCTTCTTCCCAAAGGGGCAAGAGGAATCCATAAGTAGATCTTATGGATCGATTCTGATCCATGCCTATAGATGGGTACCAATCCATCGCTGATTGCTGACCTGACCACGTTTTCTTGAGTACAACTGCTACTAGATAATGGAGATCATGGAGGAGGATGTGGTGGAGCATTTTCCGCTGACCCATAACTATAAATTGGAGGCTAGGGGCTCATTTTGAGGATCTTTTCGTTTCCTTGCAATTTTTTACTTTCTTGTAATTTCCTGTGGAGTGGTACCGAACCATAAGAACTGTACTTGTAAAAGAACAATGCTATCAATGAAAATCTCAAGTGGATGTAAGCAACGATTAGCCGAACCACTGTAAATATTTGGTGTCTCTTCTTTACGCATTTTCATTTACTTTTCTTCAATTTTATTCTTTACATAAACTCTTGGGTGTTGGTGCTAAATTTTGGTACTAACATTTTGGTGCTTTTACCGAGAACCAATTCTCAGGCTGTTTGGATCCATCATCTACTATTAGAATGCCTAAATCCAAGAGATAGTTCTAATTTTCTTCATTTTTGGAATTTTCAACTACTCAAATTTTTAGAAAATGTACACAAGTGCTTTCTACCGTGGCCACTAGAAGAGACCGATCTACCACTTCACGTGCTGCTAAAGTTGTTGAGGATGTCGATCCTCATTACGTTGTGAAAGTTTCGCAGCCAAAAGCTGCAGATGTTTAGAACCCAGCTAATGTGGTCAACAGAGTGGAGATGGACCACATGATGAACCGGATTGAAGACAAGCTCCAGGAAAGCCGTAATGAATTGAACTACAGATGAAGCAGATCTTGGATTTGTTGAATCAACTAACAAATGATCATAGGAGAAGTAAGAGGGACAGAACACCTTCTTACTCAGAGTTTGACTGTTCCTCATCATCAGAGCAGATGTAGAGGAACAGAAAGCATAAGGTGCTCATGAAGGACACCGAGAAGTCGAAATAGAAGGTATGACCAAGCCATGGCCAAGGTCTATGGATTGGTACCGATCCATCAAGTGGGTTCGGTACCAAACCACCAAACATGGTCATGAGTGGTTGACTCCCAGGTAATGGTTCTAGTTTGATTTCTGGACATGCTGTAGATGGCCATAATGTTGGAGATTAGGTAGCTATTGTGGATCATCCACGAAGTGACTATGTGCATGGAATTATTGAATGAATGGTTCTCTCGGAGTTAGGGGAACCCATGTATCGTGTGACTAATCCTGAGCATTTGCTGGGCCAAACACTAGAGGCGAATTACGTTTACCGTGGTTCAGTAGATCCATCTGAATCAGATTTGACTGAAATAGTTAGGAGACTTACAAGTGAGAGCCAGCATTGGACTAACGATGAGTAGGGTTCCTCCCCTAGCCGGAATCTGTTCACAGAAGATATCCTACGTAAGGAAAGCCCAAGGAGGTTTGTGACGCCGACGATGCCATTTCATAACGAGAAGACGGATCCAAGGCAACATTTGATGAATTATGACTGGCATATGGATTCTACGAGAACTAGTTTTGCTGTACGATGTTACTATTTCTCGATTTTCCTGGAGTGAGAGGCAATGACGTGCTTCACCCGACTGATGTCGAGATGCATATCGTCTTTCTGAATGCATATGACCCTATGCATACAAACCATCCAAAGAATGTTATGTCACCTTACAACCTCCTCCAAGGAGCGAAAGAGTCTTCGAAGGATTTCTTACACAGATTTCATACTGCAACGACGGAAGTGAGCAATGCTCAAGAGGATATCATGTTGATAGCAGTAATTAGGGGGATTCATGCAGAGACTGATTTTGAGAGGTGGTTGAAGATGAAAGCCCCCACCAACGATGGATATATTCTATAAAAAGATGAATCAATTCTTGCATTTAGAGGAGATAAGTACTACCGTCAGGAAGGTGGCTGATCATTCGGTCGAAGTGATATAGAGTAATGTTGTCGTGAAACAACCCGAAGGGAGTTTCGGAATCGAAGTGGTGGAGAGGTTGAGAACAACAATGGAGCTCAAGACAGGAAGTCAGATTCAAGGAAACATCCAAGAATCCCGAAGGTTGACAATTACACCCCATTGAACAACTCGATTGAAAACATATACTTGGCTACTCAGGGTAAAGAGCAGTATAGGAAGTTGGCTCCTAGGGAGCCAATTGAGAAGGAGAAGAAATCTGATAAGTTTTGCAGATTTGATGAAACACGTAGTCATAACACCAATGAATGCAGGCATTTGCATGATGTGATCGAAGTGTTGATTCGCAAAAATAAATTACAACAATTTATAAAAGTCCTGTAGGATGGCATGCAAGTCCCACAGGATTGCATGCAAGGAACTTCAAAACCCCAGCAGTTGCAGGCCAAGCCTGGTGTTGATGAACCTAGGCAGCTTAAGAAACGTTTTTTGATAAATACTATTAACTATGGACCTCATCCAGCTGAGAAAAGTTGGAACGAGATGAAACGGTATATGGGTGCTTTGAAACACATAGTGAACGAGAGCGGTTTTGCTATTAAAGACGATATTTTGGCAAAGCAACTCAGAACTATAACTGATGATATTGTTTTTCAAAACAGTGATGCTAATAGGGTAGAGGCCCCAACGATTGACCCGTTGGTAATATCGGCTATGATTGGCCTTGCTGTAGTGAGGAAGGTGCTAGTCGACTGTGGGAGTTCAATCAACATTCTATTTAAGAGAGCCTACGACCAGATGCTTCTGGAGGGCAAGGACTTAAAGTGGTGTAAATCTCAGATCTAGGGATTTAACCAGAATGCTACTAAGCCAGTGGCATGCGTGGATCTATCGGTGGTGCTTGGGGAGGGTAACCACAAGAGAGTGTGAGACGTGCCTTTTGTTGTGTTAGATATCTATTTTTCCTAAAATACTTTTCTGGGCCAACCAGCCTTTGCTGAATTTAGAGCGACCATCCCTCTGTTGTGCTTAACGATGAAGTTCTTGACCAAGAATGGTATGGGAACTGGTCAAAGAGATCAGTGGCTTGGCCATGAGTGTTATGTTGCTGATCTAAAAGAGGCTAAGAAAAGAGAAAAATGAAAGGGTGTGGAGAGGTCTATCTGCATTAAGGCTCTAGACGTATAGCAACCACCATTTTAGCCCTAGCTTGGGAAGCATAGTTGGTTCCATAAGGATATAGATCCCCGAAAAGAGCCGAAGGATGGAAGAGCTGCACTAGCCGAGTTAACAATCAACATCCCGATTAGTTAGGATGATCCTACATGGGTCTGACAAGTCGGATCACAACTTGGCGTGTATGATGAAAGAGTTGGTTGGTTTTCTCTGGGCGAACCTGGATGTGTTCGCCTGGACTCACTTAGACATGCGTGGAATATCTTCTAAGATAGGAAGCCATGCATTGAATATTAATCCTAAATGCCTTCCTGTGAAATAGAAACGCTATCACCTGGGTCCAGAGAGATCCATTACACTCAAAGAAGAAGTGGAGAAGCTGAAAGATAATGACTTCATCTGCGATGCCCTATAGCCGGTGTGGGTATCAAATCCTGTCTTTGTGAGAAAGTCAAATGGGAAGTGGAGTACATGTATCGACTATTCTTACCTGAATAAGGCATCCCCTAAGGATAGCTTCCTGCTCCAAGGATTGATCAGCTGGTAGACTCAATAGTTGGACTTGAATTACTCTTGTCCATGGGCGCATATTCTAGTTATAATCAGATTCTGATGCACGTCTCCGATCAGGAACACACCAGCTTTATAATCGATCTAGGACTATATTGCTATCTTGTCATGCCTTTTGGATTAAAGAATGCTGGAGTGACTTATCAAAGGTCAGCGAATAAGATGTTTAATGATCAAATCAAACGCTCGATGAAGGTCTATGTGGACGATATGATTGTGAAGTCACGGCAATCGAGAAACCACGATGATGATTTGGCAGAGATGTTCAGCGTTCTTTGGAACTACGAGATGAAGCTTAACCCTTTGAAATGTTCATTCGGTGTTGCATCAAGGAAATTCTTAGGCTTCATCATGAACTCCCATTAGATTGAAGCCAATCAGAAGAAGATCGAAGTGCCGAGAAACATTATAGCACCGGAAACGATAAAAAATGTTCAGAGTTTAATGAGTAGGTTGTCCCCTTAGTCTATTCATCTCCAGAGCCACTGACAAATGCATCCCTTTCTTTGATGTGATCAAGAAGGGGAAGAGGAATTTCGCTTGGACGCTAGAATGCATTGACGCATTCCAGGCTCTAGTGGATCACTTAGAGAGACCCCACATTCTGTCGAAGACACTGGATGATGTGTACTTCTTTATTTATCTGGAAGTGTAGGTGCACGACCTGAGCGCCACACTTGTACGTGAGGAATCCCGAATTCAGAGGCAAATGTACTACATTAGTAAGCGGTTAATATGAGCATAAAGAAACTACACAAAGTTAGAAAAGCTCGCATATTGCTTGTTAATCGCCTCATGAAAGCTCCGCACATATTTTCAGATTCATCCGATCAAAGTTCTGATCGACCAGCCTTGGGGAAAATCCTGCAATGACCTGAAACTTCTGGAAGGCTGTTGAAATGGAATATTGAATTAAACCAGTATGACATAACAGATCACCCTCGGAGAGCAATCTAGGGTCAAACCTTAGCGGACTTTATTGTTGAATACAGTGTGAGAGATGATACTCTGAAGAGCAGTAGAGAGCAAAATGCCAAGTGGAAGATGTATAAGGATGGTGCGTCTAACGAACGTTGTTCTGGTGCTAGAGTTGTGCTAGTACTTCTAAGGAATATTCGATTTGTTACGCTTTGGAACTCAATTTTTCCTACGACACACAATGAAGCAGAATATGAGATCTTGATTGTAGGACTCAAGATCACGAAGGAGCCGGTAGTTAAAACTTTGCATATCTTCTATGATTCCCAACTGATGGTATGTCAAGTGCGAAAAGAGTTTCAAAAGAAAGGGACAAGGCTAGCTCCTTATTTAAACCGAGCCTTTAAGCTGCTTAGTGATATTGAATATCACAAGATAACGCATATTCCTAGAGAGGAAAATGCGAAGGCCGACTCGCTAGCTAAGTTAGTCAGTTCCGAAGATGCACAACTCATCGGCCTGGTTTCGATGGAAGTGTCGTCGGCTCCAAGCATCAACCAAATGGATGTCAATTAAACCTTGGAGGTTGAACCTGAGAAGGGGTCATGGATGACTATGATAAAGAACTATCTGTAGAGAGGTATCCTTTTGGATAGGAAAAATGAACGACGTCAATTCCTTCGTAAAGCTGCAAGACTCATCATGCAAAAAGGAGTACTTTATAGGAAGGGAATCTCAGTTTACTAACTTGGAAAATTATGTAATTGAAAACTGATCTCCCAAAATAATGTTTTACACAACTTATCAAAATTTTGAATCAATAGGAGATCAAAAACTTAGGTTTTACCCTTAAAACAACCAAATCAATTCCATAAAAATTCCAACAAATTATCATTTAATCCAATAATGATATAATCAATCTATATATGACATATTAATTTAATCAATTCGAAAATCGATCATAGATATGAAAATAAACATAAAAACTTGAGATAGATACTGTTATTTACCTTAGATTGGATAAAGAGATCGAGATTTGTGGTTATTTGATTTCCTTAAGCTTTTCATTGAATTGCTTTAGATTACCTCTTCCTTTTCTTCCTAATAATGGTTGTCCCTGATTTGTGTTTTACTTGATAATTATGAAGGTGAGAATGAATGGGATGGAGGACGGTTTTAGGGAATAAATAAAGGATAATTCCCATTATGCCCTTCTCAATAATTTTTTCTGATTCTTATGTTTAAAACCGTATCATTATTGATTACTTAAGGCACAACCTAGTTAATTATCAAATCTCATTCTCTTTATCCATACACATCACATTATTCTATTTAATTTATCTAATATTCTTGTGTCAAATTATTAATTTACAGATTTAAATTTATAGATCTAGGTTAGAAAAGGGGAATCATATTCATATAATAACAATTAAATTTCCAATTTAATTAAGCAATGTTTCCAATTTGATTTCTAATAACCTAGATTAAATAGGGTAAATTAAAATTAACAAATCATCTTATTAAAAATGAACCCCACTCACCGCATATCCAAGCTCTTTCCTTCGAATCATTTTTGGAAATTTCTTCCCCTTACGTTAGTTCTTCCTTGATTTGACCTTCTTAAACTCTCTACTTTTATTTTTATTTTAATTTGAAGAATTTGTAATTCGAGAGGGAAGAGGGTTTTAAATTTCAAAGCATCGAAATCTGGACGTACCGATTAACTTTTTTTTGAATTAGGTTTTTCACTAATGTTCTATTTATATGGACTCAAACTAATAAGGACTGTTGATCCACTGGTGAGAATATTTACTTCAATCTTGTGTGTTAAAAATATACTTAGCTTCTATGGAAAAGTATACGAGCAAATTTGGGCTGTTGGTCGCTCAAAATCTTCGTCTTGAGGCATTAATTGGTCGACCGCTATACTCGAGGGAAGTTGATCGGTCCCTATATGAGTGTTAACCGGTGGGACTATTTAAATTTATATAATTTTCTTTCCTTAACTTTTTATTTAATTATTTTCATTCTTGAAATTTGAAACGTTTGTAACTTCTTCATACTAGCTCCAATTTCAAAATGTTATATATGAAAAATTTTCAAAAAATCGCTATGAACGCAATGATGCATGTTTCATAGCTAGATTCGAACGTTTGCAAAAATTCCATTTTTGCCCTTGTTATATTTAAATTTAATTATTTTATTTAACTTTTGCTTAAATTTTTAGGATATTGCATATTTAGTGATTTCCAGTTAGTGGTTTGTTAAGTGAGAAAGGAGTATCAAGCAAAGGATGTGAAACTTGTTCCTTACCCGTTGAAAGCACTAGAACTATTGGATATACGGAACATTATATGATTATGCACATCCCTAGGGAAGAGAATACAAAGGCTGATTTGTTGGCTAAACTAGCTAGTTCTAGGGAAGTGCAAACAATGGGTTTGGTTCTAGTGGATGTTTTGAAGGCTCCAAGTATTAAAAAAATGGATGTCGAGTAGATATTGAAGACCATGGAGGAAGAGGAGTTGTGGATGACTCTAATTAAGGAATGTTTGCTTAAGGGAACTCTACTGAGAGATAAGAATGAATGAAAGAAACACCTTCAAAAAGCGTTACGGTTCATGATGTAAGAAGAAGTACTACACGGGAGAGGATTCTCCACTCCTTGTTTAGGTGTGTAACCAAGGATGAGGCTTGGAAAATCCTCATGGAAGTTCATGAGGATAGCTATGGTGATCACATCAAGGGGTAAATGTCGGAAAAAATGTACTTCGTTATGGATATTTCTAGCCAATAATAAACTGGGATGCAGTTGATCACACCAAACGGTGCAACCATTGCTAGAGATTTGCAAAGATTCCAAGAACCCCATCTACAAAGCTTCCACAAATGATTAGCCTATTGCCATTTGTGGTTTGGGGAATTAACATTATCGGGGTGCTACCGATGGCAAAAGGAGGAGCTACGTATGCAATAGTTACAGTGGATTAATTCATAATGTCGGCCAAAGCGGAACCACTTGCCACGATCATAATGAAAAAGGTGGTCAACTTCGTGATGAAGAACATCATTTGTACGCTTGGAGTGCCTCAGAAGATTATAACGGACAATGGAACTCAGTTCGAAAGTATAGAGTATAAGGATTTCTACAGTCGGTATAGGATCGAGAAGAGCATTTTAATGGTAGCACACCTACAGGCGAATGGAAAAGTGGAGGTGGTGAATAAAATCATTAAATCCACCTTAAAGAAATGGTTAACTTAGGCCAAAGGCGATTTGGTCGATGAGCTTCCATTGGTATTGTGAGCTTATAAGACGACTCACAAATCCACAACTGGACATACACGGTTCGCTTTGACTTACAAGATCAGAAGTAATGATTTTGATAGAACTAGAATTCCCTTCTTATTATAAAGGTTTTTATAATCAAAAGGTAAACGAGGAACTCTTACTTGAGTCCCTTTATCTGGTTGATGATAAAAGGGAGCAGGCAGAATTAAGGGTAGATGCTCTCCAAAAAAGAGTAGCATGGCACTATAACACCATGGTTTGAAACCATACTTTTGGGGTAGTCAATCTCATTCTGAAATGAGTTCTCCTAGGTACGGAGGCATTCGGTCCAAATTAGGAAGGTCCTTATGCAATTGAACGAAAGCTTCAAGATGGAACATTTAAGCTTGCTACAGTTGATGAAATCTCAATTCCACGGGCATAAAACAACGACTTACCGCGGCACTACTATACTTAATTTTGTTTAGTTTATTTTCACAAATAATCCATCCAAGGATTCTAGGGGCAATGTAATAAGGCAGGACTTACCATATTTTTCGTTTAAAAATACAATTCACTTCTTGAACCAATAATACCGTGTTATTATGAATTTTTTTTATGCTACCCAATTAGGAATAGAATAAGGTGCAAACTCCTTTAATTCAGGATTAGGACCGAGGAGGATAATCGTTAGGGTCGAGTGGATAATTTGACCTTGTCATCCCAAAACACGAAAACAATTATAACTCCTCTGGCCCAGGATCAGGGTCGAGGAGTATAATTTTAAGGGTCGATCGCGTAATTCAGCTTCATGGTATCAGTTCCTTTGGTCCAGGATCAGGATCAGGGAAAATGGACATAGGGGTCAATCAGCTAATTTAACCTCGACCTTTAGGTATTTACTTTTGCTCGAAGTTAGGCAATGTCTAGAAGGATTGACCCTATAGGAATCAATCAGATAATTCGACCTCGACCTTCAAGGATTGGCCGTCGCTTTGAATTAGTTGATATTAAGAGCGAATGCTCGAAATTGGACATTTTGGGCACCAAATTCCAGAAATAGAAACTGGTGTGTGGTTAAAACCCAGTTGACCATGCTTGTAGCTTGGCAGGATAAACTAGGCCGAGGTTAAGCGACCACAGTCAACGGTTCGACCCATGGAACTAGATGAGGTTAGAAGTAGATACCCGAAGATAGGCATCCAAAAGCACCAGTTCTTGGACATTTGAACTAGTGTATAGTCAAAACCTCACTACTACTTACAACCTGACGAGGCATATTTCGCCGAGGATGAGTAAGGATAGTCATTGAAAGTTGAAAACAGGTATGGTTGAATTCCTCCGGTCCAGGATTAAGGCCGTAAAAGTATAATTGAACTAGGGGCAATCAAATAATTTTCCCCATAAAATTAGAACACCGATAACGCTCAGTTGTCGGGGAGGTTAGGAATGTCAGGAATTAGATTTTCGAATTGTTATTCCTTAAAGATAAATAATAGCACGGAACATAAATTATTAATAACTCATTGACGGCCGAAGGAAACTCAAACTAACGCAAACAGGTATAGCCACTGAATTGGTAAAAAATATAGTTTAGTTTCATCAAATGGAACACTTAGGCACCTCTAACCAAGGCTAACTAATGGAAAATAATTAAAGCAATCGTATGAATTTTATTTATATGCACAGAGTTGCAGTAAATAAAAGTATTGCTGGAAATAGACATATATAATATAGGTAATCTATAATACATGCAATTTTTTTACATATGTAGGTCGTGTTGAGACTTGGTTTTGATTCATGACACGATGCTATCACAGCAACATATAGATTCGACGACTGTTACGACAAAAAGAGAATATATACTACATGGAGACAAGACATCAAAATCGATGCATCAACTTTTATATTATTTTGTTTTGAGTCTTAGGTCAATATTGTTAAGATCTCTCCTCGTTTACGTATATATTAGCTTATATATATAATCTTCTTATTTTCAAATGATTTATACATATATAAGAATATAAAGTATATATATATTATCAAGTTTTTAAAGTTAGAATCATATATAATATATATTATATATACCTGTGGAAATTGTGCAAACTGCACAAAAAATACCAGGTCAGTGGACTGACCTGGTAGGTCAGTCAACTGACCTGCTAGTTTCTGTGCAGTATGCACAGGTGCACAAGTATATATATATTATATAATAAAGGCTCAGTTGACTGAATTTCTATAACAGCTATATTTTCTTAAAAGACACGATCATTCGTGAAGAGTTACGACTCTCTACAAAGAGATTTGGATGCAACGCTTCAACCGGAACTCTTCGCCAATGGTCGCTGCTATTTAACAACTATAAATACATATCCTAACTTCATTCTAAAGTATCCAATCTGCTTATCTCTCTTATCTAACTCTCTTGAATATTTTTGCAACTATACTTGCTTGAATTAGATTTATATATCATATTCTAAGCAATATTATTCCTTTCTAATCTTCATAAACTTCAAATATACATATTTATACTCGAGGAGAAGATCATAGGAAGGGTGTACTATAAACAGACTTATCCATGTTATCAGAACACAAGAAGTCAAACAATCTTTTGTATTTGTTGAAGTCCTGTTCTGCTGCTCAGGCCTGTGAAGTCCTCTTCGGCTGCTGAGGCGAAATCCTGTTCCGCTGCTCAGGTCCCTGTTCTGCTGCTCAAGGGTTGTATAGACATGTTCCTCTGGGTTAAGTGAGGGTTGTTGTTTTAGTGAAATTCCATAAGGAGTCTGGGACTGGACGTAGGACGGTGCTCCGAACCAGTATAAAAATCTCTGGTGTTATTTTTATTATACTGCTCTTATATTCCGCACTATTTACTGTATAGCTATCATCACTACATTCTGGATTATCGTATATCCATATTACATGATCCGTAGCACACTTTCATTTGGTATCAGAGCACTTTCATTTGGTATCAGAGCCTGGAATTCTCTCGATTGTCACAACATCGTAGAATAATGGCCAGAAAACGATCCAGTCGAAATACAATAGGCAAAATCCCTGTTAAAGCCACCAGTGAGGGCTACTAAAAGGTACTTTTTGATTTACAAATTTCATTAAAAGATAATAATGAATTAGTTAGTATAAGAAATAAGATTTCAAAGCTTAATTTTATTATTTTAGGAAAGATGAAATCTGTTGAACTTGAAAACGAGAAATTGAAAAACGAGAAGTTAAATTTAGAAAATCAACTTGGTGATTTAAAGAATAATTTTATAACTTTTAAAGATTTTCTAGATGAACAAACACGATATTTGTAAAAGAGAGAGAAAAATTTTCAAAAGAAATTTTTGATTTGAAAAGACAAAATGATTTATTACAATCCTCTTTAGATAATTCAGAATCTCAAAATTTCCTTCTCAAAAATGAGAACTGTATGTCAAAAAACGAGAATTCTGAATTAAATAAGAAAATGGATATTTTGAATACTAGTAATATTTCTTTTGAAAATAATAATTGTGACTTTAAAGCTAAATTTGATAAACTTAACACTAAAGTCACAAAATTTAATAAAGGTCAAAACGATTTAAACATGATTTTATCTAGTTCTAGACCTTTACATGATAAAAGTGGTTTAGGATATAATAAAACTAATCGTAGAAATAGCACTAGATACACTTTTATGTATATTAAAAATGTTAGTGCTACTACTAAATTTCGAGTAAAGTCTAAATCCAATTTTTATAGAAATTCAAATACTATTATGACCAATAATGTTTATAATTTCTCTAGAAGTACAAAATCATTGATGGGAAATATGAATAAAAATTATCTAAGTATTTGGGTTCCTGTTAATTGGAAAAATAGAGAAAAATACATTGATGATTATTTTGATATGGTAGTTAATAATGAAAATTATATTTTTAAAGGTTCACCACACCCAAATGGGTATGGTTTCCTAAAAATTAGGAAATTATAAGAACCTTGGGTCTCACATGCTTTAAATGTTAAATTTTTTGATACCTTACAAGTAGTAGTTATTTTGTTGTTCTATGTTAACACTTATGTAGAATATAATTTATGTCATCATATAAACTCTCCTTTTTGTCGAAGACAAAGGGGGAGAAAGATATTGCTCTAACACTATTTGCAGGAATAAACGATGCAAGCACAGATTAAGGGGTAAGCGTATAATAGAGTAAGTTGTTGCTTCTCTTGTGTTCTAAAAACATTAGTTTTGTATTTCATAACATTACAACATGGCTTGTATTAAATAGCTACTGTTTTCGTGTTATTTCAAAAATATTGTTTGTGATATTGTACTGTATGAATGTTCGTTTCTTTTTGAATATCTATGAAAACATCATACTATTATTCATGCTCTTTATTCCTTTTTGTCTATGACAAAGGGGGAGAAAAGTTATCACTAACATTAAGAATGCAGGATATATATTGTCAAAGATTCAGGGAGAGTAAGTATTCATATTATATTATATACGATTGAAATCTATATCTATTTACAGGTTACCATCAATAAAAAAGGGGGAGAATGTTGAGACTTGGTTTTGATTCATGACACGAAGCTATCACTGCAACATACAAATTCGACGACTGTTACGACAAAAGGAGAATATATACTATATGGAGACAAGACATCAAAATCGGTGCATCAACTTTTATATTATTTTGTTTTGAGTCTTAGGTCAATATTGTTAAGATCTCTCCTCGTTTACGTATATATTAACTTATATATATAATCTTCTTATTTTCAAATGATTTATACATATATAAGAATATAAAATATATATATTATCAAGTTTTTAAAGTTAGAATCATATATAATATATATATTATATATACCTATGGAAACTGTGCAAACTGCACAGAAAATACCAGGTCAGTCGACTGACCTGCTAGTTTTTGTGCAGTATGCACATGTGCACAAGTATATATATTATATAATAAAAATCGTTTGAATATTTAGTCGACTGACCCAGAGGCTCAGTTGACTGAATTTCAATAATGGCTATATTTTTGAAAAGACACGATCATTCGTGAAGAGTTACAACTCTCTACAAAGAGATTTGGATGCAACGCTTCAACCAGAACTCTTCGCCAATGGTCGCTGCTATTTAACAACTATAAATACATATCCTAACTTCATTCCAAAGTATCCAATCTGCTTATCTCTCTTATCTAACTCTCTTGAATATTTTTGCAACTATACTTGCTTGAATTAGATTTATATATCATATTCTAAGCAATATTATTCCTTTCTAATATTCATAAACTTCAAATATACATATTTATATTCGAGGAGAAGATCATAGGAAGGGTGTACTATAAACAGACTTATTCGTGTTATTAGAACACAAAAAGTCAAACAATCTTTTGTATTTGTTGAAGTCCTGTTCTACTGCTCAGGCGTGTGAAGTCCTCTTTGGCTGCTGAGGCGAAATCTGTTCCGCTGCTCAGGTCCCTGTTCTGCTGCTTAAGAGTTGTATAGACATGTTCCTCCGAGTTAAGTGAGGGTTGTTTTTTTAGTAAAATTCCAGAAGGAGTTTGGGACTGGATGTAGGGCGGTGCTCCAAACCAGTATAAAAATCTCTGGTGTTATTTTTATTATACTGCTCTTATATTCCGCACTATTTACTGTATATTTATCATCACTACATTCTGTGTTATCGTATATCCATATTACACGATCCATAGCACACTTTCATTTGGTATCAGAGCACTTTCAGGCTGTTGTATATAGGTTGGTACAATATATAAAAGTGCGAAAAACTAAATGGAACAAAGAATACAGTAAGAAAAGTGTTCTTTCATTACTAAAGCTTTTATATTCACGGTAAGGGGCATTCCCGCACAAACACAGTCTGTTTACATCAAAAAGAAAGACAAAAGTACAGCAAAATGAGCCATATCACTCATAAGTCCGAGAAATCATCTATTTATTCTTCCCTCTCTTGCTACCCTTGCTGTCAGGAACTACTGGATTGCCTCTTGTGCTTTCGTCCAACCTTGGATTTCCCTTCGTGGGGAGTGTCACCCTCGGACTAGGTACTCTCTCCCTCGGTTTCAGCATGTGGCTCATTGGCTTTTTCGACAGGGGTCTCAGACGATTTGATTTTTAAAGATTTTAGCTTGAGTAGGGGAAGTTTAGTAGAAGGACTTGTTGGCTTAGAACTAACGGACTTTTCAGTACCAGGCTCCATCTTAATTTTGACGTGGGAATGGTCAATCTTTAGTCTCTCTGCCATAATGATCTGGTCGGCTGGGTCTACAACACTAATTATAGCAACTTCTTCCTCTAGGGACAAGGATACATCCTCCAGATTCTCTAGAGCAGATATCTTCTTTGAATCAGGCCTTGGATTGAAATTGGGAGGAGAATAGAAGTGGTAAGTCCCATGGAGACGGAGGTTAACGTGGTGAAGATCGTTGTAGAACTCAGGCCTTGAGTGGCTGGTGGCAGAGGAAGAAGATGCGGATGACATATAAGTTGACGAACATAATGGTAAAGGTTAGAGACAGATTCACACGAGTGCTTGATTGGTTGGTCGATAGGGAAGGGAATATAAGGTTCAACAAAAGTGGTTGCTGTGGATGTTGGGATAATCCAAGTGGCTTTGGAGCTAGTCCATATGGTAATAGGAATGTCTGTCGAGAGCTACTGGGATTTTTGAGTTGGCGATTCAGGTTGACCCGATGCACTTGGGCCAACGGAAGCCTCGATAGCAGCAACATCAACGCTGGTGTCTTCTTCAGCCAGAATGGCCTTTCCCACTTCACGTTTAGCTCTATCATCCGGGTCAAGGTATTTGGTCATTAGTTCTTCTTCGGTGAGGCCTTGACCGGCTATTTTTGAATGATGTAGCACATTTTCCCAGGCATCAGCAAGGGTGGCAACATATGCACTCCCTAGCCATATTATATTTTTGAACTGAATCAAATTGGCAAAGAATTGCTAGAGAGTATTGTTCAGTTCTTCCCTTTCTTTTACATTTCCCTCTTTGAAGTCTTTTAGTTCTTGCACGACAAAGGAATAGTCAACTTCCATATCTAATTTTTCTGTCTTCGCCTTTAGCAGGCTTTCCTCGAGCTTATCTTTTTCTACAAGAACTTTTGGATCTCAACTGCCTGATTCTCAATGGTTTTATCCTTGGCCCGGATGGTTTCATCTCATGAGATAAGGGCCATGTCCTTTTATGCAATCTAAACTTTCAGAGCAGGGTTATCGTTGTGAGCTGTCTTGAGCATATTCTTTATCATGACTTCTACGTCGATATGGGCCTTCTTCATTTCCTTCTTAAGGCCTTTTGTTTTCACCTTGGATTTCAAGGTGGCATCCCTTTCTGCATTCATCTTCTCCAATTTTACCTTGTACCCCTCGATGAGGCAATCATAAGTCTTTTTCTTGGATTAAAAGGGTCGAATATTTGTACGGTTAGTATGATTGACCTTGGAGAGGGCGTAGCAGAGCTTCTTCCACTCATAGCCCTGGTTAATGAACATTTGAATCCACTGAACATCCTAGTTTGCTTCTTCCTTCGGAATGTTTTAGATGTCATAGTCAAACATGACACCGTACAAGAAGAGATCTGGAAAAGCAGCCTGCATTTGGGATGATGGAGCAAGAATAGGGGTTGGAAGAGCAGAGATTTCTTTAGAGTAAGGAGGTAGATTTATGGTCAAGGAGCGAGAGGACGAGATTTTTGGCTATGTAGGAACTTTAGTTTCAGAGCAGGCTAAAGGAATGTTAGGAGAGGAGCCACAGAGATCATGTGAGCCCTTATGTCGCTTGCTGCGATCATAGGGATGCTTTTCTTCGGCTTTCCCCCTCTTTCTTTCTCTTTCAGCTTTGCGATTTTCTTCCATACTTCGCTCTCCATCATTTTGACAAGATCTCTCTCCCTCAGTCTCTTACTCTCTACGATGGCTAGGACGAGGTGGATATTGGTCAGGAGTCTTCATTTCGATTCTCCAATGCCATATCAGATTTTGCCATATCTGTCTCTTGCCATGGTACCTGTAATAACCCACCCCGAAACAGACTTAATTTCGATCCAATAAAAGCCTGTCGAACCTTAGGCCTATCTCAAGGTGATTTAGGTTGATAAAATTAAAAACCATTCACAGTACACAGAGCCATCTATCTATACTTTCAGAAACTCACAAAGGAATGGATAAGATATAATATAAAAAACAAGTACCCATTTCATAAAGTAAACCATTTCAGAAACATAACATGTTAAATATTACAACATGTTTACATAAAGCCTCAATAGTACAGTATCTCAAAATGACATAACTATCCGAACTGGGTATAATAAAATTACTTAAAAATCATAAATAGATAGATAATTGCCACAAGTCTTCACCTCCACCTTCGTCTCCTAAATCAACATTACTCTTTCTAACCTGTGTTGTAATGAGAAGTGGTTTAGAACAATAAATGTCTAGTGAAATGGAAATCTCAAGCTTTACCATAATTTTACTTGGATAATATTATTTAAATAAGAAACATGTCTTATGTATCTAAGACTATACCAAGTGTAATAGTCATCCTAAATGGTGGTGCTCAAATACCAATAACTTTATTTGTAGGCCCAAAGGCCTTTCTAGACCAATTCCAAAATTTTAATGTAACTAACATTAGTGATGCAACATAAAGCATCCAAATCAATAATACCCTCTATTTGTGATTAGGCTAACGCTAATCATTTAATACTTATAAAATAGGCAGGTCCCTATCCTTTAATACCTAACCAATTTCCAAATTCAAACATAACTATCATTAACAATGCGAGAGAAAGAACCTCCAAACCACTTAATACCTCTTTCCTAGGACTTTGGTACACTCTACCCATTTAAGACCTATAAAAAAACAGGTCCTAGTCATTTAAGACCTAAACCGAGGCGGGTCCCCGCATGGTTCTCACTAGCTGACATCGTAAGAAATCCCATCGGGCCACTTAATACTTCTCCTAAAAAGAGGTAGACCCTACCATAGCCACTTAATACCTCTAATCCAAAGCGGACTCCTTCGAAGGATTTTACCTATCGCATCCAAAATACAATTTATGACCCATAACCCACTCATGACGTCTCACATTAGTCCGACTATTCATAAATACTGGTATCTAGATTAACTAGACAGGTTTGCCCTACAGAATTGGGGACTAACCTCGCATCCACTGTGGTTATTTATTATAGGTGATGTCCCACATTAATCCGCAAAGCCACACCATTGGTAGCCAGATTTAACTAGCCAGACTTCCATATAGCTTTAGACTAACCTCGCATCCCTATAACTCAGCCATAATTTATATGTATACCCACTATATACATACATCATCCTACAAATAATAATTGAGGCCATATAAGATGTCCCCTTATTACACCTCTAATAGGGATTAATTCCTAATTTACTCTAACTCTCTTCCAACAAATTAATATGACTTAACTACTCTAATAATACTAGTTTTCACATTCAATATGCAATAATCAATACTTTATGTATATACACACACACACACACACTTGTATTTACATGCAAAATTTAGGGTTTGATCATTACTTTAGAAAAATTCAAAAATAATTCACTTACAAGGTATTTTGAAATATCAATCTCATACAAATCTATAATTGCAATAAGAACTACTACTACCATAGCCAAATAAAATAGATTCGTACAAACATGGTACACCTGCAACTTGTTCCATATTAATAAACTAGATTCCCTTCTCTGTTTTAAAGAACGGATCTTCACAAATTAGATCGCCTACATTCAATTCAACCTTTATATACATCATTTTAGCATGAGAAAGGAGTTACTTATTTATTTAAGTGGTAGAAACAGGCATTGCAAACTACAAACAATTCAATTTATAATTTACAGACCATTTCTAATTTTTTTTTGAACACTTTAACACTTCAATTCTAAAGAGGGAAAATATGTTAAATTGAATATAGATTATCTAATTCTAACAGTTAATTAGATTCTAATATACCAATACCAAAAACAATTATAATTCCAACATATACAAAGATTGATATTTGCTTAGGTAAACTCTAGGGTTTTTAGGTGTTATGTTTTCGTTTTAAAATTTTTCCAAGGCGTACATCAAATCCAAATAAGTACTATTCAATTACAAAAATGTGAAAAAGTTGATATTTCCACTCACAGAGATTTGTTTGCTTCATCACTAGATTTTTTTCTACCATGCCTAATTCCCCTTCAGATCTTCCTATCTTAGAATATGCAACAAAGTGTATTGTATATAGAAATTAGATCTAGTATCAGAAACTAGAGAGGAATAGAATCAGAAATCAAAAAAATAAAACATCTAAACCTCTTACCTAAAACCCTAACTGATTTAGGAATTTAAAGAAGAAGAAATGATCTGATTTTATCGCTCCTAGTTCTCTATTAGATCTTCTCCTTTTTGAATATACAACAAATAGATTGTATATATAGATTAGATTTCATAAACTAGAAAATATGAAGAAGAAGGATTAATTTAAATTAGAGATTAGAAACTAGAATTACTTGCTAGAAAAGTTAGATGTTTCTGAAACCATAAAGGGAGATATTTTGACAGAGCTTTGCCATTGCTACAGAATTTGTGTGGAGAAGTGTGGGGGTCTATAGGTTTATTTATAGAGGTGAAAAGAAACTGACGACCGTTGGATTAAAAATAAACAAATCTGAAACATTAAAAATAAGAAAACTCTAGCCGCCTTAAACCCTAACCGGTCAACCGCCTCAAATCCTAACCGGTCGAACCAACCGGTCGACCGCCTCGAACCATCGGACGACCATTAGCGGTCGACCGGTCATAGTTCAGAGGTCAATCGGTCCCATTATTGTGAACGTATGTTTTCTTTTCCGTATATATTTTATTTATTAACTTAGTTAATTATTAAACACTGTTAACGTTAACCTTACCCTTATTGTTACTTCTAGCCCAAGTCATTATTTTGAAATTCAAAATTTAAAATTTAATTTCAAATTCAAATATTTAAAATTTAAACTTGTTTGAATTAATTTCAATTTGAAACTTCAAACGCCCGTAACTTTTTCATTTTAACTCCGATTTCAACATATTATATATGGAAATTGATTAGAAAATATCCATGGATGCAATTTTGCTACTTCCATGACCAAATTTTGATATTTACAAAATTTCTATTTTTAACCTTATTTTAATAATTTCTTATTAAATTTTATGGGATGTTACAGTACCTATAACAAAACGAAGGATTATATAAGTTTTGGAATTTTGAATGCAAATGAAGTAGGGATTGTGTTCATGATCTTAATGCAGTGTAGAATGACGATGACTGTAACAACCAGCCTTGAAATGGACCTAAATTCTAACCTAGAAAAGGTTCATCGAAATTTAAACCCATCTCAAAGCTAGCTGTTGGTTGGTAAAATGAACAATACAAAGCTATTTATCTACACATTTAGAATCTCACAATGGAAGAATAACATGTAGTAATAACAACAATACCCATTTTATTGAAACTTTAAAATGTCATTGAAAACCATAACAAAATATCCATAATTGCCGTTACATATTCGTGGTACAATATTCCAAAATTGCAACATCTTTTTTATTTCATGGGTACATCAGAAACAACAGAAAATAACAAGTAAATAAATAGACCACTACCACAAGTCTCATCAATGTCTTCGCCTTCAACATCGCTCTTCTTAACCTTTGTTGTAATGAGAAGGGAGTCAGAACAACATATGTTTGGTGAATAAAGATCTCGAGCATTACCATGTTAGCACTTGAGCAGTATAATTTAAATAGGAATATGTCTTACGTGTTTTACTTACATCATAAATCTTTTCAAATATAAGCCTAAATGCTTTTCTTAATCATAAATAAAAAGGCTTTCCAAATATAAGTCCATAGCCAACTTGCTATCACCCCTAATAACCCATATCTATAGTCCATAATGTTTTATCAATGTAAGAGATATTACTCAAGTCACTTATTACCATTTAATGGGAATTACATAGACTCCGACCATTTAATAACTTATTTAAGGCAAGTCCACGTCATTTACTACCTATCCCAAGGCAGACTCCTCACTTGTGACTATCTAGCTGACATTGCGTGGAATCTCTTCAGCCACTTAATACTTCCTATTGAAGTGGGCCCTTTCCCTCGATATCTTTTACCATGCCTAACCCATAATCCCAACCATTTACTACTTCCAACATAGAGAAGAGGCAGGACCTCACACAACCACTTAATACCTTCAATCTCTAAAGCAGGTCCTTCGTATTTTGGCCTATATCCCTCGATGACGTCTCACATTAGTTTGACTATTCGTAGGTACTAATAGCTAGATTAGCTTGACAGATTTACCCTATAGAATTTGGGACTAATCTTGCGTCATCGTATTTACTTACTATAGGCGATGTCTTACATCGACTCAAAGTCACATTGCAAGTTGCCAGATTAGCTGGGCAGACTTCCGTGTGCTTTTGACTGACCTTGTATCCCTATAACTTAGTCATAATCTATATCACACTATACATATATTACACATATCTCACCGTTTCCATAATTAAGGCCTTATAAGAAATCTTTCTTATTTCGCATATTACTTTTCTAAGAGGGGTTTAACAAAATTAATAACCTATTTAACTACCACATTATACGTTATAATAATACATTAATTATGCTAATAAAAACACATACAGATATACACACACGCATGCACCTAGTAATTTCTAAATGTGCATAATTTACGCCCTAAACTAGCATTTAAATGTCAGCTCTTTCAATATACAAGTCTCATCCCATATTATCAATAATTCCATAATTCCAACATTGATATACAAAAATTCCAATTAATGGACTTGTATACCATTAATAGAAATTTACTAATAATAGAAATTTACAATTTCATTCCATTATGTTACATCAAAATAATGGAATATACTGATAATAGAAATTTACAATTTCAATTTTACGCTTTATTCAACTCATTTTTCATGTAAAAATGAACAAGAGAATTTCTATTAAATTCGCAGAAATAAGCGGTGCAAACTACAAATAAACATATCTTATACACTATTCCCAAATCAAACCCTTTAATCAAATTCAAAGAAAAAAAATAAGAAGTGGAATAGAAGGTAAAATTATCAAAACTGCAAGTCTACACAATTCCTATTATTCTCGCATAAACAATTGAGATTTCAACCTAGAATTGACATATCGTATTGGAGGGGTTTTGGGGGTTTATAATATGATGTTTTCGCAAACCAAGACTCCACAAGGCATATTCAAACCCAAACTATACTAATAAACCATTAAAATAAAAAGCTATGATTTCTACCTATACTATATCATTAGCTTTGCCTCCTTTGATTTGACACGCCTTTAACAATCTCTACCAGATCTCTTCATTTTGATAATATATATATATATATATATAAAGCAAAGGATTTGTGTATATAAGTTTGATTCGAAAAATTGGAGATGAATGGGTTGGGAAAATAAATAGAAAACAAAATAGACATATAGGATTTTTTAACTAAAATCCTAATGGAGTTTTTTTGAATATATAAAGGGACGAACTGACGAAGTTTAGCTAGAGTCCCAAAATATTTTGTAAATAAAAGGAGGCTAGGCTCCTATTTATAGTAGTTGAAATGCGCCAGAACTGTCGAATTTAAGTCGGCTTAATATTATATAATTTGGTACGATCATTGTGCAAAACCTTAGCCGCCTTCGTTCATAATCGGTCGACCAACGCCTCCCACCAATCGACCGCTAGTGATCGACCGACCCTAGGGGAGCTGTCGATTGGTACGTGCTATTTTGGGAAGATTGTGTGTTGTTGTCTTTAATTTATTTTGTTCCTTAATTGCAATCTAACGTTAACCTTAATATTAACGTTTACTTAACCACCAAGTCTAATTACTATTAACTTTAAAATTTCAAATTTAAGAACTATTTAATTATTTGAATTTGAATTCTATTTAAATTATTTTAAATCTGAAAACTTTAAACGTCCATAACAATTCTGTTTGAGATCCGTTTTCAACATATTATATATGAAAATTGATCGGAATTTCACCACGAACAACGACGTATCTTCCGTGGTCAAATTCCAACTTTTGCAAAATTTCCATTTTTAGCTCTACCTTATTTAAATTAATTTATCAAATTTATTCATTTGTGATTGATTTTACGAGCTATTACATTCTCCCCCTTAAAAAGGATTTCGTCTCTGAAATCTTTCTAAGAGGCGAACAGCGTAACGCGCAATAAACATACATGTTATACAACCAAGTTATCTACATAATCATCTACTCAACCAAAAGTGTAATGTTATTATGTACTGTAGTCATACTATAAGTGAGCTCAATCCTAGGGTGAGTGTATGATCGTGACATATAAGTATATATGCAAACACCCTAAATACGTATAAAATTTTCTATATGAGTTCTAAGGGATGGTGAAAAAAGTGTAGCATCCATCTCCTACCATCCAATCTAGCAACCATAATGCAACCAAAACCTAATTTTGGAGAGAAAAGCTTACCAGTGAAAAGCTTAGGACGAGAAGTCTTCGTGTTTTCGGTTGGGTTTTCTCTCCATTTTACTCGAACCAATCTAATTTTTTCATTGTGGAGCTTCCTAGTTTCGTGCTCCACAATACGTGCAATGACATGGGATGCTATTGGCTCCATCTAATTATCCCCCAATTGATTAGGCTCCACCATAATGGTTGTGTTATGAAGGCATTTCCTCAAATGCGAAACGTGAGAAACGTCATGGAATCCTACCAATTTATCTGGTAACTGTACATGATACACAAGTTTTTCATATTTTTCCAAAAATTTGGAAAAGCCTAATAAATCTAGGTGCCAACTTTTCCGACTTTCCAAATCTTACGACCTTCATATGTTGCCTAATCAACCATATCTTTTCGAAGTCTCATGAATTAAATCTAGTCTGAGTAGAATTTTTTCAGTTATTTCCCACCAACATTTTGACGATTTGCATGTCTCCTATAAAGCACTTCAAAGGGTTCCATACCAATCGTCGATTGGTGACTATTATTTTACGTAGATTCTACAAAAGGTACATGCTACTCCTAATGTCCTCTAAAGTCCATGATGCCCTCTTAACAAATCCTTCAAGATCCTATTCATAAGTACATAATGGATTCTTATCACTAATGATGCTGACTGGAATTCCATGAAGTCAAACCATCTTCTTGATATACATCTATGCTAGAGATGTTGCGGTCCTATTGCTCCTAACCAGAGGTTTTATTTTACTTTATTTAATATTTTTAGTCAAACAACTAGCGAGAAATTCTGCTACCTTCTCCTTCATGCTTGTCCAATAGAAAACTCTTTTCACATCCCTATACCTTTTATTAAATGGTGACATTCAGCAAGCAAAATTTTTTTCCCCAAAATACTAAAGTTTCTAGGATTAGAACATTAATTTCTTTTGGTTACTAACCTAATTTCCTGATTAACTTCCAGTCTTACCTATAGTTTATTGCTAGTTAAGTATCCCTATAGAATTTCCTTTTTTATGTTGCTTTTCAATATGTATATAGTTATCAAGCGGTTTAATCTCATTTATAAAATCAACATAGTGATAAAACATGGACATATCTTATACCATAGCTTAACTAAGGGAGACAACTAGAGATTACAACCCAAAAATTCTAAAAGAAAATTTTGCTCGAAGTTGCCATTTATCATTAACTGGTGTAAATGGTGTTGAGGTCCTAACACTCCTTATTAAACTAAGATGAACATGCCTAATATGTCATTCCACTATAAAGCATCTTCTTTAATTTTCCTTCTTAGTTTCTAATAAATGTGGTCCATCTATTACTTTAGTTAATATGCCCATAATAGTTGATCATTATTGTCAAAATTAAACCATCTCTACTCAATCCTCATCTAAGTCTCTTAAATCTTTTACAAAATTCCAAAATTCATCTATTTCTTCAATTCAATTTTTCCATAAGTGCCATGTTAAATTTCTCTAATCATTCCTCATTTAATTCTTTTTTACTCTCATTAATTACAAATTTATGGCCTATTAAATTTGTGGTTAATGTTCGTAAATCCTAATCCATTAATTACTAACTAATACATAAATAGTCATAAATTATGCTATTTATATATATTTTTATTTTAGTCGTTAAGTGTGGTTAAACGTGTATACTAATATCTAAACTAGAACACTTATTTCCACATTTCTAATTTATCAGAGCTATCCTTCTAAAAAAGATTACCATTACAATTTCCCATAAATTAGCCACAACTGAAAATTTTTCTTTGTTTGAAATTACAAAGAATTATTTCTTTTCTTTTATTGAAATAGATAGTGTAAACTACGAAGAAGGATATCCATATTTTACTCACCTCTTTCCCTTTTTGGGACATCCTTTGTTAATTCAAACAATGCGCTTTTATACATATTTTGGAATATGATAATTTATGAAAATTACACGATAATTGCTTGAAATAAATTAAAACATAGAAATTTACATTACAAATTATCTAGGGCAACCTAATTTACAACCCAATTATAGATCTAGAATATCTTTACAACTTTACCAATTTCTACAAATAAAGGTTGAGACTGATTTCAAAATTCCAGATCAGGTTATACATACTATTCCTATTTTATTCATATCCTAAAACTTTTACCATGCCTTACTTAAGTAATGATCCCTATCTACTCTATAAAAATTTGGTTTTCTCTGTTCTTTATAACATACAAACTAATTTTCAATAAATTATTTCCATACAAATAAAATTATTACATTAAATTCAAAATCAGCATTTATTAACCTATATCATGGCATATACTTATGAAAAGTTCATCGACTACCATTTTAAGGATATGCTATTATTATTACTTTTCCAAATTTAACTCTTTTTAAATCCGTTACAAATTTTATAACCTCAATATTATTCCAAAATTACAACTTTTCCTCTTTTAGTCATTTATTATTTCAAAGACATTTCATATGCATGACAAATTTCAAATTTCAAGCTGTTATGTTATTCTAAAGATACACATCAACATCTATTGTTTTCTTACTCAGAATGCGTTGTCACTTAATCAAATACTTTTTATAACTCTGTTTCAAAACTCCAATAATCTTTTGCAATCGTTTTCTTATCAATTCAAATTTATTTCTCTTTTATTACCATTTTAAATTCAATAATATTCTAATTCAAACAGGTTCTAAATAATAATAGAAAAATGTATATATAAAATTCTCATCTTCATATAAATGGTTTTCCTTGTATAAAAAATCATCCCAGTTCAGTAATTAATTATCATTTTCCATTCAATTGTCAAAAACACCTTAAATGATGGAAAAATGGAGTGCGTAAGGATAACATCTATATTATTAATTTCCTATCCTTTTCCTGTTACTTCTCTCCTATATTATTTATTACTCAATTAAAACTCCCAATGTTATTACTATCTAATTTCAGCTGTTATTCTTCGCATTACCTTATACGGGAATGTTCCTCTTACATACCTTATTAGACATCCTTACCCTTCTATTTTCTATTTTTCTATTTCAAGCAAGTGTCATTTTCATTTATACACTTGTTAAAAAGAATTTTAAAGAAAAGAACTTGCAAATGTATAAGGTAGGAAAAATCATTGAGTCCAACACATGCTGTATTTTACATTTCTTTCAAAAAAATGAAGAATCCAAAATTTGGAAACTTTTTAACTCAACAAATTTTTAAATAAAGAATTTCAAAATTGGAAAATCCATTTTACCAAAACAATTTGACTCAACAAGTTTTCAAATTATGAATTTCTAAATCTCCTTATTTTTTTTTCAAAACAACAATTTACCCATTCCAAGGCATTTTTCAAAATGCTATTATCAAATTCTTTCACATAGGGTTGGGTTTAGAAATTGATTTTAATTTTTCCTTCTTTTGAAATTTCCTACTCAAGCTTTAAAAATCTGGTTATCTCCTTGTGGTGATTAATGTATACCTTCTTATGGAAACTTGTTTCATTCATTCTTTACATCTTACTTTCGGATGTTTATAATTATCTTGCCTTATAATATTTAATTACTACCTAAAATGTTTATTTTCCATCTCTATAAATGTCACCTGTTCGTACTAATTGATTATTATCTAATCGGGCATTTCCTAAAACATTTATTTATTCATACAATTTTTTACCCAATATTACTTCCTTATCTCTCCATAATTAGTCCAATTATATCCTTATTAAATTCTTGTTACTTCTTATTTATTCCACTTTTATTGCCTTGGAGTTACTGTCTTTTCCATCCATAATTTCTATCCCTATTTCTTATTATGCTTATATATAGTCTATAATTATAAGGAAGGTTGGGTCCAACAAAGGAGTCAAGTACCATTCAGCTTCTTGGGTGCTTCTATATGTATGCAAATCCAAAGCCAAGTTTAAAAGGTGCGATAACCTCCTTTTGATAGCATAAATAAAACAGCTATTTTAAAAAGGATTGTATTTTGGCATAAGATTTTGGCTATGTAATGGGCTATGTTTTCCTCATTTTAAAGTATTAATCATTTATAGAAATAAAGGTCTTCAAGGAAATAAATTAGTGCCAAGCCTAAGTTGTATATGAATTTGCCAAGGGAAAATATTTTTTAAGGTTAAGTAACTTTGTGATGCTAATGATTGTTGATTGAACATATTTTGATAAATTGTGTTATAGGTTCTTATTACTATTTAATCAGTTACTTTACATATTTATCATTTTCATGCTCACATTATTATGACCCAACATTGCATTTTTAGGATTTAAGGACAGAATAACCAGTTAGATTGTCCTAGTAGTGAGTATGATCAGATTTAACTCCTAAGTGAGTTAAATTGCATCCAGGAGATCAGATAGATCTAACATGTTAGGATGCCTTGAACTGATCAAAAAGGATGACTCAGAGATTTAAAAACAGATAAGACTTTAAGTGGGACTAGTGTTGGGTCTCACCCTATGCTTTAGCTATTAGCCCCCAGTTGGTAAAGGCCTACGATTCCAATGCATAGGGTTTATCAATACCGAGACTAGAAGGATTTGTATGCATAGAAGGGAACTCGTAGCTCTGTATGCTAACAGTATTGCTTAAGTTGTTTTCCCCTAACCGTATTTGGGGATTCTCCTAACTATATCTAAAGATTATTGTTGATTCTCCTAATTGTATCTGGAGATTATTGTTGACTTCTCGTAACTGTATCTGGAGATTGTTTTGTTTACTCCTAAACATAATAGGAGATTTTGGAATATCTGGTTAAGTTATGGCCCGAGTCAGCCCGATAGGTTATAGGTTGACCTACAAAACCATTATTGTCTTAATGATCCCATGAAAATTTTAATTTAAGACAGATAGTCCATTTGGTTTGAGACAGATAGTCTATTTTGGGAAGGGTAAAACCTTGGGTGAGCATATCCCTAGGAGGATAGATTAGCCAGACTTACCCTTGTTCCATACATGCATATGATTAGGTTATGATTATTCTAACCATTGTGGTTGCAGGTGAATCATTTGTGATTGAAATATTTGGATAAGATACCTGTGAGGGAAAAACCCTTTCTGCTAAGCGCCATGGTCTCCCTAGATATCTATTTTGATTCGAGATGATATATTATTCTTCAACACCAGACTTTTTTGTCTAACCCGAGGTTTTTGTTTTTCCCCCTAAAATCTTAGGTACTCAATTGAGTAGGTGAGAGTAGGGATTTTCAGGTTAGACTAATAAGCTTCCGGAGACGTGCATGAGGCAAATTAGCTAATGTTATGAGTTTTCATTTCCGCTATGTTCTTTAAAGCTTATGCTATGTTGAATGGATGTATTGATAGAATTTATAAGTATTAAGTATTAGACTCTGATCAACCAAGGGGCATTTTCATATGTCTCTCTTGGAGTATTTTGTAATTATTATATTTTCTCTGAATGTGGGCAACTAATAAGATTATGTAATGAATGTGAAATTTTTATTTCTGAAATGTAATGAAAGTTTGACTAATGAAAGGTGTTTGAATTTTTTTTCATAATCATGTGTTTCTAATGTTATTGATATAATTAACATGACCGCATTTTATCGTAGGAGAATAATACTATTGATGACTACAGCATCAGTAGAGCTTATTTTCGGGCCTCAAATGAGGGAAGTTAAAACTTGGTATCAGAGCATAGGTTTATGTAAAGTTTAAAAGATTGAAAGTGTTTAAAAACATAATCCAATAAATCAGAGAATAAGATTGAGGTATGGGATAACGTTATAGTAACGTACTTGTATTTGCTATATATAAGTATGTATTCTCCCCTCTTTTTGACCATTCTTCTGTATCTTATTAAGGCTCATATGAAGATTATAAGAAAGCAAGATGTGGAAGTAGGAAACGAAAGTGTGAATCTCGGTGGAGGAAGTAGCACAACTAACGGAAATGTTCGGCCCAATACTAGAAGGAATCCGGGTCAACAAGCGAATGCTGATCCAAATGCAAATGCTAACGTGAGTGTTAGAACCACACCAGTAGATATGGGGACTCTGTATCAGTTCTTGAATATGATGCAAGTTGGAGTTGCAGCTGGATTAATTGGAGGAAATGCAGAAATGCGGGAGGTGTTAATCCTGAGGTACTTACTCACAACAATTATGCTACATTGAGCCGTGATTACTGCCGACTTGGTGGAAAGCCTTTTATTGAACATAATATGCTACTGATGTTCAAAATCAGCTATTGACCTGGGAGGATCTTTGCTGATTTAGGCTTGAACGATGTGCAGAAGAGGAGGTTGGCATCTAGATAATTGCAAGGAGCTGTATTGTATTGTTGGAATGGTGTGACCCTAGGAGTATTAGAGGAGAATTTGACTTGGGCTGACTTTTGAAGAAGGTTTGAGGAAAGACTTTTGTTTGAGATAGCCAAGTCAACTTTGCCTCAATTACTAAATTAGAGCAGCAAGAGATGTCTATAGTGGAGTATGCAACTGAGTTTGATGAGTTATCCAAATATTGATATACTACCATTAATGCCATGATTAAAAGGAATGAGCAATTCATCAATGGATTGGAGCCAGAGATCGCTAGGGTAACTATGCCGCATCTTAGAGACCAAGTGATGTAGTGGTGGAGATGACATTAAGGAATGAAGAAATGCTCTCTACATTTGGAAAGGACAAGCCAGCGGAGACTCATGGAAGTCAAAGCAAGAAAAGGAAGCTTTTTTAGAAGAAGGGAGCTCAGAAGGGAAGAGCTACCAAGAAAGGGAAAGCTGATCTTGTTTGCTTTAAATGTGATAAGAAAGGGCACTATGCCAATTTGTGTCGGACCGATAAGGCAAAGAAAGTTGTGGAAAAGAAAAGTGTAAAATGTTTTAACTATGACCAAATAGGGCATTTCAAGAATCAATGTCTAGAAATGGCCAAGGCTGATAAAGGGAAAGTCTTTGCTCTAAAGCTATCTGCATTTAAGCTGACCACAGAGGAGAAATGAAAGTCTATAATGGAAGGTACACTTTTGATTCATGGCATACATGTTAAAGTATTATTTGATACTGTCACGTCGCATTCTTTTATCTCGTATTGTTTGGTAGATAAGTTAAGTCTAGAACCATCATACCTTGTTACTTCCCTAAGGGTTGTGAATTCGACAGGGAAGTATGCAACTCTAGGGATGAGATGTATCCATTTAGAATTTGAGTGGCTAGGTCATACTTTTGCCTACAATCTATACGTATTTGATTTTGTGGTTTTTGGGATTGCTTTGGGTATGGATTGCTTAAGCAAATATAATGTTATGATAGTCTGCCAGGATAGGAAGATATCATTAAGACACCCTAATAGCAGTGATTGAGTATATACTTAGTACAGAATGCAGATTTTGATGTTTGTGCTTTGTTGGGTGCAATAGAAATGGGGGATGAAGTGAATTGGGTTTTTGTTGTAAGAGAGTTTGTAGATGTATTTGAGCCAGTTACTGGACTACCATCAAGATGAGCTATTGAGTTCCAAATAGATCTTGTACTTAGAGCTGAACCCGTAAGTAAACCACCTGGCAGAATGACACCTACTGAGATGAAAGAGTTAAAGGTGCAGCTGGTTGAACTTAGAAGAAAAGAATTTTATTACGACAAGTAGTTCGCCTTGGGGATGAAAGTCTATTGGATCTTATATAATGCAACTTATATACTAATGTGAGAGTATATACCAATAATTATACTAGGTAGAGTAAATTAACAGAGTATAAATAAGATAGATAATAAAAGCAAGCACACCAGAGTTTTTATACTGGTTCGAACTTTCGTCCTACGTCCAGTCCCGAAGTTCCCCTTCGGCAATACCTTTAACCAATAACCCTCACTTCGCCCAAAGGAATATGCTAATAGAAAAGTATTTCTTCAACAATCTTGTGTTCCAAATAACACGGATATTGACTAATAGTACAATTCTTCCTATAATCTCCTTTGTGTATATGAAAGTGAATGCTTTGAATTGTAGGAAGTGATCTAACCAAAATATTATTTTAGTTATGATTAATTGAGAATATGTAAGCAAAGAGTGCACAAATATGAAGGTAGAAAGTAGTAGAAATCAAGAGAATAGTTAACTATGTAATCTCATTCTTTGATGTATTTATAGAATCAACGAGATGTAAATAAAGAGTTGTTACTACTAGATAAAATCTCTTTGATCTAATGGTTGCAACTTTTGAGGAAGAGAGGAGTTCTTTCAATATGAACATAGACATCCATTCATAATTTTGCAGTCACCCAGAAGACAAACATCTGTTGGAAAACCACAGACGTCTGTGGATTTTGGAATAATAATTCCAAGCCTTCTCACATACGTCTATTGCTTTTCTACAAACGTATGTGGCTTAAGGGATAGAAATCCCGAGCCTTATCACAGAAGCCGTTGGTTTTCCATGGACGTCTGTTGTTGGAAATTCCAGAAATGAAATTTGTTTTGATGCAAATCTTTGTATATTTGAATTTGTGAGTGTATGTGTACTCAAGGAGATCTTGCATTGTTTATCTAAGACTATTAACATATTAGTATGACCTTAGTATGGTCCATAAACCTTTGTTTGTCTTCTAGTCCCAATATCTTTGAGCATAGCAATCTCTTATAATGTATACCTGTAAATTGATAAGTTATATAATTTATGTGATTGTATAGTTGTTGTCATTGAAACCATAAAGTGGAGGTTCAAACATTCTCCCTCATTTTGATGATGGCAACTATATAATCATTTGTCATAATGAAAATAACCCCCCCTTAATTTTATCTCTCCCTATGTATATGAATATATTTCTTCCCCTTCGTCATTATCGAAACATAATAAAATAAATTATACACAACATAAAATAGATATATGAACAACATATAGACATGCCAAACACAAAGGGAACATAAGATAATTTAATGATAACAAACACGAGTTCAACAATCGACATAACAAAAATATAAGTAGTATAACAATGCATAAAATTTAAATAGCATGGTTCAAAAGAATAGAGAGCAAATGAAAGAAGCTAGTGATACCAGTTTGACGAATAGGATAATCCGCCATAGTTTTTATAATATTCCCAGTAGGAGGATGGATCTTGTCGGTATTCAGTTGGCCATTGAATTTGATCACTATATTCTTTATTTTCTTGAATTGAAAGCCCTTGGAAAGCCATGTAATGTTGTTGGTGAGATTGGTTAGGATCGAACAAAGACATGTCATCACTATCTTCCTCCTCTTCAACCAGTTGGTTTTGCTCAATATTTTTGCCCTTTTCTTGAGAAGTTCCTTCATGAGAGGTATGAGCATGATAGATTGGTGCTTGTGGTCGAGAAGGCGATGTAGGTGAAGGAGAAGACGATAATCCAGAAGATGACCTGCCATGTACTTTTCTCATTACTTTGCCTAAAATGGACACAACCTTTTCCAAAGTTTTCTCCATTTTAGTCATTCTTGTTGAAAAAGATCGTTCCAAACTAGCTATTTTAGTGTTCAAAGATCGTTGATTGACCGTGATTAATTTTTGATTTTGAAGCGTTAAATCATAGATAGATTGATTTTGCGTTGGTTCAGTGTGAGCTTCGTGAATCTCCCAATCAAAATAGTATTCGGTAGTATGATGAGAGGAACCAGGTTGTTGTGAAAAACGAGTTGAATGAGTTTGTTGTGGAATAGGAGGAGGTTGAGTCTGTTGAGTACACTACACCACAAATAGGATTTTGGCGCAACCTTAGGCGGCACATTTGATACGGCTATAAGCCGTATCAAATCTTAATACGGCTTATAGCCGTATCTATATTATTTAATACGGCTGTAAGCCGTATTAACATTAGATACGGCTTATAGCCGTATCAAAATCTGTGCCTCTTTTTGTGGGAAAATTTTCCCCAAAACGCACACCCTCCCTCCTTTTTTTTATTTCCAGCTTTTCATTTTTTTTCCCGTTTCGCCTTCGTGGGAAAATTTCTAGTTTTGACATCGTCCATCAGAGCCTTCTCCAAACCCTAACTCCTTACCTTCTCCACAACGTCCCCAAACAGATTCAAATCAGCAGCAGCAGCTCCTCCAAACTCTAACTTCCCTTCTCCTTTTCCAACCCCAAATCAGCAGCAGCGTCATTTTCGTAGTTTTCCAACCCCAAATCAGTAGCAGTGTCATTTCGTAGTCAACGCCATCTCCGATTCACTTCAGAGTCGTCCAAATCGGTGGAGTTGTTGGAAGTGGTATTTCATTTTTACATTAAATTGTATATTTTAGTAGCCGTATAAACATATAGCTTGGAATTATTTTTTCACTTGCTACCTTTTTATATTCCTATTTTTGTTTAGTTCGTGAAATAAAATGGATATGCAACTAAGCTGTTTGTAAAAATGGAACAACTAATATTTTAGATGGCATACCGACTGTATTTTTTATTCATTGGCCATTAAAGTAAAAACAACTAATAAGTTTTCTAATGTTCTGTTGTACTTACTTTCGTTTACCTTTTATTTTATGCGTATTATCAAACATGGTTGTTTTATATTGCAAGTTAATAATTTCCTTTCCTTCAATGATGTTGTTAACTTACACCCCTAGTGAAAGTCCTTTGTTCGTTTGAATGGCTCACTATGTTAGTCATTGTGCATTATGGGCAATTTATGGTTTGAAAAGTGATGCATTTAGTATTTTATACATCTATTTTATGCTCACCCTTGAATTTAAGGAGGATAAGCTAAATAAATTTGAAGATGACATAAACGTATAACATGAAGTGAATTAAAGATTCAAATAAGTATATCCTGCAATGATTTTCTTTAAGTACTTTTATACTTATTACATGTTAATCTATAAATTTCTTGGTAGGAGATTGGTTTTTTTAAAGTTAACCAGTATATTAATAACACTTTTGGGAGACGAGAGAAGTAACTATGCATAAAGTTGTTATTTGACATTTTACCTTACAACAAAAACATTACTTTGATGGCCTGATATAACATAGGGAATGAGATAGAAATACGCTCAAACCTAGTCAAGATAGTAGCATAGAGGCTAAATTTAAGGCATGGTAAATCCTTTTTGTTAGGGACGCTTCCCTTCTTTTTGTTGGACATGTGAATATAGAATCATGGCTTGAGATTATTAGACATGTTATGGTCTGTAACTAATATGGAGAAATCCTGCCATCAATGTCCCAAAAAGGAGAAAAATGTCATCCTCATAGGATCCATACTCCTAACCATCTTGAAACTAATATGGAGAAATCTGGGAGTGATTAAATAGTTGAATTCAGTTATGTATTGGTATATTGAGTATTTTCTGTTATTTCCTTGGAATGAGTAGTTTTTTTGACAAGTATTACAAATTTGAATATCATGGTAGTTCTGCACATTGGCAAAAACGGGACAATATATGTGGAAAAGGTCCTCAGTTGCTAAATTATGAATTATAAGCTGACGCATTTGTTTATCATTAATTAGGGCATTGTTTGTGAAGTATAGCTATTTTATCTCAGCTTTTTTGCCCAGGAAACCCAATATTACTATCTGTAATTTCATTTTGGTGTTTGTTAATTTAATTGATTCATGTGCTGCTAATTTAATATTAATGCATGCATGTACTCACACAAGTTGTTGTTGTAATTTTCATTGGATTTGAAATCAAGTTAGTACGATTTGCTTCAATCTGTCATTCTGTCTTCTAAATTTTCAGATAGTAACAAATAAATTCCTACGTTCAAAAGAACAACCAGAAAACGTGGCACAATGATCCACATAAGAAAATTATGAAGTAGGTTTAAATACTTGACAAAGGGAAGACAACTTTATTGATATGTGTAATAATATATACAAGGCATTCATTATAGCTTTATTATATCGCTCCCATTATACTCTATTTAAACATTAGATTAGAAATCAACATACATGAAATGTCCTTGGAGAAAATTACAAACCTCGGTGAACAACCAAAATCCAAGTGAAACTATAGCAATTTTCTTTTTTTGGCTAATATTCAAGTTAGTATGTATCCGTTTTATGAAAGGACGTTGCTATAATTGTCTGTGACCATCTGAATATGCTTGCTTAACTGCGTCTAGAAAGAGTCCCATACTGATTTCAGAGCATTAGCTTTGAGTTTTAGTTAGGTCTTCCTTCCTGTCTCTGGTCATCTAAATGGATTAGGGGTTACCTGATAATTCATCCATTAATTAGTACATGACAATTTTTTTACGATTCTCTTCGCTTTTACTTGCATTTTTCCGGTGAATTATGTACTGATAAACTCATCGGCAACTGTATCTGGTAATGCCGATGCCATGTTCAATTTTGAGGACATTTCCATTTTGGCAGATCAGATTTGATATTTGTTCCTTTTCCAGTCATAGTTATTTTGAAACAAATTAAAGCAAGTAACCATGCATCACTACTCCTGTTGCTATTTCTGAATGTGGTAGTTAATTTATGTTCTTTACGATTTTATGGTTCATGGAATAAAAATATCTACTTCATAACACATATGAAGGTTTCAAAATCCAGATAGTTAATCATAAAGTTCAAAAAAAAATTTAAACTATATTTGAATAACAAATAGTAGACTGTAATAATTCATACTTGGGTATGTATTTATAGTATTAATTGGAAATTTTGCTCTGTTTAGGCAGTTGATGACATTTAAACGTATTAAAGCATCCCTTCTATTCATAGTCATCATTTGTACTCATTATTTTTTATAATTTTTTTGAACTTCTGAATCTAAACTAAAGCATATTCTCTTCTATTTAATCTTTATTTTGTTTTATACAAACGATAAAATATGAGTTGTGCATACAAAATGTTTCTCAATATTTTTGGAATTTTTTTGTTCCTAATTGCTATTTGACTTGAATTTAGAATGGGTATTTGAGGCTTAAATCGAAATTGGAGAGATTTAATTTGTGATGGGATTCAGATGTAGGATTTTTAGATACTTCCATTCATTGATGCAGATATATAGAAGCTTAATCGCTCCCCTGGCATTTTTTCTGGTTCTTTTCCTCTCTAGTCAGATCATGGCCTTACCTTGAGTTATAATGCAGTGCTTCTTTTACCTTGAGTTATCTTGTGTTCATCGGTCAGTAATAAAGGCTTTAACAATCATTCCAGTTCTTTACTGTGCAAAGAATTTGGGTTCAGAAGGAACATACCAGATACTACTACATTGTCAAGTCATTCTAGCTGTGCTCTTATCCTCCTCAGCAATTCCTCTTTAGCACAATATTTTTCATTGAAAATTTTCATCAAGTTTCACACTCTGAAATGTACAACTCAAAGCTCGTTACCATCGTTATTTTTTGCTAAGTGATTTTGTCTTTTCATTTTCACATATGTTTATTATTTTTCAGTTCTGCAGATTCTGATGACCCCTTGAAGACTACGGATTAGACTAGGAAGCTTGGCTTAATTGTATGTTCTGCATCTTCTCACTATATGTTAGTTAATAATGTCTTGCGAGTTGGTTTCATTCTCACACCCAAGAGATGATAATCAAAAGGAAACTCATTATTTCTTTTGATAGAAATATTTCTTACTATAACAGAGGCTTGTTGTGTATTTGTATTATGTAGTAATGTGATACATTTGTATTATTGTTGTGTATTTGGATCTTGGTACTGGAGCGATAGTGTTTTCTAGTATCCGCTACTGCGATATATTAATATGCTAAATGCTAGTATTATGTAATGATATTATGTAATGATATTGTTAAGTTATTATGCACTGCAATACGGATTATTGAATCATTTGAATGTGCACTGTCTATATTTTTTTTTTATGTTTGTAATGATTATTGATTATATATTGGATATGAATAGGTCTATAATATTATATATTGGATATTGATTATATATCTATATCTAATTGGTTCATTAGACGCTGCCTATTTGTCAATTAGATACGGCTTCTGGCCATATCTAATGTGTCAATTAGATATGGCCTAAGGCCGTATCTAATTGATACATTAGATACGGCTTTTAGCCGTATCTATTGAGCCAATTAGATACGGCCTAAGGCCGTATCTAATTGGCTCATTAGATACGGCTAAAAGCCGTATCAAAATATTAAGCTCGACATATTTTGATACGGCTTTTAGCCGTATCTAATGAGATTAGATACGGCTTTTAACCGTATCAAAATACCATTTATGGTGTAGTGGTAGGGACCAGATACATATGTTGTTGCTGCTGCGATGTCCATTGTGCCAGGGATATGATTTGAGGTGGTCTTTTGGGAAGGTGCATTAAGGATAAAAACCTTATACCACTTATTTTGATAGGAATTTCTTCAAAATGAGTAATATAAAAAGGTACCCTGAGACCGTGTAAGAGACGCATGATGTATGAAGCATATATAATTGTGCGTCGGTGGTGAGACCAAAAGCTTTTAATTTCGTTATGAATAAATTTAGCCCAATTTACTTAAATCCCACCAAATATAGCATAGAGAACTTTATGGTCATTTTCATATATTTATTCATGACTTCCAAAATGGAGAATTATCGTATTGATTATCGTACGATTTAATAACCTAACTTTTGGACGTAAATAAATGGATTTCCATTGTGGCATTCTATCCTTCCAAATTTGACGTGTTATTTCATCACGTGGCAGATTTTTTGGTCGGAAATTTCCTCTAAATCAAGTCCAGTAGAGGAACAATCGAGTAAACGGCCAACTGTGTTTACGCTGATTTTCAAAACGCGGCCATAAAGACTTGTCCATAACTAACCATCTTCATTTTCGGGTGTCCAAATATCATTACTACATAAGTTAGCGTAAAAAAGAAAGATGGCCAATTGATCAATTTGTACCTCATTTTCATCAAAATTGATTAAATCTCGACAGCCGAGGACGAAGGTGAGTTCTTGAATACCGTATTCTCTAAATTTGCAAAGTTGATAGAACAAACCGAAATGATGCCCCTTTTATTTCAGTTCTTCAAATATTTTGTTTGCAATTATACTATTTCGAAGCCATTCTTGAATGTGGCATCGGTGACAATATGGGTTTAAGAGGATGAAGATTGACCTCTCTTTGACCTTTGGCTAATGGGATTTTTTGCTTTGGGAGCCATTTTTGATGAAATGGGGTTTTGAAAAGTTAAGGTTTTAGAGTTTGAGTTTTAGATTTGAAGATAATTTGGTAAATAGTTGAAATGATGGTAAAAGAAATATGTATGAAGTTGCCTTTGGTAGCAGCTGAAACTTGGCTCAAACGTCTCAAAAGGAGTGATAGACGTCTGAGATCACTTTGTATTTTTTTCCCGAGCAATATGACCGACGTCTGTTTTCTTCATAGACGTATGCGGGGAGGCAGAATTAAATATTTACTTTTGATGTTTGAAATTTTTATTTGAACGGAATATTTTCATAGATTTGTCATAAGAAACAATTATTATAACCAATAATTATACAAAGAATTATATATTATATGATTTTCATTTTTATTTCTATATATAAGTATATATATATAAGTACAAAGAATTAATTATTGTCCGAAGAACTTTTGATTTTAGATTGATCCCAAGAGTTTGTGCCATTTTGCTTATCTTGAGGCTTAAGTGGAACCAACTTGGGTGAGCCATAGTATCAATCCAGTCTTAGTTTGATGGTCCTGGCTTGCACAAATTTGTTGGAGTAATGTTATAAGGTTTTACAGGAGTTTTTGTTAAACGAGGATATTTTTGATGAATGCAATTTTTAGATGGTGAATGACCACAAATTTCTAGAATACATTTTTCGAGAATGTTAAGATGAGACCCTTGACGTCATTGTTCATAATACATTTCTCATTGAACTCCCATCATTTTTTGTTGATAGTGATATATTGCATCAACTTAGGTGTTGAGAGATGTTGATTCTAGATCAATTGCTCGTTTGGCTTTCTTTTCCTTAGGAGAGAAGCTGGTGGGATATGTAGGTGATGCCATTATGTTTAGCAAGGATGATCGAATTGATGGAGGTGTGGTTTAGTTGGTGATACATAGGTGCTATTTGATGAAGCTGAGCTAAAGTCGATAGTTGAATGAGTGGAGTCATGATCAAAAGACATGTTTAGTTTTTATTTTAATTTTTAAATATTATTTCTGGTTTTATTTTTATTTAATCGTGTATAAATAGATTATATAATCTATTTATAGTTAGAATTTTGTATGGATAGAGTTATTCTAACCATTAATTTGTTAACCATTTTGTTTTTATGGTTGTCAAAAGATTGACTGAATTAAATTTAAGTTATAGAACAAATAGTGTTTATAATGATGAATAATTATGGCATACATTAATTAATTCATTCATTAATTGAATATATACCAAGGTCTCGTCGCTTTCTGAAGGTTGATTCACATAACGGTTTGGTGAAGATATCGGCAATTTGATTTCAGTGTCAACAAATTCAGGAGAGATAATTCCTTTTTCTACATTATCGCTTAAAAATGGTGACGAATGTCGATAAATTTTGTACGAGAATGGTTAATTGGATTTTTGGATAAATTTATAGCACTAATATTATCACAATATATAGGAGAGTTGGTTATAATTTTTCCAAAATCTTGAAAACATTTGTTGCATATAAATTACTTGTGCACAGGGTAAGGCTAATGATATATACTCGGCTTCACATATTGAGAGAGACATAATTTTGCTCTTTATTAAACCATGAAAATAGAGATTGACCAATGAAATGACATGTGGCAAACGTACTTTTTCTACTGTCTTGCAACCACGAAAATCTGCATCACTATATGATACGAGTTCGAAAGTGCTGCCTTTTGAATAGAAAAGTACGTAATCTTTAGTGTGGGTTAAGTATTGTAAAATTCTTTTGATCGCTTGATGAGTGACTTCTTAGGTTATGCTTGAAATCTTGCACATAGACATACGCTCATCATAATATCCGGTCTACTAGCCGTTAAGTATAAAGGAGATCCTATCATACTTCGGTATAATTTTTGTTCGAAGTCTTTTCTATTTTCATCTTTATCTAAATGTAAACTCTTGCTCATTGGAGTTGGTTTACTTGAAGTATTATCCATCCCAAATCGGTTTAGTAATTCACTACAATATTTTTCTTGATTTATAAAAATTCCATTTCCTAGTTGTTTTATTTGTAAACCTAAAAAGAAATCTAATTCTCCCATATGCGACATTTCAAATTTACTTTTCAGTATATTAGAGAAATCGTTACATAGTTTTTGTTAGTTGACCCAAATATGATGTCACCAACATATATTTGTACAACTAGTATATTACTATCTTATCTTTTTATAAATAATGTAGAATCAATTTTCCCAATTTGAAACCTGGAATTTAGTAAATGTGTTCTTAGCCTCTCATACCAAGCACGAGGTGCTTGTTTTAAGCCGTATAATGCCTTTTTAAGTTTGAAAACATGGTCTGGATATTTATCATGAATAAATAAGGGTGGTTGTTCAACATAAACCTTTTCCTTTATGAAACTTTTTTAAAATGCACTCTTAATATCCATTTGAAATAATCAAAAATTATGATGACATGAAAAAGCAAGCAATGTTCATATAGCTTTAAGACGAGCTGCAGGAGCGAATGTTTCTTCATAGTCAATTCCTTCTTCTTGGTTGTATCCAGAGCGACTAATCTTGCTTTATTATGAACAATATTCCTATTTTCATCTGCTTTGTTTTTAAAAACCCATTTTGTTCCTATTACGGATTGATCATTTGGTCTTGGTACAAGTTCCCATACATCATTTCTTTCAAATTGATTAAGTTCTTCTTGCATTGCGAAATCCAACTATCATCTTTTGATACTTCTTTATAATTTTTAGGTTCAAAATTAGATATAAATGCAACATGGCTTATTTGATTTAATGGATTTCTTGTTGAAACTCCTGTGTTTAGATCACCAATTATATTGTCAGTTGGATGATCTTTTAAGATTCAAGGTGGTGATCTTAAAAGATTATTATTATTATTTATGGTATTATTGTTTTCAGTTACAGAAGTATTATTAATACTATTGTTATTATAGACTTCATCATCGTCGTCAATTTTGGTATCATGAAAATTTTCGTCAAAAGAAACATGAAGACTTTTTTCATTAATCTTAGTTCGTTTATTAAAAATTATGTATGCTTTGCTACGATCCGAATGTCCAAAAAAAATTCCTTCGTTGGCATTTGGATTGAATTTTCCAAGATTATCTTTAGCATTCAAAATAAAGCAATTAGAACCACCATGATCATTTTCAAATTCACCACTATGATCATTTTCAAATTCACCACCATGATCGCTTCTTATACTTTTAATTTTAAGTTCATTAAATTTTTAATTCTCTTAGCCAAAATTTTAAATATTTTAAACGTATCACTTTTATGTTTTAAAAATAGTGTCCAAGTGTATCGTGAAAAATCATCAACGATAACAAATACATATTTATTATGATTTATTGAACTTACTTGAGTTGGTCCAAATAAATCAAGATGAAGTAATTCAAGCGGTTGTTTGGTAGTAATTTCTTTCTTAGATTTAAAAGACCTTTTCTTTTATTTTCCAACTTGATAAGCATTATATAGATTTTTTAACTTTATAATTTATTTTGGGCAATCCTCTTGCTATCTTTGCTAATTTATTTATATATTTAAAATTTACGTGACAAAAGTGTTTGTGCCATAGCCATGGATCATTATGATTGGAGGTTAGGCATAAATCACAATTATTTTTAATATTCATATTTAAAACATAAATATTTTGCTTTCTAAATCCTTCAAAAATTAAAATTTTATTTTGATCAAATATACTGCATTTTATTTTTCGAAATCAATTTTAAATCCTTTATCACATAATTGGCTTATACTTAGTAAGTTATGTTTAAGATTTTGTACTAACAAAACATCAGTAATAAGAGGAGAAGTGGATATACCGACGTTGATAACATCTCCAATGCCGATGATAAATCCATTTGAGTTATCTCCAAATGTCACAATGGCGCCATTGATATATGTTATATTTGATAACATGTGTGCATTTCCCATCATATGCTTAGAGCATCCACTGTTGAGTATCCAATTCTTTTTACTTTTAATTTTATTTTTGAGTACCTACAAAATAGTAATGATTTAATTGGTACCCACTTCCTCTTGTTAGGGTCTTATGTGTTAGTGGGTGAAGGTAGCCATACCCAGGTGGGTTTGGGACCTTTAAAAACTTAATTTTTATTATAAACAATATGTTTCAAGTATTCATCTATATGTTTTTGCCTAATAAATTTGTTATTTGATTTAAGGATCCATATTTTGACACTACTTGTTTCAGGAGTATTAATCTTAATTTTTGAAATAGGTTTCTTGAATTTAGTATATAATGTACTATAGTTTCTATGTTTTTGCTTAGCTCTAAATCCTAACCCATTTCGATTTCCTGATGTTTGGATATTTTGATTAAATTTTCTAAATTTTGTTTTCCTTTATTAAATTTTGGTACATTATTAGTTATTTTATCCAACTTGTTCTTAAGATGACAAATTTCAATATTGTTAGAACCTACCCTTGCCTTAAGTTCTAGTTTTTCTTTTTCAAGTTTGGTATTTTTAAATCTACTATTTTCTAAATCATGTAATAGAGTAGCATTTTGAGAAAATAACTTTTTGCATTCTTTTTGTACTATTTCTAGTTCTTATTCTAAATATTTTTTTTCATCTTTTAATAAACCAATTTCTATCTCTGCTCTGTTTATCTTTCCTATATATTCTTTATTTAGTTTCTTGGATTCTCTATATTTATAATCTAATTCTACACTAATTTTCAAAATTTCATCATATGTTAATTCAGGATGTACCTCATTAGTATTGGCCATAAAAGATACATTAGCTTGTTCTGTGTCACTTTCACTATCACTGTCAAAGGAAGAAGGCAAACCGGAGTCATCCCAAGTTACTTGAAAAGCTCTTCGCTTCCTTTTGAATTTCTCGAATTTGCTTTTCTTTTTGTCATTATTGAGTTGCGGACAATCTTTCTTCATATGGCCAAATGTCACATCCATAAATTTATATTGCTGTTTGGTTTGATGAATTTGAATTGCCACCATTTTGAAATTTTGTCATCCTTTTAAATTTCTTGAATTTGTTGTAGTTCTTAGCAATTAATACAATTTCTTTTTCATCCAAGTCTGAATTGTCATTATTTTCTTAAAAAGCAATATTCTTCTTTTCATGATTTTGCTCCTTTCTTACCTGCAAATTAGCTTCATATGACATTAGATTTCCTATTAGTTCTTTAACTTTGAGTTGAGAGAGACCGTTAGCTTCTTCTATGGCTAAAACCTTTCTTTCTCATTTGATAGTCAAAGAATTTAAAATTCGTGTAACTAAATCAAAATTAGTGAATTTACTCCCAAGTGCCATGAGATCAGGTTGTATACTTTGAAATCTAGAATATATCACTAATAGGTTCATTTGTTTTCATTTTAAATTATAAAAATTGATTTTGTAAAATAGAGATCTTTGCTTGCTTGACATTTGGCATGCCTTCCTAAGTAATTTGCAAAGTGCGCCATATATTATATGCAGTAGTGCAAAGCATAACTCATAAAATTCATTTTTATCAAGTGAACAAAATAAAACATTCATGGCTTTGGCATTATTAGTTACTGTGTTTTTTTTGTGCATCGATCCAAGTGCTTATGTTCGTGGCAGGTCCTTCATATCTAGTTTGAGTAGTTTGCCAAATTTCTAAACCATTGGCTTCCATAAAAATTCGCATACGTGTTGACCAATAAGCATAATTAGAACTGGTAAATAGTGGGGGACGAGCAGTTGGTTGACCTTCTTGATATGTACTTTCCATATTAGAATGTTTTCAATTACGTGTTACTATAAATTGAAATAACCTTACTTTGATTCCAAATGAAAGCCTATATGAACTTATATAATGCAACTTATATACTAATGTAAGAGTATATACTAATAGTTGTACAGAGTAAATTAACAGAGTATAAATAAGATAGATAATAAAAGTGAGCACACTAGAGTTTTCATACTGGTTCAAACCTCGTGTCCTACGTCCGGTCCCGAAGCTTCACTTTGGTAATTCCTTTAACCAATAACCCTCACTCCGCCGAGAGGAATAGGCTAATACAAAAGTATTTCTTCAACAATCTTGTGTTCTAGATAACATAGATATTGTTGAAAAATAAAATTCTTCCTATAATCTCCTTTGAGTATATGAAAGTGAATGCTTTGAATTATAGGAAGTGATCTAACCAAAATGATATTTTGGTTATGGTTATTTGAGAATATGTAAGCAAAGAGTGCACAAATATGAAGATAGAAAGTAGTAGAAATCAAGAGAATAGTTAATTTCTGTAATCTCAATCTTTGATGTATTTATAGAATCAATGAGATGTAAATGAAGAGTTGTTACTGCTAGATAAAATCTCTTTGATCTAATGGCTACAACTTTTGAGGAAGAAAGGAGTTCTTCAATATGAATAGAGACATCCATTCATAATTTTGCAGTTACCTAGATGAAAGACGTCTGTTGGAAAACCATAGACGTCTATAGCTTTAGGAATAATAATCCCAAGCATTCTCACAAATGTTGTTGGTTTTCCATAGACATTTGTGGCTTTAGGGATAAAAATCCTAAGCCTTATCACAGACGTCTATTGCTAGCAATTCTAGAATGAAATTTGTTTTGATGCAAATCTTTGTATATTTGAATTGGGTATGTATGTGTACTCAAGGAGATCTTACATTGTTTATCTAAGACTATTAACATATTAATATGACTTTATAATGGTCCACAAATCTTAGTTTGTCTTCGAGTCCCGATATCTTTGAGCATAGCAATCTCTTGTAGTGTATACATGTAAATTGATAAGATATATAATATATGTGATTGTATAGTTGTTGTCATTGAAACCATAGAGTGGAGGTTCTAACAGACGGCCGCAGTATTCGTGAAGAAACTGGATGGGTCGTTAATGAGGTGTATCGATTATCGTAAGTTGAATGAGAAGACAATAAAGAATCGATATCCTTTACCGAGAGTAGATGATTTGTTTGATCTGTTGAGTGGAGCCAAGGTATTTTTCCAATTGGATTTGGCAATGAAGTTCCATCAATTGAGGATAGCGAAGGGTAGTATTCCATTAATAGCATTTTAAAGAAGATATAGTTCGTATGTTTGGCTAGTCATGCCCTTTGGACCGACTAACATGCCTGCTTTCTTTGAGGAATTGATGAGCCGGATCTTCCAAGAGAATTGGATAGATTCATGTTGGTGTTTATAGATGACATTCTAATATATTCTAACAATGAACAAGATTATGAAGTTCATCTTAGAATAGTGCTTGAAACGTTGAGGCAACACCAACTGAAAGTAAGGTTTTCAAAATGTCATTTTTGGAAGAAAAAAAGCAAAGTTTCTTGGTCATGTAGTTTTAGAAAATGGGATGTCCGTAGATCTAGGTAAGATTGAAGTAACTAATAATTGGAAGAGACCCGAAGCCATGATCAAGATAAGAAGTTTTCTTGGACTAGCTAGTTATTATCAGAGATTCATAAAGGATTTCCCTCGTATAGTGGCACCTATGACTAAACTAACAAGGAAGACATAAAGTTTGTTTGGACTAATAAATGTGAAGAAGCATTCCTAAAGCTGAAACATTTATTGACCAGTGCACTTGGTTAGTTGTTCTAGATGGGAATCAAGGTTTAGTCGTGTATATTGATGCATGTGAGGCAGGGTTAGGAACTGCGTTAATGTAAAGAGGTAAAGTGATTGCCTACGCTTCGACAACTTCAACCACATGAAGTTAGATATCCAACTCATGATTTAGAGTTGGAAGCGGTGATCTTTGCTTTGAAAGTATGGAGATACTATATGTTAGGAGATAGATTCGAATTATTTACGAATCATAAGTCCTTGAAGTATTTATTCTCTCAAAAGGAGTTGAGTATGAGACAGCAGAGATGGCTAAAGTTTTTAGTAGCTTATGATTTTGGTATTGAATATACACCAGGGAAAAGAAATAAAGTGGCATAAGCACTTAGCAGAAAACAATGAAATGTGGTGTTAACTATATTAGCAGAATGGAAAGACATAGAGGCATTGACTACTTGTGGTGTGCAGTTAAGGTCAATAACTAATTGTAGTCAGAATACCGCAATGTTGTCATGTTTAGAAGTTTGACTGGTAATGATTGAAAGAATTGCTTCTAAGCAGAGAGATGATCCATAACTAGCTGAATGGATTAGAAGATTGGAAGGGGGAACTGATATTGATGATTTAAAGGATTTTAGTTTTGAACAGAATGGATGGTTGAGGAAGAAGGGACGGTTGTGTGTCCCAGATGTTGGTGACCTAAGGAACGAAGTTCCTAGGAAGTGTTATCGATCGATGTTTATAGAGGTACTAAGATGTATCAAGATATTAAGAGGTGTTTCTTCTAGGAAGGGATGAAAAAAGATGTAGGCTTATGGGTTAAGCAATGTTTAAATTGCCAACAAGTAAAAGCCGAGCATCAGAAACCAAGTGGATTAGTTCAACCTTTAGAAGTGCCACTTTGAAAACAGGATTCAATATTCATGGATTGTATTGACGGTTTGCCAAGATCGAGTAGGGGAAATGAAAGTATTTGGGTCGTGGTAGATAGACTGACCAAGAGTGCACACTTTATTCTTGTTAAGTCGACAAGGATGGCACCTGCTTTAGCGAAGTTATTTATGAAGAATATTGTTAGACTGCATGAGATTCCTAGTAGTATACTCAATGACAGATATACATCGTTTACTAGCGAATTCTAGAAGAGTTTGCAAGAAGTGTTAGGTACTAAGCTGAAGATGAGTACTGTTTATCACCTATAGACTGATGGCCAGACAGAGAGAGTCAATAAAGTACTGGAAGATTTGTTAAGGGATAGTGTACTAGTTTTAGAGGTTCGTGAGAGGACCATTTGTACTTAGTTGAGTTTTCCTATAATAACAGTTATCAGACTAGTATAGGAATGATGCCTTTCGAAGCTTTGTATGGAAGGCCATGCAAATTACTAGCATGTTAGTTGGAAACTGAAGATAGATTGCTTCTTGGACCAGATATGGTGAGAGAAGCCACGGAAAAATTGGGTTGATCTGAGCACGGATGAAGGAAGCTCGGTCTAGGCATAAAAGTTATGTAGATAAGAGGCATAGGATTTAGAGTTCTTAGTTAGAGACCATGTTTTTGTCAAAGGATCACTGATGAAGGGTGTGGTATGGTTTGGAAAGTCAGGGAAGTTGGCACCGAGATATGTAGGTTCATTTCCTATTATAGAGAGGATCTGAAAACTCGCTTATTGGATAGAGTTACCAAATAGTTTGGTAGGGATCCATAATGTTTTTCATGTTTCTCATCTTAGAAAGTACGTGCCTGATCCAGAGACTACTATTACTCCGACTACATTAGAAGATTTAGTGGTGGAACCAGATATGACTTTTGTTAGACAACCAATTTGTATTGTAGCAAGAGATGAGAGGATGTTAAGGAACAAGACAGACAAGTTAGTGAAAGTCCGGTGGAGTGATAGCGATAAAGACTGTACTTAGGAGACGGAAGACATGATTAAAGAAACTTATCCTACATTATTTTGAGGGTATACTCTGTATTTGCTATATATAGACTTTTTGCTAGTCGGATAGGCAAGTATTGTTTGCATAATTGGTCTGCTTGTTCGTATCATTATCTTAATTTCGAGGACGAAATTCTTTAAGGAGGAAAGCTTGTAATATCCCTAATTTTGATTAACATTGTTCAGGAAATTTAATTAGATAAATTTAATAGAATAATGTGATGTGTGGATATAAAGGGATGAGATTTGATAATTAACTTAGGTTGTGCCTTAAGTAATCAACTGATGATATGGTTTTAAACATAAGAATAAGATAGAATTATTAAGAAGGGAAAAATGGGAATTATCCTTCATTTATTCCCTAAAACCCTCCTCCTTCTCATTCATTCTCACTTTTGAAATTATGAAGTAAAACAAAAATCAAGGTCGGCTATTATTAGGAAGAAAAGGAAAAGGAAATTTAAAGCAATTCAAAGGAAGAGCTTAAGGAAATCAAACAACTATAAATCTCAATCTTTTTATCCAATCTAAAGGGAATAATAGTATCTACCTCAAGTTTTTATGTTTATTTTTGGATTTTTGATCTATTTTCGAATTGATTAAGATAACAAGTCATGTATGGATTGATTATGTCATTATTGGATTAAATGATGATTTGTTAGAATTTTTATGGAATTGATTTAGTAGGTTTTAAGGATAAAAGCTCAGTTTTTGGTCTTCTATTGATTCAAAATTTTGATATATTGTGTAAAACATTATTTTAGGAGATGGGTTTTCAATTTCGTAATTTTCCAAGTTAGTATGAATATTTTTTGAATTTTCCAAGATGGCAAAGTTGTTTATTTCAGATTTTAATTATTAATGATAATTAAATAATTATTTCAGCCTTGAAATTTTATATGAGAAAGATCATCGTAATTCCGATTTTTGGTGATTTTTGGGCATTTTTTCCCAAGTGATTATGATTTCCATGAATTTATTTAGCTAGAAAATCTATTAAATAATATTATTTGTATGGGCTTGCAAATTATTTTGAGGAAAGAAAAATGGCCTTGTAGTAGTTTTTCTGAAAAGAAATTTGTAAAGTACAGTATTATCCAATAGAAAATCGATAGGGGACAAGAGTTGGTAAAAAGAAATGGATTTATATGGAAATAAAACAATTTTTTGTTTAACTACGAAATTGCCAGGTCGTTAGATTGAGTATTGAAACCCAGGTAACAGCCAATATCCTTGCCGTAGTTATGATCTCCGACATCGACATGAAGGGATGCATATGATATCTACTTAGGTAGGTATGAAATGGATATATTTATATAGATGTATTATATTTCAGCATTATTTTTGACATCAATAGTTTCGTTACTCAACAAAATATGAATGTGACGTCCCTTGTCATCCTTTGTTTTTGACATCTATGTTAAGCGGCATGAATGTCGTAAGTTATAGTTTCTAACATCATTTATATTAGCGACATAAGTAGCTGCAGTTTCAAAGAAGACGACATCTATTGCTCTATGTCACTGATCCCGCAAGTCTTATTTTCGACATCAAGTGTTATATGGTAATGAATGCCGCAAGTCTTAATTCGATGTCAAATATTTTTAGGCAATGATGCCAAAAAAATTATTTTTGACATTGACTACTCTATGGCAATGATGCCGCAAGTCATATTTTTGATATCCAGTATTTTGAGGCAACGATGTCGTAAATCTAGAATCTCTATATCAAGTATTTTGTGGCAATGATGCCGTAAACCTTGAGATTCGATATCTTATATTTTATAGGCTAGTAGCCTTATACTGTGCAAACCAAAAGCCAAGTTTAAAAGGTGCAACAACCTCCTTTTAATATCGTGAATAAAGAAAGCTATTTGTAAAAGGATTGTATTTTGGCATAAGATTTTGGCTATGTAATGGGTTATGTTTTCATTGTTTTAAAGAATGATTTTAAAGGATTAATCATTCATAGAAATAAAGATTTTCAAGGAAATAAATTAGTGTCTAGTCAAAATTTTATGTGAATTTTCCAAAGGAAATTTTTACTTATGGTTAAGTAACTTTGTGATGATAATGATTGTTGAGTCAACATATTTTGATAAATGATGTTATATGTTCTTATTACTATTTGATCATCTAATTTACATATTTATCATTTCCATGCTCACATTTTTATAACCCAACATTGCATTTTTGGATTGATGGTAGAATGACTAGTTAGGTTATCCTAGTAGTGTGGTCAGACTTAAATCCTAAGTAAGTAGAATTGCATCTGGGAGATCAGATAGATCTAATATGTTAGGATTCCCTGAATTGATCAAAAAGATATGACTCGGAGATTTAAAACCAGATAAGACTTTAAATGGGAATGGTGTAGGGTTGCGCCTTATGCTTCAGCCATGAGCCCCTAGTTGGTAAAGGACCGTGATTCCAATGCCTATGGCTTTATCAACAATGAGACTAGAAGGATTTGTATGCACAGAAGGAAACTCATAACTCTATATCTCACAGTATTGATTTAGTTGTTTTCTCCTAACCATATTTGGTGATTCTCCTAACTGTATCTAGAAATTATTGTTGATTCTCCTAATTGTATCTGGAGATTATTGTTGATTTCTCCTAACTATATCTAGATATTATTCTTGATTTCTCTTAGCTGTATTTGGAGATTATTGTTGATTTCTCTTTATTGTATCTGGAGATTGTTTTGTTTACTCCTAACCATATTTGGAGATATGCTCCTAACCGTATTTGGAGATTTTGGAATATCTGGTTAAGTTATGGTCCAAGTTGGTCTGATAGGCTAATGATTAACTTGCAAAACCATTAGGTTCATAGTGATCCCATAAAAACTATGATTTGAGATAGATAGTCCATTTGGTTTGAGATAGATAATCTATTTTGGGAAGGGTAAAACCTTGGATGAGCATAGTCCTGGGAGGACAGATTAGCCAGACTTACCCATGTTGCATACATGCATATGATCAGGTTATGATTATTCTAACCATTGTGGTTGCAGATGCATGATTTGTGATCGATATATTTGGATAAGATACTAGTGAGGGAAAACCCGTTCTTCTAAGCGGCGTGGTCTCATTATATATCTATTTTGGTTCGAGATGGTATATTATTATTCACACCAAACTTTTTGTCTGATCCGAAGTTTTTGTTATTCTCCTTAAACTCTCGAGTACTCAATTGAGTAGGTCAAAAGTAGGGATTTTCTGGTTAGGCTAATAAGCTTCCGGAGACCTATAGGAGGAAAATTAGCTAATGTTAAGAGTTTTCATTTCCGCTGTGTTCTTTGAAGCTTATGTTATTTTTGAGTGTAGGTATTGATAGAATTTATAACTGTCAAGTATTAGATTCTATCCACCAAGGGGCATCTTCATATGTCGCTGTAGGAGTATTTTGTAATTATTATATTTACTCTGAACGTAGGCAACGAATAAGATTATGTAATAAATGTGAAATTTTTATTTCTGAAATGTAATGAAAGTTTGATTAATGAAATGTGTTTGACATATTTTCATATTCATATGCTTATGATGTTATTGATATGTTCAACCGGCTAATTTCCTATCGAGTTAAAAAATAGCCGATCAAATTTTAAATTAAAAGATAACCGCAAGTGCACGGCGTACAATTCTAGTACGTGGCGAGTATGGGTCGATCCACCGGGAATTGTTTAGATTTTAAAATTTCTATTTAATCAAATTAACCAAAGTTGAGAGTGTTGTTAAGCTAAAAATGAAAATGTAAATAAACTAACAAAAGAAAATGGATAAAAATATGAGAGTAGAAGACAATTTAGAGGTAATTTCCTTCTCATGATCACATAAATCAACAAAATGAAATTATTATCTCTCTTTTGGTCATTAATGAATTTAGTTGATATGCTTATCATAAGTATAGAATATTTGTGCTATTAATTAGCGCAATATAAACCATCAAACTTTAATATACCCACTAAACCACTTCTTAATTCTCATGAAAATGAGAATGAACTTGAAAATAAAATTTATTCTAAGCATGATCTACTAACTATTGATTAGAAATATAGACCATTAAATTTTGATTTTAACATTCACTTCATTACCATAATCATATGTAGACGAAGAGGTAATTTGTGTTTTGTTTTTTTAAGCATAGCCTATTTGTTATCAACAACATAGGCTATCAAATTCAAAGCTAAAACAACAAAGTTTAACCCATTCAAACATTTCCATTAAGTACAAAAAGGGATCAAAAATTATCAAAATGTTGAATCTACATGATTAAGAGAGCTTTATTACCTCTAAATTGAAGGGGTTTAGCCTCTTATATTTGTTATCATTTCAACAAATGTAGCATTCAACATTAAATAAAAACAAGAAGAAAATGAGAGCAAAGTAGCAAGAGAGCTAATTAAAATAAAATAAAACCTAATCTACTTGAATAAATAAAAAGAACTACACTACTAACATGAAAAGGTAGAGAGCATGTAAATAGAGAAGAGCATGAATTAACATTACATAAAAGAATATTACATGAAAGAAAATAGCTAAGTAGTCATGAAAAAGAATAGAGAATTTTTTTGTTTATTTGTGATCCTAAAACTAAACTAACTAAAGAGGAGGCTCAAAGGTTAAGGAGATTAATTACATGAACATATGGGGTATTTATACAAGCCTAAAACCCTAATCCATATTTCTGAGGACCACCCAAACTACCCCTTAGGAAGTCTGACCACCAGGTTATCATTAGCATGAGATAATCCTCCATTTAAATGTGCATGAAACGTTTAGCTCCACTAACTTGTGCATTAGCTTCTAATTGTAGATTAAGGTAAGTGAGTAGGTGGGGACCTCCATGTTGTCATGAAATGAATTATTTCCATCTTCATTTGCTTGTATTCTCTTGTGCATGCATATTTTCCATGAAGCCACTTGTAATTTGAATTCAAATTCCTACAAAATAACATAAAAATTTCCAAGTAAATATTCTCAAATTAATATATGCACAAAAATGACCATTTTGCCTTATATGAAGATGAATAAATGATGATTTGAAAATAATTTGAATATTGGTTTAAACTTGTTAAAATACCCTAAATGCTCATTTATTTAATTAAATTAGATTAAATATGGAAGTAAGAATATGCACATTTACGTGCACATCATGATATGATTAACATGGCCGCATTCCGTCATCGGAGAACAATATTATTGATGATTGCAACATCGGTAGCGCTTGTTTTTTAGCCTTAAAATTGTTGATGTTACATGAAGCTAGTTCCCCATGAGGTGATACTAGGACATTGCGAGGTTGGGTAAATGCTATTTATCTAGTAAGGGTCGATATTCGACTGGGGCGATTCTATCGCAAATTGCACTCATAAGAGGTTCTACGTTGGATGTGTAACGCTATGACGATGCCTGATGAGGTGTATGGCCCGACATAATGGGAGTTCCTTGGTATTCATGGATGATGCCACATGATGTGTTGTTGTTGGATCCCGACGTATGCAATAAGAAGCGTTGTGTTACCATTGAGAGGTGGATATGGATGCAGATGATGATACGCTTTGGTGAGTCGGCATTATGGGCTCCCCCTCAATGTGTAATTAAGGTACGTGTAGTCGTTGTTGTGGGAATCTTAGTCCTATGGTAGAATTTATAAGGAAACCCATGTTGGAACAGTTACATGTAGTCGTAATGTGGGAAATGGGAGGCTAATCCTATGTAGAATAGCTCCAGTAGCTATTAATCCGATCATTAGTTTCCTGAGGTTTGATTAGTTGTTTGACCCTCAGTATGAGCTGGCACAAGTAGTTAGTGTAGGTGCGTATTGAGATAAACCCCTTAGGTAAAGAAAATAAGTAACTCATGAACACTTGTAAGACATCCTAGGTCACATAGAGTATTATCAAAATCAATTGCAGGTGATCACCATATATTAATACCATACTCATTCATCAAACATTTGTCTGACCCACCCCTTTTTCTTTCTTTTTTTCCACCATATGAGAATGGGGCAGCAGGTGATAGGCTCGAGAATAACAAGTGGAGAGGCGAGCTCATCTTTGTAGTTTCTTGTCATTTTTCATTACTCTCCACAAGGTTTTAAATCTCGCTCATCTCGGCCGAGATCTCGGCCGAGATCTCGTTTTCAAGCCTGGGCGATTCGAAACAACTAATTTCGTTTGAATCTCGTCTGACCCAAATCTCGGACGAGATTTCAGTATCTCGTCCGGTATCTCGGACGAGATTTAACAGCGAGATATCGGCCGAATTTTTGAAATTTGAAAAAAATCAACTCTTTTTCCGTATTGGGCTAGCTCATCCTTTACCTTAATTTAAGCCTTCTTAATTGTACTTTTTTTAACCCTTATTTCTTATATAAATCTCATTTAATCTTCGTCTCTTATTTTACGGCAGTGACAAGTGTAAGAAGATGATAAAATCTACATCGAGTATGGTAAGTATTTCACTTTATGATTTTCATTTAGGTTTCTGATCCAAATTAATTTACATCCGATTTCATTTTTCTTTTTTCGACACTTTCTTGAGTTTTTTTCCTAACCCTATTTTTTGCGGCTATAGATTTTGGGCTTCACTTATTTAACTTTATGTTCTAAATGGATTCCCAATTTGATTTCATTTAGTCTTTGCTGCTATAATTTTTTTCCTCAAGGCTTATTTTTAAGCAATAAAGGAATTCTCTTTCATCTATTAATTTCATTTGATGATTACATGTTCATTCGTACATCATTTTTTTGCTTTTCTTATAATATTACTAAATGTTTGAAATTGTTTGTACTATGTATGCTATTTTCTACATTTGTTTGAAATATCTATGTTATTAGTTGCTTAATGAGATTTTGTTTGCTAATAATTAAATACTATAATCAGACATAGAATATCTTAATTCTACTTGTAGACTTTTGTATTTGAAGTTATAAAATTAAGATTTCCCTTGCAGCACTATAAATCATAAAAGGTAGAAATGAGACATTATATTGTGTAGGAAAGTTAAGTGAATGATCAAACAAAGTAAAGGTGCATATGTTATGGTTTGTTTCTTGTCTACTTTATCTCATATGATATTATATTGAACATTATTCATGAAATCTAGTTATTTGTTTATTTTACATGATACAAGTGATATTTTTCCATACTAAATTACTAATGATAAGCGTGTGATATATTCAAGGTAAGTGCATAGTGTTTTCCTTAAGGTAGTGACTAGTATTATAAATTTAGGTGTATGAAAACTAATTTTCGACATGACATATACTCCGAGATAACTCCGAAATGAATTTTAGAAACCGAGATGTAAATCCGAGATGGACGACCGAGATGCACTCATCTCGTTCGAGATCTCACCTGATACGAGATAAGCTATCTAAATTCTTCGAGACGAGACGTGAATGAAATCCAAGATTTAAAACCTTGACTCTCTATGTGACTATCTATCTTATTTGGTACTAGGTATTTTATCAGAATACTTTATGTACTTCTGCGTTGTGTACTTAACTACTTACTATTTTTGAGATTATCTTTTGAGATATCTTCTGAGATGATTCTTTTCTGGATTTACACTTTATTTCCTTCTGCTGTGAGATCTTAAAGTGTAGTATATCTGGATCATATCTATATAACTTTATTCTCTATAATGTTATAAAAACCCCAACAGCTCGTACTTCTTAGCACCAACGCGAGTTTGAAAGTCATCCTAAACTTTGGATAGGTATGTCGAGAGGTGTGGGTTGTCACAGTCGGTAATAGAACCTAGGTTTCCTAAGGGATTAGGTGCGTATTGAGAGAATGTATTTGAAAAAGTTTTTTCGAAAAGAATAGTTTTTCAAATATTTCTCGAAGGGTTTTCCAAAAGAGTTTTCAAAATGAGTTTCCAAAGTGTATATATATAAGTATGCATAGATAAAAGTTTTTCAAAAGTTTTCCAAAGGTATCATATAAGTATAAGTGGAAAACTGGGAGGAGGACAAACATAAAGAAAATGAGGCTTAGGAGGCGATGAGGTGGCAGGGGCTTGGGATGGTGACGGTGGATGGTCGAGGTGATGAGGTGGTAGCAGCCCAAGAGGCGATGAGGTGGTTGGTCGAGGTGGATTGGGAGGCAATGGAAGAGAAGATTGTTGGTGGTGTAGCGGAGAAGCATGGCGTCGATAGTGGTGTAGCAGCAAAGCATGGCGTCGGTGATAGAAGAAAAGACTGCCGAAGCTGGTGCCGATCGATTTTTTTTTGAACAGTTAATATTTGAAAATGCTAAATATAACAAGCATTACCTTTAAGTAAAATGGATATACCATTATATGTGCATGATGCTAATTTAGTTTAGCATTTTTTAAACTATAAAAAGGAATGATAATGCTAGTTTATTTTATCATTTTTTAAACTAACACTTTAGCTATGAAATACAATAGAATGTTTAAAACATGCAAATGATAGTTTAATCGAGCATTTTAGATACAAAGTTTAGTAGCATATTATTGATATTTGAAATGATAGATTGATGTAGCATTTTAACTATGAAGTACACTAGCATGTTTAACGTATGCAAAATGATAGTAAAATCTAGCATTATTTGAATATAGCATTACAATGATTTAATGCTAATTTAATTTAGCATTTTATAATGTTATTGATTTTTTAAAAATTCAGATCGACGATGATTTAATCTGCTTCATAGCTAAAATGACGCCGGCGAAGACGGAGCAGGGCGCAGTGTAGGTCAGGTCAAGGCAACGACGCCGGCGATGAGGAGAGCGGCAATGACGATGGGAGAGTGGCAATGAAAAACCAACAACAGATCGACGAAGACGATGGGGAGAGCGGCAATGAACGCTGACGAGGCAGAGCAGGGCGCAGTGCAGGTGGAGGCTATGTGGGTCGAGGTCGAGCTGTTGAAGGTGATGGTGATGAGAGGAGAGGCTACGAGGTTGTGGTGTTGGCGGAAGAATAGGGATAGCGGCAGTTGAAAGGAAGAAGATTTGAGATCGACGTGGAGAAGAGAGAAAACGTGGTTTTGTCCTTGAGGCTAAATTTGAAAACTTCTTCACTGCAAATTAATGTTTTTCCTTTTGGCTAATTACCTCTAAGTATAATGCGGATAACTCTTTTCCTTATTCTTGTCAATATTATCTGTAGAAAAGTTCCTGATAATTTCCTAAATCATAGATAGAAGATGAGCGACCCTGGCGGTTTAGGCTCAGGCAACACGGCTGGGATTCTAGGCATAAACATGTTGATTTGGTTCCGCCGGTATCTTCAAGCAAGGGGACAAAATGAGCTTAACCCTAATAGAGGACCCGCTGATCGAGTGCCAGGTGCAGTTCTGCCCACCTACCTACCACCAATTTTGCTAAGTTATATGGGGACCGAGTCATGTGTAGATTCGAGGACATTTTGAGATAAAGTTCTTTCCAGAGCAGAGGAGGGAGTGCAGGTGGAGGAATTTATTCATCTACGGTAGAGAGAGATGTTAGTAAAAAAATATGTGAATCGGTTCGATGAGTTGGCTAGGTTTGGAATGGAGATGATCAACAACCCATACAAGAAGGCTACGAAGTTCACGAAGTGACTGAATCAACCCCTTTATGATTTGGCTCTTAGTCATAATCCCATGGGCGCGACTTATGAGGGTCCAGTGTAGATGGCCTTGCTGAATACCATCTCTAAGGAAGAAGCAAAGGAAGAACCCAAGAAGTTAGGAGGGAATGCGTCACAGTAGAATCAGTGCAATGGCGGAATGTGACTCAAGGGAAAGATTAAGAAGCAGGATATGCAATCCAGGAGGTGTGGTAAGAAGGGGAATTTTGCGAAGGAGTGCAAGGCGGACAGTTCGAAGATTGAGTGTTACAACTACAATCAATTCGGGCACATGAGGCAAGAGTGCCCAATACCTCAGAAGACCTCTACCCAGGGGGTTCCAGTTTATGCATTAGATGCAGTTCCCATCTCAAGTGTGCCTCCGGTGGTGGAGAAGGGGAAGAAGGTCGTGACTGAAAGTGTGTTAACTCTTTCTGGTTTATCCACTCATACCTTATTTAATGATGGAGCACCACACTCTTTTATTTCCAATTGACTTTTATATGAGTAACACTTAGACAATAGCATAATTACAAACCCTGTGGTTGTATCAAACCCAGTTGGAGGATCGGCTTATTTCTATACGATATGTAGGGGTATAAATTGTTCATTTTTGGGGTCGAGTTCGATTGCGATGCTTTTGTCTTAGAATTTTCTGGGTTTTGGTTGATTTTTGGGCATGGACTAGATGATCATGTATGGAATTGTCCTAGATTGTGATAAGAAGGTTATTAGATTGGGTACTTGCAGTTGGCATGGTCTAGAGGGTTATTGCGATCCCAGAGGTTCAGTTATGTTGAGTTAACTATATTTATTAGATCTATCACACGACGACTTATATTCCGTGCCTGTAGTTAGAGATTACGCAAATGTTCTCCATAAGATAAATTCAAAACTCGATCTCTCTTTAGGGTGGGAGATCAGTAACCTCGAAAAAGACATGAGTGGTTAGTCATGCCTTCTGGACTGACCAATCCACGTGCCAACTTTATTGATTTGATGAGCTAATTTTTCAAAGGGGTTGCTTATAAGTCGCGATGGTATTTGTGGATGACATTATAGTCTATTCGAGGAGCGAAGAGGAGCACAGGTTGCATTTGGAAGAAGTGATCAATACACTCCATGAGCATAAGTTGAAGGAGAATTTTCTAAGTGTCACTTTTAGGGCGAGGAGCTATGCTTTTTGGAACACGCTGTCCCGGAAAGTAGGCTGGCGACCGTTCCTAGTAAGATGGCTGTAGTATAGGATTGGCATGTGCCTAAGAATACTATGGAAGTGAGGAGTTCCCTTGGTTTATAGATCTACTATAAGAAGTTCAATAAGGATTTCACTAGAATCTCTGCCCCTCTAACCCGCCTTACTAAGAAGAATTTGGTTTTCTCATGGGACGCAAAGTGTGAGGATGCTTTTATTAAGCAGAAGGAGGCGTTGACTGGTGCACCTTTTCTATTATTACCTGATGGCATAAAGAAATTCATATTATATACCGACGCTTGTGGTACTGGGCTGGGATGTAGGAATGGAGAGTAGTGAGCTATGTTAGTTAATAATTGAAATTCCGTGAGAGTAACTATCATAGCCATGATCTAGAGTTGGCAACCATTATCTTTGTGCTCAAGTCATGGAGGCATTACCTATTAGGAGAGCGGTTTGAGATGTAAATGGATTATAAGTCTCTAAAGTATTTATTCTCTCAGAAGGATCTAAATTTAAGGCAGTAGAGGTGGATGGAGTTTTTTAGCATCAGATGACTTCGATATCTCTTATAATCTAGGCAAGGGCAATGTGGTGGCCGACGTCTTAAGTAGGTAACTTTCTGTATTGAGTCCTTTATTTTTAGAGTGGAAGCGTCGGGAGTTTATTTCTACATTTGATTTTCGACCATCATCAGACATTACTCCGGGATTATTAGCAGCATAGGATGTGCAGCCTACACTTATGGATCGTATTAGGTCAAGCTAAAAGCAAGATAGGGAGCTGGTAGGTATTTTTGAGAAACTTGGGAGAGGAGACTAGTCGAGTCATTTAAGGCATTATACCATAGACTCGAAGGGGTGGTTACGGAGAGATGGTAGGTTATGTGTTCCTCTCATTATGGATTTGATCGACATGGTACTAACTGAGTCTCATCTCTCTAGGATCACCATTCATCCTGGCGGAGACATAATGTACTGTTACATAAAGAGTCTTTTATTGATCTGGTATGAAGAAGCATGTGGTGGAGTATGTAGCCTGATGTATGACTTGCTTGAGGGTAAAGGCAGAGTAGAAGAAGCCAAGAGAATTTTTGCAACCGTTGGATATTCCGCAATGGAATTAGGAGAGTATTTCTATGGACTTTATTGATGGACTATCTAGGAGTAGGAGAGGGAATGAGAGTATTTGAGTCATAGTCAATCTATTGACCAAATGTGCCCATTTTATTCCATTTAAGAACGAGGACTACATCATCTTTGGTGACATCATACGCAAGAGATATCGTTAGCTTACATGGAGTTCCTTCTAGCATCGTTAACGATCGAAATTCGCTTTCCACCAGTGAGTTTTAAAGGAGTCTATAGTAATCTTTGGGCACTGAATTGAGCTTGAGTACCGCTTATCACCCATAAACAAATGGACAAACAGAGAGAGTGAATCAAGTGTTGGAGGACTTACTTCAGATGTAGATATTGGCTTTTGGAGGCTCTTAGGAGGATCATTTTCCACTAGTGGAGTTCACCTATAATAACAACTATCACAAGAGTATTGAGTTGGCACCATTCGAGATGTTATACGGGAAACACTGTAGATCACCATCGTGTTGGTAGGACACTGTGGATAGGATTATTCTTGAACCAGGTTTGGTGAGGGAGATGTTAGAGAAGGTAGATGATTCGTAGAAGGATGAAAACCGCACAAAATAGGCAGAAATCTTACGTTGATAGGCGATGCACATAGTTGGAGTTTGCAGTGGGCGACATGGTCTTTGTGCATGTCTCACCGCTTAGGCATGTTAATGGTAGTCTAGGAAAGCTAGCACTGAGGTTTATAGGATCTTTTCCAATTACTGATAGAGTTGGGAAGTTAGCTTATATAGTAGAGCTTCCTGAGAAGTTAGCGGGAGTATATGATGTTAAACTGAAATTAGGTTCGATGTTTAAGATGTGTGTACAAGGAGGCATGTCCGAAGAAATCTCAATAACACCCCTTGGTTTTGTGATCATTTACAGATTTTTTTAAAATACAATTCCTAAGTTCAAAAGATGAAATAGGTAAGTTCAAATTATAATAGACAATATGCTCAAGTCATCTCCTATACTGTCAATAGGCCAAAATAGGCAATATGCATAAGTCATATTCTTTGTTACATTGTGAGGCATGTTATAGATCAAGTCAAATATGCAAATATCTAATTATTCAAGCCCTTGTTTACAAATACGTTATCTTCTCCCTCGTTATCCTTTATGTCATTAGTTTGTCCTTGAGCTCTCAATGAAGAGAACTTGGAGAAGAACCTAATTGGAAAAAGTGATAAGAGTGAGAAAGAGGTTATGGGCTTCTTTCCATGAGGGGGTGCATCTCTATTTGTAGTAGTTGGAGGGAGGTAGGCTTGCTTCCATAGGCGATGTGGGACTTATGGTGGCATTTGCTTCTACCTTGATGGTGGCCTCAATATGGAGCTTGTGAATGAATTTTAAGGCCTTTGAAGCTTTATGGAGGAGAATAAACTAAATCCTCTTGAACTTGCCTTTGTGAATAGTCTTATTCCTCTCTTTTTGCATGACCTTTGACATCCTATAACATAGACGTTGTGCGACACCCACGATCATGCTATGTTCATGAGACACGACACTGATTTGTGGCTTACGACATGCTTTTAGTCAATATTCCTCGTGAACTTGATGGCATGCGCTATTAATAAAGCACGACGTGGCTAATACACGGCATGAAGTTCGTGCGGCATGGAATGCGCACAATATTTCTTGAGAGACGACATTGAAGAGTGGCAACATGAGATAGAAGCAGCATTGAAGAGGAAGCGACATCAAAGAGATGTGACAGTGATATGATGCGGCATCAATTAAGTGCGTCATTGGTCATATACATTATAGACTACATGCGACATTGATAACTTACGATATTAATCAATTTGCGGCATCAAAAAACATGTTCTATCATTTACTTCAGCGGCATGGAATATCTTACGACATTATTTCTATGCTCTAGCATGAACTATCGACATTAATAAATCTCGGCATCATAAACTTCAGCGTAAATTCCTAAGCTTTACCATAAAGCTGACTACATCAACATCAACAACTTTGTCATCACCGACGACATCAATATCACTAAATGCGGCATCAACACTACCAACCGTGGTATCAATAATACCGATTACGACATCAATTATCTTATGGCATTGATATTTCTTCAGTGTCAATCTCTTTATTATCAGGTTCTGTAACATCAAATACTTTGACATCGTTTTCCTTGACATCAAACACCTTCGCTACTAGCCTTTAGAAATTACATGGATAACATTTGCCTCATCTTGTATAGAAGAAGCTTTTTTACATTTTAGTGTAAAATAGGAATTCCTTTGCTTTGCTGATTCCTTATTTTGCTTTTCTGCACAATATAGAAAAAGCGATTAATTTCATTATAAACTTAATTTCTAAATCTTGAATAATTCTCCCCGAACTTAGTTAAGCTACATGAATCGATACTTTTGCTAAATATTAATAATTTCTTGCATAGGAAATTTGAAAGTTATTTGATAAAATAGTGGGAGGGAAGGCCAATAATCCACTTGGTAACGACTATAATAACAAATAGATTATCTTGGATGGAAAATTTTCTATCCATAATGATACTTTAGATAGAGGCCCAGACAATTGTTATAGTAATAATAGAGTCCTGCAAATTAAAAGCGAAAAAATTCTCAGAAAATCTGTTAGGCAATAGTAAAAGACCACATAATCATCTGGTAATAATAAATGTCTAGTAAATCCATCTGGGAATAATCAAAGATCTAGAAAACCAATTTGGAAATAATAGAAGAGCAAAAAACCCATTTGGAAATAATAAAAGTCCAGAAAATCCATCTGGAAACAGAAAATCAAAAATCCATCTGGTAATAATAGAATGATAAAAGACTAGAAAATCCATCTGGAAATAATAAAAGACCGAAAAACCCATGTGGAAATAATAAAAGACTAGAAAATCCATTTGGTAATAATAGAAGACTAGAAAATCCATCATGCAAGAATAGATGATCAGAAAATTCATCTAGTAATAAAAGAAGACCAAAAAATCCATCTAAAAATAATAAAAGACCAAAAAATCCATATGATACTAATAGAAGACCAGAAAATCCATTATGAAATAGAAGACCAGAAAATCCATCTGGTAATAATAAAAGACCAAAAAATCCATCTGGAATTAATAGAATACCAGAAAATCCATTTGGCAATAATAGAGGACCAAAAAACTTTCTGGCAATAAAATTCCTTATATGGATGGTTGATCTCCGTGTCCTTTGGAAATTGTGTTGTCTATTTTTTATCAGTCTTCCTCAAGAAGACTGCTTTGATTTATTCTTAAGGCTAGAGTTTAATTAACTCAATTGATTTCCTTGTCACTATCTTTAAGTGATGATCTCAACTTGGATCAAACCCCTTATCACTATCTTAGGTGATGGTTTAGGTCTTGTTGTCAGGTGCGTTTGGTTAGCTATATCAAGCAGAACCATAGACTTACCCGACCTCCCTCTAGGAGGTGCTTTAGTGAGGCCTTTGGTGATGTCACCAAAGGCTGGTTTGGTGCTCTGGGTGTTAGCAAAACCAGATACTTACTCGATCTCCCTCTAGGAGATTCTTTAGTGAGGCCTTTGATGATGGCACTAAAGGCTGGTCCGGCGCTCTGGTTAGCTATTTTAAGCAGAACTAGAGACTTCCGACCTCCCTCTTGGAGGTGCTTTAGTGAGACCTTTGATGATGGCACTAAAGGCTGGTCCGACGCTTTGGGTAGCTATCTTAAGCAGGACTAAAAACTTACCTGATCTTCCTCTAGGAGTCGCTATTGTGAGGCCTTTGATAACAGCATTGAAGGCTTGTTCGATGCTTTAGGTAGCTATCTTAAGCAGAACCAGAGACTTATCCGACCTCCCTGTAGGAGGCACTTTAGTGAGGAATTTGATGACGGCACTAAAGGCTTTTTCCATTTATTTAAGGAGAGTCTTAGTCCTGATCCAGTAGACATTCTTATTTCAACTTCTTTATTCATCCATTGTTGGGAAATATGACCTCAAACATTCAACTTTCACTTTCATTATCATATTGCCATCACATTGGCGTAGTTGATGAATTTTCGATAAGATTTGTGTTCATTGTATCTCGATATCCTTTGCCAATATTTAGGCACTTACTTGGCCGTCTTATTCCTTAATTCATTGATCAAAATTCTGGAATTCTCTTTTATTTCTTCACCTTTCGATGGGATTCATTTTCAACTTCGATTGGAAGCATTATTTCTCATTCATAGGAAATTCATTCTGTCGTGGTTTGATATGCCTAAAGTGTGAGTGGTAGTTATTCCATTCGATTTGCTTTTTATGAAGTATGTAGTAAGAGCTGGGGAGTACTCCTTTATATATGTAACCCTTTAGCGTCTTCGTGTCTTTAGGGGTACTTTTCCTTTTTGATGCTTTCATGTTCAAATACATCTTAAGGTTTCATTGGTCATTGGGGATCGGCTTTCTATAATTAATACTCTCGATCTTGTAGAAAAACCTATAATTATTCAGGATACTTTGCATTGATCTCATGCTGAATCCATATTAAGGTAGGAATCGTGAATGCTTTTAAAATTCGATAGAAATTATAAACATAGTCGTGTTAAAGCCGCGCGATCCCGGAGGCAATCCATGTAGAATAATTTTCTCCAAGTAGAAATCGAGATTGTGAGTGTTTTGGAATTCAAAGCAAGTTGTGGTTTAAAATCACAAGTGCTTTGGAACTCGAAACAAGCCATAATTAGAGATATCTTTTACTGCTCTGTCATCCTATCATCCTACTTTAGGATGATCCTTATAGATCTAGTCTAAATCTTGTAGCTTGTAACTTACCGCAATAGATAATGATTCTACTCCTGAATCATAGATTTAATTGAAGTTCTCCCTTGTTTTGTCTTAATGTAGTGATCATCGTGCTACTGATTCTTTACCTTCTGCTTTGCTTTACCTGGCTAACACGGTCCATATAAAAACTCTTTCTTGAATCTTTCCTTATTTGAATTAAGAGTTACTTCTTTAAAAGTTTTCTCCTTTTTTAATAATGGAGTGATCATGAAGTAATTCATTAATAGCCTTGGGCCTTTCCTTTTTCAATAATTATCAACTTGGCGGATTTGTCCTTTCTAGCTGCTCGTGATCATCACTCTTGATGGATGTTTTACCATTCTTCGAAAGTTGCTTAGAACATTTTTACGGCTTAGATGAGAGGTTTTATTCCCAATTTTCGAAGTTCAAAGGAAACCTTTGTAAAACTTATAATCTCATAAGTGAAATATGAATCTTAAATAAGGGACTGAGCGATCATCACTCATGAACCGATAGTCCTTTATATGAGAATAGACTCCTCTAACTAGAGTTTTTATCAGCACAAATGGACAGTGGTGGTTTAAAAAACCTTTCTGAAAAATAGTACTCACTTCAAAGATTTATAAATTTCTTTTGAAATAGATAGATATACGTTTTTCTAATCCATGGAGTAACTAGTAATATCTTCTTTGATTTACAAAGAATATTTTCCCAGAGATATGTATAGTAAAACCTTTTGAATAACATTTGTTAAAGTGAATGTTACTATATATTATTTCACCTGCAAAATTGTACCACCTTAAGTTTTCTTAGCAAATAGAAATATCTTATTTCTAAGTCTGAAAAGTCATGATTCATAAACTGGTAGATTTTGTAAATAAGACTATGCTTTTCTATAAGAAGACCTTCTTTTGAAATAACCCTTATCTGAAAAACAGTTTATAACAAAGAGTTACATTATTATATGAATCCAAGTTTTGAGATGGAAAATAAGAATTTATATATTATCATAAAATTCACTACTATAAGAAATCATGATCTATTGAAATTCACAATTTGAAGTCATGCTTGTAACCAAATAAATGTATACATATTTGAAATTATATTATATGAAACTGTTTATGAGAAATTTAAGATATATGAAATTAATGTGTATCAAACCAACGAATCCACTAATGTAGCCAACATTCCTTGATGCCATTTGATATGGTCAAAGTTATCTGTCACTTAATTCATTTGACATCATCTGGTTTTGCCTGAAATCCGGAGTCGATATCCTTTTGTTGTGCGCCAAACCTGGTATGTCCCAAAAAATTTGCACGTGCGGCATCATTTAATCCACATAATATCACTTATCCATACGACATTTCTTGAGCCATACGATATCACTTGATAATACTTGTAATCACCCTATACTTACATCCTTACTCAAAGTTCGAGTTCTTCCTTAAACTTGAAATCTTGCATATATCATTTTCATATAAGACTACATACGCCTTGAAGTTATGTAAACTTAAAACTATGCACATGCCCCAAATTACTTTTATTCAAAACTTGATGAGATATGCTTTGGAATCATATTTGTATGAAAGCATATGTACATTTGAAACTGTTATACCTTAAACCTGATATATATTAAAACCATTACGTATAAAGTCATATATATTGAAAGCTCTTTTCTACAAAAGCTTGATATGTTTAAAACCGAACATAAAAATTTATACATTAAATTTCATGTCCACTCAGAACTTGCGCATGTACAAAACTATGCCCATTTGAAACCTCATTTACACACACACACGAAACTACACATATCAAAATCTGATACGTCTGATATCTTCATGCATTCGAAATCACATTTTGTCTTGATATCCAAAAAACTTATACATTTATTTTTTTAAACTAATGTTAACATCAATTTCCCATGAACTGTCATGTATATAAAAAAAATTATATATAGGATATCAAGAGCATGCTGCTCAAAGCGTGCATTCATAAAGCCAATACATATTTAATACTTCATATATACAAAACTATACTTGTCTGAAAGCTGCATTAATTTGAAGTTGAATATACTCAGAACGATCATGTCCATAATCTGATATATTTGGAAGTTACCATATGTGAAACCATATCATATATTCCAGATTCATGTAGTAAACTTACATGATCAAACTTGATATTCTTAACACTGTCATTTTCAAATACCAGACATATGAAAAGCTTCTTGCTTTCAAGGCACTACATAAAACAGATACACTTGCAGTTTTTACGGTAGAAACTCATATTTTTGGAATGAATTCAGATCTGAAAATTTTCCATTTAAAACTCTATGTATTTGAAATCATCTATTCTTTCAGGCCCATTTATATATGTGAAGTTACATATATTCAGAGTATTCAAAATCAAGATGGATTCACATGCGTTGAGAACTTGTGCATCTAAGAACCTGTTAAATTAAAAGTTTTCATGCACTCAAATTTTTTTCTACGCATATTCAAAATCAGTATCAGTGTGTGTATATTTAAAACTCTTACACTTTCGACACCATATATAAACAAAACTGAAGAATTGGTAAAACTCAGCTTGAATTTTTATTAATCACCAGCATTCCTAATTATAATACATACCCAAGACTCTATCTAAAACAGCAGGAAATCTTCCAAAGATATTTCCCTTATTACATATCACTCATAACATCTAATCATATATTGCGGAAACAGCAGAAAATCTTCCGAAGATATATCCCTTATTACATACCACTCATAACATCTAATCATATATTCTAAATATAGCATAATATCCTAATTATATATCATAATATCTAATCATATATTCTAAATATATCTCAATACCCTCCCTCATGTTGGAGCATGAGATTCAAAAATGCCCAACTTGAAGAGAAGAAAATCAAATTAAGCCTTGCCGAGAGCCTTTGTAAATATGTCCGCCAACTGTGACGATGTCGAGACATGAGTATGAGATATCAAACATTCATTGATCGCATCACGAACAAAGTGACAATCAACCTCGATGTGTTTCGTCCTCTCATGAAAAACATGATTCTTTGCTATATGTAACGTCGATTCATTATCACAAAATAATTTAATAGCTTTAGGATGATGCACACCCAAATTCAACAACAACCCTTTTAGCCACTTCAATTCGCAGGTAATTGCAGCCATAGACCTATATTCGGCTTCCGCGGAAGACCGAGATACCATATGTTGTTTCTTTGTCTTCCAAGAAATAGGAGATTGATCAAGGAACACAAGCCAACCTGTCAACGAGCGACGAGTAAGAGGACAAGCCGTCCAATCGGAATTACACCATCCTTCCAAAGTCAACTCACTATCAGCACGGAGCCAAATACCCTGACCCGAAGTCCCTTTCAAATAACGCACAACCCGGAGAGCCGCTTCCCAATGTTCAATTCGAGGTGCTTGCATAAATTGAGACAAAATATAAACTGAATAAGCCAGGTCCGGTCGAGTAACCGCAAGATAAATCAAACGACCCATAAGTCGTCGATATGATTCAGGATCTGCTAGAAACTCTTCAGTTGCAAGACCTAGCTTATGATTTTGTTCTATAGGAAACCCAATCGGTTTTGCCCCCAATAAGCCTACTTCAGAAATAATATCCAAAGTATATTTGCGCTGACATACAAAAAAACCTGATGAACTATGAGCGACCTCAATCCCCAAAAAATATTTGAGATTTTCAAGATCTTTCATTTTAAAACAATCACTAAGATAAGCTTTGAATATGGTAAGCGCAGCGGAATCATTCCCAGAAATAACAAAATCATCAACATAAACTAAGACATTAATCTGAACACCGCCTTTAGTAAATGTAAAAAGAGAATAATCTGAACAAGACTGAAGAAAGCCATACCCTTTCAAAGCCGACACCAATTTTGCAAACCAACATCTTGGAGCTTGCTTTAAGCCATACAATGACTTACGTAACCGACACATCAAAGTTTGATCCGAACTCTCAAACCCGGGAGGTAATTTCATGTATACCTCCTCATCAAGATCACCATGTAGGAACGCATTATGAACATCCATTTGATGTAGTTTCCAATTCTTGGATGCCGCTATGGCTAGAAAAACACGAACTGTAGTCATCTTGGCAACATGAGCAAAAGTTTTGTTGTAGTCAATTCCTTCTTGTTGGTGATTACCCAACACTACTAATCTGGATTTGAGACGCTCAACATCTCCATTTGACAAATATTTGGTCTTGTACACCCATTGACTACCAAGAGCACGTTTTCCCGGAGGAAGATGCTCTAAGGTCCATGTGTCGTTGTCTTCTAGAGCCTGTATCTCATCCTTCATGGAACGACGCCACTCATCGGATTTCATGGCTTCTTTAAATGATTTAGGGTCCTTACCCTTAATTATAGCTGCAAGAAATCTTCGATAATTTACAGAAAAATTGTCACAATTTATGTAATGTGCTAGAGGATAAGGAGTACCTGAGGAGTGATTGGAACGAGGAGAATCAGAAGATGGACCATTAGCAAAAACCGTATGTGTCACAAAATCTCGATACAGAACATTTGAGAACTTTTCCCGAAGATCACGACCCATTTCCTATGGACTAGTAGACTGATCCGAAGCAGAACCATGCGCAGACCTAGCAGACCCATCTAAAGACTGATCATCAATATGCATAGTGGGTCGCTGTTCCGGCCCAGCGGTCGTTGGTTCTGGAACAATGGCATGTGCGTCAATTTGAACTTTGTCCATATGATTATACCCATTATCATTAATCAAAAGATCAACGTTCTCATCTTCATAAATTATTTCAGCAAAATCTTGATGAATATCATGATCATTATTCTCACTAGATATTATACTGGCATCTTCCGTACACCCAAACGGGAACACCTCCTCTACAAATTTCACATCTCTAGACACGAAAAATTCCTCTGTATCAAGATCAAATAATTTCCACCCCTTCTTACCGAATGGGTAACCCATAAAAATACACTTTCGACTCCGACTTGTAAATTTATCTCCCTTGGTCTTTTGATTATGAGCAAAGCACAAGCACCCAAAGGTTTGAATAGCACCAAAAGAGGGTGGTTTACCAAAAAGTATCTCAAAAAGTGTTTTATTTTGGAACATGGAAGAGGGTGTACGATTAATTAAATGAGCAGCAGCAAGAACACATTCACCCCAAAAATAAATAGGCAAGTTTGCTTGAAAGCGTAATGCCCTACCCACATTCAAAATATGTTTATGTTTCCTTTCAACTCTCCCATTTTGTTGTGGAGTTCCCACACACGAAGATTGAAACAAAATTTCAGTTACATTAAAATAATCAATCAAACAATTAAACTCAGTTCCATTATCACTTTGAACGACCTTAATTGTTTGAGAAAATTGCCTATCGACCATAGCAACAAAGGACATAAACATTTGAAACACCTCTAATTTGTCAACCAACAAATAAATCCAAACTAATCTCGAAAAATCATCAACTATTGTCAAAAAATAACGGGCCACACACGACGAAACGTGTCGATATGGACCCCATAAATCACAATGTATTTTCTCAAAAATTCTAGAAGCTTTATTGTCACTTAAAGGAAACTTGTCTCTAGAATGTTTAGCACGCATACATACTTCACACCCTTTATCTAAACTATCTTTATTATTTTTGACGTGAGGAATTAACTTAACTACTTTTTTAGAAGGATGCCCGAGTCGACGATGCCACAACTCCAAATTTGATGTTGCTTCAACTGTTGACACAAATTCCGGTTTGCTAAAGTAGTACAGTCCATCTCTCCTAACTCCCGTTCCAATCAGCTCCTTCATTTGGTCCTGTATAGCACAAATATGAGAATCAAATTGGACAATAGTTCGTAAATCATCATTAAGTTGATAAACAGAAATTAAATTGCAACTCAAATTTGGAACATAAAGTACTCCGATGAGAGTAATTTTGTCCGACACACATACGGATCCCACCAAAGTAGCAATCATTTTTTCACCATTTGGCAAACCAACAGAACACTCAAGGTTTTGTGTGTCGAATAACCACGAACGTTGCCCTGTAACATGATGGGTTGCTCCGGTATCGATAATCCATGAAGCATCATCAAACTTACCACTCAATCGATTTTCGGGATTTTTACTATTACCAATCACGCCCGAAATAGCTTTCCACTACTCACTTGTGAACAATTGATCTTCACCATCAGCCATGGCAAATTATTCTTGAAGAAAAAGAATCGTTCTTTGGCTCCGATACCATGAAGAATTGGTAAAACTCAGCTTGAATTTTTATTAATCACCAACATCCCTATTTAGAATACATACCCAAGACTCTATCTGAAATAGCAGGAAATCTTCCGAAGATATTTCCCTTATTACATACCACTCATAACATCTAATCATATATTGCGGAAACAGTAGGAAATCTACCGAAGATATATCTCTTATTACATACCACTCATAACATCTAATCATATATTCTAAATATAGCATAATATCCTATCATATATCATAATATCTAATCATATATTCTCAATATATCTCAATAAAAACATATATTTTTGAAATTATATATGTATGTGTGTGTGTGTGTATATATATGTATATATATATATATACACTACAAGACACACAGTGTATTCCAACGGAGCCTTCCAACGGCCTCCAACGTCATTGACCAACGTCTTTCAACGTCCAGTGTTTTCTCGTATATTTTATTTGTTAAAAACTGTAGGACGTTGGTAGACGTTGGCGTTGCTAGACGTTGGTAGACGTTGGAAATCCGCGAGCAAAACCGAAGCCCAGTTTCTTCTTCCCCATTCGGCCGAAACATCCCCCCCCCCCAATTCCCAAATTTGCTCCGATTCCGACCCCCCCCCCCCCCGCTGCTCCGACGATCAACGGCTCCTCCTCCGACTCCAAACCTCCCTCTCGTCCTCTCTAACTCCCTAATCTCTCAAGAAAAGGTATAAACCCTAATCCCTATATTTAATTAAATTTGTTAAATTAGTGTATTAAATGTTTGTATTACCTTATTGTATGTATAATCTAGTTTATTGAGGCATAATTTATGTTATTAACTTATGTATTGCAAGATTATATATATTTAAGTTTGTGTTAACAATAGAATAATGTGCATACAATTAGTTTTAGGTTTGTTTGGAAACGTTAGTTGTTAGTGAGCATACAATTAGTTTATGTATTTTAGAAAATTTCAAAAACGATATTTTATATTCATGAAATCCTTAGAGTGTCTTTCAGCCCCGTCTGATAAGTATTGTATCTGATCGTTATGTGGATATTCGTTATTTAACAGAACGGACATCTATATTCATTGTATACAATATTTGTTGGATTTGTCCGTATTGGACAAGTTATGAACACAATAACGTAATTAAATCTCGTAAAACATTTCATTTTAAATGGTTCATAGAATTTCGACAACGCTTCATTTATGTTCCCTGTGTACACGCAAATGTGTATTGTTCAGGGAACTAAAGCGAAGTGCTGCCGAAATTTTGTTGAATCGTTTAAATTGAAATGATTTACGCGATTTAATTACGTTATTGTATTTGTAATGGGAGGTAGGATGACCCATCGACAAAGTGTCAATGATCTATTAATATATTCACCAATAATATTGTTTTAATAAAATGTCAATTTTTTAAATTTATATCGACGAAGCAGGCACAGTTTCATACTCCTGGGATCACGATGCCAAAGCGCAGTCCGCATATGTAAGTAACATAATGACTTAACACTTATATAAGTTAATTAAAATAATGTTATCTAAATTCAACTTATTTTGCATAACAGCAAAAGTTTCAGCAAGCACGGACTTCCATTCTCGAGGGCTATGGGCGCGACGAGTTGACCGCCGATGAGGAGGACACTATTTTTGAGTCTGTCATGGATCCAACGGCACATGGCAGACGCTATGGTTTTGGGAATCAATCGGTAATAACTTTAACTTAAATTTTAAAATAATTATTCTGAACTAACTGTTACACATTGTGATGGATTATAGTAAACACGAATTACAATTATTAAACACTAATAATTCAAATTTTATTTACAGGCTAAGACGGCTCAGATTGAGTATCAGAGGGCTCAAGATAAGGAGGAGATTGCACAGCTCAGAGCCCAGGTCGCCACGCTCGAGGAACGCAATATCCACACCGAAGCCAAGACGGAGGAGCTGAATAGGCGTCTTACGAAGTTTATGGAGCAATACGGCCGGTTTCCGTCTTCTGGTGGTTCTGGAGGAGAGTGATTTCAGGTATGATTTGATTTGTTTTGCTATGGACATGTATATTTGGAGAGTGTGAGGATTTGATACATTCTGATGTTTTGGATGTTGGTTTGGATGTGATTTTTGAGATGTTGACGTAGTAGTTTGGATATTGTTGGATTGGACGTTTTGTTGGATGTTGATGTTGGATGGTTTATGTTGTTTATATTGATTTGTATTGTGTATATTGATTAGTATATATGTTTATTACTTGGATTTACTATTATGATTGATTATATGTGAGATATGACGTTGTATATGTGCTCGAAATTGAGCTTTTATGAGATATACGATGTTGGAGGTGGCTGGAAGCATGCATTGTTGATTCTGTAAAAAAAACACCCAGATTTCCAACGTCTTCCAACATCCACCAACGGTTTACTGGCACATTTATTCCAACGTCTTACAATGTCCTCCATCGGATCTTCCAACGTCTATTTGGTCAACATCTTCTTCCATGTGGACAACCTGAACGTTGGAAGACGTTGGTATATGGGCGTTGGGTCCGTTGGTAGACGTTGGACGCCGTTGAAATGTATATCAACGGCGTTTCCAACGTCCATCAACGGCTTTCCAATGGCTGCCAACGTCTGGCCGCCGTTGGAATGCACTGTGTGTCTTGTAGTGATATATGTATTATATATATATAACTGATAGAAACTTGCTCAATTGAAACTGGTGCATACATGCATCCGAAACTTAATATTTTCAAAACTCTCATGTATATTGTTAACCATATAGGCTTTTCCAAAAGCTGGTACACATAGGCCTATTTTCGAAAATTCGATTTACTTGAAGCTGTTGTACTCAAAAGTTTTACATATATACGAAACTGGTATACATTCGAAAACCAATATTCAAAACCTTATATCTTCAAAAACCTTTATTTATGAAATCATTCATATTGCTATTACTAAAACCTGACACATATATTTGAAAATCTATACTTTTGCAATTCGAGTAATTAAATACCAATTTGACACATATACATAAATAAAAAACTATATACTTGGAACCATGCATTTATGAAGCCCCTGTGTACATCTGAAATTGGCTATTTTCTAAAATCATCATCCATTCAAAAATTCATACACACATACTTGAAAGCTAATCACGCAACTTCAAATTTTAATGACACACGCGTAAAAACATATGCCTTTGAAACTGGTATACTATAAAAACCTGTATGCACACTATATTTATACAAAATACAATAGTCTGTATATGATGTATCTTCATAACCACGGGTGTACGAAACCATTTTATGAAATTTGCTCATTTCAAAATCCATAGGTGTTCAAAAAAAAGTATATGAAACTGGTATGTGCTCGAAAATCTATACATGATGTTGTATCTATAAAAACTTTATGAATGTTTTTTTATGAAGCCTGTTATGTATCTAAACTCATACATATAAAAGGGATCTGATATAACTGAAATTAATGGGTTTGTGAAGCTCACATATATGTGTCCGAAGCCTTTATTCGTTCAAAATTATAAACCTGATATGCTAAAAATCATTATATTTGAAATCTAGCATATATCTGAAAGCTTGGTATATCTAAATCGAACATATATTTATGGATTTTTAAGGTAAATTCTACCCCCTCCCCTTTTTAATGGTATCGGAGCCTGGTTTGTTCCTAGAATTACTACAAGGTTTTTAATAATGAAAATTAATTTTGATGTTACCTTAAGGGAGTCATCCTCTGAGTCAGTTCTAGGGTAGCTATGTGTTGCATAATTCCGGTTTTTAACTGAACATGATAAAACCATAAAGAGTACCAAAGAAATTTGTTTTCACAAAAAAGAATAAGTAGTAATCAGGGAATCTACTATTTGAATATCCAATAAAAGGGAAAAAATATGTGAATTAAGCGTGTTTTTTTTACTCTATTTAATCTCTCTCAAAGGAAAATTTACCAAGAAGAAAGAAGTTTGTACAAGAGAAATGAAATTGTTATAAATTTGAAAAGAAACTTTTAAACAATTGACCCTTCAGCCATCAAAAGACTAAATTATTTAAATTTAGATTATAATTTTAAAGAACGTAGTATCATTAGTTTGGATAATTACAGATTTACAAATATTGGATAGCTAAATAATATGTTAAATCCACGACCATCATTTTTCGGTCCGAGTAGAACGTTAGCAGAAGCTAGTACTTCCAGAGGAAAACCAAACGATGAAATATCCAGCATCCTTTCCAAGTTTAAGTCAAAAAGAGAAAAGAAAATAGTTCAATTAGATGAAGAGATAGATTTAGATAAGAATCTAGATCTATATAATAATAATCAGTTAGACTTATTAAATCCTAGAATTTTATATCAAACAGGTATTACAAATATTAATACAACATTAATAAGGTCTATACGAGAAGAAGAGATAAGAGTGGTTAATAACAGTATCACTTTAGATATCCTATCACCAGAGACCATACAAAGGTTAAAAAACACAGAGAAACGTTTCTTCCATTTAGGATTAATAGTTATAGGGATTAAAACATTAACTAGAAAAGGATTAGGAACAAAACTATTAACACTAGTCTTAGATAAATCATGGACAACAGATTTAGAAAAAGCTTTAATATCAGGAATGGAAATAGATCTTAATTACAAGTCAGCCTTAGTCTATTGTGTTCCAGATATCCTTAAAAGTGTTAAGGATCTGAAACATTTAAAGTTAGGTTTTAAGACAAATGGTTTTGAAAACTATTTAGGAAACAATTTAGTTATCAGTATAGGTATAATAGGAAAAGCAAGTAACAGATCTGGAATGAAATTTAAGATCAATTTAAATGGTATAGTACAAAATATCACCAGTAAAGGGATAAAAATGATAGAACCAAGACGTATTAACCCAGAAGATTTAGCTGGTTTAGAATGGCAGCTAAAGGATTTTGTAGAAACGGATAAAATTATCTTAATTCCAGAATCACATCATATATATAATAACCAATTTGGAGAACCAAGTCTCAGATTTGGTAATTATAAGTTTAACAAAACGAAGATGAGACAGATACAGAATCAGAACTAGACTCGGTTAGAATAAATTTAAACGAAATAATAAGTGAAGACTTCAAATGTATGAATTGGGATAAAGAACCAATTTATGATCATTATGATACAAAAATAGAAGAAGATATAGATATTTTAGGTTATTTAATAGAAGAAGAAGATTATAAAGAAAATAATTTGGAAATTGAAGAAACCTTCAAGACAGAAACGAAGAAAACTTTAAATGAAATTATTAACAGATAAATTACAGTTGAAAACATTAGGGACGAGACAGATGATATGATCATTAATTGCATCACAGAATTAGACATGACTTACGAAGATGCCTTCACAGCTCTGTCAAAATACTATAACATGCCTTTAGTAGAAGATATTCTTAACAAACAAGTTCCCTTAAGTGATCTATACTATATTATTATTAGTGAGTTAAATTTCAAGCTCACACAGGCCCCCTTGAAATTTGGCAACTGAAGCGTCACTGGAATTTTTTTCCTTTGTCCCTCTCTCGCATTCTGGGCCCCAGATAATAAATTCACGTGCTTTTTCCAATCTATCACCTTCTACCTCCCTCCTACCACCGCTCCATCACAATCGTCTTCCCTCCTACTATTGTTGCCAGAACAATCCAAAACCAAAATTATCCCATCATCTCATATAAAAGTTATAGTAGATCACTACTTCAGATGCCCACTATTTTCGCTCACCAGATGCACAATATTTTCTCAGCAACAATTCTTCAACAATTTCAATTATCATATAATCCCCAATTATTGCAATTGAATTTTGATTCAAAGTCCAATTTTCGTTTCCTCGGATTTGATTCCTCGGTTCACATGGAAAAAGAAGCTGCTGCCACCTCCATCGTTTCCACCAACAATGAGAACATGGATGCCATTCAACGGTGCCTCATGTTTGAGGACATGTGAGTAAAACCTATATCTTAAAATATTCACTTTCGAAATTTCTATTTTTTTGGGTGATGATGAATTTTTTTATCGTTATTGTTTGTTGTGATTCATGTGACGAGGATAAGAATACGAATGATTGTAAGGTTATACCTTTCCTTGAATAATAAGTAGATAAGTTGAATATAAGACTGGTACAAGCTAATTGTTGGGTATGCATTTGTAGTCAACCTACCAATTTCCAAGTTTATTTTAGGGCATTTAATCACTATGTGATTAGTATGGTATTTCTTAAAAATATGTAGCTTTTATGAAAATGTAAGGCATTTCACAATGTTTTATGCACGCATTTCTTCTATTCTTAGTTCCAATTTAAATAGAAGTGATGTACTCTCTTCAAATTGACAAACCTATAAATAATTAGTTCGAAGTGAATAAATTTCTCATGCACTCTTTGATTAAAATAGGCATGACTACTTTGTTATATGTAGTATTTTGTTTGCTGGTATTTAGCTTGATTAAATATTTGTTCAATGAGATAAAGTTTTAGGTAATTGGATTCGAAACTGCATTTTCATGTATCTGTTTGACATGAGCTGTAAATTTCAGGGTTTTCAATCGGAAAATATTATGAAAGAGTTTTGGCATATCACCAATCGATAAGCTCTTTTTATCTGTTTGAATATTTTAATTTTGTTAAGAAATTGGGTTATCCAATAACGATAAGGCTGATTTCCTTAGAAATTTCTGTGATAACTATAAGTCACTTCACAAAGTTTTATGAAAATTTCCACCCTATTTATTTCTAATCTTTGTTCCACTTTAAATAAAAGTTATATTCCTCTTCCAGTTTAGAAAGCCATAAATTATTAAATTGAAGTGAACAAATTTCCTACGTCAACTTCGATTAAAAGAAACATAACTACACTGCTATTATATGGTATTTAACTTGACTGAATATTTAGTTCAATGTGATCATGTTTTGAGGTAAATGGACTTGAAGTTGAATTTCACTATACTTCTGTGAAATGAGCCATAAAATTTTAGGTTTTCAACTAGTAGATATTTTTGAAGAATTTTGTCATATCATTAATCGGTAAGCTCTTTTGGTTTTTTTTGGGGTCTTAGTTAAGAAATTGGTTTATCCAGTAATGGTTAGGTTGATTACCTTACTAATACCTATAATATATTATAGTGAATCGATAGTATCAATACCATATTAAACTTTAGAAATACTTAAAAACAAATCTACATCACAAATTGAGTGATTATGACGATGCAGTTAGTTTAGTAATCAGAGATTTGTTGCAAAATAAATGTGTGTTGTAATATTTTGTAAGAGATACTCAATTAGAAGTGCTTTTGGGGGAGGAATTATAAAAGGCTCATACTGGCTAGATTTTTGTTTCTCTTTTCCCCATGTGGACGAAAAAGGATTTATGAGCTTAGCATGTTTTTATGTATTATTTCTTCAACCTGAATGGGATATTATTTTAACTTATTAGCATTCGTAGAGTAGAAAACATGTCATCTTTAAGCACATATTCTTTAAATTTTACAAAAATATTATTTCATTCTAATCACACTTCTGGTTTTAATAGAAGTTGTGTGTTATCCTTGCAATTTATAAAGCTGAAAAAATAGCTTGACGTGAGCTACTTTCCCATAATAACTTTGATAACCAATAACCATGACTTTATAGCTATTATGTGGTATTTCAAAATATTTGCAATGACTACTTCTCCCAATATATTCTGAAATAAATTTGATGTCAAACAAACATAACTACATATCGGTTATACATCTTTTAGTGTTATTTTTTTACTTTAGTAATTTCTGCAATTCGCTACCTATCAAACACGGTCATTTTAATTTTATTAAGTATTACTTTTCATATTTTAAACAAACATACATATTTTAAACATACTTTATCAATTTTTTTGGTTTGTCAAGGAAAGATATGACATTAAATGTACTTTCGGTTCCTAAGTTGTTGTCAGTTATATTTGTTTTCCAAAAATTAGTATGAACAAAATCATAATAATTTTCTTCAATATAATAACGTGTGATGATATTAATTACCTATGACTTATAAATGCTATTCTATTTCTAGATATAAATCAAGGAAAAATAGATTAGAGATACAACAGATGTATGTGCGTGCTTGCCATAATCAATGTCAACTTAAATATACTCAAAAATAGCAATGGGAATGAGTTTGATAAAAGGTTTAATAATCCAATGTTCATTGATTTAGTATTCAAACTTTTAAAAGACAAATTCATTTCTATTTTTATCAGTTTTGAGCTTTAATTAGAAGAGAGAATGACTTTTGTGGTCGAAATGAAAATTGACATGCTCAAATTGTCGAACACTGGTCTAACCAACATCAAATATTGCAACGTTTATTATGTTAGATAAAGCTGATACTCCAATGGATCAGAATAATGCATGACAGTTTGATATTAATTATTAAGGTACAAGTCAACTTAATCTTGCTTTAATTTGATAAAATTTTAAGTTTTATTGTATGATTTGCATGTTGTTGAAATGAAAGTAAGATTTTTTAATTAATGAGCTACCAGAAACGCCTATGGATGATGATAAGATTTTGTGTTTATGGTTTAGTATGTGATATCATGTTGGTTTTGCTTATTAACTTGATATTATTTACTACATTTATAGTGCACTATGTATGTCCCGGTTACTAATGATATTAATATTGATTACAGATAGTGGTTTTGTAACAAATTGTGGAAGGTTAGGAATGGAAGGTCTCCATATTATTAAAAAAGCTATCAAACCTTCAAGGAAATTGTGGGAACTTTATCATCTGCATGTTACCAAATCATCACAACTTTATTTACTTGATATGTAATTTGTATTACTGTTTATCTTTTTTTCTTCTTTAATTGGTCACATGGTTATTTAAATTGATCAATTTTCTATTCATGTTTGTAACTATAGATTTAATATGTAGATATAATGGTTCCGATTTTTAATTTAGGCAATTATATTCAATTATTGCATACTTGGTGTTGCAATTATAGGTTGTGTATAACTGTCAACTTTTTCCGCATTCATTGATTTCTAAATGAAAGATGCATCTATTATATACTGTTTATTTGTTTAACAGGCATCTATCTTGGTTTTGATCGGCATGTTTATTTATAAGCTTTTGCCATCTTCACTTTTTAATATTTTTGTCAAGCATTTCAACTACGTCTAGCACATGCTACATTTATTGATTCTTTCAGTCCAATAACAATTTAAATTTAGTCAAAACTTCATTTTCTTTTAGTGTTAATTATTCTTTAATAATCATTTATTTTGCAAGTAAAATATCACAAAAAATTCTATGATCTGAGACGTAGTTACTCAATTAAAGGTAACCACATAGAATCTCACATAAATACTACGAGTTTTTGTTCCATGTACGCAAATTTGTTATGGTATATAAAAAATCTATGGGGTAAAGACTAAATTATTTTTGTTTCCTGTGTAACTATGGGTTTTTTCAAAAAAGAAATAAATTTTGCCAATATTTTTACGTGTATATACTAGAATCATCGAAAAAATATTGAACTAACCTGTGTGCGTAAGTATAAAACTTTATCATTTTCATTTCTAAATTTTTTTTACAAATACCTCATACCATATTTTTAATGACCCACTGATTTCGAACTATCAATTCCATCTTCACCCTGACCTTTGTTCATAAAAGAGGTTATACTATTTCATGGCCATTATATTCCGCTACCATTATTTATTAGTTTCTAAACAATTACTCTAATACCCATTGTGATATGCAGCTTATCTGCAAAATAAATAATATACAACTACTTTCACCGATCCGTGTGTGAAGCACGGGTTCACACTAGTTTCTTTATAGAAACTCATTTTATGGATCAAGCTATGGTTCCATCTAATAAACGTAGTAGATTTGACAATGAACCAAGCGAACAATTTACTGAAGGACCACTTCAGAGAGAACCTTGGGTAAAGATAGATTATGAATACAAAGAAAGCCCATATATAGGTAAAGGTACTAGAAAACCATACGGAAAATTATACAGCCATAATATGTTACTTCTAGAAAACCAGTCTCCCCAGCTGTGGCCTGAAGAAATACTAGTTTGGGAATAAAATGTGGTCCGTTATTGGGAAACAACTAAGAAACCAGAAATGGACATGTGGGAAGTCTTAGAGACAACTCTAGGTCCATTAACATTAGGTATTTACCAGAGTAGGAAAACTGATAACCCAACTCTAATTGCATAACAGAAAGCTATGGGAAATAACCCATACAACTTTACAAGTTTCATTAGATTACTTTTAATAGGTAATGATCCAGGCAAGGGTGGTACGTTGATGCAAGAAACAACCATAAGAAATTTAGAACAGTTAAGTATTAGAGATTTTAAATACATTAAAGAATTTTCTCAAGACTTTGCTGTAACATTAGCACAAACAGGTAAAGCAATGGAAGAAGATTTATGTAATAAGTATTTTTCCAAACTACCAGGTGATTTAGGTAGACAACTAGAGAAAGATTGGAATGAACAGTATGGAAAAACACCAAAACTAGGAATAGGTCCTAGAATTATGTTTGTCTTCCATGAATTAGAAAAACGTTGTAGAGAAGCAACTCTACAAGACCAGATTCGTAGGCAAGCATGGGCATTTTGTAAGACAGCTATATATACACCACAGGCCTATGGATATTATAAGCCTAGAAAATATTTACGAAAATCTAAACAATTTGATAAACGAGAAAGAGATAGATATATTAGAAAAACAAAGCCTAATAAAAAATGTACATGTTTCATTTGTGGTGATCCAAATCACTTAGCTAACAGATGTCCTAATAGACAAAACAATAAATATAGGGCTAATTTAGTTGATGAATTAAATGAATATGAAATAGAATCCGTTAATGAAGAGGATTTTAATGACAATGATTCTATTTACAGTATTATTTCTGACAATGAAGGAGAAACTAGTTCTTCTCAAAACAGTATTTCTTACACATTAATGAATACAGACAATAATAAAAGTTGTGATCATATTTGGATTCAACAAAGAGGCAATGATCACATTCCATGTTTACTTTGTAATAAATACCCAGAAATTTATAAACGTTTTCAATGTGACAATTGTTTCATTGAAATTTGCTTTTTGTGTGCTAAAACACATTTTAATCAAGATTTAATAGCTAAAAAACAGATTGTTAATGAAAAAAGTGTTTTTCAAGAAATACTTGATAAACATGATGCACAGATTAAGTTATTACAATTAGAAGTCGACATTCTTAAAAAAGAAATACATGTTTTAAAATAAAAAGATTTTAACTTACATGAATCAGATGTTACTTCTAAAGAAAAAGGATCTATAGAATCAGAGAATGAAATAGAACATCTGAATAACATGATAGAAGAAAATACAGAATTCTCTGTCAATATAAACAAATATAATACATCCCTACTTACAATAACTTGTAGAATTTGGTTTGACCAAAATAATTTTATAGACACCATAGCTATCGTAGATACAGGAAGCACTAAAAGTTTGATAACACATTCTTTAGTTCCTTCACAATTTCATACACCATTAAACTATGTGATTACCTCTAAAACAGCTAATCAAAGTTTAATGACACTTACACATAAATTATCAGACGAGTCTATGATTCAGTTCAAAGACTTTGCAGGAAATTATAGTTCAAAATATGAATTAGGACAATGCACTCTTACACCCAAAGAAATTAAAAGCACAGAATTTTTATTAGGTTTAAACTTTATTTTAAACTACAGAGGTAGCATTGCTATTTCCAAAAATAGCATTACTTTTAGCAAATATAATTACACTTTACCAACGAATTATCACACTTATACATCAGAGCTCGCTCGAAAGCGTGGTGGGCTTGGTGAATTAGATTTTTTACAACCAGATAAACATCATAAACAGAATTTGTCAATACAAAAGGAAACAAAAAATGCTTTAGCAATTCTAGCATTTGAAACAATTAGAGAATTTGAAAAGGGAAAAGAAGTAAAATTTATTCCCCATCAAATTATCTCTAAACTAGAAAAATTAGGATTTATTGGAGACAATGTTACCAAAAACAAAGTTAACCACACTTGCAAAATTAAGATTATTAATCCAAAAATCACTATAAAAACAGCGAACATTGATTATTCACCAGCCGATGTCAAGGAATTTAAAGAACAAATAAATGAAATGTTAAAGCAGAATCTGATTAGAAGATCGGATTCAAAGCATAGATCAACAGCTTTTTTGGTCAGAAATCATTCTGAGCAAAAAAGAGGAAAACCTAGGATAGTTTATAATTATAAACGTTTAAACGATAACACTGAAGACGATGGTTATAATATCCCTAATAAAGATACATTAATCAATCTCATTCAAAATAAGCGTATATTTAGCAAGTTTGATTTGAAATCCGGTTACAATCAGCTTGAATTAGAAGAAAATTTCAAACCATGGACAGCTTTTATGTGTTCAGAAGGACATTTCGAATGGAATGTTCTTAGTTTTGGTTCAAAAACAGCTCCAGCGTTATTTCAAAGATTTATGGACAGTATTTTTAAGAAATATGATTTTTGTCTAGTTTACATGATGATATCTTAGTAGCAAGTAAAAGTATACAAGAACACCAACAACATTTAAAAACAGTATTTCAACAAATAGAAGACAATGGGTTAGTTGTTTCTAAAAATAAAATGGAATTATTTAAAAGAAAATTTTCATTTTTAGGTTTATAAATAAGGGATGGTAAAGTAGAACTTCAGCCACATATTTCACAAAAAATACTTGAATTCCCAGATAAATTAGATAATAGAAAGAAAATTCAAGCGTTTTTAGGACTAGTTAATTATGCTAAGAAATTTATTCCACATTTAACCAAGCTAGTAGGACCATTGTATGGTAAGATATCAAAAAACGGAGAAACAAGATTTAATACAGAGGATATAAAACTAGTACAGAAGATTAAAGAAGAAGTGAAAAAAATAAAATCTTCAGAATTACCATTAGAAACAGATTATATTATTATAGAATGTGATGGTTGTAAGGAAGGTTGGGGAGCAGTCCTCAAATGTAAGCCTTCTAAATACAGTAGTAAAACAACAGAAAAAATTGCTGCTTATGCAAGTGGTAATTTTAATACAGTTAGTAGTTGGACTTCATTAGATTATGAAATCCAAGCACTTATAAACAGTTTAGATAAGTTTAAAAAAAAATTAAATAAAGATTTTACAGTTCGAACAGATTGTGAAGCCATTGTTAAATTTATTTCTAATGAAAATTCAAAAAAGATTAATAAAACAAGGTGGTTAAATTTACAGAACTTAATTCAAGGTAATGGTTATGTTATACAGTTTGAGCATATAAAAGGCAAGAATAATCATCTTGCTGACATTCTTTCAAGAAAATTATTATCAGTCTTTGCTAACAGTTTTTCTAATTTGCAGGATATTCATCTCATGAATATAGAAACGAGTAGAAAAACAAAAAACAAAGAAATAGTTGAAACGAGTAACAAAACTGTGGATGAGAAATCTCCATTAACCTCACAGTTGATAAAAACAGAGGTACAATTACCTAAAACGCCACCAACAGCACTTTTGATGGGTAACCCCCTGAATAATTCTCCAGCTCAATCTCCAGTTAGAAATCAAACGAGTAATCAAACGACGGCGGCTAACACCCCGTGTATGACTTTTGGACAAACATCTCTTATTTTATACAGAAATAATGACCCAAGAAGATTCAAACCTTTAGTCAGAATTACAGATCCTTCTCAACAGTGCTTACTAGATCATTTATGAAATCTCAGAACAATAGAACCAGAAAGAAAGAATAAACAAAAACTGGGCAATTGTATTGCTCATTACTTTTCCAAAATTCAGCAGAAGCCACTTGGAAAAAATTATTTTTGTTATGTGGTTTTCAAGGGTAACTATACAGGAGTATTCAAACACTATAATCAGGTACAGATAGCAATACAGAATTTCTATAATCCAGTCCGGAAGGGTTTTTATACGCTTTCAGAAGCCTTAGATGAAGCCAAAAGAGTCTTCGGCCCAAACTATTATGTCGAAGAGGATTGTTACAAGACTTACTCTCAGATGGCCTCATCAACTCCACAATCCCCAGATAACATAATCAACGACCAAACCAGACAGTTGAACGACTTACAAAACCTCTACCTGAAAGCACAAACACAGATAAATGTTCTTATGGATAAAAACAGATATTTAGAAGAATGCCTCCAAAAAGTTAACTATAACCAAGAAATAGTTAACTTAATGAATCAAAGAATAAAGCAATTAGTCAAAGATAGAGACGAAGCAAGGAAACAACTACCCAAGCAACCAAGAACTTTGTCTCATCAACAGCTCAGTAATCATTTAAAGCTACGACCAACACCAGTCTTGGAAGAATTGTACAAATACTCAGGTATGAAAATCAAAATCAAGATTGAAAAGATGGTACATGACAGTTGGAACAATCATCAGGTAGAATTACAGCTTAGACTTAAGAAATACTATAAAGAAGTAATTCAAGGAATCCAGTTTAAAATAGTTCAAGATCGAAGATCAAATATGCTCAGAATGCAAGTAGACATTGACAGACTACCAAACAATTTAGACGAACTTGTTGATATGTTTGATCATGGAATGGTATCAAGGATAACATTCCATAATTCGACACCATCAGACACTTTAAGAAGATTTGGAGAACGATTCCATTTCGTTGCATCACAGTATTTAAGAGTATTTCCAGGTATTATTGTTTGTATTAGTTCAACAACACCATTGTTATTATCAGATAGTAATTACAAGATTAGACCAGCTAGCCATCGCATGACAATCTTTAAGCATAAAGGTTATACAAGACTTCATGCTAGCAGAAGTCTTAAAGCTTATTTTTAGTTATACGAAGATTCACCCATTTGGTTTGGAGCGCATATGCCATGGCAATATCATCAGCACAACACAACGCTTAGTCCTCCACCAAATTGGAAAAATTTAGTTCTACAAGCAGAAAGTTCCAGATATCAAGTTTGGGGTGAGATGAAATTAAAGGTTTTATTACCCTTACCAGCGGCAATTCATATGTTCAACCCCGAAACAGACGTACTTATTTATGACAGACTTGACTCTGAAGAAGAAGACAGCAGTCCAGATTTATCAACAGTAGCCACGAATGAAGAAATGGCAAGAGAATATGATCCATAAAATATGGTAGATACAGATTAAAAAACCATATTCCTACCTAGAAGCTACAGATACAAAATACTGTACCAGAGAATTCTCCAGAAGAAGAATAATCCACGTGTAAAGAAATAGTCGACAGCATCTCATAGTGCGGCATACTTTATTCTCCACCAGCAATAAAGGACAGGACATCGCATAAAGAAAAAATAGTGAGTGACGTTTTTAATTATTAATATTTGTAACCTATGTGTGTAAGTTAATGATAACCGGATGAGCCGGCTAGACTTCTATATATAGTAAGTTTGTATGAAGGAAGACACAATTCGAGTCTTCAGAAAATATTTGTAAGCTTTTGAAATTAATGGCAGCTTAAAGTTTGTTCTTATTTCTCTGTGCAATATCCTTCTTCTTCAGACTTCACAATTTGAGAGAGTATATATATATTAAAAAAAAAAGAGAATTCTTCCGTTCCTCAATGCGTCTTTTGTCTTCTTCCGCTCCACCACTTCAAAATATATGGCTAATAACAAGGTAAATTACCCCCTTTTCCATATTTATTTCTTTTTCCAATAATTTTTCTTATATCAATATGTTTAGTTTCAGAAAAACTGTTTGTAGATATATATATTTTACTGTTATTCGCTTTATCCAGTATGTTAAGCTTTATCGCATGATTTATACTAGGAGTCTGGATTCAGGCGTTAACAGATTTCTTCATATTACTAGATATATTAGAATTTGATTTTATGGATTTTTTAAGGTAAATTATATATATATATATATATATATATATATATATATATATATATATATATATATAACTAGATCCACTTAGAACCACATTCTAATTCAGGAAAACAGATGAAGCTAATATATGTTCAAAAGCAAAGTATATATAAAACTTATGAGTTTGAGGCTTTTACATTTTTGGAATCATAGTTATACAAAACATGTATACATGTATAAAACTGTTTTATATTTGAAAGTTCATGTTCAATTCAGTTTGAGAACTCAATATACATGTTTGAAATCTTCATGTATTATACTTTTAAATCCTGCACTTATTTGAAACCTTAATATATGCCCGAATCCATATACACTTTCTAAAACTCACACATTTCATTATCCAAAAACTGAAATCCATGATTTTGACATGAAGCCAATTGATTTAAGAAATCGAATTTCTTTGAAATACCTCATTTTTGAAATCCCTTCTTATGAAATTGGATATGCTCAAAATGTTTTCATACTCAAAACTTATTGTGAAACTGACATAGCCAAAAACCTTAGATGGGGATGATGCTCTGATGGTTTACAGCATCATATATCTTCGAAATCAAAAAGCTTTAAATCCTTTTGTTTTGAAATCAACAAATTGCAAATTCTCAAAACTGAATATTTTTTGAAATCAATTGAAATTGGATATGCTTATTTCAAAAAAAAATCACCTTTTTCAAACTCGAAATGATTAATTTTTTGTAACCTATTACTCCTCGACCTGAATTGCTGATATGAAGCTAGGTTTTGATATGGATCATTCGAAGTAGTACTCAGATATCTGGCATAAAGCTTTTGATGTGAATTCATGGATTTCTTTGTCTTGGCAAGAATTTGATGATTTACGACATGAGGGTGGGCTCCGACATTGATTACCCCAACTTACGACATCGGTTATCGACCTTCTATATTGATCTGACTGTCAACATGAATACTTGTGCGATGCCGCCCTTGGATATAATCCTGCAGCATAAAATTTACGGCACCGCTACCTTACGATGTTGACTACCCAACAGTACCGCGATAGTGGTCATCTTTTGCATTCAGCGGCATTAACATACTTTCGACATCAATATACCTTCAACGTCAACCACTAGTGACATCACTACTTACGGTATCAATTACTGTATCGTTGCCACCTACGGCATAGCTTACTTGTGGTGTCAACTACCCCACGGTATTGCTTACTTACGACATTAGATGACCTTCAACATGAATTCCTTCTTCCTTATTAAGCCCTAAGCTTTGTTATCACTGATCTTCAGCATTCGATGGCCTTCGCTAACACTGTCGACCTGAGATCTGATGTCGTCTGTAAATATGAGACCTCTCCAGATCTGTAATTTCGAATTCAGTTGGATCCATGAATTCGATTTTCATCTAGATCAAGATTCGATCTGAGTTCGGCGTCAATAAACCTTTTGTGTAAACGGCTTTCTAAAATCCCTTTTTTTGTAAACGGCGGTTTAAACGTGTTCCAGAAAGCTGGTTAGGGATGTCACTTTAAAGAAAATTGGGGCAATCACCACTTCCCATTCATTCCCATGCTCGAATTTCTACTGGCGGAAGGAAGCAAGTGGTGATCGACTCCATTTCTCCACCAATTTACTCTGCTGGGAATGCTCTCAAGGATGTTCTATATCCAGTACCCGGTACTTTGAGCAAAAATGGATGATGGATAAGATGAATGGATCCAACAAAAAAATTAAGGTTGGGTAATATATGAGCTGGAGTCTGGAAATAGTTTAAGTGATAAGGATGATGTCAAAAGGAGGAAATCCACATCGTTGTATGCCGTTCACTCCTGCAAATATTAACAATAATCAGTTTCCAGATTTTGAATTTAAAAGGGATTGGATTTGAAATTTTTCTAAAATATGAAGTTCAAATCCTTTTAGTATATTTCAGTCACTTTCGAACGGCAGGAGGTTCTAGCCCTCCTTTTAGCTTCAAAATGTTAAATCAAAATTTGTTAAAAATACAATTCATAAGTCCAAAAAGTGAAATAGACAAGTCCAAATTATGATAGACAATATGCTCAAGTCGTGTGCTTTATTGTCAATAGGCCAAAATAGGCAATATGCATGTCATATTCTTTGTTGCATTATGAGGCATGTTACAAATCAAGTCAAATATGCAAATATCTAATTGTTTAAATCCTTGTTTATAAATACTTCATCTTCTCTCTCGTTATCCTTTATATCATTAGTTTATTCTCGAGCTCTCAATAAAGAGAACTTGGAGAAGATCCTAAATGGAAAAGTGATAAGAGTAAGAAAGAGATGAGCTTCTTTCTATGAGTGGGTGCATATCTATTTATAGTAGTTAGAGGGGGGGTATGCTTGTTTCCATTGACGCTGTGGGACTTATGGTGCTAATTGCTTCTATCTTGATAGTGGCCTCAACATGGAGCTTGTGAATGAATGTGAAGGCCTTTGAAGCTTTATAGAGGAGAATACGCTAAATCCTGTTGAAATTGCCTTTGTGAATGATCTTATTCCTCTCTCTTTGCACAACCTTTAACATCCTACAGCATAGATATTTTGCGACATTGACGATCATGCTATGTTTATGAGATACTACATAGATTTGTGCTTACGGCATGCTGTTAATCAATATTCCTAGTGAACTTAATGGCATGCGACATTAATAAAGCGCGGCGTGGCTAATACATGGCATGGAGTTAGTGCGGCATGGAATAAGCACTGTATTACTTGAGAGACGACATTGAAGAGTGGCAGCATGAGATAGAGGCGACATTCAAGAGGAAGCAACATCAAAGAGATGCGACATTAATATGATGCAGCATCGATTAAGTGAGCCATTGATAATATACATTATAGAATACATGTGGCATTGATAACTTGTGATATTGATCAATTTGCGGCATCATCAGATTAGCGACATCCAAAGACTTGTGCTATCATTTACTTCAGCGGCATTGAATATCTTACATCATCATTTCTATGCTCTAGCATGAAGCTATCAACATTAATAAATTGCCGACATCATAAAATTCAGTGTAAATTCCCAAGCTTCGCCAGGCTGACTACATCAATATCACCAATTTTAGCTTCGCCAACCTCGGTATCAATACCACCAACTGATGACATCAATAACACAAAGTGCGACATCAACCCTACCAACCGTGGTATAAAAATCACCGATTACGGCATAAGTTATCTTATGGCATTGTTCTTCAATGTCAATCTCTTCATTATCTGGTAATATGGCATCAAATACTTTGATATCATTTTCTCAACATCAAACACCTTTGCTATTAACCTTTAGAAATTATATGGATAACACATGATGTTTTCCATGTATCGCACTTGCAAAAGTGTTTACATGATACAACCGCCGTAGTCGAGCCGAGTAAGCTAGAGGAGGTTTAAGTAGAGAGGAAGCAACTTGTTCGCTTGCACTTACTTATATCTTGAAAATGGTACAAAGCAATTCCGTAACAAGGTTATTAGACTTGCTAAAGTTCAATGGGGAGACGATCCAACGGAGAGTACATGGGATCCTGAGGAGAGAATCCAAGCTACCTCCCATAACTCTTTTCTAGTACGTTTCTATTAGCACCAGAATTGGTCACTAACACCCTAGAATTGATTTGTGTAGCGAGATAAATGAAGAAAGTAAATGGAAAAAGAGGAATAACATAGTATAATGCGAAATAGAACAGTAAAAAGCAAGAACAACAAACTTTATAGTGGTTCGGCGTTAATTGCCTATGTCCACTTTGAATATACTCTTTATTGCTTTATCAACTGCTTAAATACAGATATAATCCACAAAGAACGGCTTGGATTCAAGTTTGAACAAAAAGGAAATAAGTACAAAAACGACAGAGTCTCTCTTGAGTTCTCGAAAAAAGATCTCAAAAATGGACCCCTGCCCCTTTATTTATAGATGGAGACAGCCTGGCATCTCAGAGCTCGGACTTCTCTTCATTCACTAGGGCCCATTACCAAGAGACCTCAGCTCAGCATCAAAACCGAACCGATAGCACCGACTTGAACTTGCCGACCCCTCAAGGCCGAACTCATAATGCCGATCTGAATTCCAAACACACCGAATATCCAAACATGCCGACCCCATTACAAGCACAGTGAATGCCGACCTGATATAGGTGTGTTGACCTGTTATGGTGATTGCCGACCCGAATGAGCTTTGTCGATCCATTATGAACATGCCGATTGCTTCTAGCTATGCCGCCCTGGTTCAAGTGCACCGACCCCGGATACAAATGCTATCCCTAAAAAGTTATGCCGAACTGGAGTATGCCGATTCGAAGTAGTTGCCGAGCTCGTCCAAACATGCCGACCTAATTCAATTCCAACCCGGGGAAATGCCACCACTAACCCGAAGCTATGTCGAACCATCCAAGATACATACGACCCCAAACTGCATGCTGACCTCAAGTGCTTCAAACATGCCGACCTGATCTCCATGTTCTTGTGCCGACCTCTAGTAGGTGATCCACACCGACTCGAAGTTGACGATGAGATGACCCGTAGTAAACACCCCTTTGAGTCGAAGCAAACTCCTCAACGACCCGAAGTAAATCATTCCTTGACCCTACTTCCATCAACGTTCAACTATAGCTTCTGCAACTACCGTTTTGTAGCCGGGCCAAGGCACTAGGTAACATTTGCCCTCCAAAGTGCGTCTTATGAATAACATGACGCGCTTTGAATCAGTGAGCAATTTGTGTTCCCAAAGGTTAGCTCGTTCAAGTCAATAACTGATCGTTGTTTCCCATTAATTTTTTAATGAAGTCTTGTGTCGTTTGGACGTATTAGCTTAGCCTCAAGAAAGCCACGAGGTCCCTCGTTCGACTTTTCAAAAGTTGATTGCATATAACATTTCAAAGGTTGGATTCATAACGAGTTCTCCCAAGCTTCCGACCTTTTCCTAGTCAAGCATTGTTTCACCTTATCCATTTTTTTATTTTATTTTTATTTTTTTATCTTCTTTTTTTTAAAAAAAAGGGAGGGGTTGGCATATGAATGTCGATCCCTCGATTGTTATACGTGGGCTGGGGTCGGCATGTTGAATAGCCGACCCCTTAGAATATGACCGGGTCTCTAGGAGAAGACCGGTTCGTATTCCTTCCCACATATAAAAGCTTGGGTCCACCACTTTCTTCTTCCCACTTTCACTTCTCTAGTTTATCTCTCCAAGCTCTGCTAACCAACACCATTCACGCCTCTCCTTTCCCAAATTCGAGCTGCCTCGCCTTGCAACCTCCAATTACACCCAGATTCGAACTATCCTTAACTCGAACCCATTACTATCCCTTATTCCCTAGATCTTCTACATAGGTATGAATTTCCTTTCTAATTCACACCCTAACCTTGAGGAATTACATGGTGTCCAAGTGCATAGGTAATTAAGTTCCAGTTTGGAGTTGATATGAGGTGGAGAAGTAGAAGGATTAAGAGGAATATAAGGGAGTTGAAAGAGATGAAACGGGTTCGGTATGGATAAGGTAGAGGATGGGGTCGACATAGGTTAGGATATCGAGAGGAGTCGATATAGTTGTGTCAACCATAGGGTCGACGTTGTACGCTAAGCATTAGTATGAGAAACCCAGGGGTCGGTATTCTTAGTTTAGACATAGGGAACATTATAGTTCTTAGTGAAAAGGGATCGGTATTTAGGAAACAAGGAGGGATCGGTAATAAGTCAAGGTGCAGGAGTCAGCATAAAGTAGCTGGGATCGACATGGACAAATAAAACTACCCTAATTCGAGTGATTCAAATATTATGACCACATATCTCTTCGCCCAATCACGAAGTGATGAATAATGACATAACTTATCACGTACAAGCCTATGGACTTAACTCGAACAAATAAATCCACAGTTCAAACAACATGACTTAAATGTAATACTAGCCCAACAAATTTAGGCAACGGACTTCATAACCTACAATGTCAATGCCCAATCCTAAGACTCTTGTCGCCGACTACCTTCTACGCTGCCCGGGACGGTCAGCGATGACGGTCTCTTTGGGCGAAAATTCAACACTTCGTCATTTTACTTTTGTTTTTCCAACCTTAAACTATTTGCACTTATGCCAGATCCACTGCACTAGTTCACACACATCACAGGGGGATGGATTATCATTACTTCTAATATCGATTATCTTTCGAGTATAACTAACACAGGTATCCATCTACACAGGGCGCTCTCCCCCGATGTCTTCTAAGTCAGATAGGAAATCGAGCTCCGCTACTTTGTCTGATAAGCCCGGGCCAAGCCAGCAATGAGAGGTAGTAGAGACATCAAGCCAACAGTTAGACCTCTTTTTTGACGTTCCTATTTTTCCTGCTGAAGTTATAGATCCGGCTCCCGACGCCGTGGATGACGCTATTTTCTTGGATAACCCGACTGATTCACAGGCTTCAAAAATCTGCGAAACGGCCCTTCGTCGACTATGCTCGATTCATGGGATTCCTTTCGAGGATGTTCTGGTCTCGTTGAGGTAAGACAGGCCCTACTTGCCTCCAACCGGGTACACTGCATGCAATAAATTCATGTGTTGGGCCGGATGCGTGCCACCCTTCAACTCCTTTATCCATGAAGTGCTAAAGTACATAGGAATCTCCCCTACTCAATTGCACCCTAATAGTTATGCATTTATTCATGGCACTTTCTTGCTCTTCATGAGCGTTCTATTTCGACCTCCAACTCCTGAGGACATTCGATATATTTACAATTTCAAGAGACGAGCCGATAGCTCCTCGTATGTATTCCTTGAGCCATTGCCCAGATGCCAAGTTCTAATGGGTGCATAGAACAAGATTTCACTATTCAAGCAAGAGTGGTTCTATGTGCGTTGTCCTCCTGGCTTCGCGAGAAGGTGGTTGGAAGGACGTAAGTTCTATTCTCGTTCCGTCTTTAATTTAAGGGCTCAAATTACATTCTGTCTAATCACCTGAACTTTTTAACTTTCCCAGGTGTTTGCCCTTGGCTCAAAGGCTCCAGATATTCCAGGGCAGTTGAGGCCATCCGTGTTACTTCTATAGAAGATCGAGATGTTAAGCTGTTAGTCACTGACGAGCTGATCTCGCTATTTGGGCTACTAGCAGACGACCGTAGGATCGGCCTTCCAGGGAGTAGAGCAACCTCAAGGGCAGTAGCCGATGGAAAGAGAGAACAAGTCGGCCCCATAGTGACCCCTGTTGAAGGAGTCCGTGAAGGTACTAAGGAAGGGGAGAATAAAGAAACAGAGGCCCCAAGGCTTAATACTGAAAACATAAGTTCTGGACAAGTGCTAGCAGCCAACGTTCTCCACACAAGCTAGCCACAACCTTCCCCCAAAAAGAAAAGGAGCCTGGCATATAGAATTAAAAAGTGGGAAACTGGGGAGACCCTAAAATTTGTTATAACTCACGTTGAGAAGAGGTCGTCTTCCCAACAAATGGAAAGCTCGCTGAAGGGATTCTTTGACCTTTCTATTCCGGGCGACCTATTAAATTATGATTTCACCAAACTTGATGTTGAAGGACTCAATTCTCCCGCAAGAAGCAGTGAAAGCAAACGACTTCGCGGTCAAGGAGAATAGGCTCCTATGAGTAAAGCAAAAAACCACTGGTCCGTTGGGGGGATGCACTAGGACATACACAAGCACTTACATTTCATCATTCACTTGCATTCAACTTTTTATATGGCATCCACTAACTCGTTCTTGCTCAACCCTACTTACGGTGCAATGACTCGTTCACAGAGCTTCGATTACCTTCGTGGCTCTTCTATCTTCCACCGCTCAGGCCGGGATTTAAAGTCTGGAAAATGTAGAGAGAGAGATGAAAATAGGGAGAGAGATTATCGTTCTAGAGAATCATCCTCATCCTCAAAAAGAAAAACTCATGGGCATACTTCATATCAAAGCGACCCTATAAATCCTCCTGCGTGGGGTGGAGACAAGCCCACCTATCGAGGCTCCCAATCTGACGCTCCCCGCGACCAGCATCCCGACTCTTCCAACACTAGGCGGTCTCATGAGCACCATAAGAAAACATTGACTTCGTCAGGAAAAACTCCTCCAGCTCCTGCTCACGACTCAACTACAGCGGAGAAATTAGTTGAGCTTAAAGCCATCTTTCCAAAAATTTGCTTTGACGGGCTAAAGTTCCTCCCGGCTATACATCCCATCCCTGGGTCTGCCAAAGCAGATTCGCTTGCATGTGTGAATGACGCATATGTACAACATGAGGCGTTCATACACTTGGTTGAAAAAGTCCCGGAAGTTTCTATCGAACGTCTGTATGAGATCGACCGCCTAAAGCTAGAGGCCATCCACGACAAGGACATCATAAAGTATCAGGATACTGAATTGCTCTCATTCAAAGCCCAACTTGAGGATGCAAAAAGGAATGCCAAAGAGACGGCTGAGGCAGTTAGTCGCTTAGAGGCTACTCACAAAAAGGAATTAAATGATGCTCTCCAACGTAGCGGCGCTCTGGCTCTGGAAAAAGATTCCCTGCAAAAGGAGAAAGACACTCTAGCCTACCGTGTAGAGGAGTTGGAGAGACTGCTATCTAAGGAAAGAGAGGAGAAAATAGAAGGGCAAGAGGAGTCGCAGAAATATTGCGAGGAAATCGTCAAAACAAGAAACTTGAAGGCAAAGCTCGACGAGGAACTCACCCAGATTGAAGCGTTGAAAGAAGCCGCCTGCGAGGAGGGCAAGAAAGCAATATTCGTAGAGATCGACTCTCGAATTGAGGCGGCGACCGAATTCGGTAGGGAGGAAATTAAGTGCTTGTTCTACCCACTCATCGCAGAATATAACGTAAGGGTCCTCCTCCACCGCGACTTAACCCTCTTAGGAGACGGCTATCTCGAATCACTTGCTGAAGTCGGGACACTCTCATTCGAATCAAGAAAACGAAGTCGGGCATGGCGAAGCTTGATGAAGAGGCGCTCGCACAAGAAGTGCTCTGAGGAAAGGAGCCATCCGACTTGGCTGCCGCAAAGCTTCTATTTGGTGCAGATTCCCCAATGTCTAAGGAGAAAGAGGATATCGCCGGGCCATCTGGCACTGAGTCCCAAGTTCCTTCTTTCGTTCAACCGACCAAGACCTCGTATCCTCAATCTCTCGAGCAACATTTCGGCTACAACCCGGAAAAACCTAGACTTGGCATTCATAAGTTATCTCCAATCGCTGAGGGGAGTACTCCCGTGACCACCGAAAGCCAACCGGATGCTCGTACTTACCTCAACCTCTTCTAATATGAAAAGTTGTCGTACTCGACGAATAATGGCCGTAATCTAACATTTTCCTTTTGTGAAACCATGTAGGTCATCCTGGTCTTGAGTCTACTTCGATGGGCGATGTCGTCATGGAACATGAGGAAAGAGAAGTCGAAGCACTAGTTGCTGGAGACATCCCTGGTCCTGATGCTCAAGTAATCGGGGCGCTAGACGAGGATAAACCCGAAGATCCATTACTTGCCGAGGAGCAGGATGACGTTATGATTACGGGTGCTTCTGAGCACACCGCCAAGTTCAGTATGAAGGAGCGGATCGTAGAAGAGGAAAAAACGAAGCTCAAAGTTAAGAGTGAGCCCAAGGTGGTGGAGATTGATGATCCCCTTAATAGGCCACTGCAATTCATTCCTCCTGGCGGGTCTGTCCCAATGGTAGTTCCCCCTCCTTCCTCAAGTATGTCCTCCTAGGGGAGCAAGGGGTCCCGAAAGAAACGTTTAGCTGAGACGACTCCCGAAAAGCCGAAGAAAGACAAAGAAGCGAAGAAATAGTCGTAGCCTCGTAATATTTTGCTTAGTTTGAATAAATTAGAGTTATGTAGTCACTTTTCTTTTCCCTTTTTTCTTTTTAGTAGCATATGTATGGACTTGGCCTCCGAACCTTTGGAGGGGTTGTAAGGAAATTTTGGAGTGTAAATAAAATTTTATTCCTTTGCAAGTCATCGAATGCGTTATTATTTCAATGGTGGATTAATTTTTATACTCCAAGTAATTGTGATGATTTTTTCAGTTTTTGTTGATAATTTATCATCTCGATCTCAGAGCTTCTCTGCGGATTTCACTGGAAGTTTCCGTCGGCGCCAGGTCGGAATTGTAGCTAACGGTCGTATTCCGTCGCTAGCGGTTCGAGCATTTTTTATCGATCTTAGACCGGAGCCCGTAGGTAGTAAACGGTCAAAATTTCTCCCGTTCATCCATAGGTTTGGACGCCTGCCATTTTTAAGTTCGCCCCTTGGACTTATAGACTTTACTCACATCGCTTATAATTTAGTACGCAACAGGGGACTCAGAGATTTCTCAAGTCATTTATACTCTAGTCCGCGTTCTGAGCACTCAAAGTACTCTAATCCACACTCTGGGGACTTAGAGATTTTTTGAGTCGTTTATACTCTAGTCCACACTCTGGGGACTCAGAGTAATCTAATCTACACTCAGGGGACTTAGAGATTTTTCAAGTCGTTTATACTCTATTCCGCACTCTGGGGACTCAGAGTACTCTAATCCGCACTCTGGGGACTTAGAGATTTTTCAAGGCGTTTATACTATAGTCCGCGCTCTGGGGACTCAGAGTGCTCTAATCCACACTCTGGGGACTTAGAGATTTTTCAAGTCATTTATACTCTAGTCCGCGCTCTGGGGACTCAGAGTACTCTAATCCGCACTTTGGGGACTTAGAGATTTTTCAAGTCGTTTATACTCTAGCCCGTGCTCTGGGGACTTAGAGTACTCTAATCCGCACTCTGGGACTTAGAGATTTTTCAAGTCGTTTATACTCTAGTCCGCGCTTTGGGGACTCAGTGTAATATCCCGGAAATTTTAACAATATCAATTTAATAATCTGTTAAATAATTAAATTGATATTGATGATCTTTGATAATAAGATTTGAATTTAATTTAATAATCTGATTAAATTAGTATTAATTGGTGATTTTATCTTTTAAAAGTTAATAAGATATTTTCTATTTGAATATATATATTTATTTATATATATTGTAAATAGAAGCTTTGGGTAAATTGGGAATTTAGATTTAATTTAATATGACTTTTCAAAGTTATTTAAATTAGTAAATTTATAGTTTTAAAATACTTTAATTGCTTAAGATATTTTTACTTAAGTTTAAAATTATATAAGAGTTAACAAAAAGGCTTGTTTTGTTTCTTTTAAAATATCACTTGATAATATAATCTCTTATATAAATTATTTAAATATCAAATATGTTAATTTCATATAATAAGTATAATGTATTATTTTTATTAATATGAATGGATTTTAAAGAATATGAAATTGTTATTTAATTGAATAAATAGTTATATATGTATATATATAACTTGACTTTTTAAATTGAATCTTAGGATTTAATTTAATTGAATTTGAATTTAAGCTTTGAAATTCAAGAGAATAAATATTTAAATTGTTTGGATATTATAATATTTGTATAACTTTTAATTATAAATATAATTGGTTTTGTTTCTTTAAAATGATTTATATATATAGATAAGTGTTTAATAAATAAGAAAAAGGCTTTTTAATTACTTTAAAATAAATAGAAATAAGATAAATACTTAAAAGACATGTGTCTTTATCTAATGACTTATTTTAACATGTGTTAAGTAATGAATTAATCTATGTGACAAGTGTCTTTATTATTTTTAATTTTCTTTTATTTTTATAAATTTCAACTTCACTTATATAAACATATGCATTCTCCTTACTTCATTTTCTTTCTATTCTCCATTTTCAAAACAAGAAAAACTCAGTTTTTCCTCTAATAAAATCTGAAATAATTAGTAACCTCTTCTCAAAACTCTTCCTCTAATCTAAAATCAAAAACCTGATTTTCAAATTCCTCAAACCAGAGATTATCAACATCGAATCTCTGTAAACCATTTTCCCAAATCTAAATTAAGTTCAGCCTGCAATTCTTTTCAACATTTAAGCCTGCCTGCATGTTTATCAAATCTGGAATCATTTCAAGGCCTGTCTGCATTCATCTCTTCAAACTGGAAATCAAGCTTGCATGTTAAATTAAAGGCAACAATTCAAGTTTTAAATCAAATTCAAGAAGCATGCAAGTCCACAGTTTCAAAAGCTAAAATCTGGAAGCTCTGTTTCATTTTTTTTCAATCAGGTGAGTAACATTCTTAGAACTTAATATAAGAATCTGTTTGTTGGTTAACTCTGAAAGAAGTATGTTCTTGTGTGTATCTATATGTGAGTTTCTATAAATATATACATGTGGATGTATTGATATATATGTGCATGTCTGTTATGTATGATATCCCTGTTTTATATTTTCTTTAAGCTCAGATTCCTGATAAAATCCCTATCTACTTATCTGATCTCTGATAGACTTAAGTTTTAAAACAAAATAAGTTTGTTTTATCATAAACTAAAGCTTAAAAATTAAATTAAGTCAAATCTTAAGCCTGAGTGTCTCTGGAAGCTTAAAACATCAGTGTATATTAAATAAAGTGAAAATTCAAACTGTGAGAATTGTAGTTCCAGTATTATGAATTGAATAAATAAACCAAATCATGATTTTTAACACTAAAATCAAGATTTTTAAGAATGTGGAAATGGTGCAGTTCTGTGATGAACTAAAAATGAAGTTTTGGGTAATTCGTTTGATCTAGATGGTTTGATATGTTGAAATTTTCAGTAAGGATAGAGGGATGATCAAAGATGTAGGGAAAATTATTAGAATTTGAATTAAAGGATCAAGGAGGATATGATTTAGGATTTAAATTTTTAAACCTAGTTTTACTGGGTTAGGGGAAGATGATCGAAACGGGATCTGTGGTCGATCGAGTTGAACGGGGATTTGGTAGATGGAAGTTTGGTCGTGGATGAAAGCATGGCCGGAGTTGCTAGATGTCAGGTGGTCGGAGGTTGGCGAACGACGCGTTGCCAGTTTTGGTGTGTTCGAGCTGTTGATGTTCCAGGTTTTGATTTTTAGGCTCGAATTCTCGTTTTCAATTTCGAGTATAGATCGAAGATTGGATGGTCGGAATTAGGTCGGAAGATGATCGCCGACTTGCGTGTGTAGTCGCGAGTGGTCGGAGCTGACGCTGGTGGATGTGCACGTGCACGCGATCGTGAATGTGTATGGGTGAAGTCTGGGTTTTGAGGAGAGGAAGGTCTCGTGATTTTCGAATTTTCTTACGGGTGAGACTCGAAGTGTTTAAAGGTGCGACTCGAAGTAAATTTAGGGTGGAGTCTAGAGTAACATAGTTGCTGCCAGGTTTTTAAAACTGTCTGTTTAAGTTTTAAGCTAAATTTAAATTTGTAAAGAGATATTTAAATAGAATTTTTAAATCTAAAGTTAATCTGGAATCTAGTTTAAATCTGTATCTCAGATTTGAAATAAAAGCAGTTTTTAAATTAAATTGTTTTAAATAACTTTAGTGCTTAAATTGTATATTAAATGGATAGAATTTAAAGGTAAATTTGATTCAAATTCTTAAGTTATTTATAAGATGAGTATTTCTTTAACTTGTAAAATAAAAGAGTTTTAGAAATGTCGTTTAAAACGTGGTTAAAGATAATTTGTTTCATTTTAAATCTTTAAATTTAAAAGAAATTTTGAAGGAAAAATTAAAGTAAATTGATTTAAAATACTTTGTAAATGATAACTTGATTATTAATAAGAACAAGTTTTATCTTAAAGTAATTAGAGATTTGTGTTCATTAAATTTATTAGGAAATTTAATGGATAATTAATTTAATTGATTAATTAATCATTTGGATTAATTAAATAGGTAATTAATGGTTTAAACTAATTAATTAGTGATTAAGATTAATTAATTTGTAATTAAGGATTATAATTAGAATATTAATTAATGATTAAGAATTAATTAATAAAGTAATTAAATATTAATTAAGTTATGGTTAACACTTAATTAACTAAATAAATTAGATTAATTAAATTGGTTATTAAGATTTATTAATTTGAAATTAATAATAATTAATCTAAGTTAATTACTTAAGAAAAGTAATTAAAGGGTTGTTAATAGTTAATGAAGGTCATTAACTTGAGATTATTTAAATAAATAATTAATGTGATTAATTTTGATAATTAATTAGATTAATTGATTTAAAGATAATCATTTGTGAAAATGGTTTAAATGTAATTACTTAAGAAAAGTAATTAAGGAATTAATTAATCATTGGTAATTAATTGAGTTAATTTGATTTAGTTAAGTTAATTAATTAAGTTTAATTAATTTAAATTAATCAATGGATGATTTGATAAATAATTACTTAATGTAATTATTAAGGTATGATTATTTAGGAAGTAAATAATAAGATAATTACTTGAAGTAATTAATTGATGGTTATGTATTAAGGAAAGTAATTTAAGTTTAATTACTTTGAATAATTAATCAAGGGATTAATTAAGAAATTAATTAAGGAGAATTAATTTAGTAAATGAAAGTAATTAAGGGTAGTTAATTACTGATTGAAGATTAATCAAGGTGATTAATAAATGTTGTTTAATTTAAAGTTAATTACTTAATGTAATTAATTTAATTAAAGTAATTAATAATTAAGTTGTAATTAAGGATCATTAATTAATATAATTAATGATGTAATTAAGATTGATTAATTAAGTATAATTAATAAATGAAGTGATTAATTAATGTAATTAATTAAGGTTTAATATAATTAATTATAGTGATTAATTTAATTAATTATAGTTAATTAATTAATGAAGTAATTAAAGGTTAATTACTATAAGTGGTTAAGGTTAATTAATTTGAGTAATTAATTAAAGATAAATTACTTGAAGGTAATTAAAAGATAATTAATCAAAGATGATTAATTGAAAAAGGTAATTAAAAGATAATTAATCAAAGATGATTAATTGAAAAAGGTAATTAGAGGATAATTAATTAATTTGTAATTAATTAATGTTTAAGTAAGAAGGATTTATAAAATAAAAGTAATTAATTTAATTAACTTTAAATTAATTAGAGATGATATAGATCATTACTTATGGATGGATGATAATACTGAATGCTTTGCATTTGATTGATATCTCTGATGAGATATATGCTATGTGATATGGATGTTTAGTTGAATTGTGATAATATGGATTATCTGATGATATTGATAATGTTGATTATCTATTATGAATTATCTTTCTAAGTGTATAAAGATAATTGAATTAAATTGTTTTAACCTTTAAAACAACTTGGCCTTAAAAGATACGTTTTGGATTTCGATGAGACCGGGATCGGGTTTCCGTATACCGGATTTCCAGGTCTGGAGACCCGAATACCACATCGATCCAAATTTACGTTAGGTCGTGAAATCCAAATGGAGCAAGTGAAGACTCGAGGTGTAAGAACGATTCTTTGTCAGTATAACTCTGTGGGTGATTCCGTAATGAGTTGACGGAGATAGTACTTTCAGATTCGAGATAAAGATTTAGAGTGCAAGGGTTATTGTCGTTAACTCTGAGGGTGATTCCAATACGAGTGTAACGAGATAATGCCTTCGGTTTCGTTCGAACCCGGAACGAACTTGTATGGATTGAATGCTTTCAGCACATCGTCAGGTGGACGATGAGCATTCTAAGATAGATGTGTTCTTTTAAAAGGTAATCGTGACCTCAAGCCTCACAAACCGGGAATGGCTAAAACAGGGGAGGTGCAACAAGGTTAGTGGGTAGCACCCAAGTAGGACAAGATGACCTCTGTCTAGATGTCCCTTTCTATTTTCGACTTAGTGTGTGCGGTTGGTCATGACAACCGTGAGGTATCTTGTGCGGGAATTATCCAGTAAGGGATGTTCCGGCCTTGTGTTGCAGGGGATTGGGAGTGATCCTCGGTACGGTGATCTAGGCCACGTACTGTGACGGGCGGTACCCCGGTAGCCCTGCCATTGATGGAATCCAAACTCCAATAAGTGCCGTACGTTTTAGTTGTGCCCAACTATGTTGGAACGTGAGATGTAAGCATTCCAGCTATTTCATATTTATTTGAAAACCCTAGACCTATTATAATACAATCGAATTTCCTATCAAATGTTTTGGTTAGCGTAAGGTAAAAACTTACCCATATTTATTGGTGGGGAGTCTTACGTGATACCTTTTCTTTCATAAGGTTTTGAAGTTAAACAAGTTTAACCTGTTACTCACACCAGACCCATGTCTGACCCAAGTTGTTTATTTCCGTTTTATAAACTCTTGGGTACTCAAATTTTTACGAGTAGCCAAGGGATTCAGGTTTAGCTTTGACGAGTAATCTGGAGGAGCAATGGAGCAGGAGGCTTCGGCGTTGTAGATATAGATAGTAGTTTTCCGCTGTGTTGATCTTTGTATTGATCTGTATTGTGTTGAGATGTAATAACTAGACAGATGTTTATAACTGTCTAGTATGTGATGTGTAATCTGTGTAACTCTGATAGATGATGTATATGATACTATGTAATATTTATGTGATATATTATATTTCGTTTCGTTTCCGCTGTGAGTATCTGTTGTTGTTTTCTTTTCTCTTCTTCTCTTTTCTATTTCTCACCCCTTTCTTTCTTTCTGTCGATGCGATTTTCCGGGAGTGGAAAGTCGGGTCGTCACACGTGGTATCAGAGCTTAGGTTGAGCGAATGCCTAAGCTTTTGGTTAAGTGAATATCAGAGCTATTGGTTGAGTGAATACCTAGCTCTGGAGTGGTATCTATCGTGAGAGAGCGTATTTGTAATTTTTATATAACTATATATATATATTCTACCTATATTGTTGGGTTACCCGTACAGGTTCTCCAATATAAGATATAAAGGTAGATAGGGTAGTAGTGTATGAAACACGACTACCAATGGTTGGAATTAAGGTTGGAAGTGTATTTATCGAGACTGTAGACCCAATACTGTCTCGAGTAAGTTTTGCTGTGATGAAGGATTTCATCGAATCTCTGAAGGAAACTTGTTAAGGTTCGGAGTTTATCTGTAAAGTTGGATGAGTAGAGTTTGGATCTATCGGTTGAACAGAAGCAAGTGATGGTATCTTGATACCTCAGGTAATAGTAGCTGTGTGATGAGATGCAGTGACGATGGATGTTCCCGAAGATGTTTTCTTTGGAACGAGTTTAAGGAAGTGTGTCTGTTTCAGTGTTACGGCTGAGTTCAGCATGGTATTTCTGTTTGGTTTGGAGTTCGAGTTTCTCAAAGATCTTTGGATAGAAAGTCCTTGGCATCAGTATCAGCAGTGCAGCTCGGAGTATTCTGTGATGGCAGGAAGTTGTCAGGCTGAGTAGTTTTTCTGGAGGTGAAATTCAGAAGCAGCAGGGTGCATCCATTTCTTAGATGGATTGGATAGTTAAGTATGGGCTGTTCTGATTTGTTAAGAGGAACAGTTTTCTTTGGAAATAGGCTGGGTTGATCGCAAAAGTGACTTGCGATAGTTTGAGGGTTCTCTTGGGTTATCAGAGTTTTTCTGAGTGTCTTCAGAGAAGTCAGGAGTTGTCCGCATCTGAAGGTTGAGTTTTCTTATCGACTGGATTCCAGGAGTAGTACCGGTAGTTCAGTCTAGTTGAAGGATGTTTCCTAGAGATGGAGTTGGTGCAGCAACTCAAGTTTTGATGAAGTATCTGAGTTTTATTTATGGATCAGTGAACCTTATTTCTGGAATGAGTTGTCCAGTCTGTGCTTGTGTTCTACCTCAGATCAGAATTGAGCAGCGAAAGCAGTTTGGAGTATATCTCTGGATAGGAGAAGTAAGTTTGGAATCTACTGATGTTGTGAAGTAAAGTTATGTTTGGATCTCTTCTGTGTTCTGATTTGGATAAGTATTGGGTTTTCAGGATTGAATTGTCAGTTTGGACAATTGGAATTCATTGAGTTTTATGTATCTCTGAGAGGTACGTGTAAGATCTATCTCTGGTTTTAGAATCAGCAGTTCTGGAAGGTTTAGTTGTTGAGTCAGACTCGTCTGTAGTCTGATATTCTGTTTAGTTCTGTAGATCTAGATGAGTAGGAGATCTATAGCTTAGTAGTTTAGATTGTTGTAGAGCGAGTATCCCGGTATATATATACTTAGGGAAACTCGAGGAATTCTATCTAGAATTTTGTCTGGATAGTTAGATTTGATTGATTGGATGAATTGGTTGCTATGGTTGTTAGCATATGGATGATAGTATATGCTTGTGTTTTAAAATTTAAAATCTTTAATAAGATTATTAAATTACCTTTGTTTAAATTTCGCGGACGAAATTATTTTAAGGGGGAAGGAATGTAATATCCCGGAAATTTTAACAATATCAATTTAATAATCTGTTAAATAATTAAATTGATATTGATGATCTTTGATAATAAGATTTGAATTTAATTTAATAATCTGATTAAATTAGTATTAATTGGTGATTTTATCTTTTAAAAGTTAATAAGATATTTTCTATTTGAATATATATATTTATTTATATATATTGTAAATAGAAGCTTTGGGTAAATTGGGAATTTAGATTTAATTTAATATGACTTTTCAAAGTTATTTAAATTAGTAAATTTATAGTTTTAAAATACTTTAATTGCTTAAGATATTTTTACTTAAGTTTAAAATTATATAAGAGTTAACAAAAAGGCTTGTTTTGTTTCTTTTTAAAATATCACTTGATAATATAATCTCTTATATAAATTATTTAAATATCAAATATGTTAATTTCATATAATAAGTATAATGTATTATTTTTATTAATATGAATGGATTTTAAAGAATATGAAATTGTTATTTAATTGAATAAATAGTTATATATGTGTATATATATAACTTGACTTTTTAAATTGAATCTTAGGATTTAATTTAATTGAATTTGAATTTAAGCTTTGAAATTCAAGAGAATAAATATTTAAATTGTTTGGATATTATAATATTTGTATAACTTTTAATTATAAATATAATTGGTTTTGTTTCTTTAAAATGATTTATATATATAGATAAGTGTTTAATAAATAAGAAAAAGGCTTTTTAATTACTTTAAAATAAATAGAAATAAGATAAATACTTAAAAGACATGTGTCTTTATCTAATGACTTGTTTTAACATGTGTTAAGTAATGAATTAATCTATGTGACAAGTGTCTTTATTATTTTTAATTTTCTTTTATTTTTATAAATTTCAACTTCACTTATATAAACATATGCATTCTCCTTACTTCATTTTCTTTCTATTCTCCATTTTCAAAACAAGAAAAACTCAGTTTTTCCTCTAATAAAATCTGAAATAATTAGTAACCTCTTCTCAAAACTCTTCCTCTAATCTAAAATCAAAAACCTGATTTTCAAATTCCTCAAACCAGAGATTATCAACATCGAATCTCTGTAAACCATTTTCCCAAATCTAAATTAAGTTCAGCCTGCAATTCTTTTCAACATTTAAGCCTGCCTGCATGTTTATCAAATCTGGAATCATTTCAAGGCCTGTCTGCATTCATCTCTTCAAACTGGAAATCAAGCTTGCATGTTAAATTAAAGGCAACAATTCAAGTTTTAAATCAAATTCAAGAAGCATGCAAGTCCACAGTTTCAAAAGCTAAAATCTGGAAGCTCTGTTTCATTTTTTTTCAATCAGGTGAGTAACATTCTTAGAACTTAATATAAGAATCTGTTTGTTGGTTAACTCTGAAAGAAGTATGTTCTTGTGTGTATCTATATGTGAGTTTCTATAAATATATACATGTGGATGTATTGATATATATGTGCATGTCTGTTATGTATGATATCCCTGTTTTATATTTTCTTTAAGCTCAGATTCCTGATAAAATCCCTATCTACTTATCTGATCTCTGATAGACTTAAGTTTTAAAACAAAATAAGTTTGTTTTATCATAAACTAAAGCTTAAAATTTAAATTAAGTCAAATCTTAAGCCTGAGTGTCTCTGGAAGCTTAAAACATCAGTGTATATTAAATAAAGTGAAAATTCAAACTGTGAGAATTGTAGTTCCAGTATTATGAATTGAATAAATAAACCAAATCATGATTTTTAACACTAAAATCAAGATTTTTAAGAATGTGGAAATGGTGCAGTTCTGTGATGAACTAAAAATGAAGTTTTGGGTAATTCGTTTGATCTAGATGGTTTGATATGTTGAAATTTTCAGTAAGGATAGAGGGATGATCAAAGATGTAGGGAAAATTATTAGAATTTGAATTAAAGGATCAAGGAGGATATGATTTAGGATTTAAATTTTTAAACCTAGTTTTACTGGGTTAGGGGAAGATGATCGAAACGGGATCTGTGGTCGATCGAGTTGAACGGGGATTTGGTAGATGGAAGTTTGGTCGTGGATGAAAGCATGGCCGGAGTTGCTAGATGTCAGGTGGTCGGAGGTTGGCGAACGACGCGTTGCCAGGTTTGGTGTGTTCGAGTTGTTGATGTTCCAGGTTTCGATTTTTAGGCTCGAATTATCGTTTTCAATTTCGAGTATAGATCGAAGATTGGATGGTCGGAATTAGGTCGGAAGATGATCGCCGACTTGCGTGTGTAGTCGCGAGTGGTCGGAGCTGACGCTGGTGGATGTGCACGTGCACGCGATCGTGAATGTGTATGGGTGAAGTCTGGGTTTTGAGGAGAGGAAGGTCTCGTGATTTTCGAATTTTCTTACGGGTGAGACTCGAAGTGTTTAAGGGTGCGACTCGAAGTAAATTTAGGGTGGAGTCTAGAGTAACATAGTTGCTGCCAGGTTTTTAAAACTGTCTGTTTAAGTTTTAAGCTAAATTTAAATTTGTAAAGAGATATTTAAATAGAATTTTTAAATCTAAAGTTAATCTGGAATCTAGTTTAAATCTGTATCTCAGATTTGAAATAAAAGCAGTTTTTAAATTAAATTGTTTTAAATAACTTTAGTGTTTAAATTGTATATTAAATGGATAGAATTTAAAGGTAAATTTGATTCAAATTCTTAAGTTATTTATAAGATGAGTATTTCTTTAACTTGTAAAATAAAAGAGTTTTAGAAATGTCGTTTAAAACGTGGTTAAAGATAATTTGTTTCATTTTAAATCTTTAAATTTAAAAGAAATTTTGAAGGAAAAATTAAAGTAAATTGATTTAAAATACTTTGTAAATGATAACTTGATTATTAATAAGAACAAGTTTTATCTTAAAGTAATTAGAGATTTGTGTTCATTAAATTTATTAGGAAATTTAATGGATAATTAATTTAATTGATTAATTAATCATTTGGATTAATTAAATAGGTAATTAATGGTTTAAACTAATTAATTAGTGATTAAGATTAATTAATTTGTAATTAAGGATTATAATTAGAATATTAATTAATGATTAAGAATTCATTAATAAAGTAATTAAATATTAATTAAGTTATGGTTAACACTTAATTAACTAAATAAATTAGATTAATTAAATTGGTTATTAAGATTTATTAATTTGAAATTAATAATAATTAATCTAAGTTAATTACTTAAGAAAAGTAATTAAAGGGTTGTTAATAGTTAATGAAGGTCATTAACTTGAGATTATTTAAATAAATAATTAATGTGATTAATTTTGATAATTAATTAGATTAATTGATTTAAAGATAATCATTTGTGAAAATGGTTTAAATGTAATTACTTAATAAAAGTAATTAAGGAATTAATTAATCATTGGTAATTAATTGAGTTAATTTGATTTAGTTAAGTTAATTAATTAAGTTTAATTAATTTAAATTAATCAATGGATGATTTGATAAATAATTACTTAGTGTAATTATTAAGGTATGATTATTTAGGAAGTAAATAATAAGATAATTACTTGAAGTAATTAATTGATGGTTATGTATTAAGGAAAGTAATTTAAGTTTAATTACTTTGAATAATTAATCAAGGGATTAATTAAGAAATTAATTAAGGAGAATTAATTTAGTAAATGAAAGTAATTAAGGGTAGTTAATTACTGATTGAAGATTAATCAAGGTGATTAATAAATGTTGTTTAATTTAAAGTTAATTACTTAATGTAATTAATTTAATTAAAGTAATTAATAATTAAGTTGTAATTAAGGATCATTAATTAATATAATTAATGATGTAATTAAGATTGATTAATTAAGTATAATTAATAAATGAAGTGATTAATTAATGTAATTAATTAAGGTTTAATATAATTAATTATAGTGATTAATTTAATTAATTATAGTTAATTAATTAATGAAGTAATTAAAGGTTAATTACTATAAGTGGTTAAGGTTAATTAATTTGAGTAATTAATTAAAGATAAATTACTTGAAGGTAATTAAAAGATAATTAATCAAAGATGATTAATTGAAAAAGGTAATTAAAAGATAATTAATCAAAGATGATTAATTGAAAAAGGTAATTAGAGGATAATTAATTAATTTGTAATTAATTAATGTTTAAGTAAGAAGGATTTATAAAATAAAAGTAATTAATTTAATTAACTTTAAATTAATTAGAGATGATATAGATCATTACTTATGGATGGATGATAATACTAAATGCTTTGCATTTGATTGATATCTCTGATGAGATATATGCTATGTGATATGGATGTTTAGTTGAATTGTGATAATATGGATTATTTGATGATATTGATAATGTTGATTATCTATTGTGAATTATCTTTCTAAGTGTATAAAGATAATTGAATTAAATTGTTTTAACCTTTAAAACAACTTGGCCTTAAAAGATACGTTTTGGATTTCGATGAGACCGGGATTGGGTTTCCGTATACCGGATTTCCAGGTCTGGAGACCCGAATACCACATCGATCCAAATTTACGTTAGGTCGTGAAATCCAAATGGAGCAAGTGAAGACTCGAGGTGTAAGAACGATTCTTTGTCAGTATAACTCTGTGGGTGATTCCGTAATGAGTTGACGGAGATAGTACTTTCAGATTCGAGATAAAGATTTAGAGTGCAAGGGTTATTGTCGTTAACTCTGAGGGTGATTCCAATACGAGTGTAACGAGATAATGCCTTCGGTTTCGTTCGAACCCGGAACGAACTTGTATGGATTGAATGCTTTCAGCACATCGTCAGGTGGACGATGAGCATTCTAAGATAGATGTGTTCTTTTAAAAGGTAATCGTGACCTCAAGCCTCACAAACCGGGAATGGCTAAAACAGGGGAGGTGCAGCAAGGTTAGTGGGTAGCACCCAAGTAGGACAAGATGACCTCTGTCTAGATGTCCCTTTCTATTTTCGACTTAGTGTGTGCGGTTGGTCATGACAACCGTGAGGTATCTTGTGCGGGAATTATCCAATAAGGGATGTTCCGGCCTTGTGTTGCAGGGGATTGGGAGTGATCCTCGGTACGGTGATCTAGGCCACGTACTGTGACGGGCGGTACCCCGGTAGCCCTGCCATTGATGGAATCCAAACTCCAATAAGTGCCGTACGTTTTAGTTGTGCCCAACTATGTTGGAACGTGAGATGTAAGCATTCCAGCTATTTCATATTTATTTGAAAACCCTATACCTATTATAATACAATCGAATTTCCTATCAAATGTTTTGGTTAGCGTAAGGTAAAAACTTACCCATATTTATTGGTGGGGAGTCTTACGTGATACCTTTTCTTTCAAAAGGTTTTGAAGTTAAACAAGTTTAACCTGTTACTCACACCAGACCCATGTCTGACCCAAGTTGTTTATTTCTGTTTTATAAACTCTTGGGTACTCAAATTTTTACGAGTAGCCAAGGGATTCAGGTTTAGCTTTGACGAGTAATCTGGAGGAGCAATGGAGCAGGAGGCTTCGGCGTTGTAGATATAGATAGTAGTTTTCCGCTGTGTTGATCTTTGTATTGATCTGTATTGTGTTGAGATGTAATAACTAGACAGATGTTTATAACTGTCTAGTATGTGATGTGTAATCTGTGTAACTCTGATAGATGATGTATATGATACTATGTAATATTTATGTGATATATTATATTTTGTTTCGTTTCCGCTGTGAGTATCTGTTGTTGTTTTCTTTTCTCTTCTTCTCTTTTCTATTTCTCACCCCTTTCTTTCTTTCTGTCGATGCGATTTTCCGGGAGTGGAAAGTCGGGTCGTCACACTCAGAGTACTCTAATCCGCACTTTGGGGACTTAGAGATTTTTCAAGTCGTTTATACTCTAGTCCGCGCTCTGGGGACTCAGAGTACTCTAATCCGCACTCTGGGGACTTAGAGATTTTTCAAGTCGTTTATACTCTAGTCCGCGCTATGGGGACTCAGAATACTCTAATCCGCACTCTGGGGACTTAGAGATTTTTCAAGTCGTTTATACTCTAGTCCGCGCTCTGGGGACTCAGAGTACTCTAATTCGCACTTTGGGGACTTAGAGATTTTTCAAGTCGTTTATACTCTAGTCCACCCTTTGGGGACTCAGAGTACTCTACCGCACTCTGGGGACTTAGAGATTTTTCAAGTCGTTTATACTCTAGCCCGCACTCTGGAGACTCAGAGTACCCTAATCCGCACTCTGGGGACTTAGAGATTTTTCAAGTCGTTTATATTCTAGTCCACGCTCTGGGGACTTAGAGTACTCTAATCCGCACTCTGGGGACTTAGTGATTTTTCAAGTCGTTTATACTCTAGTCTGCGCTCTAAAGACTCAGAGTACTCTAATCTGCACTCTGGGGACTTAGAGATTTTTCTAGTCGTTTATACTCTAGTTCGCGCTTTGGGGACTCAGAGTGTTTTCTTTTTTAAACATAGCTGGTTGATTTTTAGTTCTATGCGTGTGTTCATACGTCACATATATCAGTGTTAATAAATCTCAACATACAATTATATAATATAAAACAACAGTTGTTCATAGAAAAGTAGCTTCAGGCTTTTATTCATCACAGAAAATGGGGACAGACTAATTTGTCTTATTACATATCGAAAAGAAAAACGACAAGAAAGGAAAGAACTGAAAACAATTATGATCGAAATGCAAAAGAAATAAACTAGGTAAAATAGCGACATGGATGTTCGCTATTCCATGCTCTGGGAAGCGTTACACCATCAACAGTCGTTAGCTTGAAAGTTCCTTCTTCAAGCCTTCATTCGATGACGTACGGCCCTTCCCATGTAGGATTCATGTGTGATGGGACCGAAAAGACTCGCTTCAGAACAAGGTCGCCCACATCAAAAACTCTTGGTCGGACTTTCATATTATAATATTGGGCGACTCGGTGCCGATGTGCGGCCGCTCTCAGATCAGCTTCCTCACGCTTCTCATCAATAAAGTCCAATGACTCCAATAAGAGATCTCAATTCATTCTGGGATCGTAACAAGTTACCTGATGGGAAGGGACTTCAAGCTCCACGGGTATAACTGCTTCAGCCCCGTAGGCCAAGGCAAATGGAGTATGGTCAGTCGCTGACTTGTGAGTGGTTCTATATGCCTAGAGTGTCATTGGAAGTTCGTCCACCCACTTGCCTCTAGCCTTTTCCAAACGCTTTTTTAGGATGGATTTAATTATCTTATTTACAGCTTCAACCTGCCCATTCGCCTTAGGGTTAGCGACTGCTATAAACCTTTTCTCAATATAGTACTTCCGACAAACTCTTTGAATTCAACACTATCAAATTGAGTTCAGTTGTCGGTGACAATAGTCCGCGGGAGACCAAAACGGCATATAATGTTTTGCACAATGAAATTAATGACCTTTTTGGTGGTGATCGTAGCTAATGGTTCCGCTTTTGCCCATTTGGTGAAGTAATCGACTGCGACAATTGCATACCTCGCACCACCTTTGGAAATCGGTAACGAGCTGACAATATCAATTCCCCATATCGCAAACGACCATGGGCTAACCATTTGTGTGATTTCCATTGGCGGCGCTCTTGGGACTTTCGCATATTTCTGGCATTTATCACGTCTTCTTACAAATCTATATCGTCCTGATTCACGGTCGGCCAGTAGTACCCATAACAAAGTATCTTTTTGGCTAGCATCTGCCCCCTAGTGTGGTTGCCACATTCTCCTTCATGGACTTCTTTCAAGACCCGCTTTATCTCGTCATGGGCGATGCATCTGACTAAAGGAACAGAGAAGCCCTTCTGATACATAATCCCATCTCGCATAACATATCGTGAGACCTTGCGAAGGACTTGCCATTTTTGTTCCTTTTCTCAAGCAAGGTTCCACGCGACAAGTATTCTTTAAATGGGGGCATCCATGACTCCCGATCGGTTTCCATCTCCGGCACAAGATCAACTTGCATTTATACTCGGGGTATGTAAGGTTTCAACGGGAACCAAACCCATCTGCTGTGCATCACCAGTGCTTGCGAATTTTGCCAACGAATCGGCTTCCCCGTTTCACTCACGTGGGATGTGTGAAATGTCATAATATTCGAGGTCTGCTAATAACTCCTGGACTTGGGTAAGGTATGGAGGAAGACGCTTTCCCTTTGCCTGGTAGTCTCCCCTAACTTGGTATACCACCAGCTGTGAGTCACAAAAGATTTCGACCGATTTCACCCCGAGCTCTTTAGCAAGCTTCAATCCAACGATTAACGCTTCATACTCGATTTTGTGGTTCGTCGTGGGGAAATCAATCTTCAAGGCATAACAAATTGATCAGTTCTCGGGGGTTACAAGAACGACACCAGCCCTAGAACAATGGTTATTGGACGCTCCATCGGTGTAAAGTTTCCATCGTATGGTAGGAACCACATCACTTCCTTTCGGTTCGTCTTGCACAGTGAACTCTGCTATAAAATCTGCCTGCGCTTGTCCCTGGATAGTTCTTCGAGGCATGTAGGTGATGTCGAACTGGCTGAGCTCGATGTTCCATTTAAGTAACCTTCCAGAGGTTTCGGGCCGTTGGAGTACCTGCCACAAAGGTCGGTCCGTATAAATGTTAATTGGATATGCCTGGAATTACGGGCGAAGCTTGCGCGATGCGATTACCAAGCAATACGCCAGCTTCTCTATCTTGGGGTAATTTCTTTTTGCCCCCGTTAACCGCTTACTAACATATTATACCGGCCTCTGGATTCGGTCCTCCTCACGAATTAAAGCAGCACTTATGGTGTGTTGGGATACAGCTAAATAAATATACGATTCCTCATGGTCCACTGACTTCGACAAAATATAGGGTCTCTCCAGATGACTCACTAGAGCACGGAATGCGTCTTCATAATCTGGCATCCATTCGAAATTCCTTTTCCCTTTCCTTATCAAATCGAAGAAAGGAATACACTTGTCGGTTGCCCTGGATATAAATCTACTCAATGCAACGACCTTTCCGTTTAGGCTCTGCACTTGTTTAATAGTCCTGGGTGCTTGTATATCCCGAATGGCTTGAATCTTTGGTTCACTTCGATTCCTCGTGTGTTGACAATGAAGCCCAGAAACTTTCTTGATGCAATGCCAAAGGAGCACTTCAATGGGTTGATTTTCATGCCATAAAACCTGAGTATATCGAACATCTCTGCTAAGTCTCGAATGTGGTCGTTTGACTGCCGTAACTTCACGAGCATGTCATCCACATAGACTTCCATCATTATGCCGATCTGATCTTTAAACATTCGGTTCACCAGACGCTGATATGTTACCCCTGCATTCTTTAACCCGAACGGCATTACCACATAACAGTATAACCCAACATCTGTGACAAAACTGGTGTGTTCCTGATCTGGGATATGCATCGGAATTTGATTGTATCCCGAGTACACATCCATAAATGACAACAATTCATGCCCCACTGTCGAGTCAACCAGCTGATCAATCCTAGGCAGGGGAAAACTATCCTTAGGGCATGCCTTGTTCAGGTCTGAATAATCAACACATGTCCTCCATTTCTCGTTCGTCTTCCTTACCAGTACAGGGTTAGATATCCATTCAGGGTAGAGGGCGTCGCGAATAAACCCGTTGGCTTTAAGTTTATCCACCTCCTCCTTGAGAGTAATAGACCTCTTCGGGTCCTTGCCTCGCCTCTTTTTTTTACCGGGACATACTTCGGATCAATATTCAACTTATGGCTTGCGATGGCGGGTGAAATTCCACACATATCAGAATGGGTCCAAGTGAATACATCAAGATTCGCTCGGAGGAAATCAATAAGCTCCCTCATCATCGAGGGGCTGAGTTGTGATCCTATTTTCAATACTGTGACGGATCATCGTGGCTGACTGTGATGTCAATCGTCAGTTTAGCCGGTGCTGCCTTGGCCCCCTTGGGTTCCTCTTCATCGTCTCTCGGATCTACATCTCTATAGAACTGACTGTGTAGCCTAAGCCAAGGCTCGGGCGCTACTTGTCAATTTTCAGTAACTTGGATGCAGATGGATTTGTCCACACCCTTTCCCTTCTCCCTTCGTTGGGCTTCTCTCGGCTCAACCACATAACAAGCATGACCAATCGCTTGATCCCCATGCACAACACCAACTCCATTGTTTGTTGGAAATTTCAAAGTCAAGCACCATGGGGACAGAGATGCCCTAAACTCAGCCAGGGCCGGTCACATTATATGAGGAATCAACATCTAAAACGACGAACGGTAGGATCCGTATCCTGACTATGTTCACCTTCACCTAACTCAACTAGCAACTCAACGAAACCCACTACTTCAGCAGCCACACCATTAAAGCCAGGTATACGGGATTTAGATGGTTTCAGATTCTTAACCTCCATCTTCATCTGATCATAAGCCTTTTTAAAGATGATATTAATAGAACTTCCATAATCAATTAACATTCTCCTCACAAGCGCGGGTCCGATCATAGCAGAGATAACCATTGGATCGATAGTAAGAGCCTCCACTCGATCGGCATCCCTACTCCTGAACACTATATCATCTGTCATCATTCGCTATTTCTTTGCCGGAGTCCCATCCTCCGTGTTCGAGAAACACTCAAAATTCGCATGTCTCAAAGAACTAGCATAACGCTCCATTTCCTGCCAACTCTTATCTGTAGGGTGCGGCCCACCAACTATTGTGTTTATCACCAATCTTCTGCCGGTTTGAGCAGGCTCTTCAGGCCGGCGTGGAGCTTGTCCTCTATTGGAATCGGACGTTCCTTGCCCGCCTTCCTGCGGATTCTTAACAAATTGTTGCAACTTCTTATGGCGAATCAACTTTTCTGTAGCATCGTGGAGGTGCCTACACTCATCAGTGTTGTGCCCATAGGACTCGTGAAACCAGTAGTATTTCTCGGTTTGCTTTTATTCTTTGGTCGATTCCTTCGGACGTGGTTTTCGGTACTGGAAAGTATTACAGGTGGACAGATAAATGTTTTCCAAGGATGTGTTCAGGGGCGTATATTCATTATAAGTTGGAATCCTCAACTTCCACTTTCCAGATTCCCTCTTCCGACCAGGATTTCCTCCTCCAGTCCCTTTTTGTTGCTCTGCCTTATTTTGGACGTTAACCTGGACCTTTCCAGAGCTCTCACCAGATTGCTTCACTGCAATGTTGCTTTGCACCGCCTCTCTGCTTGGTCCTGCAGCATTGCCCCTTCTCAACAACCTGGCTTCTTCCTTTCTCAAGAACTGATTCACCTTTGAATAAAAATGCTCTAGGGTGGTAGGTGGTTTCCCAGCTAACCAATCACCAAACTCAGATTCTGGGTCAACCCCCTTCATCACGGCTACAAGGATGGCGTGGTCATTCAGATTGCTAACTTCAGTAGCAACAACATGAAGCCGCTGCAAATAATCTTTCAGCGACTCACCCGGAGCCTAGATTACACTGGATAACGACATCACGTCTTTAGGGCAAGTATCATGGATCCGGAACTGCTCCATGAACCCATCGCCAGCTCATCAAATCTGGAGATCGACCACGGGGGCAACCTCGTGAACCACGTTGTAGCGATTCCAAATAGAGTTATGGGAAAACACCTGCATTTGGTTGCATCATTCGCCCTAGCCAAGTCCATCAACCACTCGTACCTCATAATGTGCTGTCGGAGGTCGGTCTTCCCTTCGTAAGTGGGCATGATAGGCATGCTAAACCTCCGAGGGTATTCAACTTGTAAAATGTTATTAATAAACGGAGTATGACTCCTGGAAATTCCCCAATCATCATTGGTCAAGCCCTAGTTCTCCCTAATCAGCTGCCTGACCATTGCAGATAAATCCAGAGTTTGGATAGGGGTGCCAGGTCGGGATCCATCTTGCGTGATTGTTCCGGCTGGCGTCTTACGGGCATTTCGCGCCTTCTTGGCCTATTATCATCTAGGTGTGCATTCTGAGGATCCGCTTCATTACCATCTTGGCGAGGCAATTGACCAGCTTCCATGCACGCCCCAGAGCCTAAGTTTCTCACTCCAAGTTGAGTGCGACTTCCCAGGTGTAGTTGAGGAGCCACTCCCCGGGTTAAGGGATCAAGATCAGTTCTATTGGATTATCCATGGTGGCTTGCCACAAATTTCTCCATTGCCCCGGTTTGCCCCGTTTTAGTCTTGCGATGCCTACGCCTATGGTGCTTGTCTGACGAAGTCGAGCTATCGGATGATGGGTATGAAGCAGGACTTCCTCCAACAACCTGATGCTGCTGTTGAGCGATCTGGTTCATCAGGTTAGCATTCGCCTGGATTTTCTCATTTAGATGCCTCCTGCTTTCCATTAGCTCGCTCATCATATCATTGAATTCAGCCTAGTAATGGAATCTACAAGGTTCTGGGTGGCGACTGGTTCTACACCTGCATTAGCTGGTCGGTTGCTCGGTCCTACTTGTTGGACACTAGCAGTTTCATTAGCATCGACATTATGGGAGGTAGATCTGGTGTGCGGCCTTGTCATCTTAGAGTTCTTTGCCTAGGTTTCGGAAACTCTGAATATAATATGCAAACTCTTGAGAACAAACTTGGATCTCCTTTAGGGGATTTCTTTAATCCAGTATCAACAAAGGTGATCCTACAGCCTAAGAATCAATGTTCTCCGTGAAAGCACCAAAATGTTAGCACCAGAATTGGTCACTAACATCCTAGAATAGATTCATGTAGCGAGATAAATAAAGAAAGTAAATGGAAAAGGAGGAATAACACAATATAATGCAAAATATAACAGTAAAAAGCAAGAACAACAGAATTTATAGTGGTTTGGCGTTAATTGCTTACATCCACTTTGAATATACTTTTTATTGCTTTATCAACTGCTTAAATACAGATACAATCCACAAAGAATAGCTTGGATTTAAGTTTGAACAAAAAGGAAATGAGTACAAAAAATGGCAGTCTCCCTTGAGTTCTCGAAAAAAGATCTCCAAAAATGGACCTCTGCCCCTCTATTTATAGATGGAGACAGCCTGACGTCTCAAAGCTTGGACTTCACTTCATTCACTAAGGCCCATTACCAAGAGACCTCAGCCCAGCATCAATACCGAACTAATAGCACCGACCTGAACTTGCCGACCCCTTAAGGCCGAACTCACAATGCCGATCTGAATTCCAAACACAGCGAATACTCCAAATATGTAGACCCCGGTACAAGCATAGTAAATGTCGACCTGATATAGGCGTGTTGACCTGTTATGGTGATTGCCAACCCGAATGAGCTTTGTCCATCCATTATGAACATGCCGACCGCTTCTAGCTATGCCGACCTGGTTCAAGTGCACCGACCCCAGATACAAATGATATCCCTAAAAAGTTATGCCGAACCGGAGTATGCCGATCCAAAGTAGTTACTGAGCTCGTCCAAACATGCCGACCCGAGTCAATATCGACCCGGGGAAATGCCACCGCTACCCCGAAGCTATACTGAACCCTCCAAGGTGCATACAACCGCAAACTGCATGCCGACCTCAAGTGCTTCAAACATTCTATCCTGATCTCCATGTTCTTATGCCGACCTCTAGTAGGCTGTGTAGTTAATGCCTCGCTATTACCCCGCTATAACCCTGCTATATCTCATAGCGGATTTCTACCGCTACGATTTTTCCATATAGCCCCAAAATATAGCCTTTCCGCTTTAAGCCCCGCTATTTCCGCTATATCCCGTTATTCCCGCTATATTCCGCTATTTCCGCTATATCTTCTTTAATAAAATGAATTGAAAAAATGCATTTATACATTATAAAAATAATGAAACTAATTTATTTGATTTAATTTTTAATATATTTTCAGAAATGAAAATACTCTAATATTCTACTAAATTCAATTATGTTATTTAACAGTTTTACGTTTATTTAAAGTATATTCGAACATGTTTTTATTTAAAATTATTTATGTATTAATTATAATTCAATTGAATGATAATTTTTCATGTAATTACCATTTATATATTTGTAAAAAGATTAGGTACGAGTTTTATATGCTATTTTAGAGCCATCCGCTATATCCCGTTATATCCTCGCTGTATCCCCGCTATAACTTTTTTCACCTCCACCGCTTTGAATCTGCCGAGCGCTTTAACTGCACAGCTAGTAGGTGATCCACACCGACTCGAAGTTGATGTTGAGATGACCCGGAGTAAACACCCATTTGTCTCAAAGCGAACTCCTCAACGACCCGAAGTAGATCGTTCCTCGACCCTGCTTCCTTCAACGTTCAACTATAGCTTCTGCAACTACCATTTTGTAGCCGGGCCAAGGCACTGGGTAACAGTTTCCATTATAATCAAATCATCATAGACTGCTTATGTGGTAGGATTTAGCTTAGTATACCCCATAGGTAGAGACCGTTAGTTGTTAGGAATGGTTGTGAATGTGTCATTATGACACGTTTTGGATGATGGATGCTAGTGGATGCACTTATTAAATGGTTCTTTGCACACGTAGGATATATATATATATATTCTCAAGTCAGTACACACACTTACACCACCACTTATTCAATTGAGTTACATGCATATGGTTATTGCATATGAATTGTATTTTCGTGCATTCATGTAGAGTTGCAAGTATACTTACCTAGGATGTTGCATACATTTGGATACATGGCATAAACATTTGCATTTCAGAAGGTTGACTAGATAAGGAGACTGCCTAATTTTGTATTTGTATAGGTCCGTATGCACTCCACGCTTGCATGTACATATTTCATTAAAAATGTAACTAAGGAAAATGATTGTTGGTGGATGATGGATGAGTAAATGATTGTGGTTAGTGATTTTTGTACGCACGAGTTACATTTTTCCATCCATGGAGATTTTGGGGATGAAATTCTTTTAAGGGGGAGAATTTAACACTCGAAAATTTAAGCAAAAATTTAATAAAATAATTAAATTTAAATATAACAAGGGAAAAATGAAATTTTTGCAAACGTCTGCATCTAGCTACAAAACTTACATCATTACATTCATAGCTATTTTCTAGATGATTTCCATATATAACATTTTGAAATCGGAGCTAACATGAAGAAGTTACAAACTTTTTAAATTTTGAGAACGAAAATAATTAAATAAACAATTATGGAAAGAAAATCATATTAAATTAAATAGCCTTATCAGTCGATAATTATATGGTGACCCGATCGACCACTAATGGTCGATCACTCTAAAGTATAACAGTCGACCGGTTGATGCATCAGGATGAAGATTTTGAGTGGGCAAATGCCCACATTTGCTTATATAATTCTTCTTAGCAACTAAGCATATTTTTAATGCATAAGATTAAAGTAAATATTCTCACCAGTAGATCAATGGTCCTTATTAGTTTGAGTCCCTATAAATAGAACGCTGGTGAAAAACCCTAGGTCACAAAAAAAACTAGTTAGTACGTCCAGATTTTGATGCTTTGAAATCTAAAATCCTCTTCCCTCTCAACTTACACATTCTTCAAATTAAAATAAAAATAAAAGTAGAGAGACTAAGAAGGTCAAATCAGGTGAAGATCTAACATACATGAAAGAGATTTCCAAATGTGATTTGATGGGAAGAGCTTGGATTTGGGGTGAGTGGGTTCATTTTAAATAAGATGATTACATACAGTTAATTTTAGTTTACCTTATTTAATATAGGTTGTTAGAAATCAAATTGGAAACATTGCTTAATTAAATTGGAAATTTGATTGTTATTATATGAATATGAATATGATTCCAAATTTTTTAACCTAGACCCGTCGACATAAATCTATAAATTAATAATTTGACATAATTTATTGATGTTAGTACTAACCCTAGGTTAAAACTGGTTACTATAAATTGAAATTGAATACACTGTGAATGAACTTGAACATGAGCTGAGACAAATAAAAACTTGGGATTCACATATTATGGATTTTATATAAAATAGGGTTTCTATATAACAAATTACTGGAATTCGAATTAAAACATTAATTAATAAAAAAATCATACTACGATTAACGTACAAATTAAAAAACCTAAATAACAATGATCGATCGACCGCATTAATTGGAGCGGTCGATAACAAGCGGTCGAACGCTCCAGTGTACAACGGTCGATCGATTGGCGTATTCCAGCACTGTATGAACCTCGGCTTAAGGTTAAGAATATAAATAAAATACTCAGTAGTGTGTGTATATACTATATATATGTACGTACGTACGTATGTACGTATGTATGTATCTTAGGAGTAAGAAATCTAGTTCCCTATAAGGTGACACTAGGATGTTGCGAGACGGGGTAAACGTTATTTATCCAACATGGGTCGATATTCAACTAGGGGAGGTTCTATTGCAAATTGCACTCGTATGAGGTTTTACAGTGAATGTGTAACACTAATGATGATGCCCAATGAAATGTGTGGCGCGACATAATGGGAGTTCCTTGGTATTCATGGATGATGCGATGTGATGTTGTGTTGTTGGATCTTGGCGTGTGCAATATGAGGCATTACATTACCATTAACATGTGAACATGAATGTGGACGATGAGACACTTCGGCAAGTCGAATTATGGGCTCCCCTTAATGCATAACTGGAGTACGTGTAGTCGTAGTTGTGGCAAACTTAGTCCAATGGTAGAAATTGTAGGGAATCTTATGTTGGAATATTTACACGTAGTCAGAATGTGGGAAATGGTAGGATAATCCTATGTAGAATAGCTCTAGTAGCGATTAGCCGATCACTAGTTGTTTGAGGTTTGATTAGTTATTCGACCCTCAATATAAGTCTGCTCATTTAGTTAGTATAGGTGTGTATTGAGATAAACCCCTTAGGTATAGAAAATAAGTAACTCACGAACACTTATAGGACATCCTAGGTTACATAGAGTATTACCAAAATCAACTACATGCGATTACCATATATTAATAGTGTACTCATTCACTAGATTTTTGTTTGACCCACGCCTTTTTCTTTCTTTTTTCCCACCATAGGAGGACAGGGTAGCAAGTGATAGGCCCGAGATTACTACATGGAGAGGCAAGCTCATCTTTGGAGTTTCTGAGATGGTTATTTTTTGTATTTATACTTTATTTCCTTCTGTTATGAGATCCGAAAGTATAGTATATCTTAGATCACATCTATATATCTTTAGTCTCTATAATGTTATAAAAACCCCAATAGTTCGTACTTCTCAGCACCGATGCGAGTCCGAAAGTTACCCTAGGCTTTGGATTGATGTGTCGGGAGGGGCAGGTTGTCATAGAATATGTGCATCGTCCTTATTCTCAGTTCCCTTGCTATCCTCATTCCTGTTATTAACACCTCGAACTCAGCCTCGTTGTTATCAAGGGAAATTCCAACTTTAATGCACAACAAATTAACTGTCCTTCCGAAGTTTCAATCATTACTCCTGCGCCTAAACGACGTTTATTTGAAGCTCCATCCATAAAAAGCTTCCAATGGGAAAGTGTGACCATATCGTCCTCCTCTTTACCATCCCGAGCCATAAAATCAGCGATGAAATCAGCCAATGCCTACCCGTTTATCACTCTCCTCGGGTGTTAGGTAATGTCATATTACCTCAACTCTATCTTCCACTTCAACAACCTTCATGAAGTTTCAGGTCGGTATAGCACCTGCTTTAAGGGCTAATTCGTCAGTACCTTAATCTAATAAGCTAGAAGTATGGCCATAACTTCCTCGATGCAATAAACAAGCAATATGCAAGTTTTTCCAACCTTGGGTAGTTCCTCTCAGCTCCAGTAAACCACTTGTTGATAACTTGTTTGTGAATCATCACCTCTTCACGTACAAATGTCCTGCTTAGTGCGTGAGCAAACATTGCTAGATAAACGAACAAATCCTCCTCATCCAATGGTTTGGATAGAACTAGTGGTTTCTCCATGTGTCTCAACAACTCCTCGAGAGCGTTTTGACAATCTTGATTCCATTCAAAATTCTTTTTATCATTTTTGAGGACTTTAAAAATGGTATACATTTATCCATTATCTGTGAGATGAACCGACTCAAAGCAGTATCTTTCCCATTTAAGCTTTATAATTGCTTTTTCATGGTCGGGGCCCTTACATTCCTTAAGGGATCAATCTGCTCCGGATTGGCTTCAATGCCACTATCGTTCATGATAAATCCTATAAATTTTCCCAATGCGACAAAGAACATTTCAATGGATTCAGCTTCATCCATTCTTTTGCAAAACTTTAAATATTTCCAAATGATCATCCAAATGGTTCCGTGATAGCCGTGACTTCACCATCATGTCATCCACATACACTTCCATTGTCCGTCCAATTTGATAACTGAATATAGAATTCATCAACCTCTAGTACATAGCTCCAGCATTTTTCAAGCCAAACGTCATTACTTGATAACGGCATAGTCCCAAACCCGTTATAAAGTTGGTGTGTTTCTGATCCAGTATATGCATCGGTATTCGATTATATTCCGAATAACCATCCATGAACGAGAGAAACTCATGTCCTATGGTCCTATTAACTAGTTGGTTGATCCTAGGCAAGGTATAGCTATCCTTTAGGCATTTTGTATTCAAATCTAAATAATCAATACAAGTCCTCCGCTTTCTATTCAATTTCCTAACTAACGCAGGGTTTGATAACCATTTCGATATAGAGCAGCGTAGTTAATGTTGTTTAACATTAGCTTATCCACCTCTTCCTTTAACGCAGCGAATCGCTCCGGACCCAAACTACGTCTCTTCTGCTTTACTGGTGGAAACCTTGGATCCACATTCAATGTGTGACATGCTACCTACGGTGATATTCCTCACATATCCTAATGCATCCAAGCAAATATGTCAAAATTGCCTCGAAGGAAATTAACCAACTCCTTAGCCCAACACCAGGCTGAGATCCAATCTTGAGAATCCATAAAGGATCATCTGTATCGACTGGAGCATCAATCGCAGTTCGGCAGGTGCCACCCGCACTTCCTTTGACTTCTTCCTGGGATCCAAAGACTTGTCTAACCTATGATGGTACTAGAGCTAGGGCTTGGGGATTAATTGCTATGTTCGCGAATTTCGAATGCATAGAGCCTTCTCTACATTCTTGCCTCTCTTCTATAGCTTTGCTTCCCTCAGCTCTATGACATAGCATTCCTTTCCGGTGCTTCGGTCTCCCCGAGTTGATCCAACCTCGTTCTCCGTGGGGAACTTCAAATCATTAAGCACCAAGTAGCCGGTGTTAACTAAAATCTACCAGGATCAGCCGGCCTAAAAAGATGTTATACACCAAAAACTCATTTACTATAACAAAATTTTCGATCCACACAGCCTTGCTATATCCATCACCCAATTCAACCGATAAATCAATCGTCCTAATCGGTTGCTTCGCCTCACGTGTAAATCCTTGGATTTTGGTTTTATAAGCCTTAACATCCTTCATGCTAATTTTCATTTAGTCAAAAGTCCACTTGAACAGAATGTTCACAGAGCTTTTGTTATGCATTAGGACCCAACGTACACTGTTGGTCCTATAACAACCGTTACCACCATAGGGTCGAAAGTTGGAGCTTCGACACTATCATCATCCCTATTCCTAGACACGATATCATCCGTTATTAGCCTTTATTACTTAGCCAGAGCTCCATCCTCTATGGCAAAGAAACTCTCCTGTGGTGTGTGCTTTAACGAGCTTGCATACCATTCCCTTTCCTTCCAGCTTTTCTTTGCTGGATGAGGTCCTCCCATTATCGTATTGATAACTAATCTTCTGTTAGTTTATATGGGCCCCTCATCGCTAGATCCAGGCTGGTTCTCTTGGGCAGATGGTCCTTGGGGTCTCTCATTCTGACGACATCCTATGGCTCTCTCACATATTGCTGAAGTTTCTTCTTCCTTATTAATTCCTTAATAAAGTCTCTCAAATGTCGGTACTCGTTCGTGTTTTGTTGATGGGTTTCATGGAAAAGACAAGGTTTTTCTAACTGCCTTTCCTCCTCGGTTTCCTCTTTACTAGGCGGCTCCTTATACCATTTCATTCCTTGCATAACATGGTATATATTTTCCAGCTTATCGTTCAAGGGTGTATATTCATCAGGCCTCCGAGCACTTCCTGTTTTCATTTATCCCACCACCTGTGCCTTGATTTCTTTTCTTTTGATTATTTGAATTTTCCAACATTAACTGCTACATCCATAGCTCTGCTTAGTGCAGAAATATAACATCCCACATTCTGAGGCCCAAAACTAACTGCTATGGATGCTGCAGTCATCCATAGTTATTAATTCTCGACGATAAAATGCGGGTATGTTAACCATATCAAGAATCAGAAGCACAAGAATATGAAAAAATTTCAAACATGGTTTAACAACAAATTTTCACATCTCATTTCAAAATTGATATTTCATATTCATTACATAATCTCATTCGTAATCCCACATTTAGAGAAAATATAATTATTACAAAATACTCCAAGAGCGACATATGAAGATGCCCATTTGGTGGGTCGGAGTCAAATACTTAACAATTACACAACTTTGCCATTACATCCAAATAGAAAAAACCAAACTACACAGCGGAACTCCTAATGGCTAGATTGCATCCTGCACATCTTCAGAAGCTTATTCATCTAATTGGAACCTAAAAGCCCTTACTCCCGACCTACTTAAATGAGTACTCGAGAATTTAAGGGGAAAAACAAAAACTTCGGGTTATATAACAGTCTGTTGTGAATAATAACCTACCATCTCAAACCAAATAGATATCTAGTGAGACCATGCCACTGGGTGGAACGAGTTTTTCCCTTACTGGTATCTTATCAAATCATAACAACCATATACTGTGCACCTGCAACCATAATGGTTAGAACGTAGAAAATAGCATTTATAATCAAGGAATATATATTGGATTACCAATCCCAATTCACTAGATTATCCATTTTAATTTCAATTGACTACCCGACATAATTTAAACCGACTATTCATCTTATTTAATCTAACTACCCATCTTATAATTATGTGGACTACCCATCTCACATTTAAACATATTCAAAATTATGTGGATTATCCATCTCACATGTATTTATTACTTGGATTACCCATCCCCTACCATATTGACTACCCACTATATGTGGTTTAATTATTTAGAATTTTATGGACTATCTATCACACATATTCCATTTAACTTAAAATGATGTGGACTACCATCACACATCCCACAATTCTACTAGGATGACTATGAATCTTTCATTGTTCTCACAGAGACTATCCATCTCTAACATGATGTAGGCTATCCATCTAACATCTCATAGTTTTCCTTGGATGACTATGAACCATTCACTTGGCCTTTTAATTCATGTTACTTACATAGATCTATTTAACTCATGTTACCCACATGCTTCTCTTTAATCCATGTTACCCACATGTTTCACTTTAATCCATGCTACCACATGCTTAACCTATAGCTATTGGTGTCCCCAATTAGGTTGTCTCCCCTTTAGTTATAACATCCCGAAGTGACATACATTGGTATCCCCAAATGATTCATGTCGAACTTATTAAAATTAAACGATGGTTCACCGAGGTCTGAAACCAAAGTCAGAAAACAATAGGCTCGCCGGCCTTTAAAAAGTTAAATTTAGATCAATGTCAAAGTTCATCCATATTGGTGTCCCTAATGATAGTGTCAAAATTCAGGTATCCCCAATGACCTCATCGCAATAGAAAACATAGGCTCTCCATTTTTAATGAAGATAGGCAATAATTATGCCACGCTATGCCTCATCGACCCTCTACCCAAGGTAAAACAGACTTAAATTTCTTTTAGGTATAAACCATTTTGGAAGTATAATGTCGACTTTTATAAAAACAAATGGCTCTCCGCCAAAGCATGGGGTTTTCGACTCTCTTAAATATAGACTAATTCGGCTCTTTTTTTTAAAACGGTTTTGATCTACGTCGAAGTAGGTCTCTTTGATGCTAAAGAAAAATGGTAATATCCTCACAAAATAATATAAGGTTATTTACCTTGTTAAATAGCAACGACGATGACCTCTTTGTCTCATTAAAAACTTAGGAACATTTATGTATAAGGTCGAAGCCATAATGAACTTTGACGACATTTAAATTTATAGCATGCGGCGTCAGTTTCAAAACATAGGTAAAGAGATGTCTTCGACCTTGATGAATTACGAAGATGCGATACCGCTTATGATTGGTTGCCGACGATGTCGGCTACGATGTCGGCTACGATGTTGTAGGAATCACTCCGTAACTACCTAAGTAGTTACCCTATGCTTCCTACTTCGTTGACATTATTATTTATGAAGACGGCGAGGTATTCGGCATGGCCTCATTATAGATGCAAGGAGATAATAGATGGCGTGGCATCAACGTAATTAATCGAAAAACTGATTTCTTACCAATTAAAGTAATCGCTTTTCTACCAAACCCAATTTCTCCATTGGATAAAATTTTAACAATTTCTTTTTAGAAAAAATGTCACATGAGATTTCAAGTTCCCAAAACATTTTTAATATAATTAATTAATACCCTTAATTAATTAATCTATTATATTCTTATCTAGCATAATAAATTCACAATAAATTGATATCACTTTGGAAAAAACCCAAAAATTCACAGAAATTAAAGAATATCCTTTTCTTTAACATATAAAATTTTTAGGCCAAAAGCTATATTTAATTATTTTAAATATTTAAAATCCGAATTTAGCCCATTTCCTCACTAGGTAAATTCATAAAATATTCAAATAAGTTCAGAAAATTTTAAACCCATCTCCAAATATTTGTTTCACACCATATATAAAAATTCAAATCATTTGGAGGATGAAAACTTTGCAATTAACCCTAAAACCCGATTAAACAATTTTTATAAAATTCCAATAATATATTATTTTGTCCAAACAATATTAACTTAACCAATCAAGTCATAACTTATCGAAATTAACTTGGGTATTACCCATAATCGAGTTCGAGATTAACTATAGAGATGGAAACTTATTATTCACCTTTTAAATCAAATGTTGGAGTTGAGATTTGGTGTAGCTTTTAATCCCTAAGCTTCTTCCCTTCAAATTCTTAAATTTCGACTTCTTATTGCTTGTTTAATGGCCGGCCTCTCTTTTTTGTCCTTTTATTATTTTGGTTTGTGGAAAATGAGAATAGAATGAGGGGAAGAGGGTTTAAGGCAAAGGATAAGTCTATTTCCTATATTGCCCCTCTCATATATTCTTTTATATGTTTTAACTTTTTTGACAATCTTATTTAGTGCATTTATAATGGCTCAACCTTATTAAGTTATCAAATCTCATTCTCTAAATCCATTTACATTATTCTATTTAATCTATCCAATTAAATGTCTTGAATAATGTTAAACAAAAATTACAGGTGTTACAGACTTCCCTCCTTAAAGAATTTCGTCCTCAAAATTTAGTAAGGACTACATAAAAAATATAGAAAACATGCAAACACTGCTAGTATATCCTACCAGCTATAAAATCTATATACAACAAATATAGAACATACTCTCATAACAGATCAGGAAAAATATCCCTAATCCTAACCTCTGTCTCCCAAGTACAGTCTTCCTCATCGTCACTTTACTGGACTTTCACTAATCCGACTATCTTGTTCCTTAACTTCTTCTCATCTCTCGCTACAACTCGAATTGGTCGTCTTACAAAAGTCAGAAATGGATTTACTACTAAATCTTCCAATGTCGTCAGAGCAACAGTAGTCTCTGGATCATGCACGTGCTTCCAAAGATGAGAAACATGAAATACATTATGGACACCTGCCAAACTGCTCGGTAACTATACTCGATACGCAAGCTTTTCAATCTCTCTATAATCGGGAACAATCCAACATATCTCGGTGCCAGTTTCCCTAACTTTCCAAATCGTACCACACCATTCATCGATGACGCCTTAATAAAAACACAGTCTCCAATTGAGAACTCAAGATCCTTACACCTTTTATCTACGTAACTTTTCTGCCTAGACTTAGCTTCTCTCATCTTACCCTGGATTAACTCAATATTCTATGTGGCTTCTCTCACCATCTCTGGACCAAGGACCAATCTGCCTTCGATCTCCAATCAATATGCTGGTGATTTGCACGGCCTTCCATACAAAGCTTCGAAAGGCGCCATTCGTATACTAGCCTGATAACTATTATTATAGGAAAACTCAACTAAGTGCAAATGTTCTTCCCACGACCCCTAAAAATCTATTACACAAGCCCTCAACAAATCTTCAAGTACCATATTGACTCTCTCTATCTGCCTATCTGTCTATGGGTGATAAGTGGTACTCATCTTAAGCTTGGTACCTAACACTTCCTAAAGACTCTTTCTAATTTCATTAGTGAACAAGGCATCTATATCACTGACTATATTACTAGGAATACCATGCAATCTACTATATTCTTCGTAAACAACTTAGCCAATACAGGCGTCGTCCTAGTAAACTTAACAGGAATGAAATGGGCACTCTTGATCAATCTATCTACCACAACCATATACTTTGTTCGACCTTGGCAACCTATCAATAAAATCCATGGATGTCGAATCTCATTTCCAAATCGATATATCTAAAGGATGAAGCAATCCACTTGGCTCTTGATGTTCGGCTTTCACTTGCTGGCAATTTGCACATTGCTTCACCCATAAGCCTATATCCCTCTTCATACCTTTCCAGAAGAAACTTCTCTTCATATACTGATATATTTTGGTTCCCCTAGGATGAATCATGAACTTCGATCGATGACATTCTCCAAGTACTTCCCTCCTTAGGTTCCACATCCAGAACACATAACTGTCCCTTCTTCCCCGACCATCTCTTCTAGTCAAGACTAAAATCCTATAGATCATTGATCTCGGGTCCACCTTCCAATCTTCTAATCTTTTCGATTAGCAATGAATCATCACTCTGCTTAGAAGCAATCCTTTTGATCAACATTAGTTGAACTTCCAACCAAGATAACTTGGCTATACTTTGACTAGAACTAGCAATCGATCTTAACTGCACATCACAAGTAGTCAATGCTTCTAGATCCTTCCATTCTGCCAACATAGCCAACACCACATTCTGATGTTTCCTGCTAAGTGCATCTGCAACTTTATTTCCTTTCCCCAGTGTATACTCAATACCAAATTCATAAGCTGCTAAAAACTCCGACCACCTATGTTGTCTCTTGTTCAACTCTTTCTGAGAGAATAAATATCTCAAAAACTTATGATCCGTATACAAGTCGAATCATTCTCCTAAGAGATAGTATCTCCTAAGTTTCAATGTGAAAATCACTGTTGCCAACTCCAAATCATGAGTCGGATACCTCACTTCGTGCGGTCTGAGCTGTCGGGAAACATAGGTGATAACTTTACCCCTCTACATCAACACATTTCCTTATCCAGTTCTACATGCATTTGCATACAACACTAAATCTTGATTCCCATCCGGAACAACAAACATGGACGCATTTGTCAACAAATGCTTCAACACAAGGAATGCTTCCTCATATTTATAAGTCAAAATAAACTTCACGTCCTTTTTGGTTAGCTTAGTCAAAGGCGTTGCTATCTGTGAGAAATTCTTGATAAATCTCTGGTAATAGACAGCTAATCCAAGAAAGCTTCTTATCTCGGTCGCCATTTTGAGTCTTTTCCAATTGTTAACAGCTTTGATCTCGGTTGGATCGACTGACAATCCTTTCTCTGAAACCACATGACCAAGAAACTTCACTTCTTTCTTCCAGAAATAACACTTTGAAAACTTTTCTTTTAGTTGATGCTGCCTCAACATCTCAAGCACTATTCTACCATGAATCTCATGATCTCTTTCATCCTTAGAATATGTCAAAATGTCGTCAATGAACACCAACATGAACCTATCCAAGTGCTCTTGGAATATCTGGTTCATCATGTCGACAAAGAAAGTAGGTGCATTAGTCAATCCGAATGGCATTACTAACCAGTAATACAAACCATACATTGTTCGAAACGCCGTCAACAGAATACTATCCTCCGCCACTCTCAATTGATGGAACCGTATCGCCAAATCCAACTGGGAAAGTATATTTGCACCACTCAACTGGTCAAATAAATCATCAATCCTCGATAAAGGATATCGATTTTTATCGTCTTTTCATTCAACTTACAATAATCGATGCATGATTTTAACGACCCATCCAGTTTCTTCACGAACACCGCAGTTGCTCCCCAAGGCGAACTGCTTGGTCTAATAAAACTCTTTCCATCTAAGCCCACTAGCTACACCTTTAACTCCTTTATCTCAGTAGGTGTCATCCTGCTATGTGGTCTACTTACAGGTTCGGCTCCTGGTACAAGATCTATTCAGAACTCGATAGCTCGTTTTGGTGGTAGTCCTCTAACTGGCTCAAAAACATATGTAAATTGTCTTACAATCAAAACTTGATTCGATTTGTCTTCCACTTATGTGGCTCCCAACAAACCACAAATTCATGGACTCGAATTCTCAACTGAGTGTACTATTTGATCACTATTATCAGGATGTCTCAATGGTATTTTCCTATCTTGGCGAAATATCCTAGTATCGTATCTGCTCAACCACTCCATACCCAAAATAATCCCGAAACCCGCGAAATCAAATACATACAAACATTAGGCAAAAGTACAAACTATCAACTCAAATCTAAATGGTCACATCTCATCGCCAAAGCTGCATCCCCTCCTATTGGATTAGCTATCCTTAGGGAAGTAACAAGGTATGATGGTTCTAAACATAACTTATCTACCAAACACTGAAATAAAAATGAATGCGATGCACTGGTATCAAACAGTACCCTAATTGGTATGCTATGAATCAAAAGCATACATTCTATTAAAGACTTTCCCATCTTAGTTGTTATTGTTATTGATGTAGATGGCTCCAGAGCAAACGCCCTTCCTTTGTTAGCCTTGGCCGCTTCTGAACATTTTTTCTTATAATGCCTTACTTGGTCACAATAAAAGCACTTCACATTCTGCTTACCTACAACCATCTTGCGATCACCAGATCGACACTTGTTATCATAGTGCCTCTTCTTGTCACATTTATAACAAACTATATCAGCTTCCTCTTTTCTGGAAGCTCCTCCTTTCTGAGCTCCATTCTTCTTAAAGAATTAATTTCCTCTTCTTATTCTGCGAACTCTGGTTCTCCACCAACTTCTCCTTTTCAAAAGTCGAAAGCATTTCTTCATTCCTAATAGCCATCTCTACCACTACGTTCGATGGATCTCTGAGATGTGGCATAGTTTCACTAGCTATCTCCAGCCTCAACCCCCGAATAAACTTCTTTTTCCTCTTGATAAGTGTCAACAGTAGCATATCCATTCCTGCACAGCTCATCAAACTTAGCAGAATATTCCAACACTGACATTTCTCCTTGCTCCAACTCAATAAACTTCCCGAGCAAAGATGATTTAGCAACTTCAGACAAAAATCTTTCTTCGAATCTCCTTCGAAATTCTATCTAAGTCAATTCCTCCTCTGATACCCCTATGGTCACCCCGTTCCATCAGAACAAAGCAACTCCTTGCAACTGTCTCGAAGCCAATCTCCTTTTCTGCTCATCATTCAGACCCAAATCAGCAAAATTCCTTTCACAGTGAACTAGTTTTCCACTCCTATTGTATACTCAGTCCCAAGAAAAAACATCCCACCAGATTGGTGTAATCTCGACTTAGCTTAGCATAGTTATTCCCAATCGGCGCTACGGGATTAATGTAACAACCATATCCGATAATTATTTTAAGACTGGATTTTTATAATAATATTTGGGATTAATTAAGAGGATTTGGAAATTTTTAGTTAAAAGGAATAAGTTAAGAATGTGGTATTTGTGTAATTTAAAAGAGATGATTTGTTTAGAAAATTTGATTCGAATTAATGGAGAATTTGTGAATTAGCAATATTTCATTAAAATAAGATATAATTCTTATTAAAAATATAATTAGTGAAATAAATTTATTATAATGTTGTAATAAATAATTTTTAAAAGTGGAAAATTATCTCTTTAAACAAGTATGTGGATTTTACTGGATATTAGAAAATGAGGATATAAATTAGAATTAAATTGGTAAATTTTATTTAAAATGATAGTAATTTTATAAAATATGTAGAAATTAGTTATTTTCTTAAGTATGATTAATTTGAGATTTTCAAAGATTTTAGAAAAATGTTAGAAAGCTTTGTTTGTAAAATGAATGATTAAAACAATGGTTAAATTGGCAAATTAGTGTTAATTTGATGATTTTGTCTAATTGGGTCAAGTCCATTAGCATTTAGCCAAAATAAGAGAAATAAAAGAAGTATTTTCTCCTGATTCTAAACATCAGTACGTACGTTCATCTCAAAACCAAAAAATGAACAAAATCAAAACCCTCTTCTCCAAATCCCTAGAAATAATTTGAAATAAATTCATAAATATTGAGATAAAATCCGGGTATGTATCTCTTATCTATCTCTATCTTGTAGAAGCTTCAATTTCAATTTTTGATCGTTGTAGTGATCTCTATTTGCATATAATTTGCTGATTTTTGGGTTGGAGATAATTAGTGAAGGAGATTGATTTCTAGGCTTGGTTTGGTAGCTAATTTTGGTTTAAAGCTAAGAAATCCTTACAATTATCAGTAAGTTATCAATTGTGTGTGATTTATTCTCTGATTTGTAGTGGTTTATGACTGCATGTTGATTAGAATTGACCATATGAGGTAAGAATGAAAAATCTAAAAACCAGAGACATAAAGTATGTTTAATTTCCTTGATAAATCATGTGTTTATAATTGCATGAGGATTGATGATGTTAGTCAGGTGTAGTATGCTGTTTGCAAACCCTAAACACCCCCAAAACACCCGCCAAAATCAACAAAGTTCGCTAGAAAAGGAGAACGAATTCCTGGGAGCAGTGCCCAGGAATCGTTTGAACTGGATCATCAGTTTACCCCAACCAGCCCACTGGTTCCTGAATTTCCTAGGCACTACGCCTAAGCAGTTTTTCCTGTTTTGATTGTTGTTTTGCTTCATGTTTTGTTTGTTGATTTTTGAAGATGGTTAACTGAATATAAATTGATTTGCAACCTCGTATTGGTTTTGATTAATGAAAGAATGATTGGAATACACACACACACACAAAAATGTGGTTTTATATAAAGTATATTATAGATAGGTTTTTAAAGAAAGGGATTTATATATAATATCTATATAAAAGTATATTTTAGCTGTAATAATCATTTTAACTTATATAAAATCATATTGATATTTTAAACTATGAAATATTGGATTAACAAATAAATATAGCATTTTATTTAATATAAAAGGAGAAAATTATTTTAATATGATTGTTTAGTGTACTAGGAAATGAGAATTATATTTAAACGACAGGGTAATAAATAGTGGTTACGAAACATTAATTATCATCTCATCGCTTAACTATATAACTCGTTTGTGTAGTATTTTATGTAGTGGAATTTACCAATCACAATTAAATACGTTAGCAAAACCCAGTGGTTATGGGACATGGGGATTTACTTTAGTGGTTACTAGTGAATTAGTAAGTAGCACTATAGGATCAATTAGCATCTTGTGAAAGCGATCTGGTCGCTATAATTCGTTAGTGCATTAGTAGCTTGACCTTGAGGCTATTGTTCACCTAGCGGCTTGGTTGAGGAGGTCACTCCCTGAGTCGTGGTATCTGTTTCATTTTTAGGGTTGGCAAAATACCTCTTAGCCAGCAGTCTGTACCGTAGGGCTATATTCGATATCATAACTCGTTTCATATGGCACTGAAAAGTGTAACTGTGTGTGATGTGAACAATTGGTTATGGATATCCGATACTTTAGGACTATAGGAGTTAGTGGAAAATTCCTGGAGCATTCATCTCCCCTTGGAATAGAGCATTTAAGCACTAAGAATATTTCTTATGTAAAGATGGCTATAGATCAATAGAATTAGTTTGGGGTTACTTCATTGGTTCATTTCTATGAATCATGTGATTTGTGTGCTTTAGACGCCATTATTTAATTAATGACTTACGTGTTCATTTCATGGAAATATGATCACCATGTTTAAGTTAATTAATGATGTTTGACATGAATTAACTATTGAAGTAAATGGTGAATGGTTAGTAATATTGTCCTTAAGTTCATATACATATGACATGCTATTATATGAAAACTATTATTTGTGAAACTTGTAGGCATATGGTTATTGGAAAAGATCTGTGCTTCTGATATATAGTGATAATCTAACTCAAGTGTTATTTTATGTAATGCTCGGGTCAGACCGAGGCGTTTCAAGTAGTGGGACAAAGTGATATGGATGCTTGTGCTTGTTGGAGCTTGGAGACCTTTTGTATTATGCTGCTTGGAGTTACCTTATCATTAGGCTTAGTGAGATATATATAGTGTCTCTCTTACTTTATTAGCATCCTCTTATGTATATTTTAGGAGTTCAGATGTAGTTGTATATATGTATGTATTTGGGCTAGACCTGTTTTGTAACACTATGTATTTACTGGGCATGTATATTTTTCTTTCCGCTATGGTATATGTTTCTGTGATTTGTGATATGTATTATATTTTTTTGATTTGTATCTAGAGCCAATGTACCTATTTCTTTGTGCCGAAACTGTTCACATACACGCACATATACCAATATATATTTGATTCAGGCGAAAAGGTAAAATGTGACAGTGTTAGCCCAAAGCAATAGATACGAATGGTCGCTCCTAACCAGCCTTATTCTCCTTATTGCTCGATAATATTACCTATAATATTCTTGGATAATATGGGTCTAGAGGTGGAGTGTCACAGCGTGGTATCAGAGCTACATTTTAGAACAATATAAGACACATGGGACACGATTTATGATATGAGAAGAATTAGAGACCCGACGTTTAGGTTTTTAGAATAGAATTTACCACTTTTCCTGTTAAGTAGTATAGTGATTTTTTAAGTAGATTAGGATAGAATGAATTTTTTTGTTTTCCTTTTATCCCATCTTTGGATTTCTACCCTTGTGTTCTCAATTTTCATCTCCTTTGTGGTAGAGTTGTTATGGCTGGCGGTAAGGGAAACCATTCGGATTCTGGACCATTTGGAGGATCGAACCCAAAAGGAGTATTCATGACTACTCAGCAAATTATGGAGCTAGTCAAGAATATCCAGTCCTCTAGTACTGATCCAGTAGAGCCTACAACTCCTCGTTTAGATTTTGCTCGGATGTGTAGTGATTATGCTCATTTAGGAGGAGGGAATTTCAAGGGGACGGAGAGCGTCATAGAGATCCAGGCATGGGTGAAGACACGCGAGAGGAAATTTAGCCGCATGGGCCTTTCTAATTTGCATAAGGTGGAATTGGCATGTGGTCAGCTTCAGGAGAGGGCGTTGGATTGGTATGATTTGCTTATTGCAGAGGTGGATAAGGCCGAGTTGTCTTGGGGAGATTTTAGGAGTAGGTTTGAGATGAAGTTCATGCCAGAAGTAGAAAATGCACCCTTTACTTGGAGATTCATAGATCCCAAGCAGGGAGATTCTTCTATAGCCAATATGTGGCAATGTTTGAAGCATTCTATAAGTATGAGGTGAATCTCATTGATATGCCTCATAAGAAGAACCAGAATTTCTTGTATGGTTTGAGGAGGCCTTTGAAGAGGGCGCTTTTATCTCAGTTGGATGTTACTTTTGAGAAGTTGGTTGACACGGCTCTTAGGTATGAAGAGTCAGAGAGAGATAGTGATAAGGAGGATCATCCGCAGAAGAGGTTTTCTTTAATAAGAAGAAGAAGCAGTTTGGGAGATTCAAGCCTAACTACCTGAATAAGAAGAATACGAAGTAGATTTCGAGAGTGGTAGATCAAAAGAAGGCGTAGGTAGAGTGATATAAGTATAGTGTTCGAGGGCATTATTCTCGAGAGTGCCCCCGATCCCGTCCTTCGGCACTATTTTCTTCTCAGGGATGTTTTTATTGTAAGAAGGAAGGGCATCGGATTGCTGATTGTCCAGTTTTGTTTGTTAAGCAGAAGGGGAAGTTGCATGATGCAGAGGCTTCAGGAGATTTAGGTCAGCAGAGAGGTATATCATCATCTATTCTAGAAGGATCTATCTTATTTCGTGATCATTATATTAGATTTCCTTTCAATACAGGAGCATCACACTCATTCGTATCAAAGGAACTAGTGGATAGTTGTTCTTTAGGTGTTACTTGTTTGCTCTTATCTTTGAGGATTGCAAATCCGGTTGGTGGTTTCGCAATTCTTAGTTTGCTTTGTAAGGATGTTGAGATTATTCTTAGTTGGTTTTCTTTCTTGGCTGACTTGGATATTATTTCTCACTTAGGTTTCGACATGATATTGGGGTTAGATTGGCTTGATAGATATGGAGCTACTGTTCTTTGTCCAGAGCATATTATCTGTCTTAAGCATCCATCTTCTAGTGATTTGATTTCTCTTGCTCTTAGAGAAGTTAGTTCAGATCTTGATTTTTCTCTCTTTGGTATTAAATCTCAAGAAGGGGATGACATAGCTTATATTCCAGTTGTGTGTGATTTTTCTAATATGTTTGAGCCTACTTCGAAATTGCTTCCTCAGTTGGCAATCGAATTTGTATTGATTTGATGCCTGGCGCTCAGCAAGTTAGGCGTCCTCCTACGAGGATGTCCATAAAGGAAAATGAAGAGCTGAAGAAGCAATTAGTTAAGCTCGAGGTGAAGCAGCTTATCCAGTCTAGTAGTTCGCCATGGAGAGCAGCTATGGTGTTTGTGAGGAGGGATGACGGTACACTTAGGTTGTGTATCGACTATAGGAAAGTGAATAAGCTCACTATTAAAAATCATTATTCTTTACCTTGTATCGACGACATGTTCAACTAGTTGAATGATGCGAAGATCTTTTCTCAACTAGGCTTAACGGCCAGTTTCCATCAGCTTTGTGTCACTAAGGATAGTGTTTTGTTGATAGCTTTTAGGACCTGTTATGGTTCATACGAGTAGCTTGTCATGCCATTCGGGTTAACAAATGCGCCTACATATTTTGTTGACTTAATGAATTATGTATTTCGAGAATTTATTGATAAATTCGTGCTTGTCTTTATTGATGATATCTTGGTTTATTCTCATTCGAAAGAGGAGTTTTCTGCATGCCGATTTCTTTCTGGTCAAATTGCTAATGCACTATGTTTATTTCTTATAGCCTTTCGCCAATTTCTTATCGTTATTTGTTTGTTTGATTAAGGAAATAGCCACCTAACCCATACACTTATACTTAATGTTCTAGAAGCATCTCTGTATTGTGTTGGAGACACTTCGTAGTCATCAACTTAAATAAAAAATTTCAAAAGTGTCATTTTTGGCAAAAACAAGTGAAATTTTTAGGCCATGTTGTTTTTGAAGAAGGAATTTCTGTCTACCGCGCAAAGATTGAATCTGTCTAGAGTTATAAGAGGCCAGAAAGTGTAATAGAGATCCATAGTTTTCTGGGCTTAGCCGGTTACTATAAACGATTTATTAAAGACTTTTCTAAAGTCATTCTTCTGCTTACTACCTTAACCAGAAAAGGAGTGAAGTTTGTTTGGTTAGAGAAGTGTGAGCTTGCTTTTCGGACTTTGAAGGATCTTCTTACCCATGCACCTATCCTCATTTTTCCCAAAGGGAACAAAGACTTAGTTTTCTATACAGATGTATGTGGTTCAGGCCTTGGTGCAGTGCTTATGCAAAGGGATAGAGTAGTTGCTTATGCTACGCGACTGTTGCATCCTAACAAGGTCCGTTATGCCACTCATGATCTCGAGCTTGCAGTTGTTATGTATGAACTTAAACTTTGGTGTCATTATCTTTTAGGAGAGAGATTTATTCTTTATACTGACCATAAATCACTTAAATATCTCTTCTCCCAAAAGGAGCTAAATATGCGCCAACAAAGGTGGTTTGAGTTTCTTGCGGCTTATGATTTTGAGATTCAGTATACTCCTGGTAAGGGTAATTCCATGGCTGATGCTCCTAGTCGCAAACATCAAGCGGTGGTTTCTTTGATGTTGGCAGAGTGGAGAGTTCTTGAGGTGCTTTCTGGGTATGAGATTAGAGATCGGGATTCGAGTTTATGACCAAGTATGGTATTATCGAGTTTGGAGACCCATCCTACCATACATTGATCGTATTGAGAAAGCCCAGAGGCGAGATCCCAAATTGTTAGAGCTTTTTCAGAGTCTTTTGTGTGGAGGTGAGGTAAAGAAGTTGGAGGAGTTTTCTCTTGACACCCGTGGTTGTATTCGGAGAAGGGGCAGACTTGTTGTTGCCAATATTGGTAATCTCCAAAGAGATGTTATGGAGGAGTGTCTTTGTTATCACTATACCATCCATCCCGGTAGCAACAAGATGTTTGCAGGTATGAAGAGTTTTTATTACTGAGAGGGCATGAAGCGGGATATTGCTCAGTTTTGTAGGTCGTTGTGTTATTTGCCCGTCGGTTAAGGCGGAACACTAGAGGCTAGTGGTCTTCTTCAGTCTTTGGAAATCCCGTTGTGGAAATGGGATCAGGTGTCCATAGATTTCGTTGATGGCTTGCCTTGTTCCAATCGGGGACTAATAGTTTGTAGGAGATCGATTAACTAAATCAGTACCTTTTATCCTAATCAAATCTAACCGAACTGTGCATCTTTTTGCTAAGCTTTATATCAAGGAGGTTGTTAGGTTGCTTGGCATCCTAGTGCCATCGTGAGTGACTGGGATTCACTGTTCACGAGTGGGTTCTGGAAGAGTCTTCAGTCAGCTTTGGGTATTGAGCTTAACTTTAGCACAGCCTACCATCCTCAGTCTGATGGTCAGACAGAACGAGTAAATAAGACTTTGCAGGATTTACTTTGTTCGTGCATTCTTGATTTTGGTGGTAGTTGGGAGGAGCATATTTATCTTATGGATTTTTCTTATAATAATAGTTTCAAGTCGAGCATTGGTATGGCTCCTTTTGAAGCTTTATATGGAAGGGCATGCCGTTCGCCGCCCTATTAGTTGGAGTATGGAGAGAAGTTTGTGTTGGGTACAGATTATGTTCGCGAGGCTTTTGAGAAGATTGTTCTTATTAGGAAGAGGATAAAAGAGGCCCAAGATAGGAAGAAGTCATATGCAGACCGCAGGAGGAAGGATTTGGAGTTGGGTGTTGGTGATCTTATGTTTGTTCGTGTTTCTCCAATGAAGGTAGTGCTACGTTTCAATCAATTTGGGAAGTTGGCCCCTCATTTTATCAGACCATACCCAATTACTGAGCATACTGACAAGCTAGCTTATTGTGTTGCTTTACCTATTCATCTTTCGGGCATACATGATGTTTTTCATGTTTCCTAGCTTTGTAAGTGCCTTCGAGATTCTGATTTTGTTAATACCCCTTGGCAGATCGAGAAGTTTGATATTTCTCTCGATTTGACTTATGTTCATAAGCCTATTAGTATTATTTCTTCGGAATCAAGCGAATGAGAAGTAAGAACATTCTCTTGTCGAAGTCCAATGGTTCGAAAATCCTAAGGATTATAATTAGGAAATGAGAGAGTCTATGGAATGGACTCATCACGAATTATTTTCTAGTACTCGTGAATCAGGCATGTTATCTTTTCCTTAATTTATCATCTTTGTTTGATTATCTAATTGCAAGGATGCAATTTCTTAAGAGGGGGAAGTTCTGTAAACGCTATTCAATAATTATTTTGAGATCATATTTTTATTAAAAAAATTGGGATTAATTAAGAGGATTTGGAAATTTTTAGTTAAAAAGAACAAGTTAAAAATGGGATTTTTGTGTAATTTAAAAGAGATGATTTATTTTAGAAAATTTGATTCGAATTAATGGAGAATTTGTGAATTTGTGAATTAGTAATATTTTATTAAAATAAGATATAATTCTTATTAAAATATATTTACTGAAATAAATTTATTAAAATGTTGTAATAAATAATTTTCAAAAGTGGAAAATTCTCTTTTTAGATAAATATATGTATTTTATTGGATATTAGAAAATGAAGATTTAAATTATAATCAAATTGGGAAAATTGATTTAAAATGTTACTAATTTCATAAAATATTTAGAAATTAGTTATTTTCTTGAGTTGTGATTAATTTGATATTTTAAAAGATTTTAGGAAAATGTTTGAAAGCTTTGTTCGTAAAAAAAATGATTAAAACAATGGTTAAATTGACAAATTAGTGTTAAAATGATGATTTTGTCTAATTGGGTCAAGCCCATTAGTACTTAGCCAAAATAAGAGAAATAAAAGAAGTATTTCCTCCTCATTCTAAACTTCAGTATGTACTTTCATCTCAAAACTAGAAAATAAACAAAATCAAAACCCTATTCTCCAAATCGTAGCAATAATTTGAAATAAATTCCTAAAAACTAAGATAAAATCCATGTACGTATCTCTTATCTATCTTTATCTTATAGAAGCTTCAATTTTAGTTTTTGATTGTTGTAGTGATCTCCTTTTGCATATAATTTACTGATTTTAGGGTTGGAGATAATTAGTGAAGGAGATTGATTGGTTGGCTTGGTTTGGTAGCTAATTCTGGTTTAAAGATGAGAAACCCTTACAATTATCAGTAAATTATCAATTATGTGTGATTTATTCTCTGATTTGTAGTGGTTTATGATTGCATGTTGATTATAATTGACCATATGAAGTTAGAATGAAAATCTAAAAACTAGAGACACAAAATATGATTAATTACTTTGATAAATCATGTGATTGTAATCGCATGATGATTGATGAAGTTAGTCAGGTGTAGTATGTTGTTTTCAGACCCAAACACCCCAAAACACCTGTCGAAATCAGCTATGTTTTCCAGAAAAGGAGAACAAATTCCTGGGAGCAGTGCCCAGGAATCGTTCGAACCGGTCCACTGGTTCACAAATTTTCTAGGCACTGCACCCACGCAGTTTGTTCCTGCTTTTGTTGTTGTTTTGCTTCGTGTTTTGTTTGTTGATTAATGAAGATGGTTAACTAAATACAAACTAATTGCAGCCTTGTATTGGTTTTGATTAATGAAAGAATGATTTGAATATATATATATACATACACACACACGAAAATATGGTTTTATATAAAATATACTATAGATGGGTTTTTAAAGAAAGGGATTTATATATAATATCTATATAAAACTCTATTTTAGCTGTAATAATCATTTTTAACTTATATAAAATCATATTGATATTTTTAACTATGAAATCTTTGATTTACAAATAAATATAGTATTTTATTTAACATAGAAGAAAAAAATTGTTTTCAGATGATTATTTTGTGTACTATGGAATGAGAATTATGTTTAAAGGATATTCTATGATCCCATACCCCAAGCATATTCTCTGATCCATTCGGATCACGTTTTCAAAAATCTTTAGGTTTTAAACTCTTTTAAACATAAACCTATGCCCTGATACCAACTTGTAACATCACCCATTCCGAGACCCAAAACTGACTGCTATGGATGCTGCAGTCATCCATAGTTATGGGTGACAAAATGTGGCTATGTTAATCATATCAATAATCAAAAGCACATGAATATGAAAAAAATTTCAAACAATGTTTAATAACAAATTTTCACATCTCATTTCACAATTGATATTTCATATTCGTTACATAATCCCGTTCGCAATCCCACATTCAGAGAAAATATAATTATTACAAAATACTCCAAGAGTGACATATGAATGTGCCCTCTTGGTTGATCAGAGTCAGATACTTGGCAATTATACAACTTTGCTATTAAATCCAAATAGACTAAACCAAACTACATTGTGGAAATAGATAAAGCTCCTAATAGCCAGATTGCATCCTACACGTCTCTGGAAGCTTATTCATCTAATTGGAACCTCAAAGCCCTTACTCCCGACCTACTCAAATGACTACCCGAGAGTTTAAGGGGAAAAACAAAAACATCGGTTCAGACAATAGTCTGTTGTGAATAATAACCTACCATCTCGAACCAAATAGTTATCTAGTGAAAGCACGACATTGAGCAGAACGGGGTTTCCCCCCACTGGTATTTTATCAAATCATAACAACCATACACTACGCTCCTACAACTACAATGGTTGAAACATATAATATAGCATTTATAATCATGAAATATATATTGGATTGCCCATACTAATTCATTAGATTACCCATCTTAACTTCAATTGATTACCCGTCATAATTTAAACTGACTATATGTCTCATTTTAATCTTACTAGCTGGTTTATAATTATGTGGACTACCTATCTCACATTTAAACATATTTAGAATTATGTGGACTATCCATCTCATATGTATTTATAACTTGGATTCCCCATCCCCTAACATATTGACTACTCATCACATATGGTTTAACCATTTAAATTTTTTTGGACTATCCATCATACATATTCCATCTAACTTAAAATGACGTGGACTATCCATCACACATCCCATAGTTTTCCTATGATGACTATGAATCCTTTATTATTCTCATAAAGACTATCCATCTCTAGCATGATGCAGACTATCCATCTCACATCCCATAGTTTTCCTAGGATGATTATGAACCCTTCGCTTGGCCTTTTAATTCATGTTACCCATATGTATATATTTAATCCATGTTACCACATGTTTCTCTTTAATCCATGCTACCCACGTGCTTAACCTATATTTATTGGTGTCCCTAATTAGGTTGTCTCCCCTTCAGTTATAACATCCCAAAGTGACATACATTGGTATTCCTAAATGATTTATGTCGAACTTATTAACATTAAACAATGGTACCCCGATGGTTTAAAGTCGAAGTCAAAAAACAACATGCTCGCCACCCTTTAATATGTTAAATTTAGATGAGTATCAAAGTTCATCCACATTGGTGTCCCTAATGATTGTGTCAAAATTTACAATTTAAAATGGCATTTGTATCCCTAGTGACCTCGTCGCAATAGAAAACATAGGCTCTCCGCGTTAATGAAGATATGCGACAATCATGTCGCCCAATGCCTCATCGACCCACTAAGGTAAAACAAACTTAAATTTCCTTTTAGTATAAATCATTTTGAAAGTATAATGTCAACTTTCAATATAAAAAAGGGCACTCCGCCAAAGCATGAGGTCTTCAACCCTCCTAAATATAGACTGCTTCCCCTTTTTTGTGAAACAGTTCTGATCTACGTTGAAGTAGGTCTCTTCGACGTTGAAGAAAAGTGGCAATATCCTCACCAAATAATATAAAGTTATTAACCTTGTTGAATAGCGACGACGATGGCCTCTTTGTCTCATTAAAAATTTAGGAACATTTATGTATAGGGTCAAAGTCATAACAATGAACTTCAAAGACATTAAAATTTATAGCATGCGGCATCATTTTAAAACATAGGCGAGAGACGTATTTGACCTTGATGAATTATGAAGATATGATACAGCCTATGATTGGTTGTTGACGATGTCGACTTCGACGTTGTAGGAATCATTCCGTAACTACCTAAGTAGTTACCCTATGCTCCTATGTCATCGACATCGTTATTTACGAAAACGGTGAGGTCTTAGGCGTGGCCTCATTATAGATGCGGGGAGATAATAAACGACGTGGCATCAATGTAATTAATCAAAAAACTGATTTCTTACCCATTAAAGTAATTGGTTTTTTACCAAATCCAATTTCTTACCCAATCCCTATTAGATAAAAACAACTTTTAACACTTTCTTTTAGAAAAACTGCCACATGATATTTACTAGTTCCCAAAATATTTTTAAAATAATTAATTCATACCCTTAATTATTTAATCTTTTATATGCTTATCTAGTATAATACTTTTACAATAAATCGATATCACTTGGGGAAAATCCCAAAAATTCAAAGAAAATAGAGAATATCCTTCTCTTTAACATATAAAAATTTTGGGGCCAAAAGCTATATTTAATTATTTTAAATATTTAAAATCTGAATTTAGCCCATCTTCATGCTAGGTAAATTTAAAATTTAAAACCCATATCCAAAATATTGTTTCACACTATATATAATAAATTCAATCATTTAGAGGATGAAAACTTCAGATTTAACCCTAAAACCCAATTAAACAATTATTATAAAATTTATTATAAAATTCCAATAATATATCGTTCTATCCAAACAATATTAACTCAACCAATCAAGTCATAACTTATCAAATTAACTTGGGTATTACCCATAACCAAGTTTGAGATTTGTGAGAAATGCGGATTACGGATCTTAAGGCTAGAATTAACACTAGAGGGGAGGTGAATAGTGTTTTAAGGAATTACTAATTCTTTTTGAGTTTATCTTAATTTGAACACAAATGTATGCAATATTCAGACACAGATATGATCACATAATCAAACACAGATGCAGATATAAAGTAAAAGCAATAAAGGAAAGAACACACCGGATTTTATACTGGTTCGGAGTTACCCTACATCTAGTCCCGCAACACAAGTACGGATTTCCTTTCAAAATCAATTCTTACAATTACACCCTCGATTTCAAGGCCACGAAGTACACCGCTCCAGATTCACAATCCTCTAGGTAGAGATACTTGATTTTACGGGCAACAAGTTCACCTGATTGATTTTCTAGGCTACAATCACACCTTTTCTCGCTCGATTGGATACAAAGAAGTCTATAACTCTGAATAGCACTGGATCTTATTGAGATAGTGATAGAGAATCAAACCAGAGATGATCTAGTTAGATTCAATGGTGATTTCGGTAGAGTAATGGTAAAAATGTATATAAAGAAATGTGGAAGAAGAAGAGAAGTGAAATCAGAGAAAATATGATTATAAATCATTTAAAACAACCCCTATTTATAGTAGAACAACAGCCATGTCCATTCGTAAAAGGATATGACGAATAGACACTTCCTTTGAAATTCAAACTTTTGAAATAAACTGTCACCTTGTCGACAAGGGGTCCTTGGGGTTGTCGACATGCCTAAGTTATTTTTGGTAATTTGTTTTTCTTTAAAAATAACCTCCATCCTGTATTAAAACTATTTTAAACTTTATAAATATACTTAACTATAGTTAAAATACATAAATATGTATAGAGAATAATATTTTGGTATATATAAAATTTTACTATAATTTTATATTTAAATCTAAGTATAAATATTAAAAGTTAAATATATTATAATTAAAAAATAGTTTAAAACCAAGGATAATTTGATATTGAAAATAAAGATTATTTTGAGGCTAAAAGTATTTTAAAACCAGGATAGATGTTTTCGATTTAAAAAGGAAGATTTTGAAATCATTTTGAAAACAAGATATAATTTTGTAAAACATTTGAATAAAAGTTAGTGGATACAAAACAATGTTCCATTAGATTTTTCATAGGTTCCATCCTACTTAGGGTTCCATCCCTTTAACGGGCTTGAAGTGGATTCCATTCCACGAATAAAATGGATTTTAAGATGTCAGTGCTTTTCTAGGAGTTTTAACAAAATTCCTAACTAAATTACTTATCTTGAAATCTTGAACTCTTGATAATCTTGATACCCATGAGTCTTGAATCTTGATATCTTCGATCTTGAGTTCATCAGTTCTTGAATCTCTATACTGTACAGTCTTCATTCTTTGGTACCTGTATATATATCCTGCATATACATATATATCTAAACAATAATGTTAGTATTTATATTTCATAATCTTATTCTAAGGTTGTTGTCATCAAAACCAACTTCTCAGGGACTAACAATCTCCCCCTTTTTGATGATGACAACCTTTGTTTATAAAATATTACTTCTATCCTAATAACTCCCCCTAAAACTAATAACTCCCCCTTAATCTATGCCTAACTATCCTATTTTATACTTCTCCCCTTTTGTCATCAACAAAAACTAACTCCAAACTATATAACCCCCCCATATTCTTGTACTAAAGTACCTGCATTAATAAAATATATAATGGAGTATATAATAGATAGATTAAGAGATAATTATACTGATAGACATGAAAACTAATCAAAGATCGTATAAATATCAATGTGTATTTATACATATTATGTTTTTCACACCAATTATCAATCCACACCAAACCAAATCAAATCAAATCAATCCAAGCAATCAATTCAAATCAAACAAAGCAATCAAATAAAATCAAACATTACGAGGAACTTTCACCCATCCTTCTTCTCCAAATATAGGGTCTACTTTAATGGCATCCCAATTTTCATTTTTATTGGTGAGAGAGACTGAAGGATGTGCTTCATTATCATCTTTGTGTAGGGAGGAAATCATCCATCAAATCGCATCGAAATGTTTTTCTTGCTCCTTGATCATCTGCATTTGACTCAACTCTAAGTGTCGCTGATTACGGAGAATGAAAGAAAGAATATTCTTGAATGAATTAAGGGTTTCTTCAAGATTCTCGATCAAACTATGAATTGGATCGGCCATATTTGAGTTTGTGAGAAGAAATATAGATAGAGTAGATAAGAAATGATTTTGAGTGATGAATTCTGGAAGAAATTTATATTTATAGGTGTAGAAATTCGTTTGAAATGAATAGACACAAGGTAGTTATTCAAATTTCAAATTTAAAATGAAAAGTCATTTCTGACCAGTACTTGTCGATCTTAAGGCTAGAATTAACACTAGAGGAAGGGGTTGTCGACAGTGGTCAGTTAATTTTGATGACTCATTTTGATTTTGTGAATAATTGTGTGTGTATATATATATATTTATATAATATACTAACATTTATTCTAGAGATAAGATAAGCTAGATAATAGAAGAGTAATTCAATTTCATAAGTAGAGAAATCTTGAAATAAAGCAAACTTTCCGGGATCGACTTTTCCATAGTTAGCATAGTTGATATATGCTTTTATAGCCTCTGGATTATTAAAAAGTTGCTCTTTTATATTTTTGGAAAGTCTCATTATGGAAGGGTTGCTTGAAGAAACCATTAGAGTAGAGAGTAGAGAGCTTGATATTTTGAAATAAGAGTTTGAATTTGAAAATGAAAGTGAAAAGTTGTGATAAGAGATAGTAAATAAATAGATTCTCAAGGTACAGGTTCTCTGATCAAAAGGTAACTTTTCAGAGACTTGAATGAAGTGAAAAGATGGAGGAAAATTCAAACATTTGAATTCAAATTTGAATTTCAAATTTCTGTACCCTTGTCGACAACGTCGGGGGGCCCTTGTCCACAGGTGTCTCTGAATTTTCATGATTTATTTCTCTTAAGTATTCTAATACATATATATATATATTATATATATTATTTTTAATGTCTATATAATATCTGGAATATTACTAGAATTATAGTATATTCCATAAAATATTAGGATACTATTTAAAAATAATAATAATAAAATAATAGTAAAAATATAATAAAATAATAATAAAAATTTTAAAATTCAAACGACACACCAATTCAAAATCAACCAATCAAACATCCAATCCTAAGCATGCAATTTCAACCAATGTATTGTAAACGTGTACCCTTTTCTGAGTCCGTTTCTCTTAATTCGTCGGAGTCGTGAACTGTCGTGAAACACATATTTGAATTATCTGTCTTCTGATCATCATCGCTTGAGGACGATTCTGAGTCATCTAGAGTAGCGGTAAATGCACGTTTTCGTTTCTTTGCGGAATCATTATTTATAGGAAGATTTTGCTTATCTGGATGCGGACAGTCTCTTTTGATATGGCCTGGTTCGTCACAGTTGAAACATTTGATATAGTTTGGCACTACATTCTGATTACCAGAGTTCTTATAGTTGTTTCTCTTAAGATTATTCATCTTTCTGTATTTCAGGAATTCCCGAAAGTTCTTGGTCATAAAGGCTATCTCTTCATCATTATCGTTGTTTGAGTCTGATCCATCGGTGAATGCATTGAATGCAATTGATTTCTTTTCAAATGATTTGCTTTCTCTTCTCCCAAGCATTTGGACTTCAAACGACATTAGATTTCCAATTAATTCTTTTAGCTTTAAGGTACTAACGTCATTTGCCTCTTCGATCGCAAGTGTCTTTTGATCCCATTCTAGAGTAAGAGAATTTAAGATTTTTCTGACTTGATCTTCTTCCGAAAATACCGTTCCCAAGGATATTAGAGAATGCACAATATCCTGAAATCTACTATACATATCTGGAATAGACTCATTAGGATTCATTTTAAATAATTGAAACTGATTTGTGAGCATGGAAATTTTGGTCTGTTTAACTTTGCTTGTTCCTTCGTGAGTAACTTGCAAAGTTTTCCAGATTTCATATGCAGACTTACAAACTGACACTCTATTAAATTCATTCCTATCAAGTGAACAAAACAGAATATTCATAGCTTTAGAGTTATTTTGTGCGACGGTCTTTTTCTCAGCAGTCCACTGTGCAAAACCAGTTGTGGGTTCAAAATATTCAATCTGTGTGATATTCCAAGTGTCTAGTCCTACAGATTGTAAATATATTTTCATCCTACAAGCCCAATATGCATAGTTACTGCCATTAAAAAGTGGTGGTCTGACAGTAGACTGACCTTCTACAAATGAACTAGTGACAGAGGTAATAGAACCAGTGTTGGTAGTAGTAACAGTACCAGTGTTGGTAGCCATTTTGAAAATTTTCAAAATTTAGATTATGAAACTTTGAAAACCTTGCTCTGATACCAAATGTGAGAAATGCGGATTACGGATCTTAAGGCTAGAATTAACACTAGAGGGGGGGGGTCAATAGTGTTTTAAGGAATTACTAATTCTTTTTGAGTTTATCTTAATTTGAACACAAATGTATGCAATATTCAAACACAGATATGATCACAGAATCAAACACAAATGCATATATAAAGTAAAAGCAATAAAGGAAAGAGCACACCGGATTTTATACTGGTTCGGAGTTACCCTACATCCAGTCCCGCAACACAAGTACAAATTTCCTTTCAAAATCAATTCTTACAAGTACACCCTCGATTTCAAGGCCACGAGGTACACCGCTCCAGATTCACAATCCTCTGGGTAGAGATACTTGATTTTACGGGCAACAAGTTCACTCGATTGATTTTCCAGGCTACAATCGCACCTTTTCTCGCTCGATTGAATACAAAGAAGTCTATAACTCTGAATAGCACTGGGATCTTATTGAGACAGTGATAGAGAATCAAACCAGAGATGATCTAGTTAGATTCAAAGGTGATTTCGGTAGAGTAATGGTAAAAATGTATATAAAGAAATGTAGAAGAAGAAGAGAAGTGAAATCGGAGAAAATATGATTATAAATTCGTTTAAAACAGCCCCTATTTATAGTAGAACAACAACCATGTCCATTCGTGAAAGGATATGACGAATAGACACTTCCTTTGAAATTCAAACTTTTGAAATAAACTGTCACCTTGTCGACAAGGGGTCCTTGGGGTTGTCGATAGGCCTAAGTTATTTTTGGTAATTTGTTTTTCTTTGAAAATAACTTCTATCTTGTATTAAAACTATTTTAAACTTTATAAATATACTTAACTATAGTTAAAATACATAAATAAGTATAGAGAATAATATTTTGGTATATATAAAATTTTACTATAATTTTATATTTAAATCTAAGTATAAATATTAAAAGTTAAATATATTATAATTAAAAGATAGTTTAAAACCAAGGATAATTTGATATTGAAAATAAAGATTTTTTGGAGGCTAAAAGTATTTTAAAACCAGGATAGATGTTTTTGATTTAAAAAGGAAGATTTTGAAATCATTTTGAAAACAAGATATAATTTTGTAAAACATTTGAATAAGAGTTAGTGGATACAAAACAATGTTCCACTAGATTTTTCGTAGGTTCCATCCTACTTAGGGTTCCATCCCTTTAACGGGCTCGAAATGGATTCCATTCCATGAGTAAAATTGATTTTAAGATGTCAGTGCTTTTCTAGGAGTTTTAACAAAATTCCTAACTAAATTACTTATCTTGAAATCTTGAACTCTTGATAATCTTGATACTCATGAGTCTTGAATCTTGATATCTTCGATCTTGAGTTCATCGGTTCTTGAATCTCTATATTGTACAGTCTTCATTCTTTGGTACCTGTATATATATCCTGCATATACATATATATCTAAACAATAATGTTAGTATTTATATTTTATAATCTTATTCTAAGGTTGTTGTCATCAAAACCAACTTCTCAGGGACAAACAAGATTAACTATAGAGATGGAAACTTATTATTCACCTTTTAAATCAAATGTTGGAGATGAGATTTGGTGTAGCTTTTAATCCCTAAGCTTCTTCCATTTGAATCCTTAGATTTTGACTTCCTATTGCTTGTTTAATGGCCGACCTCTCTTTTCTTTCCTTTGGTTGTTTTGGTTTGTGGAAAATGAGAATAGAAGGAGGGGAAGAGGGTTTAAGTCAAAAGATAAGTCTCTTTCCTATATTACCCCTCTTATATATTCTTCTGTATGTTTAACGTTCAAAAAAATCTTATTTAGTACATTTATAACGGCTCGACCTTATTAAGTTATCAAATCTCATTCTCTTATGCCATTTACATTATTTTATTTAATCTATCCAATTAAATACCCTGAATAATGTTAAACAAAAATTGGGGTGTTACAAGAACCCCACAGAATGTTCCGTTATATGATGGCATTATCGACGTTGTAAAATTCCTGGGATACATGAACAAAGTTTTGTCTAGTGTAGAACCCCAATCATTGTTCTTTCTACCTTTGCTTTCTTCTACAAACCGTTTAACTATGTCTATTATATACTTCTCGCTAGCACGATATACAAAGATCGACTATCAGGTGTTGCGCTGAGTGTTTGGCTCTACAAATGATCTCGGTTTGCACATTGACGTCTAGGTTCTCCAATCTTTATAAGAACCACTCTTTTGGTCTTCCATTAATGTTCGGTTGGTTCCATTGGAGTTGTTTGAATCTCAGCATCACAACCATTAACATCAATCTCATAATCATCACTGTCATGCTACAGACCATCCTTTGGGTCAGACAAATCCATCGCCTTAACTTTATGTCCCCTCAATCCTCCAAGATTCTTCTTGATACCGACCAGATTTTTGTCGGTATCGAGTTGATTCCTTCTGGAGGGAGCACTTTGACTTCCTCCAGCAGCTCTTTCTACTACTCCAGTAACTCTTCCTTTTGTTTTTGCTTGCCATCCTGCCTATTCTAACTAGAAACAGATGAGTTGTCCTCTTCAGAACCAGTAGTTGAAACTTCCCTCCTGCGCCTCCTAGTCCTCGATGGTTGTAGGGCCAGCATTTTTATGCTAGCATCCATCATTTCCATCAAAGCTTTTTGATGATCGACCAACTTTTGATTCAGTTCCTACATTATTTTGTCAAATTCCACTCCAGTGACCATCTATTGAGGGGCAGATGGTCCTTGCAACGCCTACTAGTTGCTAACCTTTATTTGATGAGTATTTTCTTCATCTCCAGCCACTACTCCAAACGATCTTCTTGATCTCTAGAAGTCCATTGATTCCGTTATGATAATTCTTTTAAATTCCTTATAGAAAATCTTCTAGATCTAACCTATGGATGCTCCAATCCAAAATAGAAAGCTAGATCTACGCCTGAGAATCTCCTTTCTCAATGAAAGCACCAAAATGTTGGCACCAAAAGTGGCAAAACAACCAAAGTCTTGTAGAGATAGTGAAATCTAGTAGAGGGTATATGAAAAACATTAAGAACAGTGGGATTTTTAAAGTGGTTCGACTATCTCTGGCCTACATCCACTTTAATTTACTGGTTGTTTGATTGAATTCACTAGTACAAGAGATTGACAAATTCTTACAGTCTAAAATAGCCAACAATATCTTCCTTAGTTACTATAATGAAGAGAGATGGAAGATAAAGAATATGATGAGCTAAAAAGTCCTCCAGATGCTAAAGAGTCTGTATTTATAGGGAAATCATCTAGCAGAACCATAGGTCCATGAGAAATCGTATCTAAATCCAGATTCGAGAATATGAGTGGAAGATAGGGCCCTTTAGGCTAGAATTTCAACTCGGTACCGATCAGAAGTGGTCGGTACCGACATGAATTTTGGAAGGGGAACTTCCCCATCTTCTCCCCTCGAGTCTTCTATCCTTGATCCGTTATGTTCCGAGCACTTTCCTTTGAGATTGAGTTATTTTTGAGAGGTCTTGATACCACTTGTACTTGTTGGTTTTCCCTTAGAAATTCCTTAAAGTTGTTTGTCTATCCCTTGATAAAAGCACTCTATGGCGATCAAACAAGTTATTACTCTACATATAAAGGCTTTGGAGGCATACAAGGGCTAAATAAGTGGTCGGTACCAAGTAGAAGTACTCGGTACCGAGTAGTTTCTTTAGTTCCAATTCCTTTGCAACTTCTTGATTGTTCTTCTACTGCCTTTCTAAGCATATTCCCAAGTCTGTGAATCATTTCATCTTCATCCTAACATCCAGATTCTAGTGAAAAGTTGCTTGGTCAAAAGGCTAGATAATAAAACTATATCGACTTTTCATAGTATTTTGAGATTTTTTATTATTCACACTATACTATTGTTTAACTTGATATTTTATGCTTTGCTTCTTATTATCTTGGGTACTCTTAAATGAGTATACTAGATTACACGAGTGGACGAGACATGAAGTTGTATAGGTGGAGACCATGAGGCGATGCTTTCTCATACTTATATTTTTAAGCGTATTATTGCTAAATATGTTGTGCGACACTGTGGAGCCTTGACAGTGTTTGATCGATTACTTGAGACAGCGTTACAATGCACCATACAGGTATATTGTGTGCCAAAGGTATAGGGTGGTCGTCACACTTGGTATCAAAGCATAGGTTGCATAGTTGACCTAAGTTGATACTTAATCCATTAGGGATAGATTAAGTTGAATAATCTTGAATGGATCAAAAGTATACAAGAGACTACTTATTATATGTTTTGATTTTGAAAACGATATAGTAGTAATATATAATATAAGTTGCATTGCACACAAAAGTACCGCTTTTTGTAGCTTTTCTTTATGAGAGACAGATCATTATTATTATATATGAAAAATAGGCCGGTATATGAGAAATACCGCTAGGAACTTCTTAGGAATTGAAGAAGAAGGAAAGGGCTCATGGGCTGCTAAACATGACTTGTAGATGATATTCAATACCATGATGAGGAACATGCTATAAAAAGTGTCTAATTACTCTGTCCAAATGTTGCTAATGCTAGTGGTGCTAAAGTGTAGGTACCCAGGGCCAATTTTGCTAAGCTAAATAAGGACTTTTCTATCTTGTAGGTAAACTATTCCAAGGACTAGAGTCGGTTTTGTAACCGTAGGATTGACTTGACAACTTTGAAAGAATCTTTGATGACATAGAGTTAGGTGATGCTTTAAGGAGAAGGTTGGCCTTTAGCCAACCCCAAGGAAGGGGTATGAACTGGTAGAATGCTCATCGAGCTGCTTCTCCTAAGGATTAGTACACCTGGGATCATTTCAAGACCATATTTGAGGAGAAGTTCATACTTGCAGCTTAGATTTTATTATTTCTTAGGAAGCTCGCGAATTTGAAACAAGGTGACTTGTCAGTTTTGGAATACATTGAATAGCTAAGCAGAAGAAAGTGATGGAGGCGTGTGCATTATTTATTGTTCTTACCTCGTCGAGTACCCCATCCGTGAAGGAGAAGGAAAAGAGATCACTACGCAAGGTATGATTTCCGTTTATGACATTCCAGTAGGTGTTTTAGGCAATACAAGGGCTTCACTTTCCTTTATATCTAGTGACTTGCTAGATAGATTGGGCTTGAGACGGGCTTAGTAGACCGACTTTTATTGTTACAAACCTGTTGGAGGCTCAACTACCCTGTGCATGGTTTGTCGTGATATTACCTTATTAAGTCATGGATGTTCTTTTGTTTTTGATTTTTTTTGGGTTTTGTTAGGTTTAGTATTATCTTAGGGATGGACTGACTATGGAAGTATGTGCTAGTGGTGGATTGTGAGAGTCGTTGGTGACGATTGGGACCGACGATGGGCGAAAGGAAGATTTAGGCTACCTACCGAGGATGAGGTAATGCTTAGCTTTCTATAGTCAATGGAGGTACCATAAGGCAAGTTGTCATTTGTGCTTATAGTTGTGAAGTAATCGTTTGTATTTAAGGAGATCACTGGATTACTATCACACATGGAGATAGAGTTCCATATTGATTTTGTGAAGAATGCCAGACTAGTAGCTATGCCTTTGAGGCATATGGCACCCAATAGTAGAGAGAACTAGAGGTGCGAGTGAATGACCTATTTCGATGAGGGTTCGTTTGATGGATTATATCTAAATGGGGGCATCTGTAGCATTTTCCCCTAAGGCAGATAGCTCTTTGAGGTTGTATGTAGATTACCGTGAGATGAACAAGGTGACAAAGAAGAACAAGTATTCACTTCTGTTTATTGATGATTTATTCGATCAACTCCATTTTGCAAGAGTGTTCTCCCAGTTGGACCTTGTGACGGGGTTTCATTAACCAAGGGTAGCAAGATAGAGTTTGCTTATTACAATATTTCATATGCCTTCTGGATTATATGAGTGGTTGGTTATGCCGTTTGGGTTAACTAATGCTCAGTCATACATTGTTAATCTCATGAACTGTGTCTTCAGGGATAATCTAAATAAGTTTATGCCTGTATTAGTTAATGATATTCTTGTCTCTTTTTGAATGAAAGAAGAACACAAGATACATTTGAGGACTGTGATGAGGTTCTAAGAAAACACCAATTGAAGGAAATCTTTTCAAAGTGTCACTTCTAAAGGAGGAAAGTGCAATTCTTAGGTCATGTCATTTCCGAGTAGGGCATTAGCATTGATCTTGTAAAGCTAGTGGCGGCTTAGGGTTAGAACTAACCTAAGAATGTTATAAATGTGAGGAGTCTCCTCGGGTTGGTGGGATATTATAGATGTTTTATTACGGATTTCTCTAAGATAGCAACACCATTAACCAATTGGATGAAGAAGAATCAAACTTTTGTTTGGGACATGAGGTGTGAGCATGCATTTGTGAGTCTGAAGGAAAGGTTAACAATTGCACTAAGGTTAGCCTTTCCAAGTGGGAACGAAGAGTTAACAGTATCATAGATCCCTATGGTACTGGACAAGGTGCAGTGTTGTCGTAGAGGAGTAAGGTTGTCGCAAATGTTAGTCGATGGCTTAAACTACATGAGAGGAAGTATCCGATTTATGAATTGGAGTTGGCCATGATAGTACTTGCTTTGATGATTTGGAGGCACTATATTAGGAGAGAGATTTGAGTTATTTACTGAACATAAATCGTTAAAGTATCTCTTCTCCTAGAAGGTTCTCAAACTTCGTCAGTAGCGATGGTTAGAATTTTTGGCCTTATACAACTTCGTCATTTCCTGTAAGCCCAAAAATGGAAATGCAGTCACCGATGCTCTAAGTAGAAGACATGTAAGTTTGGGAGCGATGTTCCTAGAGCTGATGCAGCTTAAGTATATTGTTGTTTATGATTTCAGACCTAAAGGTGAGAGAGAGCCAAAGATGTTGGCTTCGATAATCAGACCTACTTTGACCGAGCAGACTGGCGTTAGTTAGATGTGTGATGGTAGACTAGTGATTGTCATGGCTAAGATAGAAAGTGGGTTAGAGTTTAAGGATATGAGATAGTACAGGCTCAACCGAGTTTGTCGGCTCCATAAAGATGGTAGATTGTTTGCACCTGACATTGATGGACTGAGGAATGAGGTGTGATAAGAGTGCAATTATTCGAAATTGACTATACATCCTGGGGGAAATAAAATGTACAGAGATATGAAGCAAACATTTTAGTCGGAGGGGATGAAGAAGGACGTTGGAGCACTTACCTCGAGATGTATGAGCTGCAAATTAGTAAAGGCAGAGTAGAGGAAGCCAAGTTGTTTAACACAACTACTTGAGCTTCCCGAATGGAAGTGGGGAAAAATATTGATGAATTTCGATGGATTGTCGGGGAACAAAGGAAGGTACGATAACATCTAGATCATAGTTGATAGATTGACAAAGAGTTTGTAGGATCTAGATTAACCCTAGAGGGGGGGTGAATAGGGTTATAGCAAATTTTCTCGAATTTATAAATTAAACAAACTGCAGAGATGTAAATATGCTGAAAAGTAAATCACACACAAAATTTACCCAGCTTCGGCAACCCCTGCCTACTGCTGCATTCCCAGATTTCTATTAGAATTAAACAGTCTCCCGCTTACAAACACTCTAACAGACTCGCACACCCTGCTACCGCCTATAGAGTTTTGCAAACTCGCAAACCCTGCTCACTGAACTAATCCTAACTAGACAATCTGACACTACCTAAATCCTAGGTGGTGATTTACCAAGGTTTGATTCGAAAAGTACAGAATTTAAAAAACAAAAACGAATTGAAAACAACTTAACACCCTAATTTAAAAAATAACAAAGCCTTATTAAGTTAATTAAATAAGACCGTTCCACAAACTATTATCACTAAAAAAACGGCCCTGTTTTATCAATGTCGACCCGTTCCTTTTTGTTGAGAATTGCGGCTACGTTCTTCTTTCTGAGATTAGGGCTTCGACTCTCTGCTTCCAAAATTAGGGCTTGATTGAAATTGAGGATGCCAACTTTATTACGATCGAATGATGGTTTCGAACTTCGTTGCTTTTGTCGATCGATTGTTTCTTCGTCTTGCACACGGCTGATCTTCGATTGTTGATCGAATTCGATTCCTGACTTCGGTATGTATTTTATCCCTTTTGTTCTCTGGATTGAATATTTGAACTCGATACTGAAAAGTGCCGATGATGATTTGTATTTATAGGGTTCGAAACCCTTTATTCTCGTTCGTATAAATTCTTTTGAATTCATCACTTTATTTTCCTTAGCCGATCGATGATGCTTGGATGCTTAAGATATTTTCTGACCTTTTCTTTTGTGTATATTTTGCTTTTCTATTACGTGATAATCACGGCTTGGGTTTTGAAGCATTCGATCTTTCCTTGATCGATACGGCAGAAACTTTCCTCTTTTATTTTTGACTTTTTCAAATTGTACACACACTTGATTTCATTTGATGATGTTGATTCTTTGGTCTGCATTTACATTTCTTCTGGCTTCAAGTTCCTCACGGCTTCGACCACTTGGTCATCACGGTGTTGACTTCGATTTGAAACTGCAGTTGACTTTGTAAATATTTGATTTTGTGATTTCCTGGCTTCCTGGTGCTTACTGCTTCGACTCTCTGGCACTTGATTGCTTGCATGTATATATATATATGAATTTATGTATGTATATATGTGCTATTATCTTGTACCTCTTCGTCTGGAGTAGTTTCTGATCATTGCTTCATGTATGCTTTGGTTTATATTATACTCGACTTTGCATTTGCTTTGAGACTTTTTTTTTGCATACAATTGCATTTGTGAACACTGATTCATTGCAGTTTGAATTATGAACTTGGTTAGTCTTCAGTTACATGTTGCCACCTCTGTTTTGCTTTTGTTCAAACTGTACACTGATTTTGTACTGGTGCACTTTGTTTAGTCTGGACATGTGGTTCTGGGTTTCTCTGTTGCACTTGCTCATTTGAGTTTGCACTGCTTCTGTTGGTTTGTTGCTGTGCACTTGTGTCATATGTGCACTGTGGTGCATTGAGATAGTTGCCTCTGTGTACATGATATCTTGTTCACTGGTCGAGTTCATTTGAGGCTGTTGTTCCATGATTTGTAGATTGCCATTTTCGCCATGTGATTTATTTCCATATGGTCTGGTTTACTTGCTCGATGGTTCTATGCACTTGAATATGGTCTTCATGTATACTTGAGTGTTGTACATTTTAGTCTTGTGTCTTGTCTCCTGTGCATAGCATATTGAACTGTTCAGGTTGTTTTGTTGCATTCATACTTCACTTGTGTATTGTTCATCATGTAGTCTTGATACGTGCATGTCGTATCTGGTTGTTCACTGGTCTTCGAGACATGATTGTATTTGTTGCCATTCACTGCTGCACTCAGATCTGTGACATTTTGAAATTCTGGTTTGAGTCACTTTTGAAGTTCGATTCTCTGGTCTATGACTTAGACCTGTCTGCATTGCATACATGTAGCTGGTACACATTTGTAGTTGTGCATGTTGTTTCTGTCTGGATTTGATTTCTTGAGTTTTGACAGTTTGCACCTGTGTTAAATCCAATTTCACAACTCGGGTTTGACCTTGTGCTGAAAATTGTGATATTGTTTTATTGCACCAGAGTTGAATCCGATAATTTGGGTTTGACCTGTGCTCACCTGTCCCTATAAATGTATCAAGTGTATATATATCAGTGTGCACGGCTTTGTGGCATGTACAGTGATACACTGTGCATGTCACATTGTTCGTGTGTGATGAATTCAAATATGATGACGAACAACCCAAATAACTGAGGCAAATATTATTTTCAAAATTCATATTTTGTTTTATACTGCAAAAATATTTTATTTTCAATTTTACTGCATCAATGTATATTTCCGCAGATTGCTCAGATGCTGGATTCACATTGGAATGAAGTTGAAGATAAATACGAGTGTGAGTGATATGTAGTGAGGAACTGCTGTAACTATGAAATTGTGATGTAATTGTATTATGACTGAAATTGTATAGTTATAGTGAGAGCTTGAAATTGTACTATCAAAATTGTAATAAATATTTGTTTGAATAAAATATTCGTTTGAATTTCAATTCTGTGTTATTTTTTTTATTCAGCAAATATTTTTTTTATTTATGAAAAATAAAATAGTACAATATCAAATACATTTAAATGAATGTATATATGTTTATTATCATCAAACAAAAATCATATACACGCATATTTAACAATCTCCCCCTTTTGATGATAACTAACATATATTTAAGATTTTGAATATATTAAATGTATTTGATCATTCAATTTGCTTCCCCTATTTGAATGCTCTCTTTCTACACAATACTCCCCTACATATATGCATGAGAATAAAATATTCAAATGAGCCTTGATGCAATTAGAAAATCTTTGACCTTTATTTTCAAAATCTTAACTTTTCTCTCCCCCTTTTGTTATCAGCAAAAGAATAATAGTAATAGAAAAATAGAGATATAGTGATAGACATTAATACAATATTAAAACTCAATCGAGTGTAAATATTAATTTAAATAAGAAAATCAAACAAAAATCATAAATACTTTAATTGACGCATATTCCACTTTAGAATGATAGGATGATATCATCAAATAAAACCATATAGTTGTGTCTATTTGTGGTATATTTATTTCAGGAAATTTGAATATCTACTAACCATGCATAACCGTTATGACTTTTAAATGAGATTAGTAGTATTCTAAATTTTTATTTTTATTTTAAAAATGAATTCAAGTATCTTCTAACCACGCATAACCGTGAGGACTTTTAAATGGGATTAGAATCAACTTGTCTATTTAATCAATTAATTTTGATATGCGTTCCATACATGCATAACCGTGAGGACTTTTAAATGAGCATGGAAGCACATAATCAAAAATCCAAGTAATTCACCCATGTATAACCGTGAGGACTTTTAAATGAGAGTGAATATTTTGGATATTATTATTTATTGTTAGAAATATAATAAAATTGAAGCATAAATGATTTCCCGTTTAAACTACCACATATTGACATACTATATTGACTTTTGATGAGTGATGGTCGATAGAAAGATGATAGAAATAGAAATGATCATGGAATATTTATCAACAAAAAGTTTTTATAACTCTTGTTTAAATTTCTAAAGAAATTTCCTAATCATACTTTCTCAAGTCATAATATATGATTAATATCAACACTCATCTTATTTTCAATCACTATCTATCTTTTTAGATAATTATTAAGGGGTCAAATCAGTTAACATATGCAAAATCAATTTCAAAAATAGTTATAAAATCAAATTTTCTTAAATAACTAATCCGATACAAGGTCAACAGAAATTATTTTCTAGAAGGGATTTTTAAGAAAAATTTCTGCTAAAATAGAAATTATTTCAAGTGAAAAATATGCAGATATTTTCTTTGAAAAATGATGCAGCAAATGAATGTCTAGAAATATAATCACGTTCCACTAGTAATTTTTCTATCAACTATATTACCAGTGTGATCTGCATCTGACTTTAAATTTCACTCAATATTCACTCGTTGGATTAAGCATGGACCAGATTGTGAAATTTCAACAAACTATCTCAGAATTATTTTCAACAATCTTTAAACGAAATTTTCTTGACTTTGAATTGAAGTCGTGTTAACCATCAAACAAATATCATAGTGTCAGATTTAGAAACCGTAGGATCAACAGTCATTAAACCATCATCATTATTTCAAAACAATTTCTTGAAGTTTCACCAATAAAGTTTCAACAATTTCAACAATTTCTTAAAAACCTTTTTATAGCATGAGTAATCAGTAATCAATCAACATCATAATTTGACCAAACAGATTAAATTCAATGATGAAAAAAAAATGGTTAGTCAACTTTTAAGCACAAATCAAAGTCATAGATAAGAACAAGTCATGTAAGATTATATCAAGTTAGTTAGAATCTGTCAACCATCATAATTACTTCAAGTAATTCTATTTAAAGATGATTGGTTAAAAAATCAGAATTAACATCATCAATCATTTCACATAACTGGCTGATTTAATTTAGATTATGGTGCAGATTTTCACATTTTATCTATCGTTTGAAAATAAATACAATTACCTGTTTTACCTGTACGATAATCTTTCGTTGTTTGCCCATTGTGAATCTGTCACCTTTATACTAGGCTAAGGAACGTTGATTTGTCGCCCGTTGTGTGTCTGGAACAGTCAGAATCCAGATAACACTAATGTTGTTCCTTAGCCTGCCACCACACCTACACGGTAAGAGATTTTTGTGACCTATTTTTTTTTATAGGTCCATGGTTGTTAGTGGCAGAATAATTTGATGAATATGTTTGAGTAGACCCAAAACTATTAACATATGTTCCTTTTGGCACCCAAACTTGTTTTGTCCTTTCATTCTTGTTCCAATAGACATGAAATTTGTTTGTAGAATTCTTAGGAACCCAAACTTGTATAAATTTTGTGTTCTTGTTCCTATGACTACAATTTTCAACACGATGTCCAATTATTTCACATTTAGTAAAGACACTCTTACCTTTTGCATTATCATCAACTTGTGTTTTCCCAAAACCTAGTCCTTTTCTGTTGTTAGCAAAAAGTTGATTTCCCAATAACATGTTGGATGATTTTTCTCCTTTTGAAAAATTATTCAGAGTTTTCTCAAGATTTTGGACTTTGGTTTTTAGTGTTGCGTTTTCAGTCACAAGTAAGGTGCATCTATTTATAAAATCCTTTTTCCTAGTGTCAATGGTTTCCTTAAGACTCAAGTTTTCTTTTTCAAGATTCTCAGAGCTATTCTTAAGTTTTGATAATTCTGAATCTAAAATTTTGCATTTTTTACAGTCTAGATTTTGAATATTTTCAAGTTCAGTTTCTAACCTAGTATTTTCATGGACAAGTTCTCTCCTATCAGATTTCAGTTTTTCAATTTTAGATTCAAGAGTATCAATTGTTTTAGTAAGATCATAACACATTAAAACAAGTTCTTTATAAGAATAGTCACTTACCTCACTAGATTCCTCTGAGCTTGCTTCTGAATCTGATTTTGTCATAAGACACAAATTAGCCTCCTCTGAGCTATTATTCGAAACTTCCTCTCCTTCTTCATCATCCCAAGTCGTTGCAAAGGCCTTCTTCTTCTTTTTCTTTCCTTTGTTGTTTTTGAGAAGTGGGCATTTTTGTTTGAAGTGGCCAGGCTTCTTGCAGTTATAACAAGTCAATTCATTATCGGAATTGTCAGAATCTTTTGACCTATTACCATTTGTTTTCTTCTTGCGTGGCCCGAATCTTGGCCATTTTCTAAGATTATTGACAGCCGTTGCAAGCTCTTCAATTGGATCTTCTTCTTCTTCTTCATCGCTCTCTTCTTTGCTCTTTAAGGCAATCATCTTCTTCTTTGATTCGGAGTTGTTGTGTTCCTCCTTTGTTTTTAGCTCAAGCTCATATGTCATCAAGTTTCCGATCAACTCCTCCATGCTTAGTTTACTCAAATCTTTCGATTCTTATATTGCCGTGACTTTTGCCTCAAAGTTCATCGGTAAGACTCGTAGCACCTTCCTCACAAGATCTACCTCAGTGAATACCTTCCTAAGCGCTCTAGCATTGTACACCAAAGTTGAAAAGCGTCCAAACATGTCCTTTATGCTCTCGCCTTTTTCCATCACAAAGTTCCCGTATTCATTGCTGAATAAGGCTAGACGAGACTCCTTGACTTGAGAAGTTCCTTCATGTGTCACCTCCAAGGTATGCCAAATTTCCTACGCAGTTTTACAATGAGAAATTCTATTAAATTCATTCTTATAAAGAGCACAGATCAAAGCATTCATGGCTTTAGCATTTGTAGTTTATAATTTCTTATCTTTAGCATCCTACCTATCCTTAGGTTAAGGAATCTCAGTATCACCAACAGTTATAGTGGGAGATTTATAGCCAGTTTCAATAATGTCCCAAACATCATAATCAACAGAACTAAGATAAATACCCATCCTAACTTTCCAATAAGCATAATCATTCTCATTAAACATGGGTGGCCTAGCAATAGATTGCCCCTCAGAAAAAGCATTATTTGGTGGACTCATGACTCTAGAGTTAAAGAAAAATACCGGGCTCTCATACCACTTGTAGGATCTAGATTAACCCTAGAGGAGGGGGTGAATAGTGTTATAGCAAATTTTCTCGAATTTATAAATTAAACAAACTGCAGAGATGTAAATATGTTGAAAAGTAAATCACACACAAAATTTACCCAGCTTCGGCAACCACTGCCTACTGCTGCATTCCCAGATTTCTATTAGAATTAAACAGTCTCCCGCTTACAAACACTCTAACAGACTCGCACACCCTGCTACCGCCTATAGAGTTTTGCAAACTCGCAAACCCTGCTCACTGAACTAATCCTAACTAGACAATCTGACACTACCTAAATCCTAGGTGGTGATTTACCAAGGTTTGATTCGAAAAGTACAGAATTTAAAAAACAAAAACGAATTGAAAACAACTTAACACCCTAATTTAAAAAATAACAAAGCCTTATTAAGTTAATTAAATAAGACCGTTCCACAAACTATTATCACTAAAAAAACGGCCCTGTTTTATCAATGTCGACCCGTTCCTTTTTGTTGAGAATTGCGGCTACGTTCTTCTTTCTGAGATTAGGGCTTCGACTCTCTGCTTCCAAAATTAGGGCTTGATTGAAATTGAGGATGCCAACTTTATTACGATCGAATGATGGTTTCGAACTTCGTTGCTTTTGTCGATCGATTGTTTCTTCGTCTTGCACACGGCTGATCTTCGATTGTTGATCGAATTCGATTCCTGACTTCGGTATGTATTTTATCCCTTTTGTTCTCTGGATTGAATATTTGAACTCGATACTGAAAAGTGCCGATGATGATTTGTATTTATAGGGTTCGAAACTCTTTATTCTCGTTCGTATAAATTCTTTTGAATTCATCACTTTATTTTCCTTAGCCGATCGATGATGCTTGGATGCTTAAGATATTTTCTGACCTTTTCTTTTGTGTATATTTTGCTTTTCTATTACGTGATAATCACGGCTTGGGTTTTGAAGCGTTCGATCTTTCCTTGATCGATACGGCAGACACTTTCCTCTTTTATTTTTGACTTTTTCAAATTGTACACACACTTGATTTCATTCGACGATGTTGATTCTTTGGTCTGCATTTACATTTCTTCTGGCTTCAAGTTCCTCACGGCTTCGACCACTTGGTCATCACGGTGTTGACTTCGATTTGAAACTGCAGTTGTCTTTGTAAATATTTGTTTTTGTGATTTCCTGGCTTCCTGGTGCTCACTGCTTCGACTCTCCGGCACTTGATTGCTCGCATGTATATATATGAATTTATGTATGTATATATGTGCTATTATCTTGTACCTCTTCGTTTGGATTAGTTTCTGATCATTGCTTCATGAATGCTTTGGTTTATATTATACTCGACTTTGCATTTGCTTTGAGACTTTTTTTTTGCATACAGTTGCATTTGTGAACACTGATTCATTGCAGTTTGAATTATGAACTTGGTTAGTCTTCAGTTACATGTTGCCACCTCTATTTTGCTTTTGTTCAAACTGTACACTAATTTTGTACTGGTGCGCTTTGTTTAGTCTGGACATGTGGTTCTGGGTTTCTCTGTTGCACTTGCTCATTTGAGTTTGCACTGCTTCTGTTGGTTTGTTGCTGTGCACTTGAGTCATATGTGCATTGTGATGCATTGAGATAGTTGCCTCTGTGTACATGATATCTTGTTCACTGGTCGAATTCATTTGAGGCTGCTGTTCCATGATTTGTAGATTGCCATTTTCGCCATGTGATTTATTTCCATATGGTCTGGTTTACTTGCTCGATGGTTCTATGCACTTGAATATGGTCTTCATGTATACTTGAGTGTTGTACATTTTAGTCTTGTGTCTTGTCTCCTGTGCATAGCATATTGAACTGTTCAGGTTGTTTTGTTGCATTCATACTTCACTTGTGTATTGTTCATCATGTAGTCTTGATACGTGCATGTCGTATCTGGTTGTTCACTGGTCTTCGAGACATGATTGTATTTGTTGCCATTCACTACTGCACTCAGATCTGTGACATTTTGAAATTCTGGTTTGAGTCACTTTTGAAGTTTGATTCTCTGGTCTATGACTTCGACCTATCTACATTGCATACATGTAGCTGGTACACATTTGTAGTTGTGCATGTTGTTTCTGTTTGGATTTGATTTCTTGAGTTTTGACAGTTTGCACCTATGTTGAATCCAGTTTCACAACTCGGGTTTGACCTTGTGCTGAAAATTGTGACATTGTTTTATTGCACCAGAGTTGAATTCGATAATTTGGGTTTGACCTGTGCTCACCTGTCCCTGTAAATTTATCAAGTGTATATATATCGGTGTGCACGGCCTTGTGGCATGTACAGTGATACACTGTGCATGTTACATTGTTCGTGTGTGATGAATTCAAATATGATGACGAACAACCCAAATAACTGAGGCAAATATTATTTTCAAAATTCATATTTTGTTTTATACTGCAAAAATATTTTATTTTCAATTTTACTGCGCCAATGTATATTTCTGCAGATTGCTCAGATGCTGGATTCACATTGGAATGAAGTTGAAGATAAATACGAGTGTGAGTGATATGTAGTGAGGAACTGATGTAACTATGAAATTGTGATGTAATTGTATTGTGACTGAAATTGTATAGTTATAGTGAGAGCTTGAAATTGTACTATCAAAATTGTAATAAATATTTGTTTGAATAAAATATTCGTTTGAATTCCAATTCTGTGTTATTTATTTTATTTAGCAAATATTTATTTTATCTGTGAAAAATAAAATAGTACAATATCAAATACATTTAAATGAATGTATATATGTTTATTATCATCAAACAAAAATCATATACACGCATATTTAACAGAGTTCTAGAAATATATCCATAAAGTCGAATAGGACGACATCTAAGTTGGCCGAGTTGTATGAGAAGTGGATCATGTGTGTTAACTGGTTTTTTAACCCAATAGAATTCAATAAGAGTTAGAACTTAGGGACTATGTCAGAATGACTTCAAACTTGAACAAGGCATCCAAAAGAATAAGCCAAAAGCACTCAAGAAGAATTACAAAAAATCCACTATAGGGAAGGATCACTAGCGATCCACCACACATGGATCGCTAGCGATCAATAAGGATTCTTCATGGTTCTTTCAAGCCACTTGCATCATGAATCAATATCTCTTCTAAATATGTTTTCCAAGTTTCATGGCCTTTCAAGCAACCTAGTTCAAGAAGTGAAGACCTATTTGATTCTAGTCATAGTTCAATCCGACCTGTGTATGAATCATCATCAAAACAAGGAAACTAGCTACGAAATTATATGGAGAGCACCTATATAAGACATGGAGTGCAATCCAAAGGAAGAAGCCCAAAAATCTCCTAAGTACATAAATCACTAGAAATCCATGCCTTCTGGATCGCTAGCGATCCATCACATTATATTGGATCATTATGAAATTTTTAGAGAACGTTTGTATCATTGAGTGTAGGCTTTTGGCAAAGCGGCCTAGTCCAATTTCTCTCCTTTACCTATAAATACAATCCTACCTGCAACATAAAGGGGATCTTCTGGACTAGCTACTGGAACTCTATAGAGATTATTCTTCATTCTTCTCCTCCCACACATTAGTCATCTAGGGGTTCACTGTGATACTCCAGTAAACTCATGTACTTGTGACTTAATCTGACTTAGAAAATTCAATCATATTGTAATCTGATTCAACTTATAATAGCAGTCAATGAATAGACAGTTATAAAGTGGACTTAGGCTTCATTAACAGTTAAACCACTATAAAATCCTTTTGTCTTTTTACTATTTCTGCTCTTTTTATATTTATTCTCTATATTATTGCTTTATAAGAATATGGCTGATGCTTTCACACACAATGTAGGGTGTTGATCCAATTTTTGGGTTAACATTTTGGTGCTTTCACTGAGAACCCAACTCAGGCTTAGATCTAGCTATCTACTTTGGATCAGATAGGTTTAGAAGTTAGATCCTCAATCTCTGCTTAGAATTTTTTTTGTTGAGAATCAATGGCACCAGGAAGAAAGAGAACTGCCTCTGGAAGATCCATAGGAGCTACCATTGTTGGATAAGAAACAAACCCTCAGCAAATTAAAGTCAACAACCTTAACAGCCTACAACATAGAACTAACACCGGAGATCAAGTGCCAAGATCCTCCACTCAGCATGAAGTCATGACTAAGGGAGAATTGAACCAGATGGTTGATGAAATTAACCAGAAAATGGCAAACAGTCAAAAGCTCTTATGGAAAAGATAGATGCTCTTTAGCACACCAGTCACTAACTACTTCTAGAACGCCAAAGCCATGGCTGCTACAGAGCAAGAACTATCTTTTGTTTTTGGCTCCAGTAGAAGAAATAGAAAATATAAGCAAAAGGAAGTAATGGGTGGAGCTCAAGGCGTTACTATAGTGGAAATGCTAATACTCTGCCCATTGTAAAAGCGCCTACTGCAAACCTGAACTTAGGAGTGAAAACTCCATGGAAGGACATACTAGTAGCTGATACTGACTTTGAGAAAGGTGGGCAACTTAAGGAAAGAGAATTGAACTCAAATGATCAAATTCCACCCGCAAGACCAACCGCCTTCCAAGGTACCTCTCCAAGAGTGACTCATCCAAAGACTGGAGAGCCTAGGCTTCAGCCAGCCAACCAAGACCGTTTGTAAAGTCAAACACTTGGCACAACTACTGACAGTCGACCTGCAGATGAACGGACAAGTAAGGCATACATCGAGGACATGGTCAGACGCTTGATGGAAGAAAGCAAGGGTAGAAAGGATGATGATTGGGGTTCCGCTCCGAGCCGAACTCCCTTCATCGTTAGTATACTGAGGACAGAGTACCCCAAGAAATTCACCATGCCACCAGCTATGCCCTCCTACAATGGAACTACTAACCCTCAACAACACTTGTTTAAGTACATTTGGAATATGGATGGTGTAAGGGCAACAAATGCAGTTTTTTGCAGATGTTTCCCCATCTATCTAGAAGGAGTTGTCTCCATGTGGGTTTACGAAACTCCTTCCATGATATATCTCAACCTTTGACGAGCTAGCCAGGAAGTTCTTGGATCAATTTAGACTACGTACGGCTCAGCCGAAGGACATGATGTCTCTATTCGGTTACTTCCAAGGACCCAACGAATCACTAAAATCGTCCATGAACCGCTTTAACATAGCCGTAATCGAAGTGGGAAATCCAAATGAGGATATGATTTCATGGCTTTTTTCTTCTCAATCCATCCAGAGATAGATTTTGAGAGATGGATTAAAATGAAGCAACCGACCACCATGAAATAATTCAATCGAAAGGGTCATCAGTACTTGAGATTAGAAGAGGCAAATACGTTAGAAGGTAAAAATACCGATATGCTACCAAATGAATCGATTTAGAGTAATCTGGCGATCAATCAAAATGGCAGGAGTTCTGAAGTAACTGCTGGAAAAGTTGGGGACAACAAAAGAAAGAACCAGCATCAGAATACCGGCAAGGGCAATGGAGGGGGAAAGAAACTCAAAGGACTGAAACGTGGAGAATACACTCCGTTGAACGACATCTTGGAGAATATTTACCTGGTAACTCAGGGAACAGAAGTGTACCTGAAGCTGCCTCGAAAAGAAGAGTTTGAGCAACAAAGGAAGTCGGGGAAGCTCTATCGCTTCCACCAAACCCACGGCTGTAACAGAAACGAGTCTCGCCATTTGGAGAACGTGATCGAAGAACTGATTAAAGAAAACAAGCTCCAACAGTATGTGAAGAAGCCTCGAAATTCCGATCAGCCAACCGGACCTCATGCCCCTAACACCCAAGAAAACCAATATGGATCTAGCGGAGATGGATCCAAATAAGCTAAATAGAGACTTGTCATCATTACCATTTCAAGAGGACCTCATCCGGCGGAAAAGTTGGGGAGAGATGGAAAGATATGCTAGTTCACTCAAACATGCTCCAAACGAAACTTGTTTTGCAATCGAACATGGGACCCCGCTAAACAGCAGAGGATTCTCAATGACGACATCATGTTTCGAAACGGATATAGTGAAGGAATAGAAGCTCCACCTTTTGATCCAATGGTGGTGATGATAGGAATCAGACCCGCTGTCATACATCGGGTGTTGATTGATACCGGAGGATCAATAAACATCCTGTATCGACGTACGTTCGACCAAATGAATCTTTACATGAAGGATGTCTCTACATGCCGAAATGAAATCCAAGGATTCACCGGTCATCCGCTACAACCTATTGGCACAATCGATCTGCCTATTGAACTAGGAATAGGAGATCAGAGAGTGATTCTCATCCAAACCTTTATGATAATTGATGAGATATCGGCCTATAACGCATTCCTAGGATGGATGGCCCTTGCTGATTTTCAAATTATCCTGGCACAATGGTGTCTCACTATGAAATTCCTTATGGAAAAAAGAATTGGAGCGATAAAAGGAGAACAGAGTGTCGCAAGGGAATGCTACATCGCTGAATTGTGTGAAACAAGAAGGAAAGAAAAGAGGAAGAGTGTGGAGAAAATTCTCCACATTCGCAAACCATTAGCATAGCAACTACAGAACCGCCCTGGCTTGGGATCACAGCCGAGTCAATAAGGCCATGGACCCTAGAAAGAAGATTTCAAGGGAGGAATCGGCAACATCGACAGAGATTACGTCGCCTGTCCCTATAGACATGGATTACCCGACATGAGTACTGAAATTAGAATCACATCTCGAAACTATGATACGACAAGAATTAGTCAAGTTTCTTCACGCCAATCTGGACATGTATGCTTGGACGCATTCTGATATGTGTGGGATATCACCGAAGATAGCATGCACACACTTAATATCAATCCTAAGTACACTCCAGTGAGGCAGAAGAGGTGCACCTTGGGACCAAAACGGTCTGCTACGCTAAGAGAGGAAATGGATAAGCTGTTGGAAAATGGCTTCATCAGTGATGCAACCTATTACATATAAGTATAAAATCTAGTTTTGGTAAAGAAGTCCAACGGGAAGTGGCGGACTTGCATTGATTGCTCAGATTTGAACAAAGCTTGCCCAAAGGATAGCTCCTCATTTCCTAAGATCGATCAGCTTGTCGACGCCACAGTAGGCCACTAGTTACTATCATTTATGGACGCCTACTCTGGATACAACCAAATCATGATGCATGAACCTAATTAAGAGAATAATAGTATCATTACCGACCTTGGATTATACTGTTATCGAGTCATGCCCTTTGGACAAAAGAACACAGGGGCAACCTACCAACGACTAGTAAACACAATGTTCAAAGATCATATCGGGAAAATGATGGAAGTATACATGGACGACATGCTTGTTAAATCATGCATATCAGAGAATCACTTAGATAATCTCGCAGAGATGTTTGAAATATTGCGGAAATATGGAATGAAGTTCAACCCGTTAAAATGCTCTTTCGGCGTTGCTTCTGGAAAATTCCTTAGTTTCATCATGAATGCAAGGAGCATTGAAGCTAATCTGGAACAGATTACCACCCAAAGGAACGTCAAAGCCCCCACGACCAAAATGGAACTACAAATTCTAAATAGAAAAATCACAACACTGAGCCAATTCATTTCCCGAGCGACTGACAAATGCATACCATTCTTCGATGCATTAAAGAAGGGAAAGAAGAATTTCAAATGGAATGAAGCCTGCCATACAGCCATTGAAGAATTACTCCATTATATGGAAACCCCACCGGTCTTATCCAAGCCAATAAATGGAGAAGATTTGTTCGTTTATCTCGCTGTGACGACCCATGCTTTGAGTACAACATTAACATGTGAAGAGGCTAGGGTCCAGCGACCCATCTACTACATCAATAAGTTGTTCACTGGAGCTGAAAAGAATTACCCAAAGTCGGAAAAACTCGCCTATTGCCTATTGATCACGTTGAGGAGGCTATGACCGTACTTCTAGGCTCACCCATCAACATGTTGATGGATCAACCTCTGAAACAAGTGTTGTATCGCCCAAAGACATCAGGTCGACTTATGAAATGGAATATCGAGTTAATCCAATATGAAACCACTTATCACCCTCGAAGAGCTATCAACGGATAGGCACTGGCATTTTTCATCGTTGACTTTACTGAGCGGGATGGTGAAGAGGATAACACTTCAGACATGGTGCCACTGTGGAAGTTGTTTGTTGATGGTGCATCAAATGAATCCTTTTCAGGTGTAAGGGTAGTATGTAAAGCCCCGAAGGATGATCTGTTTGCTACACTCTAAGACTGGAATTTCCTACCACCAACATGAAGCAGAATACGAGGCTTTGATGGCAGGATGGAAAATCATTAAAGAATTAGGAATAAAACTATGCATATCTATAGCGATTCTCAACTAGTCATCTTCCAAGTGAAAGGGGAGTACCAAGCAAGGGGAAACCTCGCCCTCTACCTATCAAAAGCGCGAGAAATGCTGCAGGACTTCGAGCACTACACTTTAAGTCACATTCCGAGGGAACATAATATGCAAGCAGATCACATAACCAAGCTAGCCCGTTCCGGAGATGCTCAGTCAATGGGACTGGCTCCAGTCGAAACGCTGACATCACCCAGAATAGATGATATGGATAACAATTGGATTATGGAAATCGTAAGGGAAGAGGAATCATGGATGACGCCAATCAAAGATTACCTAATTAAAGGTACACTCCCTAGGGATCGTAACGAGCGAAAGAAGCTGCTCCAGAAAGCACCACGGTTCGTCTTGCAGGATGCAATTCTTTACAGGTAGGGATTCTCTACTCCCCTACTCAGATGTGTAACCAACAGCGAAGCCAAAAGAATCCTCAGGGAAGTCCATGAAGGCGATTGTGGAAACCACATTGCAGGGCAAACTCTAGCAAAGAAGATCCTCCGATACGGTTACTTCAGACCATCCATCAACTGTGACGCAGCGGACTATGCTAGGCGATGTGTGCAATGCCAAAAGTTCGCCAAAATATAGAGAACTCCATCCACAAGAACTTACACCAATAATTGGCCTATGGCTATTCGCTGTCTGGGGAATTGACCTGATCGGTGTGCTCCCAATTTCTAGAGGAGGAGCTAAATATGATATCGTTGTTGTTGATTACTTCACAAAATGAGCCGTAGCAGAACCATTGTCTATTATTACCACTAAGAAAGTAATTAACTTTATCACTAGAAATATTATTGTAGGCTTGGAATAGCACAGAAAATCATCACAGATAATGGAACTCAATTCGAAAGCGCTGAATTCAAGGACTTTTGCAAGCGTTTCTACATCGAAAAGAGTTTCTCCACAGTGGCGCACCCTCAAGCAAATGGGCTAGTGGACGCGGTGAACAAAAACATCAAGTCCACCATCAAGAAAGGCTAATGGAAGCCAAAGAAAATTGGGTTGATGAGCTCCCGCATGCGCTATGGGCTTATCGAACGACGCGCAAGTTAGCAACTAGACACTTGCCATTCGTCCTAGCATATAGATCCGAAGCAATGATCCCAGTCAAATTGGAAGTTCCTTCTCATTGGAAATGACACTTCAATCAAAAAGAGAACGAGCAGCTCCTGCTCGAGTCACTTGATCTGATTGACGAGAAACGGGAGGAGGCCGTACTAAGGACTGTAGCTCACGAGAAAAGGGTAACACGACATTTCGACTCCAAGGTCAGCAACCGTACTTTCGAAGTGGGAGATCTCGTCCTAAAACGGATCTATCTGGCTATAGGAACATTCAGACCAAACTCGAAAGGGTCTTACTCAATCGGGCAAAAGCTCGAAGATGGCACTTTCAAGCTGACCACGGTCGATGGAATTCAGATTCTCCATGCTTGAAACGATGACTCGCTCCAGCATTACTTTATTTATCTTTTATCTATGTATTTCCTATTTTTGCAAATAAGCCGTCCGATTGCACTGGGTGCATTGTAAGTAGGCAAAATTTGCTCTACTTTCTGTTTTGTCAATGAAATTTCTATAGTTTCTTGAACCAATAAAACCGTGTTTTACTCACTGAGTCGACGAATGTAAACTGAATCAAAATCATTAATTAGCTGCTTAGGAAAGTGAAAACACACCCAAGTACGCTACACCTGCTCACCAAATTGGCAAAAGTAAATCGACTCAAACTCAAAAGCCGCGCATTTCGTAAGTCGCGCACTCTCAAAAGCCGCGCATTTTGGAATCCGCGCACTCTTAAAAGCCGCGCATTCCGTAAGCTACGCATGCACTGCTTGATGTTGCCCCAGCATCATCAGCAAACCGTTAAGATTTTCTAAGTACCGATATTGTCCTAACAACACCGGGAAACTTGTCTACTGCAGGACTAGCAAGGATCAACTCCCACTATAAAAAAGAATCAACATGAATCCAGCAATGTCGCAAAACTAGAAATCAACAAAGAATTCTGATCGTTGACATTCGAGTCACAAGTTCCCGCAAATAGGAACCAGAAAGTTAATTTGGCTATAGACTTCAGAGGAATCGCTCGGATCAACTGGTCATTTATCAATTGTTCGGAGTAAACAACTCTGAGAAGTAGAGGGTGCACAAACCAACGCTTAGTTGAAAGGAAAACTACTCTGCAGTCCTATTACGCTGAACAAAGAAATTTTGCAATCACAATAGACCTCGTTGTTAAACTGAAAAAACGATTACATAATGCGTGAAATCACGAAAATAAAGACGTCCTATACCACAAACATAGCACGGTAATATGAAGTATAGAAATTGCAGAACAAGTAATCACATCTTGTACACACATAAGTGGTATAAAAACAAGCTAAATATGTGATAAATAAGAAAGAATACAGAAGTGAAAGTAGTAGAAAGATTAATCTTTTCATTTCCCATAACATTTTCTGTACAAAGTCAAAATATAGGGGCTATACCCACATAACATCGACCAACAAAAAGAAAAGTACGGATGCTACAACAACAAAAGTGATAAGTGCAGAATCTGCACTTGTACCAAATTCATGTCAAACAAATCAAAATGCAACAAAATCCAGCTCCACTGTCACTCGAGCCCGTCAATGCTCCTTACAACCACTTCCTTTCCCGCCTTTGGTCGAAAGTTTCTTCTTCCTCTCAGCATCCTGACCAGGGGTCGTATCGCTGCCAGATATATCGATTATACACTCCATGCCCATGTCTCCTTCTTGTTCTTTGTCGTCGATAGACTACCCCTTGGTCTTGCGCTTGCGGGACTTGTGAGAGCTCCTCGAAGACTTTCTCTCCTTTACCTTCTCCTTCTTAATCGCCACCATCTTCTCAGTTTTACTTGGCTAGCTAGCTTGGTCTGTTTACTCTCGTGTGTTAGTTGCTATTAAATCGCCCTTTAGAGATACAAAGGGGTTGTCCATGCAATGCAGCGATCTTCTCAGATTCGGCCCTGGTTGTGAGCCAAACACGGGCGTGGCGATCAAAGCAGCTACAGAAGCAAGCGTTGAAGTGGTCGAGATAGCAGTAGGCCCCGAGACTAGAGAAATTGGTAGTTCGACATGCAAAGAAGACAGACCTATAAGATCAAAAAGGAAAGCATTCAGTTCATCTTGTTCTTGCGGCTTGAGCAGGAAATCCTCAAACTCAGGAGAAACAAGAGAGTTACATGCATAAGAAGTATGACCGTGAATCTCAACCTCGTACTCCTTACCGTTTCCTTTTATAGATGGTTGCATAATCTTGGGTGAAGTTTCAGGACTTCCCAAGGCTTCAGAGATAGCGTCGAGGGGACATATAACAAAGCAGTGTCGGTCGAAGCCAGAATGATTTCTGTCTGATCATGAAGCTGCTTGGACGATTCGCTAGGCCCAGAACTGAAAGGCTCTAATTGTGCTTTAGCAGCTGCAACTGCGCTAGCATCGGTGGCTTCTCGCTCCCTTTCAACTCGAATAATCTCTCGGGCCTCTACCAAAGCCCTCTTTGATTCTTTGTTCAGATAGGCATCCTCCAACTCTTGTTTCGTGTACACATCCCCGTCTTCTCGGAAACAGGTCAGGATTTCTTCCCAAACCACAGCAAAAGTACGCGAGAATTTAGGGCCTAGATAACAGAGACTGCCCTGATGCAACAGAGAGTTGATGTAGAAGTTCACGATGGTGTTACCCATCTTCTCCATCTTCCTTCAAAGGTATCTTGTAGCTTCAAGTAGTCCGTTGTCACAGCAGCTTTCTCAACTTTGACTTTGGTCTTTTCAACGTCAAGTCGCGCAACTTTTTCTCGAAGCAAAGCAATCTCTTAAACCTGGTTGGAAATGGTCTTATCTCAGGATTCCACCATTCTTGCATAATCAACAATTATTTTCTTATGAGCTTCGACGGTTTCTTCATGACCAGGAATGGTTCTCTTTTGAGCTTCAATGATCTCATCTCGAGTGTCAGGCTCATTTTTCAGCTTGAATTCATTAGCATGGCTTTCTTGATTTCATCTCAGAACATGATTTCAATTTTTGCATGAGTCTCCTTCTAATCATTTAGCAAACTAGTGTTTCACTTACTATCTCGAATGGCAGCATCTCTCTCTTTTGTCAATTGATCAATTCTGGCATTACATTCCTTCAGCATCCTTTCATAATCATCCTTTTCCGACTCAAAAGAGAGAATCTCTTGATAGTTGTTGCGACTTGTGTCCGCCAGCTTCTTACATAATTTCTCCCATCCTTCAGCTTGATCCAAGTTGCTCTGTATAACATCCCTCTACTTTGATGCCCAAAACTAACGACTTCGAATGCTGCAGTCATCCATAGTTATTAATCCTTGGCGACCAAATACGGTGATATTAGATACATTGATACAAAGAAACACAAGAATATGGAAAAAAAATTAAATAGCAAACAAATTCCACATTCCATTTCAAAATATTCCAAATTGATTACATAATCCCAGTTCATAGACCACATTCAAATAACATATAATTATTAGAAAATACGCCAAGAGCGATATATGAAGATGCCCCCTAGGTTGATCAGAGTATATAAATAGGCAAGAGAACAAATTTGCCTTTACAAACAAAACACACAACGGAAATAAAAGAACTCTATTAACAAGCTTACATCCTGCACGTCCTCGGAAGCTTTATTCGTCTAAACGAACACAAGTAAACCTTAACTCTCCGCCTACTCAAAATCAATTGAGTACCCGAGATTTTAAGGAGAAAACAAAAACTTCGAGTCAGACATAAGGCCTGGTATGAATAATAATTTACCATCTCAAACCATTTAGATATCTATTGAGACCAAGCCGCTTAGCAGAACGGGTTTCCCCCTCACTACTATCCTAAAATATTTATAAAACCATATATTGTGCTCCTGTATCCACTATGGTTAAAACATAGTATTTCAAAACATTATGATGATATGCAAAACAAGTAAATCAAACCGGGATTACCCATCCCCATTCCTTCTGACTATCTGTATCAATTATAGTTTCTAGGATTACTATTAACCTGTTAAATGTTTATGGACTATCTGTCCAATATCGTAGTTTCATGGGATCACTAAGAACCTATTAGTAACTCCAATATCTTGTCACTTATCCTAGTTTTCATGGGCTAACCAGGAACCTATTGACTAACTGTCAATATCTTAATCCAGATATAGTTTTCATTGGCTAAAATACAAACCTACTGACTAACTGTCAATATCTTAATCCGGATATAGTTTTCATGGGCTAACTACAAACCTACCGACTAACTGTCAATATCTTAATCCGGATATAGTTTTCATTGGCCAACTACAAACCTACTGGCCCCTGCCAGTATCAAATCATAGTTTTCATAGGCTGACTATGAACCTATTGGCCCCGGTCAATATCTTTTGTTTTACACAATTTTCATGGGCTTACTATGAACCTATTGTCCCCTGCCAATATCTTTAATTAAAATTTTAACATTTCTTAAGTAATATTCACTACGGGGTTAACCTAACTGGTTATTCTGCCCTTCCCCAAAGTACTATTATAGGTTAATTACAATATGAATAAGTATATGAAGAAGTAATACTTTTGAAATCTTTAGTTATGCCATGGTATTTCCTTTTTAAAAGTGAGAGTGGGTTGTTCATTTTGAAACGTTAAAACACCAATTTCGAAACCTCTGGATGACCTCCTTCGAAAGCATAAGCTTCTTTTCAAAAACATAATAAACATGACTTTCTAAGTCCTTGTTAAATTTTCACTTTCGAAACCAATGGTACCTTTCAATGGTATCAAAATATTCTTTAAAACATAGCTTCGAAACAAATAAAAGTACCCTTTCGAAAGCATTGGGTTTACTCTTTAAAAACATTCTTTGGGTCGAATGATTATATACGAAAGTACCACTTTCGAAACAAATTATAAAAATGCTTTAGGGAAAAAGTTGATGGTGTCGGAACCATCTAATCGAAAGCAACCACCTTTTAAATTAAAACATCAAAGGATAGAGTCAAAACCCCTTTTCGACTTCATTACCTTCGAAACCCTCAACCCTTTTCGAAAGCATTTAGGAAGTGGCTTGGCTTTGGTAAAACAAAGATAACCCTTCGAAAGCGATGATGGCTTAAATACAGCCGAAAGGAAATTAGCAGCTGGGTTTCGACTAGGTCGGAACCAATCCTTTCGAAAGATAACACATTTACATAGTATAGCAACTTTCTTTGAAGGCAATTTAAAGAAGTCTTTTTCGAAAGCATATGTTTCAACTATGTCGAAAACTTTAAGTAAAGCAAGGCTGGAATTTAACTTTAGAAAACAAACTAAGGTTTTGATTCTAAAGGGTATTGACTAGGTCAAAAGCCGTTCAAAAACTAGGCACACTCTTATCTTTTAAAAGTGAACCTTGGTTTCGACCTTGACGAAAGCATTGCTTTCGACACCTTACCTTCCGCTACTTACCAATTCACTTCGTACCAATCCCATTGATACCATGTGCATTGGTTCGACGCTAATGGTTTCGACTGGGTTGATGTGGGGGTAAAGGAGTCGAAAGGTGCCTCCGAATTAGGTGGAACAACCTTTTTCTGAAACGCTAATTTATAGTTAATTATGACAATTACTTTATAACTAACCTGCCTGTAGCAATTCCTTGATTGGTTACTTTATATCTTTTCAAATACATTACAATTAGAAACTTCCTCATTAATTTAGATCCAAATCAAAGAAATATAACGTATAAGCCCTTCCATATAACAAAACCAACATTTGCAGAAAAGTCCCTCTTTAACAATAATTTATTTTCCCTAATAAATCAACTGGGAAAAATCCCTAAAAATAACAGAAAATCAATTTTATCATGTAATCAAACATATTAAAATTTCAGACCCAATTTCTTCCTGAAATACTTAAAATAAAGGGACAGTTTGGCACAGGTCCCTAATAAGTTTCAAAATACACAAAAGCCCAAGTAAAAAAAGTTTGTAATTAGGTCCCTAGAATTAAGTTACCGAATAATGGCACACACTTATGCAATTATTCAATGAATAATTGCAGACATTTATGCAATTATATCAAAAAATGCAGACATTTCCACAATTATTCACCAAAAAATTGTAGAAATTTCCACAATTTTTTCAAAAATTTGCGGAAAATTCCGCAATTATTCACTAAAAAAATTGCCGAAATTTCCGCAATCATTCGTCGAAAAAATTGCATAAATTTATGCAATTTTTGAATATAATTGCATAAATGTCTGCAATTATTCAGTGAATAATTGCATAACTATATGCAATTACTTAGTAACTTAATTCTAGGGACCTAATTTACATATTTTTTTTTACTGGGGTTTTTGTGTATTTCGAAACTTATTAGGGACCTGAGCATAATATTCACTAAAATAAATTTTAAATCCAATTATATCATATTTTCCTTTGGAAATTCATAATAAATTTTCTACAGCTCGGAAAATTCTAAACATAAAAACCCATCTTCAAATCATGTTTTTCATAACATAAAAATTTTCCACGGCAATCTAAAATCATAGATTCTTGTTTTTACATCAAAACCGTGCCTATTCATATGTGTATGAACTAAAATAAATCAACATAATATAGCTCAAGCATATCATCATCCATATTATCATAAAAAAGAATTTAATCATAAATCTGAAACCATATAATCATAGAATAAAATAGAGATGGTATGATATTATTATTTACCTTAGGTATGATAAGGAATATGAGATTTGTTGTTGATTAATCCTTCCTAGCTTTGACCTTTTGCTTTAGATTGAATTTTCCTCTTTTCCTCTTTGTTAATGGCCAGCTATATTTTAGTTTTTGATTTGTGTTTGTGATGGTGAGAAATGAAATGTGAATGGACAAAAATGAGAAGTGTATAGCCGTGTAAAATAAAATGGCTATTTACTAATATACCCATATGTAAATTAGTTAACCTTTAAACCAATTTAAAGTCCATTTAGTTAATTATTAAGCACGGCCCTTTATATAATTTATTCAAATCTCAATCCCCTTATCATCATTATTCTATATAATTTATCTAATTAAATTTCCTGAATAATGTTATCTAAAATTAGGGATGTTACAGGCTACCCTCTTAAAGATTTTCATCCTCAAAAATTCAGTAAGGACTAAATACTAAACATAGCAATCATCTGTAATAACTCCTAAAAACCATAATAGTCTAACTCCCTAGCAACTATCAATATAAATCTAATATAGACATACCCTCAAAGCATATCAGGATAAGTATCTCTAATCATGTCCTCTGTCTCCCAAGTACAGTCTTTCTCGTTGTTGCTCCACTGAACTTTCATCAACCTGACTGTCTTATTCCTTAATCTTTTCTCATCTCTAGCTACAACCCAAACTGGTTGTCTAACAAAATTCAAATTAGGCTCTACTACTAAGTCTTCTAACCCTGTCAGAGGAATAGTAGTCTCTAGATCATGCACAAACTTGCGAAGATGAGATACATGAAATACATTATGGATGCCTGCCATACTGCTTGGCATCTCTACTCTGTATGCGAGCTTTCCAATCCTCTCTATAATCTGGAATGGACCGACATATCTTGGGGCCAACTTCCCTGACTTTCCAAATCGTATCACACCCTTAATTGGTGATACCTTAATGAAAACCTTATCTCCAACTGATAAGTCCTTACGCCTCTTATCTGCGTAGCTCTTTTGTCTTGACTGCATCCTTCATCCTTCCTTGGATTAACTCAATCTTTTCTGACGCCTCTCAAACTAAATCTGGACCTAAAACTAATCTGTCTCTAGTCTCCAATCGACATGCTGGTGATTTGTAGGTCTTCCATTCAAAGCCTCAAAAGGCACCATTCCTACACTAGTCTAATAACTATTATTATAGGAAAACTCAACCAAATGTAGGTGATCCTTCCAAGATCCACCAAAGTCCAATACATAAGCTCTCAGTAGATCCTCGAGTACTTTGTTGACTCTCTCTGTCTGCCCATTTGTCTGAGGGTGATATGCAATACTCATATTAAGCTTGGTACCCATCACTTCCTATAGACTCTTCCAGAATTCACTAGTGAACAAAGCATCTCTGTCACTGACTATACTACTAGGAACTCCATGCAGTCTAACTATGTTCTTCAGGAACAACTTAGCTAAAACAGGTGTTGTTCTAGTTGATTTAACTGGAATGAAATGGGCACTCTTGGTCAATCTGTCCACTATAACCCATATACTTTCATTACCTCTATTTGACCTTGACAACCCATTTATAAAATCCATGGATATCGAATCCCATTTCCAAACTGGAATCTCTAAAGGCTGAAGCAACCCACTCGGTTTTAGGTGTTCAGCTTTCACTTGTTGACAGTTCGCACACTGCTTGACCCACAAGCCAACATCCCACTTCATGCCTTCCCAATAGAAGTACCTCTTTATATCCTTATACATCTTGGTCCCTCCAGGATGAATTGTAAACTTGGACCAATGACATTCTCCAAGAACTTCTTTTCTCAAGTCCTCAATATTCGGAACACACAATCGTCCCTTCATTCTCAACCATCCCCTCTGGTCAAGGCTAAAATTCTTTAGATCATCGATCTCAGTTCTAACCTCAAGCTTTCTAATTTTCTCAACCAACATTGGATCCTCCTTTCGCTTAGAAGCAATTTTCTCAATAAATACTGGTCGAACTTCTAAACAAGACAACCTGGCGAAACTCTGACTAGAACCAGCAGCCGATTTTAACTGCACATCACAACTGACTGAAGCTTCTAAATCTTTCCACTCTGCCAACATAGCTAACCCCACATTCTAATGTTTTTTGCTAAGAGCATCTGCCACCTTATTACCTTTTCCAGGTGTATACTCTATACCAAAATCATATACAGCCAAAAACTCCATCCATCTCTACTGCCTCATATTCAACTCCTTCTGAGAGAATAAATACTGTAAAGACTTATGATCGGTATAAAGCTCAAACCTCTCCCCTAGGAGATAATGTCCCCAAATCTTCAATGCGAAAATCACAGCTGCCAACTCCAAATCATGAGTATGATATCTAACTTCATACGGTCTAAGCTGCCTAGATGCGTAGGCAATGGCTTTACCAATCTACATCAACACTGCTCCTAATCCAGTTCCACATGCATCAGTATACATCACCAATCCTTGGTTTTCATCTGAAACTACTAACATGGTAGCATTGTTCAACAAATGCTTTAATTTAAGGAATGCTTCCTCACATTTGTTGGACCAAACAAATTCCACCGCCTTCCAGGTTAGCTTAGTTAAGGGTGCTGCTATCCGCGAGAAATCCTTAATGAATCTCCGGTAGTAGCCAGCAAGTCCAAGAAAACTCATGATCTCAGCCACTGTCTCTGGTCACTTCCAATTATTCACGGCTTCGATCTTATCTGGATCGACTGACAATCCTTTCTCTGAAACTACATGACCAAGAAATTTTACCTCTTTCTTCCAGAAATAACACTTGGTAAACTTCTTCTTTAGCTGATTCTGCCTCGGCGTCTCAAGTACACCTCTAAGATGAACTTCATGCTCTCTCTCATCCTTAGAGTAGCCTAGAATGTCATTTATAAACACTAAACTTATCCAAATGCTCTCGGAAAACTCGGTTCATCGAATCCACAAAGAAAGCATGTGCATTCGTTAATCCAAATGGCATCACCAACCACTCATATGAACCATACCTAGTTCGAAATGCTGTCAAAGGAATACTATCCTCAGCCACTCTTAACTGATGGAAACCTGTCGCCAAGTCCAACTGGGAAAACACTTTGGCTCCACTCAACTGGCCAAATATATCATATATCCTTGGCAAAGGATATTTATTCTTAATTGTCCTCTCATTCAACTTACGATATTGATATACATCCTTAACGACCCATCTGATTTCTTCACGAACACCGTGGCCGCTCCCCAAGGCGAACTGCTTGGTCTAATAAAACTCTTTCCTTCAAGATCCACTAGCTGCACCTTCAATTCTTTCATCTCAGTCAGTGTCATCATGCTAGGTGGTCTACTTACAGGTTCAGTTCCTGGCACAAGATCTATTCTAAACTCAACAGCTCTTCTCGGTGGTAGTCTAGTGACTGGCTCAAAGACATCTGCAAATTCTCTTGCTACCCAAACATGACTTAACTCATTTCCTACCTCCATAGAATTAAGTAAAGCACTAACACTCTGGTCAGTATTCTCTACTGAGAATATCACTCGGTTATGACTATCGAGGTGTCTCGGTGATATTTTCCAACCATGGCAAAATATTCTAGCCTCATACCTACCCTACCAATCCATACCCAAAATAATTCCGATATCTACGAAATCAATAACATACAAATTGCAGGTAAAATTATGACCTAACAAGTCAAGTTCTAAGTGGTCACATCTCAACCCTAGAGTTGCATACCCATATTGGATTCACAACTCTTAAGGAAGTAACAAGGTAGGTAGGTTCTAAGCATAACTTATCAATTAAACACTAAGATATAAATGAATGTGATGCACCGGTATCAAAAAGTACTCTAACTGGAATACTCTGAATCAAAAGTGTATCTTCCATCACAGTCTTTCCTTTATCATCTGCAGTAGGCCTAGCTGGTCCTATAGTAAAAACCTTTCCTTTGTCCTCCCTAACTGGCTCTGGACACTGATTCTTGTAATGCTCAACTTGATCACAGTTGAAGCTTTTCACATTCTTCTTACTTGCAGCTTTCTTCCCATTTCCTGACCGACATTCACTAGCAAAGTGACCCTTCTAGTCACACTTATAGCAAACTACCACAGCCTTTGACTTCTTAGCAGTATCTCCCTTCTGGGCTTCCTTCTTTTTAAATAACTTCCTCTTTTTACCTTGAGAACCCTGAGTTTCCACCGGCCTTTCTTTAGCAAGATCAGCAAGTAGCTCCTCATGGCGAATGACCATCTCCACCACTATATTACAAGGATCACGGACATGTGTCATGGTCATTCTAGCAAGCTCAGGCCTCAATCCCCGAATGAACCTCTCATTCCTTTTGATGTCAGTATCTATAACAGCATATTCATAACAAGACAGCTCTTCAAACTTAGTAGCATACGACTACTGACACTCTCCTTGTACTAAATCCATAAACTTCCTCATCAGCTCAGACAAAGAAAACTCAGATACAAACTTCTGCTCAAATCTCATTTTAAAATCAGCCCAAGTTAACTACTCTTCCGGAACTCCAGCAGTGACACTATTCCACTAATGTAATGCTGGCCCCTGCAACTGTCTAGAGGCCAACCTTTTCTTTTGCCCATCACTCAGGCCCAAATCAGTAAATATACACTCATAATGCAATAGCCAATTCCGAACCACCATGGCACTCTCCGTTCCCAAGAATGACTTCCCATCCAAACTGGTGTAATCTCTACTCAGCAAAGCATAATTATTCCCAAATGGAGCCATAGGATTAGCTCCTCCAACATTTCCAGCAACACCGGCAGCAACTCCATCTTGCATCAAACCAACAAAGAACTGATACATCGCCCCCGTATCTACAGGTGGATTTCCAGCACTCACATTGTCATCAGCATTTTGATTACTAGCATTAGCCTATCGACCCAGATTCCTCCTAGTAGTGGGTCGAGCATTTACATTAGTTATGGTGCTTCCTCCACCGAGATTTCCTCTTCCGTTTCCTGCTTCCATAGCTCCTTTCTCGTAAATCTACATACAAGCCTTAGTAAGATACAGAAGAACGGTCTACGAGAGTGGGGAATACGTACTTATATATATAACTATATATATATATATATCAAATACAAGTACTTTACTATAGCGTTAACCCAAACCCCAATCTTATTATCTGATTCATTGGATTATATTTGGAAAATCTTTTAGGTTTAAGTTTCTTTTAAAGTTTCATAAATCTATGCTCTGATACCAACTTGTAACATCCCCCTACTAAGAGGCCCAAAACTAATGGCTACGGATGCTATAGTCATCCATAGTTATTAATCCTTGGCGACCAAATACGGCGATATTAGATACACTGATACACAGAAACACAAGAATATAGAAAAATTTAAACAATAAACAAATTCCACATTCCATTTCAAAATATTCCAAATTGATTACATAACCCTAGTTCACAGACCACGTTCAAATAATATATAATTATTACAAAATACTCCAAGAGCGACATATGAAGATGACCCCTTGGTTGATCAGAGTATATAAATAGGCAAGAGAACAAATTTTCCTTCACAAACAAAACACAGGGCGGAAATAAAAGAACACTATAACAAGCTTACCTCCTGCATGTCCTTAGAAGCTTTATTTGTCTAAAAGAACACCTAAAAACCTTAACTCTCAACCTACTCAAAATCAATTGAGTACCCGAGAATTTAAGGAGAAAACATAAACTTTGAGTCGGACATAAAGCCTGGTATGAATAATAATTTACCATCTCAATCCATTTAGATATCTAGTGAGACCATGCCGCTTAGCGAAACGGTTTTCCCCTCACTAGTATCCTAAAATATTTATAAAACCGTATACTGTGCTCCTGCATCCACAATGGTTAAAAAATAGTATTTCAAAACATTATGATGATATGCAAAATAAGTAAATCAAATATAGATTACTCATCCCAATTCCTTCTGAATATCTATCTCAATTATAGTTCTTGGATTATTATTGACCTGTTAAATGTTTATGGACTGTCCAATATCGTAGTTTTCATGAGATCACTAAGAACCTATTGGTAACTCCAATATCTTATCTCCTATCCTAGTTTTCATGGGCTAACCAGGAACCTATTGACTAACTGTCAATATCTTAATCTGGATATAGTTTTCATGGGCTAACTACAAACCTATTGACAAACTATCAATATCTTAATCCCAATATAGTTTTCATGGGCGAACTACAAACCTACCGACTAACTGTCAATATCTTAATCTGGATATAGTTTTCATGGGCTAACTACAAACCTACTAGCCCCTGCTAGTATCAACTCATACTTTTCATGGGCTGACTATGAACCTATTGGCCTCTGCCAATATCTTTTGTTATACACAGTTTTCCTGGACTTACTGCGAACCTATTGGCCCCTGCCAATATCTTTAATTAAAATTTTAACATTTCTTAAGTTATATTCACTACTGGGTCAATCTAACTGGTTATTCTGCTCTTGCCCAAAGTATTGTTATCTGTTAATTACAATGTAAATAAGTATATGAAGAAGTAATACTTCTTAAATCTTTAGTTATGCCATGGTATTTCCTCTTTAAAAGTGAGAGTGGGTTGTTCATTTTGAAACTTTAAAACACCACCTTTGAAACCTCTGGATGACCTCCTTCAAAAGCATAGGCTTCTTTTCAAAACATAATAAACATACCTTTCGAAGTCCTTGTTAAATTTTCACTTTCGAAACCAATGGTACCTTTCGATGGTATCAAAATATTCTTTCAAATATAGCTTCGAAACAAATAAAAGTACACTTTCGAAAGCATTGGGTTTACTCTTTAAAAACATTCTTTGGGTCGAATGATTATATATGAAAGTACCTCTTTCGAAACCAATTACAAAATTGCTTTGGGGAAAAATTTGATGATGTCGGAACCATCTAGTCGAAAGCAATCACCTTTTAAATTAAAACATCAAAGGATAGATTCGAAACCCCCTTTCGACTCCATTCCCTTTGAAACCTTCAACCCCTTTTGAAAGCATTTAGGAAGTGGCTTGGCTTTGGTAAAACAAAGATAACCCTTCGAAAGCATTGATGGCTTCAATACAGTTGAAAGGAAAATAGCGGTTGGGTTTTGACTAGGTTTGAACCAATCCTTTCGAAAGCTAACACCTTTATATAGTATAGCAACCTTCTTTGAAGGCAATTTATAAAAACCCTTTTCGAAAGCATATGTTTCGACTATGTCGAAAACTTTAAGTAAAACAAGGTTGTAATTTAACTTTAGAAAACAAACTAAGGTTTCGACTCTAAAGGGTATCGACTTAGTCGAAAGCCATTTAAAAACTAGGCAGGCGCTTATCTTTTAAAAGTGAACCTTGGTTTTGACCCTGACGAAAGCATTGCTTTCAACACCCTACTTTCCGCTACTTACCAATTCACTTCGTACCAATCCCATTGATACCATGTGCATTGGTTTCGACGCTAATGGTTTCGACTGGATTTATGCGGGGGCAAAGGAGTCGAAAGGTGCTTGCGAATTAAGCGGAACAACCTTTTTCTGAAACATTGATTTATAGCTAATTATGGTAATTACTTTATAACTAACATGCCTGTAGTAATTCCTTGGTTGATTACTTTAAAACTTTTCAAATACTTTACAACTAGAAACTGCCACATTAATTTAGATCCAAATCAAAGAAATATAACATTTAAGCCCTTCCATATGATAAGACTAATATTTGCATAAAAGTCCCTCTTTAATAATTTATTTTCCCTTATAAATAAACTGGGAAAAATCCCAAAAATCATAGAAAATCAATTTTATCATGTAATCAAACATATTAAAATTTCAGACCCAATTTCTTCCTGAAATACTTAAAATAAATTTTAAACCCAATTATATCATATTTTTCTTTGGAAATTCATAATAAATTTTCTACAGCTCGGAAAATTCTGAAAATAGAAACTCATCTCCAAAATCATGTTTTTCGTGACATAAATTTTTTCCATGGTAATCTAAATCATAGATTCTTGGTTTTACATCAAAACCGTGCATCAAACATAATATAGCTCAAGCATATCATCATCCATATTATCATAAAAACGAATTTAATCATAAATCTGAAACCATATAATCATAGAATAAAATAGGTATGGTATGAGATTATTGTTCACCTTAGGTATGATAAGGAATATGAGATTTATTGTTGATTAATTCTTCCTAGCTTTGATCCTTAGCTTTAGATTGAATTTTCCTCTTTTCCTCTTTGTTAATGGCCGGCTTTATTTTAGTTTTTGATTTGTGTTTGTGATGGTGAGAAATGAAATGTGAATGGACAAAAATGAGAAGTGTATAGCCGTGTAAAATAATATGGCTATTTACTAATATGCCCATGTGTAAACTAATTAACCTTTAAACCAATTTAAAACCCATTTATTTAATTATTAAGCACGGTCCTTTATATAATTTATTCAAATCTCAATCCCCTTATCATTATTATTCTATTTAATTTATCTAATTATATTTCCTGAATAATGTTATCAAAATTAGAGATGTTATACTCTGAATCGCCTAGAGATGGGGTACATAAGAATCCTTATGAATCGAATGCAGGTCGCGATCGAATTTAACTTCTTTCAGGAACCAACCATAGAACACGGCTTCAAGTTTAGGTGCATGAGACGGGAGAATATAAGCAGGCATCCTGCGAGGGCGTGAAAATCCAGAAGCAGGCACAACATGAGTTAACAGAGTCTGGATTGATGGAGCAACCTGAATAGCAGAAGATAGAACCTCAATTCCGATAGAAATTCGAGCCGGGGCAGATTTATGTTGCTTGGAAGGATGAGGAACGCGATCTACTTTCGACTTTTTGGATGGCTCTTCCCGATCATCGGGAGTATTCCTCTTCTCATAGCCACCCCTATAAACTCTGCCAAGGTCCATGTCATCCCGACGACGAGCTTTAGCTTTCCAATCTTTTCTTCTCCTCTGTTCTTCCTCAGTTTCTGGGGGCTAGTGGCGGCTTGATGTTTGTTTCATCCCACATTGTGCATTTGTAAATTGTTCAGGATCTTCATAAGTCCACGACCTCCCATAGTACCTAATATAAAAAAATGAAGTAACTTTAGCAGTAGAAAATAAACTCAAATAATGCATACATGAGTGTATGTTACCCTAGTGAAGTATGTAACATGTCGTAGGCGCCCTAAAAGGACTTCACAAACCGGGTCGGGAAGTGACTACAGTGGGAGTCAGGCTGATTCTGGAAATAGCATGACCGGAGTGAGGAGACAATCCCTCGAACTCAAAATCATCCCCGATGAGTTTTGCAATGTCCACATAAACGTTGCTCAAGTCCCCCAAAGTTGATATCGGTTTCCTTAGGCGAAGAATCGTGCAGTAATTCAGTTGCTGGGTGAGCAACCTTAGCAATAATCTCTTAGGGAGGCAAATCCAGGAGAATGTGACTCATTCCCGTAGTTTCATCACATGATTCAAGATCTCCTTTGCTGGAATGCGCATCAAATTCCTCATCGCTAGAGGAGGGGTCATTGTCACTTCCGCTCTCAATTTCACCTTCCTCTTTTTCTAAAATCACCACAGCCTTGCCTTCTCGTTGTTTGAACTCCTCTTTCCCTTCCTACGGGATCGAGGGCATCCTGTTCGGACTAATAGCTCCAGTCGTAATGCCCTTTTCTTTATGAATTTCCTCAGTTGATCCACCGGATGGACCTTCTTCTCCTTGTAGACCATCTCTTTGGAGTTGTGCGATGAAGAAGTGGAGCATGTTCTAATCCTGGAACGGGTAGGAGATGGAACCTCAATAGCGACGGTAGACCTCCCGGGATGTAATAATCCATACTGATGCAAGTTCTCGTCCATAAGCAAAAGTTTGACCGATCTCTCTCTAGCATCTATGGCCTTCAAAGTATGAAAGATAGAGTCTAGTGTTGGATCTTTATTTGGCCTTGGAATAACTATAAGAAGCATTCAGTCTATTAAAACCCTGCTTCATCATAATAAGTCTCAACTAGAGAAAAGAAAACATACCCCCTGTCATCCAAAGACGATTAAACCCTTCAGGACATCAAACGAAGAAATATTGAGTCTTGAACTGGGACAAGTTACTTTGGAGTTGCAACATGATTTTGTGATTTCTCTGAGCCTCAATAATCACAAGAGATGGACATTCCTCTCTATTCTTGAATGAAAGGAAGTATCTCAAATCAAGCTTAGGGCATGGTTGAATGTCCACATAAACAAAACAGGAATATAAGTCAAAATTGCATAACCATTGGGATGAATCTAAAATGGGGGCTATTTCTAAATTCAAAAGAGTGTCTCTCAAGAAATGGCGGAATAGGGGCACTACAACATTGTAACATCCTCTACTTTGAGGCCCGAAGCTAAGCGCTACAGGTGCTGCAGTCATCTATAGTATTAACTTTTGGTAACAAAATACGGTAATGTTAATGGTATCCATAATATCAGAAGCACATAAATATGAAACAAAATCAAAACAGATTTCAAAAACAGCTTTTCCGATTACATTTCAAATCAGTATTTTATATTCAATTACATAATCCCCAAAACGATTCTTAGGTTTTAATCAAATATAATTATTACAAATAATGCCAAGAGCGACATATGAAGGTGCCCCCTTGGATGATCAGAGACTAGATAGATAGACATATCTGTCATAAATACATCATGGCGGAAATAATACTAAATAATTCCTACATAGCTAGCTTTGCCTCCTAAACGTCATCGAAAGCTTATTCATCCAACCTACTAAACCAGAAATGTTCATAACTCTCAATCTATTCAAATTTAATTTTGAGTACCCAAGAATTTAAGGATAAAACATAAACTTTGAATCAGACATAAAGCCTGGTGTGAATAATTCTATTATATCTCGGTTTACTGATATTAAGTGAGACCACGCCGCTTAGCTTAATGGGTTTCCACTCACTAGTATCCTTTTAAAATCATACCTTTTGCAAATAAAAATCCTACAATCAAATTAATTATAACAACAATAGCAATAACATATATGCATATAAATCAGGTAATCAATGGATTATCTGTCCGAACAATATAGTTTTATCGGGCTGACTATTAACCACTGGCTTACTTGGGCCTGCCAGACATAATAAATATTCTAGCTTTTGTTAGATACAACACTGGACGATCTGTCCTTAACTTACTTTTCCTAGGGTCAACTAATCATAATGGTTTTGTGGGCTCACCAATAACCCACCCCTACTCTGTGTATTCCTTTCTGTATGTAACATCATTTTAGTCCTACCTGTGACAAAGCCCTACTCACTGTAATTTTGGATTTATATTGGCTTGGGGCTACTAGCTAAAGTATCGGACGTGACCCTACACCAGTCCTATCTGGTCTTCTAATATATCAGTCATATATTTAGCAAATACCTGGGCTGACCACCCTATTCAAATTTCATTTTCTGGAAAATAATCTTTACAAATGATTTACCCTTGAAATCATATCTTTATAAAGCAAGAAAATCATACTCTTTGATTTACTCAAAATACTTATGTCGTGATATATGCTTTACAAAACAATGTTGATGCAAATCTAAAATCAATAGGGTTATCCATCCCTTTGAAATAAGTTAAAGCCCTTTTTAACTTAGGAAACATTAGGCTATAAAGCCAAAATGATACCTTTGAAACCATTGTTTAAAACCATAAACAATCCCTTTCGAAATCATAGAAAGCATCCCTTCCGAAATCATAGAAAGCATCCCTCTCAAAACACCTTAAATATACCTTTCGAAACACTTAAAACATACTTTTCGAAAGCACTAGGTTCAAGTAAGAAGTTATTGAAGCATAGATTCGAAACTAATTAAAAGTATTACTTTCAAAACCATAGTTTGAGAACAAAATAAACTATAAAGTATAAAGGGGACACATTCGAAAGTTATCCTTTCGAAACCATTGCCTCCAAAACTATTAGTAAAAGCAGCTAAGTCATTCCTTTCGGAAACATTAGGGAATGCGGCTTCAATGGTTGCGGAGGGGTATTAGTTCCAAACCAACCTTCCATACTCATTGATCTAAGGGTTATAAAAAGCAGCTTCTTATTGAGGCGAAAGGTTTTAATGTGGCAGCAAGAGCATCGAAGGGGTTCACAAACAAATAAAGGCGGCTTCAACACTTTCGCAAGCATGCCTTTGACGCCATCCTTTCCTTCCACCTTTCTCCAATACACTACGTACCAAATGCTTGATACCATGTGCATAGATTTTGAATGAGTGTGAAGGTTTATTGAGTATGGTGATGGAAGCAAGCAAATGAAAGTGGCGAAGTTGTAATTCGATATAAAACTAATTTTATGCCTTTTAAATTAATTCCCTTTCACCTAAGTTACATAATTTGCCAAAATATCAAAATTCTTTCTAAAAAGCTGTCGAACTCAGCATCGAACAATTAAAAACATTTTAGCAAATAACCAATCTTCTTCTTATAACAATTAAAACATTTAAGCCCTTCAACTTAAATAATTTATTAACCATAATTAAGCACTTAGGAAAAATCCCCAAAAATCACAATAATTCTCATTAAATATGTTATCTAACATACATAAATTTCAGACCCGAAGGCTTTATTTAATTGCCTTAAATAATTTAAACCCAAAATTAACTATTTTCTCTCATAGAAAATTTATAATAAATCCATAGTCATTGGGAAAATTATGGAACTTAAAACCCACTTCTAAAATAATATTTTTGACTATGTATCAAAAACGCAACTCATTTGGATGTCATATGATAGGCCTTCTAATCTAAATATATCATTAAATTCTTCTTAAATCTCCATAAATCATCAACTTAAAACATATAATCATTTAATCACTATAACATGGCATATACTTGCAAAAGAAAATAGGTTTACCTTTAAACCGAAATCATTCATCAAAAATAGAGATGTAAACTAATTATTCACCGTGGCTTTGTGTTAAGAAGGTTTAGATTTGCCTTTAGATTGATTTGCTTAAGCTTTCTACTTGAATCCTAGCTTTTCTTCTCCTTGAATCCTCTTAATGGTGGCCGACCAAGTTCTTTAGGGTTTTAGTTTAGTTTGGTTTCAGAGAACGTTTTATCATCAAGTGTAGGCTTTTAGCAAAGCGGCCTAGTCCAATTGCTCTGCTGTGCCTACAAATACAATCCTACCTGCAACATAAAGGGGATCTTCTGGACTGGCTACTGGAACTCTGCAGAGATTATGCATCACGCTTCTCCTCCCACACAATAGTCATCTAGGGTTCACTATGATTGTCTGGTGAACTCTAGTACTTGTGGCTTGATCCAACTTAGAAAATTCAATCATATTGTAATCCGATTCAACTTGTAATAGCAGTCAGTTAATAGAAAGTTATAAAGTGGATGGAGGCTTCATTAACAGCCGAATCAGTATAAAAATCTTCGTCTTTTTACTATTTCTGCTTTTTTACATTTATTCTCTATATTATTGCTCTATAAGAACAAGAATGGTGCTTTCACACTCAATCCAGGGTGTTGATTCATTTTTTGGGTTAACGGTGTGATTCCATTATGTGACAAAGAGCATTGCGAGTGATCGAGACCCTTATGCACTAGTTGGTTTTATGACAATTTAAAAGAGGCATTGGGGATGTAGTTGTATCTCAGTACAACTTATTACCCACAAATTTATAGGCATACTAAGATGGCTAACCATATCTTAGAGGACCTCTTACGAGCTTGCATTCTTGACTTTGGAGGCTTGTGGGAAGATCACTTGCATTCGATGGAGTTCGCATACAATGACAATTATCCGTCTAGAATCGATTTGGAACTATTTGAGGCATTGTAAGGCAGACCATGAAACGCTCTTTTATGTTTGTGGAAAGTAGGTGAGAAACTGACATTGGGGCCAGATATGATTATAGAGATATTAGAGATTGAGATCATTTGACAATGAAAGAAGGCTGCTCAGGATATACAAATGAGCTATGCTGATAAGAGATGTAGAGATTTGGAGTTCTCTGTTAACTATATGGTGTTTTTAAAGATCTCTCCATTGAAGAATATGGTTAGATTTGTTGCTAAAGGGAAGTTGGCACTTCGATTTGTAGGTCTTATTGCGTTACTCGAGTAGATTGGGAACCTAGCATATAGAGTCGACTTACATCAAAAGGTTGCGAGCATGCACAATGTATTCCATATTTCCCATCTACGGAAGTTTGCGTATGGCTCACGCATGATTGTGGAACCGAATTAGCTTGATGATATCGAAGTTGAACCAAAGGCTTTGATTCCTCGTAGGCCTATTCTTATCATTTGATATGATACAAAATAACTTAGGAGGAAGACTATGAAGGTTCATGGAGTGAAAACAAGATTGTTTGAACATGGTCAACTGAGGAAAGCGTGAGGATTGCTCATCCGAAGCTCTTCACTCGGTAGGACTTTTTGTTTATTGCACTTACTTTCACTTTTGATATCATATAAAGTAGTTTAGTGTATCTTACATGCCAGGTCAGGCATAGATATTATTTCTTGCTTATGTGTGCATATTTTGATGTTTGATATCCTTGCTTATGGTTGTTAGGCATGTGGGGTAACTATGTTCTAGTAATGTTATTTAATTTAGAGCTTTCAAGGGAAAATTTCCTACGTGAGGGGTGGGGGAGGAAAGAGAGTGTAATGACTTGTATTTTACAATTCGAAGGATCATAAAATATTATTTTTAAATTCATATTGAGTCGTATGAAATTACAACTTTGGGTGATGTTAAGTAGTTACATTTTTGACAGGTAGAAATTTTATTGGACAATTTTGATCCTGAAAACTTGTAAGACCTATAACTTTTGTTGTGAACCGAATTAGGGGCCAAGGCCACTTCCATTGGAAAGATATGATAGTTTCTCTTTCGATAGAACTACCAAAGTAGCCTTTTAAACTTACCATCTATGAGATATGGCCATTTGAAGTTTGGAAGGTTTCTAGCCAGAGTATTTGGTAATTAATTAAGCCCGGTTTAGGCCCACTAACTCATTTCAGGAATTTCTCCTAATTAGGAAGACGGGATGGTTCCTTACCACTTTTCCCACGTCTTAGACTAAACCAAACCTACAATAATCTTCTCTTAGCTAAAAGCATCAACTTTCCTTACTCTATTTAGTGTAAACAGACATTAAAGGGCAATTAGGAAGGTGGATTAAGGATTTACTATTTTGGCACCTTGGGATTCATGAAGTTTGCAGCTCCACCTCAGATTTGCTTTAGGATTCGGGTATTCTGGTACTAGGTGAATGATTCCACATCTCTCACTATCCTATGCATGTTGATATAGTAAAAGAATAATTTTTAAGATAATTTTTGAGATTAAAACGTTTATAAATCTATATCTTAATTAAATAAACCCTTTGAATCAAGTTTGAAAAGATAAAGTTGCATTTTGACTCGTTTTTCAACACATACAAATCAGGTCATCATTTTCATATATGGTAAGATCTAGGAAAATATGTATGTTTGAATTGCATTGAATTGCTTATGTACGATGTTTGTATGTTATGTGATGTTCGTATGAAATTGTTTGATGTATTAATTTGGGGTTTTAGTGTAGATGTAGTTGAAAATTGTTTGATTTTTAGCAAATCGATGGCAAAAGTGTTCGTATGAAATTGTTTCATTTTTAGCAAATCGACCACAAAAGTGTTCAAAATGTGATGTAGTTGAAGTATGTTGCTCTTAGGAGTTTAGAGGAGTTGTAAAATAGGTTGCATGATATTTGGATGGAGTATGTAGGTTAAAGTCATGTTGGCGGTAGGATCCCAATCAAGTCGATGGTGATCAAATTGAGGGTTGTGCTTTGAGTTAAGGAAGTTCTTGAGGTATCTAGTGGAGAAGCTTCACGCACGATGGATGATGACATGGTTGAAGGCTTGGACTTCAAAATTTGTCTAAGTAAAGAGGTCGGCATCAACTTAATGAGCTTTGAGAATTTTGCATGATAGCTTTAGGACGATGGAAGTATAACTTCTGCCTTTTTTTGAACATGAGAATTTTGTTATGTTTTTGACTAAGTTATCATGTCGATACTGGAATGATGAATCGTGTCGGTACCTGTTTGCACCAAAAGTGGGACAAACACCTACTCGATTAAAAAGTGATAACTATGGAATAAAGAAATTAAAATGGGGGCAAGAACACACAAGATTTGTAGTCGTTCCGCCAAAATCAATAGCCTACGTCCAGTGTCAAATTTGTTAATGATTCTCTCTTTCTGTTACAAGTATGATCTTATAACTCGGTTACTTACCACTCAGTTAAGGATCCCATAGAGTTTCAGGACAAAAATTAGATAATCAAGAAAGTAATGAAAGATTCCAAAAGGATGCCTTTTGATTTACACCTCTTCTCCTATTTATAGAGGAAGACCATCAAAAGGAGCTCCGAAATATGCTCTCAACGTTCTTTATGTCCGACATGTAGCTCCAAGTGAAGATCATGAAAGTGCCTGTGCTGTAGGATCATGTAATATGGAATATATAATAGATAACTAGTGTGGAAAGTAACTATAAAATAAAAATTGCAGTAAAGTAAAATGATACCAGAAATTTTTATACTGGTTCGAACTCCCATTCTACGACCAGTCCCAGACTCCTTTTGGAATTTAAACTAGCACCCCCACTTAACCCGAAGGAATAGGATACACCGCCTGAGCAACCGAATAGGACTTGACCGCCTGAGCAAGCGAACAGGACTTTACCGCCCGAGCAACTGAACAAGACTTGACCGCCTAAGCAACCGAATAAGACTTTACCACCCGATCAACCGAACAGGACTTGACCGCCTAAGCAACCGAACAGGACTTGATTACAAAGTAGATTGTCTTGACCCTATGTGTTCTAATAACACGGATTTGTCACTTGTAGTACACACTTCCTATGATCTTTTCCTCAAGTATGATGTGTATGATTGTGTGTATATGAAGAATAGGAAGTTTCAGATTGCTTGTAAGATATGGAATTGTGATAGTAAGCAATGAATATATGAAATCAAGTAAGCAATAGATTCGAAGAATATTATTCAAGTTAGATCAAGAGAGAGAAGTAAATTGATCTTGAAATTCATGCATATATATAGTAGATAGAAATTTACAACTTTTGGTGAAAAGACTTAATGAACAGCAATGGTCATAACCTTCTGTGAAGAAGAAAACTGTTCATGAAAGGAAGTGTCTATTCAGAAAATGGCAGTTGGAACCAGGTCAGTCAATTGGTCTATGAACTTTAGTCGAATAAATTTGAAAATATAAATGTGCATACATATGTGCCAAGTTCAGTAGACTGCCTATAGATATTCAGTCGACTGAATGACCATGTTCAGTCGACTGAATTCTATTGATAAACAAAGGTTACCATAGCTCATTTGGTTAGAGCACTTGCCTTCTAAACTAGTGAACTGGGTTCGAGCCCTGCTCCATGCATTTTTTGAAAACTAGATTTTTTTATTTAAAATATGATTTTACCAATGATTCAAGTCTTGCTTCATATATTATTGTTATTATTTTACTTTGTTTTGTTTTTTTAATAAAACTTATATTACTTTTATAGAATGTTTCGAATGTGTATGTTTGTGAACTACTTGAGGATAGATTTTAACATAGCTAAAACTAGACTTTGACTTTAAACAACATATACATATACATATACATATACATATATATATATATATGTATATGTGTATATGTGTATATACATATATGAACCATACTTTATATTTTTTAGTCCGGTCTTCGTAGTTCTTTGTCATAGATTCATGAATCTTCGTCTCGGTTGAATTTCTTGTCATTAATAAAAACATAAGATCCAACAGATTGTGGCCAAATCAACAAAGTTGACAACTCGACATTGAGTTATGTTCTTAACTCGGTACCGAGTTATGGAGTTCTTGTCATCATCTGGATTGAGCTTACTCTATCTTCCACTATTGACTTAGTGCTTGTTGACTTATTGTTAAGTTATACAACTCGGTGCCGAGTTGTGATGTTGAGTTGTGTTTTCACCATTTGCTTCTCTCTGCTTGACTTGTTTGGAAAAAGACTCAGTATATCACAAGCAAGGATCAGCGTCAATTCTTGGGATTCTAGACTTAGTACTTCTCTATTGTAATAATTGGATTTTTAATAAAAATTAATTAGAATTAATAATTATAATTTAGTGATTAAAATATAATCGGTGAATTTATTTGATAAATTGGTATTGAAATTATTTAATAAAAGGATTTAAATTGTGAAAATTTGATATTTAAAATTTAAATAAGTTAAAAATTATGGATCTGATATTTTATAAAGTGGTGTAATTGAAATAGATGTTGATTTGGAAAAAATGAAGTAATTTTAGAATGTGATTTGTATTTATTTATTTAAATTAAATAGAATTTGTTTTAAACTAAAAGGAAATGAAAATATATATGATTATTTATTTTTAAGGCTCAAGCCCAAGTATGAAAACCCACCTTTTTCCAAAATCCTACTCTTCCTTAAAATATTCTCGTATATCTTCTTCTCTTAATTATCTTCTCATAAAAGCAAATAAAAAAAACCCTCCCCGCTTCAGAATTCATGAACAAACTGAATAAATTAAAATAAAATATAAATTTTGAGTATGTGCATCTTCATACTATATACATCTTTAGCTAGAGTGATTCGAGTTGCGGTGTGGCTGTTGGTCGTTGTGCACATGCGTGAGTGTTGAGAGGGAGAAGAGGCGCTTATAGGTGAGTAATTTTCACTCACAATTCTATGTTTGCATCATATAATTCTCAACTTACATAATGATTGGTATGATACTTAAGTGAGTTACTTGTCTTTTCTTTGAATTGATGTAACAATGGATAGAGGAGGCTCGTCCTGAAGAGTATTTGCTCCAAACAATACCCGACCGGTAGACCGGTCATTGATGACCAATGCACCAGTGGGTTTGTGTTGTATGTGTTCATTTGTGTGTGTTTCTTGGGAATGTGTGTGCTTGTAACTGTTTATGAATATATGAGTTTCTATGTTTTGTGAATGTGTATGTTGCCATTGAATGCATGTGTGTGTTATATGTGTGCGTGTTGTGTATGCATAAATGTATGTTCATGAGTGTGTGAACCTGGGTATTTATAGGTACAATCATTAGTTTCTAAAACAAAAATTTTAGATCTACATTTATATGTATATTAAATAAATATACCTAATAATACACTTAAACACTACTATAAAATTATATTTATATATTATATATATAAGTGTAAATATAATTTAAATTTTGTTAGATAAATGAAATAAATTTAATGGTGTAATTAAATAGGAAGCTAAATAGATTAGTAAATTGTTATTTATAAATTATCCAATGTACTTATATAAACTTGTAAAGGTTATATGTTGTAAATGATTTATAATTTATATTTATTGTTAATTTCTAAGTATTAATTTTCTTATATAAGATAAAATGTTGTGAATAGTTTTATTAGATATTGTTTTGGAAGTTTTATAATTATTTAAAATAGAAATTAGTGGATGATAATTATGAAATAAATGTTTTGCGTAATACTTGGCATTGCAATCTATTTATGGGGTTCCAAAAGTAGTTTATATGCTTTTTGAATATATTAACAATATTTAAATTAATATTTTTTTGTATAAAAGGACGCTAAATTAATAAATTATTGAATAGTGAATTGTGTATTTACTTTTAATTGATTATATAAACTTATAAATTTTGGAAACTTATTAAGAGTTTTATAATTAACATAATGGTATTGTAAAATGGAATTTTCCTAATGAAATGATTATTTATGAAATATTAAGGCGTAATAAAAGTATTTTGCTTGAAATTTCAGTTTCTGATTTCTGTGTTTCTCGATTTCTCATCTTCTCTAAATTGGTTCCAATGTTATGAGTGATTCACCGTTTCTATTAGTATGATGATGATTTAAATATGATACGGTTATGACATCATTGGTATGATTTCATAATATTTAATTCTGTGTAACGAGAAATCTGAATAAACGAAGTTATAATACCGTCTGATATGAGACTTTCGATAATATTTCTCCGGTTATTCTTTGGACTCGTTATATTGAATAATAAGTGATCGAGTGGAGTTTATAAGCAATGAATAAACGTTTAAGTTTCACACAATGATATAGGACACTATTGTGATATTTATTCAATTATTCATTGTAAGTAGACGACACTCACGTGATAGGAATATAGTGGATAGTGTGAGGTGATACGTAGTTATATATGGCTCTGTGCCTGTATTTAGTGAGTATGGCTCTGCACCTAACGATGATCAAGACTCTATGTCTATATGTATTGGTTCTATATGCCACTATTATAAAGTACTCCTATTATGTTTGTTGGAGGGGACCAAATGGCTAGAATCCATCCTAGGGGCCTGATCGTGGGGTCATACCCCAGATCTTTGACATTATAGTATATAGCTTTGTGCTACTCCTATGCCTGCATTTGCCCCTGTGTCACCTAGGCCATCAGTTTCTTACCTATAGGGCCTAAAGTCGGATCATGACTATCGAGTCCTCGTGTTGACGAGCATAATAGTGGATACATGACGCGATGCCATGATGGTAACTAAGACTGTAGAGACTCTGTGTCTCTAGAGCTTGCTTAGTGTTATCAGTCTCCCTTCAAGTACTAATGGAGTAGTAGATTGACATATACTATTGATACACCTCACTGTAGTGTAGATATGGGTAGATAACCCACACACATATATATATATATATATATACAGCTCTATTTGGGACTTCATGTCCGTGGTACAGTCATTTCCCATCATGATACTTTCGAATAGTTTACATATGAGGATATGAGATTATAACTGATATATATATATATATATTGTATAGTGGATTCTCATTTTTATTGATAGGCACCTGTCTTATTTTATGTGTATTGATGATGTTGTTCTATTTATTGATATTGAGAGAGATAATTAGGCATTGCTTCGTGCTAGTCTGATTATACTTGGTAATATCTCATTTATTGATATTTCTGGATTTGGTGGTCTGACTAGAGATTATCGTTTCTTCTCTTAGGAAACTCTCTCCCCTTTTCAAAGATCTGAAATCTATGTTTCTTTTCAGATCTACCCTGACTGTTTTACATAAAACAAAAAATCCTCCTTTTCTCTTCAGATCTGAATATCCATTTTACTACATAGAGAAATTCTCTTGTCCACTTTTTAGATCTTAGTTTATCATCCACGGACACTGTTTATTAGCAAAATAAATGTGTCATCTCTTAGAAATGAAATCCTTAGATATTACTTTTACTATTCCGGATCCACAAAAACATGTCCCTTGACCAAAAAGAAACATGTACCCATTCTTTGAATCTAAAATCAAACCCCTTCTCTTTTCTCATTTGGAATCCTAAAACATGGTTTCTTGGCATAAGAAACACCTTTTCCCCTCTGTTTAGATCTGGATCATTATTTTTTTCACAAAATAAAACCTGTTTCTAGTCCTGAGATCTGAAATTGCATTTTTTTAATTAAATTTATACCTTTTTCTTTTCAGATCTAAAGTCATTGTCTCCTTGGCATGAGAGATTCTCTTTTTCTTACTTTCTCAGTTTGAGGTCATTGTTTCTTGGATTAAAATACTCTATATCTCCCAGATCTAAAACCGTTACTTTAGCAAAATCTATTTCTCTTTTCAGATCTGCAATCACTATTCCTTGAAGATAAAAATAATTCTTTCTTTTCACTTATTTCGCTCCTTAACCAACAAGAAACATGTATTTATTTCTTAGATTTGAAATCGTTCTATCTTCTTTTTCTCATTTCAGATCAAAAAACACTGTTTTGACCAAAAGAAACACTTAGTCATTTTTTAGATCTAAAATCATTATAGATCTTATTCTCTTTCCATCCGGAAGCATTGTTCCTTTAACATAAGAAAACTATCTTTTTCTTTTGTATAAGAGGAATCTATTCCCCTAGTAAAATATAAAATTACGGTTCTAAGAAAATCCTTTTCTCCATCCAAACTAGAAATCCTTTCTCCAGATCTAAAGTCATTGTCTCTTTGAAATCAGAGTTTTTCTCTTTTTCTTTTTTCAAGTTTGCAATCACCATTCCTCGGATTGAGAAGCTATACCTCCTATCTCAAGATTCTCTCTTTATTTTAAGAGTTGGACCATCAACCCTTCGAAGCTACAAAACCTCCCAATCCTTTCTGAAAATTGAATTATCTCTCTCCAAAAGTACAAACTCTCAAGGAAGGGAAGAAGAACAACTTCCAGATATGCCGCCTAAAGTGAGAGAACTCTACTGCAAAGAATGCAACAGCTATCCGGATGTGAAAAAGCAGGAAGACTAGTCTAATAACCTCCCGGTGCTAAAAATTATCGGACGTAAATTCGACATGGTTGTGATTGAAATCAATAAACACTTCACTGCTTAACATAAAGCTTTGGTGGATAAACTCTTGACGTGCTTAGGGCAGGCAGAAGTATTCGACCTCAACGTCATAATAAAAGGGAAGTCCTAGTCTAGAGAACACAAGGGGCATTTCACATAACCAAATGAACCCCAAGCATAGCCCTTTTTCCATCCAGCATCAAATCAAAGTACTACAATTGGGATCCCACTGATGGACCAAAATATCACAACTTGAAGACCGAAGTCATGATAATTGAATAATCAAAGTCTAGATATGACAAGAACGACACTTCGTCACTCCTATCATGCATGAAGGCATCACCAATCCAACGCGTACCATACATGATTCAGATAATGTCAATAGTTCTCCTTACATAGGGATATGTTCAACAAATATGAAAAGAGAAGGAGATAAGACCAAGAGTTACTAGTCCACCCTCCAGGAAAATAAAAAAACTTTTGAGTGCCCACTACAAACCTTTATAAGGGGCTAACCCGACCCTCTAGACACTTGCCAAGATCTCCACACTTGCTGATAAACAGGGGGCACAAAGGAGGTACTATATAATTACTTTTCTTTCATTCTAATCAATCTTAAGCTATTGCAGGGCTCTACCATCTACTCTTGGATCTCCATCCTTGGAGAAAGGTGAAGGAAGGATTCGTAAATCTGTTGCATGTGCTGATCGACCCGAGTGTGCTTACACGCTACACGATCTAAAGAAAAAAAATCAAACTAGCCCCTACAACTATGCATGACCTCTCCTTTGGGTCAGCAAGGCACATAAAGATGAGAAAACATCACTATCAGGAGTTCAAATAGATGGTCACCCAGGGACGCTAGCACAGCTTGCAGCGCAAATGCTATTGTAAAATGGAAGAGATACAACTCTCTTCCTTCGGAGCTTGAATGATCAATGATCAGAGAGAAGTCATCCATTTGAGTATGGTGTTACCTCAAAGGGTAAGGAAGAGGACGCGATGGAAACGACATCTGCCGAGAACTTAGATAACATAATAGTTTATACAAAAAGGCTTTGAAAGATGGAGCTCCAGCAATTCCAACATATTTGGCCCGCAGCAGAAAGGCGAGAGATATCCAGAACCACCACCACTCCTCATATCACAATTCAACATGAATCAGCAATATATATAATAAACCGCTAGGACATTGCAGTCACCAATCAAGGTACTAGCTTCACCACTCCATCATGATCCAATAATCAAAAAACACAATTCAAATTGATTAAGAACTAAGGATAGCAGGATGCACACTGGGGACATCCACTATAAGTCCACCAAACTAGCTGGAGTCAACTTGACAAAATGACTAGACCAATGACCGCTAGGAGGCAGCACTAAAATGCCAAACAAGAATTTTGTCCCAGTAAAACCCCCATTATCAAATAGAGAACTTGCAGAAAATCCATATGAGGAGCTCTCCGATCACACAATATGCTCGCATAGACATGTCATACGCATGACAATAGACAGTCCTACAAAGGAGGTACCATAACAAACCTCTTCTTTCATTTTTTATCTAACTCAGTTATTGTCATCTCAGGACAGTGCCATCGGCTCCTAGGTTCCACAGAGTCTTGCAAAAATACCAAGCGAGAATTCCTATCCAAGAGAACATCTTAAACCAGGCATACTACACAACCTAGTACTTTGCGCTTCTTTTGAAGTGGCAGGTATGGTCTAAACTACTCTTTCCTTTTGACCGAGACAAGAGACTAATGCATTCACTTAACACATATGCAGTTGTATTCACTTAACACCCATGCTATTATAACCACTACTTCTTTCGTGATTAGCAACCCAGATCACAAGCATGTGTTGGCAGTAGTGAAAATAAGATAGCCATAACTAAGGGCACTAGCCTAGGCAGTTCACTACTGACGACCGCCCCTTTCCCTAGCAATGAAATACTAGTCGGGCATCCGGGCACAAATCTAGCTTGAGTAACTCAAAAAATAAATGCATTCGAAGCCTAGCGTGGATTGACTCATAACAGGAGTTGCCCCAGACCAATGGGCAGGTTGAAGCTGTCAATAAAGTCTTGCAAACACTAATTAAAGAAAAACTAGATAAATCCAAAGGATCATGGGTTGATGAAGTACCCACGACACTGTAGGCCTACCAAGCCTCCTACAAAACAGCAATAGGACATATTTTATTTGCTCTAAGCATACGAGGCTGAGGCCATGCTTTCGGTCGAAACAGTTGTCCCTTCACACCGTAGGATACATTATAATCCGAAAGAAAACGAGGAGCTTCTCAGCATGTTTTTAGACCCGATTGAAGAAAGAAGGAATAACACCGCTCTCAAGATAGCCTCACATAGACGGAAAGTGGAAAAATAATACAAATCTAAGGTGAAGCCCCAAAAGTTACAAGAGGGAGATATTGTTATCAAGCAAGTCTTTCCCCGCCCAAGCGCACTAGATCTAGTTTGGGAAGGACCATTTGTTGTTTATAAGGATCTCCACAACGAAGCTTACATTCCGTCAACAGTTGACGGAAAAGGTGTTTGGGAAAGGAAGGAATCTCCAGCATCTCTAGTATTACTTCTCTCAACTTGTAAAAAGCATGTATCATCTGAAACAATAAAAGGAAGACGGCTGATGTAGGTTCTATCCAAACCACTATAAAAATTGATGTTTTGCTCGATTTTTTGTCTAATATTTTTCCTATTGCGATCAATCGCAAGCTCTCGCCGGCAGTAGTGAAAGCAAGATAACCATGACTAAGGGCACAAAAATAGCCTGGGTAGTTCAGTTCTAACGATCAACCCTCCAGCCAACAATGATAAACTGACTATAAGCCACGGATTAGGCAGGATTATAACCTACGCAGTTTATCATTAGCGTTCGGCTCACCAACAACTGCAAACTGATAATAAATCCCACGATTAAGGCATGGCTACATCTAGGGAAGTTCGTAGTTGACATCGGCACCCACGCTAGCCGGGCCATAGTAAATCGAATAATACTCACGATATAGGCCATAATGGCCCGGGTAGTTACTGTGTGCGAATCCCGCCTCTAAATCTTAAGTACGACAGTCACAAAAGTTACACTCCCTTGGAACATAGGTTGGGCTGACAAACCATATGTCACCAAAATCCACAATTGGGGCAAGTAACTTACGTGCCATGAATCTTAAGTTTAGAAGGACTCTCTTGATGGAGAATATAGTTCATTGTACTTAAACTAGAAGCTTCTAACAATTTCTTTTAGTCCTGTGGCATTACATACAGATAGTAGAAATATGAATTCCACTATGCCAACCATAGTAGGATATTCATTCGCTTCCACTCCACCAGAGGAAATGGAGCACTGACTCGACTCCATCAAAGATAGCGGAACACCAATCCAACATTGCCACAAGAATTAGAATATCCCTTCCAGCCAACTTCGCTCAAGAAACTATAAGGATTCCCCCAAAGCTGAGCACACTTATGGACCTAAGAAAAACTCAGTGCAAATGTATGACTAACTTTTGTAAGATAAGCTAAATTCGATAAAAATACTGGGGGCAAACCCAGACAAATAATGAGCGCTCCCGGCCGACTTTTGACAACGTCGCTAGAGGGTGCTCTAGAGGATGTGATGAGTATTTATGGACTGTCACGTCCCCCAAATTACTCTCTGAACCTTAGTAATATGGAATCACTTCGAATGATAAGGACCTCTCTAAACAGAAGTGATTCGATCTCTAACCTTCTGAATGTAATTAATTCATATCAAAGTCTATTTTAACACGAACAGCTTAATATCTTTTACCTAATAAATCAATCCCGAGGACACGCGGGATGACTCTAACACATATCTATTGTAAAATTCCAAATAAAAATGTATTAATAGTCTGTAACTAATTCTAAGGCAAGGATGAAAGTCCTTGACCACACTACGCCTGAAAGGACCCTAAACTTGTAGGTAAAGTCAAAAGAATATGACGATTCTCTACCGCCAAATCCAACAGGACATTTGAATTAAAAGATTGATTCTACCTGATCAACAGGAAATAATAAACCGATACTAATCAAGGTTTCCAATGTCCAAAGATTATCCCAGCTAAACACCAGATACTAGGGGCATCCAACATCAGCACTTGGCATAACTCAAACCAGCAATACTGATCACTCTTACCCACAATCATAGTATGCTTTCCAATCGATCCATCCATAGCTCACATTTTGTCGCGACTATGACTTTGCACGAGAATAATGAAGTACTCCTAGTATGGACAATTCCTTGCAAATCCTAGACAGAAAATCCAATGTCGCTCTCTCAAAGATTGGTTTAGTTATAGTCTTGTGCAATGCACCAGATCATTGTTTCGACCTTGGACCATGCAACCTACCAACATTTTCGTCCGACCCCTTTTGCACCTTGGTTTGGCCCCTTTCATGTACCAGACCAAGTGGTTCGACTATCATCTTCCACTCTCGAACCAAATTGTTTCGGTCCAATAAACTCCACCAACCTAATTTTGTGGTCCGACTTCCTTGCTACTTCACCAAGCTTCTCTATAATCCAACACTTAACCGTCAAAACTTACCAGCAATCTAGTCTATACAAGTACAATAAGGATAATCAAACCAAGCTATTGAAGAAGTTCGTAAAACTGATCATCACTTTACCAGACTGTATGCCGCACAAACCAATTACACCTTATCAGGTATGAGGATTCCAACCAAAATTTATATAAAATATACATATCTTCGTACAAACGTCCAGGCAGAAGATACAAATCATGGGCTAAGGAAGTCATAACCGACATTCACTCGATAACACTCTGCATCATCTCCTACATACAATGATTCTTCAACAGAGATTCTTGCTCTATCAAATTCATCAACGATTGATCTTGTCAAAGCATGCACAAGAGTGGAGAAAGGATTAGTAGAGAAAAACACAAAACTGGCGATCACATGAGATGGTCAGGATAGCTTGACTCAACCACACAATGGACATAACCGGAGTACCACATCACAGATCCAAAGACGATAATGCAAAGTATACATCAGTTGGTCTGCATACTGTATGAAGCCTCGACATAGGAAACGGAATGTCCAAGAAAAACAGCATCCTGTTGAATGAAGACTAATCAAAGACGGCTTCAAAAATTTAACAAGTCCTCCTCGGAACGAACAAAGTCACACATCAAACTAGCAAAAGGAGGCTCATCGAAAAATCAGAGGTAAAGATAAGATATAGATATTCAGACATTAATATAACCATTGCAAGACTAAGAAGACAGTCTTGGATTAAACAAAGCACACTTTGCATTCACGAAAGTATGCTTTGGAGGGCAAATGTTGTGGGCATTTTTGCCCACTACATGGTGAATATGAGGAGTCAAGGGAAAAATCATCATTGTTCTGGAATAGACTCAAACTAGTTTGGAGGTATTCTCGAGATCAAGATATGGACATAGGTCGAAATCGCATCTCAATCCGAGCTACGAATATAGAGATATGATCATCTTAAGATTTGTCCACCCCCGTCTCGTTGGGCCGATACCAAGACGCTCTACCACCATTCAAGGTCGACAGTCCAACAGCAAACCAGGTCCCAGGTCCGATGACCGAACCAAAACTTTGGTTCGGGGCTTGAAAATCTCGAGTCTACTTGGAGTCGGCGCAATGACCGAAAATTTTTGGTTCGGCGCTTGCTTGGAGTCGGGCCTTAAAATTCTGGAGTCTGCTTGGAGTCGGTTAAATTACCGAACTAAAACATTGGTTCGGTGCTTGCTTAGAGTCGGGCCTTGAAAATCTGGAGTCTGCTTGGAGTCGGTTGGATTACCGAACCAAAAATTTGGTTCGGCGCTTGCTTGGAGTCGGGGCTTGAAAATCTCGAATCTACTTGGAGACGGCGCGATGACCGAACCGAAACTTTGGTTCGACGTTTGCTTGGAGTCGGGCCTTTAAAATCTTGAGTCTACTTGGAGTCGGTTGGATTACCGAACCAAAACTTCGGTTCGACGCTCGCTTGGAGTCGAGGCTTGAAAATCTAGAGTCTGCTTGGAGTCGGAGCGATGACCGAACCAAAACATTGGTTCGGCGCTTGCTTGGAGTCGGGCCTTGAAAATCTAGAGTCTGCTTGGAGTCGGTCCGTTGACCGAACCAAAACTTTTGTTCAACGGTTGCTTGGAGTCGGACTTTGAAAATATGGATTCTGCTTGGAGTCTATCCAGTGACGGAACCAAATCTTTGGTTCGGTGGTTGCTTGGAGTCAGGCATGAGAAATTTAAGGGTTTACTTGGAGTCAACAGGGAGTAATGCTGCTTGGAGTCGGGTGAAGGTTTGTTTGGGGCTTAACCCGGGTATAACTGATCTAAAAAAATTGGAAATTTTCGTCATGGCACGACGATACTTCGAGTATTTCTTCATAATGCGTTCCGGGGTTCTTGGAGGTGTATGGCGGTCGTCCCAAGTGGAAAAGCTTGACAATCATGTAAGGAAGGTTGAACCAAATCTTGAAGGAAAGAAGGTTGAACCAAATTTCAAGTACTATATACTCAGCTGGCTCTCCTCATATTTTCATTCTATAAATATCAAGCACGTGACATCATAAAAAAGGAGGATGCTGAAGAGCGAAGCTTTCAGCAACAATGGCAGACAACTTCGAGAGGGAAAAATCTTAGTTCTAATAGCACGTTTACTCATATTCAAAGCTTGTACTTGTAATCAGAAATGAAAGGGATAATAAAAGAGGAATAGTGGACATAGGCACATTTAAGCCGAACCACTATAAATCTATGTCTTTTTCCATTTAAGTCCTTTGCATATTCTTTATTGCAAATTACCAATTTTCTACCTTAAACATCCGCAACTAAGTTTCATCAAACAATAGCTATATACTACAAAGAATATTTACAGCTCTACAACAACGATTTGAGTGTTTTCCCATCTTTTGTGCAAACAACGTGTCTGATGATTGACTACTTATGTTAGAGTATTATATATTATTCCATGTTTACTTTGTGTTACCCTTTTATTATACTTGATTAGACATAATCTAACCCGTATGTTATTTTTTAATACTCGGGTCAGTCCGAGACATTTCAGGTTCAAGGACAGTGAGACTAGCTTATGTTATTCTGAGCATAGAGAAAATTAGGATGTAATATTATTGTATATCATCTATGTATAATATGACTTCATATATGTATATTCATGTGTTATATACTGGACATAACTAGAATAATCTGTATTATATATCATCGCTGCGATTCTGATTTTGTGATCTCTGTTATATATTATATATTGTGTATTGTTCTGTCCTGGAGGCACACGTGCTATTGCTTTGTACTGATGTTGTGTACATATAGACAAGTTATTTATTCGATGTTTTAATACATACCATTGTTCGTCCAAGGAAATATTAAAATGTGTACCCCATATAGCCTCATTCTCCGTATTATATGACAGTATTACTCTATAGTACTCTTAGATAGTATGGGTATAGAGGTGGGATGTTTCACATCTATGATCACAAAGATTTAGTACTTCTTTGTAACGATCCGGATTTTTCGCGTTCGAAAATCGACATCCATACTTTACATCGTACTCGAATGCCATAGATTCGACCGTTCAAATCCGAGTCGCCGGAGCTTATAACACAATTAAGTAAATAACACAGCGGAAGAAAAAGAAAACAATGATATCATATACAACTCCAATGAATACAATATCCAGAATGATATACAACAATGATATCAATATGATACAACAATATCAGAGATAAATAATGATACAGCGGAAAGCAGAAATGATAACTCCAGTAGTGGATAGAATATCTCCAATAGAATGCTCCAATCCATAGCTAGTGGAAAGCAAGGTCAGTCGTCCAAGGACTGACTAGCTCCAGATAATCTAGTCAACCTGAATATCTGAAAAACCCAACTCTAGACTGCCCGTGTGGAAAATAGTGGGCACCCAGAGTTTAGGAAGGGAACAATAAACTCCAGATCAGTCATGGGACTGGTGTGAGCAACAAAAACAGTTTATCTTTAAACAAACCCAAAAGGCTTTTAAACATTGAAATCCGCAATGCTTTTCGAAAATGAAACTACCATAAGGCCTCCCGCCACACACACAATGCAATCGCAGAATTGGAGGAGATTTCTCCTTATGATAGTCAAACATGCTTACTACGCAAAATCAAAACTCTTTTGATATTATTACTAGTGCATAGTGGAAAACATTTCAAAAAATATAATATTAATCTTAGCCAGCATACAACATTATTGTATGTCTACTATAGCTACTACGTTCAATAGCAGGTTACCGCCACATTCCATAGCAGGTAATACAACTAAAAACCGTACATGGTTCGTATTGTTTCTTTGGTTTTCAACAAATGATCAGGCTAAGGAACTTCCTTACCGAAATAGAAACGCCTCTGGAAAGACGCCCCGGATCCTAACCGGATCTCCGCAAACAAAAGGTCGACGCTACCTCACACTGTACAGCTGTAACTAGGTAACTAACACACTGACGCTACCTCACGCTGTACAGCTATAACTAGGTAACTAACACACGAGTCATGTCATCCCCCGGTCGTCACCGACCTTTATCCGAGGTACCTCGATCATAAAGCAACAGCCACAAAATATAATCAACATAGGTAAAATATCTGGGCTCCATACCATGATATCACCTTTTATCCAGAAGGAAATGACATACCCTAGGGGCGCTACCCCTACAAACATTTGCCGCAACATTCCTGTTTCGACCATTACCGGGTTGTGAGGCTCGACGAAGTCTCGTCCACAAAGCAACGCTTTTTCACAAAGCTACGCTTTTACACAAAGCAACGCTTTTTCACAAAGCACGCTTTGACCAACAAATGATCATCAACACTTCGTATGCCACATTACCAAATTGGGAATGTATCACTAGTAACCATCAACTACATAACCTCTGAGCTCGTACGTCTCAGAGAAGGGTGTTAAGCTAAGAGAATAAATTCTTCGCCACCAACAGAAATGTATTTGATAGAAACCAGCTTTACATCTCAAAGTGTAACGTCAGACACACATCCATACAAGTCTGTTCCGGGTCCGAACAGAACCGAAGGCACTTCCGAAGAAGCCCTTGCAAATCCGGGTATTCACAATCTCGATCGGACTTCCCATCACTTAGGGAATCTCTATACCAGAGCCATGATGCAGAGAAAATCGATAGGTCATCATATCGCTCTCGCAAATACCCGGTCTTCACCACCGGTCTGCAAATGCTATCCATATCGTCGTATCACTATTCGAAATGGGATATATGACACAAAGGTCCTCTCTCGGCTAAACCGAATAACGAGCGCAATTAAAAATCATATGGATACTAGGGTCTCAGTTAAATCACAGCTTAAAGCCCAAAACTTTTCATTCGAATGGTTAAAACAAATTACCATTTCCAATCTTTTAAACAAAAAGATTCATTTCAAAAACCTTCACTGGTTTAAACAATTTCCACACGTTTAATCTTTTAAACAAGAAGATTCAATTCACAACGTTAACCCCGTTCACAAAGATTCATTCATGGATTTCAAATCGATTTCCATTTCAATTGAATTAACTTGTTAAATCTTTAAGTCAAGATTTAACTTATAGCTTTCAAAACTTGTTTCCAAAGATTCATTCATAGTCTTCCAAAACAATTCCATTTCAAGTTAGATTAACTCATCCGGTCTTTGAGATCAAATACTCATTTCATAGTTTTCAAAACATTTCAATTCTATTTCAAACTTGAAACCGTTCAACGCAAATTGGAAGTTCATTACTTATGTGAAAGCTTTTACTATTTGAAAACAAATAGTTCTGTTTTCAGAAAAATCCAGTTATATTTACACGAGTTAAAACCCTTGAATTAAATTCAAATTCCCAAACCAATACTTTAAAATGGTTTAATCCATATATAACTTATACAGCATCTTTAATCCCTAGTTTCAAATCATAGAATTAAATTTCAAACTTGAATTCAAATTTAAATCAAATTATTCAAATTTTCAAAACTCGATTAAGTTATTCAAAATAACTTTTATCTTTGAAATTCCATTTCAAAAGCTTTTCACTTTAAACCCAAATTTCTAATTTCAAAATCAATTGAAATTAAAATTTCAATTTCAAACATTAAATTTACATCATCTGTGACTTAACCGATTTCCACGTGAAATCCATATTTGTGTGTGTAAAAGTGTGGTCCAGGGGTTTCACACACAATAGTGCACAACATCAATCATCACAGATATATCGATAAGCGGTATAACCCATAACGCTTATCTTCATTCACAGATTCATAGATAAAATAAATTTATCAGTCACAAAGATTCACTATTACAATTCGATGTGGGTTTCGGATAACCAACTGAAATCCGACTCCCTGTCGCATCGAAATTCAAATGTCGTTTATGGGTCAAAGGGTTTCATATTCACATAATAATACATCACAGAAATAGAAATTTCAGATCACAACATAAATCAGGATGTATCACAAAGCATCATATATTAGGGATATCAAACAATCAAATCATCCAATATAATCCAAGCATCCATAAGTAAGGTCAGTTAATATCTGATTAATTCAAATCAGATTAATTTCTTTTGAATTTCTAATCCTGGTTAATTTACATTAATAAATTACAAATCATTTTGATTAATTATCCTTTAATCATTTAATTAACCTTTAATTAATTATCTTCAAATTAATTGCTTTTATTAATTAACCATATTAATAAATTTTTCTTTCACTAATCATTTGATTAATCAACTGTAATCATTAAATAAATTATCCTTAATTACTTAAATCAAATAATTGGTCTTTGAAACACTTAAGATTTTAATCAAATCAAAAGATAATTCCTTCATCTTAAATTGATTTAATACTTTCAAAATATTTTAAGGATGTTTTAAAACCAGATATATACATTATATAACTTGTATAAACTTGATTATCTTCCATTAAACTTATTTAAAACTTGATTTTAAAACTCAGTTCAATCTTTAATTCATAAATTTAGATTTTGTTTAAACTTCAGGAACCAACAGATTTTGAAGCCTGTAACAACATCTACCCGAGCCACTATCCCTTTTTCCTCGAGCGTGACTTCGAGTTTCCCTCACCTCACTCATCTTCGAGTCAAACTTCATTTTTTCCGAGCCCAGACCCGAGAGCAGCTTCGTCTTCTCCAATACTGCTTCGAACCCAAACCAGATACATACATACACACGCGTTCACGTGTACAACCAAACGAAGCAACTCCGACCACCTACGCCACCTCCGGCACGTCGCCGTTCACCTACACATTCAATCCCGATCATCATATTATCGATTCCAACTTGAAATCGAAATTGAGCAACTCAAGCCCACCTAGAACCATCGCAGATTTGAATCGATTATCAAAAACTTCCACGCCACGCCACCATTGACCACTTGAACTCCAGCGCCTCCGGCCATGGCACCGACTACTTCACCTCTACCAATTCCCAAATCCTCGCTTAACTCGATGCTCCATAGGAAACAAACAGAGCCAAAACCCACAACCCAGATAAACTAGGTTTAGGAAATTAAAATGACCATCACTGCCACCACCGGCCCTCGATCATCCACCAACCAATTTTCCTCCATTCACCCGTCATTCCTCGATCTCCAGACAGAACTCCAAACTCCCAGTACCCAGAGATCAACCGAAAACACTTAAAAACTCATTTATGGTCAAACTAGCAATACTCTCCAATCTGACTACTAAAAATAGTGATTTTAGTTTTAAAAATCAAATTTTGGTTTAAGTAATTGATTCATATACCTGAATCCCTCAACAATAATAATTTATTTTTTCTTAATTAAGTGTTCACTGCTGTTTTATTTTTTTCCAGAGGCCAAAACAAATTAGTTTAACCTAAACCAATTTTTAAACTCAAAACTATGATAAAACAAACCTATTTTGTTTAGATACTAAGCCCTAACAACCAATAGATCAAGCAGAAAGGATTTTTGGAAGTAAAACGTGAGCTTAAATCCCAAATATAAAAGTGTGTTACAGGTTATCAACACACATACATACAGTATCACATATACACAGGAATGCATTAAGATATACACACATCTCGGACAATAATTAAGCAACATATATACTTAAGTATTTTAAAATTTAGGTTACTCACCTTATCATCATAAACAGAGAGCTCTTCTTTTTTTCTTTTTCTTTTTTTGTTTGAAAACAGGAAACTTGAACTTGCATATATTGTTGTTGTTGATTCCAAAAAATTTGAAATGGCTTTGAACTTGAACACTGAAATGTTTGAACTGGAAACTTGTTGTAGTTGAGAGGCTTTCATTTTAAATTTGAACTGAAGTGTTTTGCTTCCTAGTTGATTTCCAGGTTTCATTTGTATTTCCTCTATTCTTTCTTTTACTTAGGTTGTATTTGTATAAACTTTTAGAAACTGGATTTGTAAAGCTTTTGTAATACGAAATGGAATGAGATAGTTTGATAAATAAACAAGTATACTCATTTGTTTACTGTTCTGGTACGCGAAAAATTCAGATATTTTTATCTCTTTGGGGCTGAAAGGAAATATTTAGTGTACTTGTGATATAGCATTAAATGCTTGCTCCTTATCAAGTTTACACCAACCCATTCTTTATTCTTTTAGGTACAAACTTGCATACATATGTTTATACTTGTTTGACTTAGCTGCTAAGCATACAACTCTATTTCTATTCGTATACACTGAAGTGATTTTACTGCCTGCCCTATGTACATTTTGCTATAGGGTATAACATTTACTTGCCTTATTTTATTACCTTGTACTTAGGTGATTTTTTTTTTGCCTGCAAGTATAAATTGCTATAGAGTGTAAAATATTTAACTTACCATATCTTATCTTGTACCTAAGTATTTAATTCTACTCCTAACATAAGTGTATTTATTTTTATTCTAAGACTTAACCCATCAAATATTTTTACTTTAATACCAATTATATTGTATTTCTCTATATATTTATTTTAAAATTCATTTACTTGAAATTTAAATTCGAATCAATATATACTTATATATAAAATTTCAAATTTACTCGTATATCATATTTAAATTTAAATGATTTAATATATTGGAATTTGGATTCGGGGAAACTCGAATCAATTTATCAATTGATTTTACAATTTTTTTATTCAAAAATTAATCTAATTATCAATTTAAATTAAATTAAAATCTGGGGTCGTTACATTCTCTATGACACTAGACTTGGATTCTTGACTTACATTTTATTTCATGACCATTCAATAGCTATGATTTGCTAAGATGTTTCTTAGTTCAATAGCAGGATAAAACTTGCCCCCAAAGCGTGCCTTGTGTTAATAGGGCATGCTTTGGATCAAGACAAACTATCGACTTCAAACTCTGAATTGAAAAGATAACTTCATCCTTTGAACTATTCTAATAAATTGATGCATCCTTTCTGAATTGATATGCCACTTTAAATAGTTGCGAATTCATATCCTTTATATGATATAAAAGTTGGAGTATCCCACTCGAATTCATTACTCGGTTCGGGAAATTCAAGAAGTCTTTCCATTTATTCGGTCAGGTAGTACTTCATCTTCCCACTTTATTCGTTTTTATTATCCTTGCTATCAATTATCATTCCTTTTCCCTTTCTCCTTCCTTTTTTTAAAAACTCAGTACCGATTTGTGGGCTATAACTTGGTATCAAGTTTTAGTTAAGTTTTTACTTAATTATGCTTGGTTTATTTTCATCTTCACTTTAATGTTTCACTATCTGCTCCATTAGCAAATTTAACCTTTATCCCCCCTTTGACTTTTGATTCAAGCATTAATCTAATACCACCTATGTCAATGTTTTGTCGCCGCCTATCTTCAGCTACCACTAGCGCTAACTCAGGTGAACTTCATGCCTTCGATTTGTTATGATTTGTTGTCGATCTAATTGAACATCCACTAGACTCTCTCAACCTCGCCTCGTTGTATCATTTTCAACCTTAGTTAGATGGCCATAGGTGATTTGAAGCTATTATCATTTTGATGGAGGCTACCGACCATCCTCGATCTCAACTCTTTCTCTTACGCACTTAGCCACATCCTATAAGAAATCAAACACAAAAGCCGTTGAATGCCTTGTGATTGACCTAAGTTTTTGCCTAAGTTTCCTAGGAAAATCTTAGATTATTCTTTCCCCTCTTGATGCTTGATGTCGAACTTGAGATTTTCAGGCTCAGCTTTGGGTTTTTGTATGGCTACGATGTTGTATCAGTTTTAAACAAATTCCTTCATGTGTAAAGTAGGGGAATGCAAATTTCATAAATACTTGGCTGAGTATGGGTTGGTGGAATGGTTCTGGTGAGATGGTTTCAGATAACGGTCAAATTAAACATGCTTCAGAATCCAATGGAATCATGCGTTACTATATTGGATTAAACACTTCACCCCTGCGTTCCTACAAAGGAAAGTTCCATGTTGCTCCAAGCGACGGTTCAGTTATCATAAATCGTACAATTATGGGTGACATCTACCATAAAGTTTATGTGTGTGACGGAGCTCGTTTGCCAGCATGAATGAGCTACCAACACAGAGTGTTTGTGTCCACCGTGCTCTAGACATAGGACACATACAATGCATAGGCTAGATTGCATATTACTGCCCCCATCAATGCATGAGATCCAGTTGGTCAATATACACCTACATCCATTGGATCTTATGCATTGAATAAAAAGTGCTTAATTATAGCTTGAAGATCAAAGTTAGATCTTAGCTGACCTTATCATTTGTCAAGTTTTTCAGTAGTTATGAACCATAGACACTCCTCGCGTCTCTCTACCATGGGTGCATGTCTATCCACTTCAGAGTTCGTCCCATCCATAATAGCTTCGACTTCTACATCGGCATCTACTTCATCATCTTCTTTGTCATCTCCTCGGCCTCAACCCATAATCGGGCAAGATAGTCTCTACAAGTAGTTCCTTTCACAATGGAAGATGAATATGTAGGGATGTCCCTAGATGTTAATCACGAGGATGCTGTAATTCTCGACAACCCTCCATATTCCTTGGCATCTTCTTCGACTATGCATATGTTAGGAGAATTTGTGATTCCCATGACATTCCTTTAGAAGATGTTTTAAATCCACCCCCATTTAGTCGGCCCATAATCCACCTGAAAGCTACACAACCTATAGTCGTTATATATGCCTCTCTGTTGAGTTCTTCAATTCAATCATTTCCTTCAGCTTGTCCTCCATTTTATGAAGCTTGCACATGCTCAACTTCATCCGAATGGCTATAATTCACTAAATTTCATCTATATGGTTTGTCTTCACCATTTGGTCAGGGTGCCTACACTAGAGGAGATTAGACGTTTACTTGGTTTCAAGAAGTGAAAAGACAACCCATCTTTGACGTATGTAGAATCATCCAAAGATTGTTGTGTTGTATTGGTCTTTGGAACAGCTTAGCCATTTCAAAGATGAGTATTTTTTATACGTTGTCCAGCCAACTTCACTCAGAAGTAGCTCTTAGAATGTAAGTTATATCGTTATTTGTTAACTTGGTAGGGTTCATTTCACTTAAATTGCTAACTCCATCGTTTCTCAAATCCACAGATATTCCAAAAGGACCTAGCAATGTAGCTCTGGCACACATAATCCAAGTTCTGCAAAATATCCCCCTGAAGAACAGAAAATGAAATTTCTTTTATCAAATCCTAAGATGCAGAAATTCCAACTTTTACATAAAGGTCGTGTCTTAGTATCATTCCTATTACTCGTAGGGGTTCCCAACCTGCTCAAGAGGCTAAGGCCGAACCACCAGCTGTCGAGGATCAAGAGGCCATTTCTGCAGTCTAGGATCCTCCCATCGATCAAAGGGAAGATGAGGGTGGTGAAAATAATGAAGATAATGATAAAGATGATAATGTTGAGGATGGAGATAATGACGAGGATATGAGCCTTGGATATGAGTTTATGGAAGAAACAGGTGGAACGAACGAGCATCACCTCCCACTCGTCTTCCAAGGATAAAGATAATGTCTCCCCATCCTGTTCCGCAACCATAACAAACTCCTGTTGGTGAGGAAATTCCGACTCCCCGAAATGATGATATCTTTGATTTTCTTAGGAGTATCCCCGACTATATCTCTTCATACAACATTGCTAACTTCAGTTTTCTTGACCTTGGTTCTCATATCCTTGTAGCAACGAACTTACATTCAACTGTCACGAGGGAGATCACTCCACTCAACTGGCTGCATGAGCATAGTCCATAGGGTTAATCGGTCATAATGACTCTTCACACGATACTTAAAGTCACAACACGTTTATAATACACGTGTTATTCCATGACTTTCAAATCTTAACTTAGTCATGTTTCCTTTTAGGTACAAGAGGACACCCTAATCTTTATGATGATTAGCATGACCAATCTACTAGCTATCACAGGCACCAACCTTCATGCCGACATCGTGAATCATCTTATGAATCTGACTCAGTAAGGCGTCGGAGGAAAGGGAAGGAAAGGCAAAGGGAGGAGCAACGTAGTTGTCATGATGATCATAAGCGAGTCTGGATCATGCAAGATATCTCCCTCTCAACATCATGCTCGTTCTCCTTTACTAAACATCAAGATCCACACACTTTAAGGCCCGATCCTATCCCCTTTTCCAAGGAACCAACTATTCCTACTTCAATGCTTCCTTCTTCACAACCCATGGTACATTCTCATAAATCCAAATAAGTTGTTCAACCGTCTGGCTCTATGACTTCTGAGCCTACTAGACAAAGGCCTGGTAAAAAGCATACTTTTGCTCGTGTTTCTATGGTAGCCATAGAGTCTGCCTCAAATCCACTACTTGTTGTACTACAAAGAGATTTCCTCATATATTTCATTGAGAGGGGCTAAGTTTGCATATCCCTTGAAGGGCATTCCTCTTGATGTGGCTAACAACATCAAAGCATGTGTGAATGATGCCTACAATCAGTATCACATATAAGGAAGTTCGCTCAAGTTGTGCCTAATGTTAACAGAGCTAATCAATTACTCCTTCAGGAGTAGGAGATATAGAAAAAGGACAAAGAGTGGATCATCACTTATTATGATATAGAGCAGGAGGACGCTAAGAAATCCCACACGGCTGCAGAAAAGAAGTTATTGGACGAGTGAAATGCCTTCGAGGATAAATTTTAGATTCAACAAGAGCAGCTCAAGGCTGTGTATCATAGGAGTCACACTTTTGTTATAGAAAAGGTCGCTCTCCGGGCTATAGTTGATAAACAGACCATTGATTCTAAGTCTGGAGACTATGCTAGAAGTCGAGAAAAGAGAAAAGGATAAGGCTCTTACTATGACCGATGATTCTCTATAAGGTGCTCGATGCTGAATAAGAAAAAAGGAATGTAGAAGCCTACAGAGCCAGTATTAATGAAAAAATCATGTCTGAAACTGATTCCATTTTAGTTCGCTTCAATGCGATTGTTATCAAATTTTGTGACCTAAAATGGCTTGATGAATACCTAAAGTGCTTGCTATAGCCTGGGAAGAAATCCTTAAACAAGAATGAGAACATTTTGGTGAGGTCAACGAGGAAGAGCTAAAGCCTTACCTTTTGGATAATGAAGATTTAAACGCTCTCATGGTAAATCAATTGATGCTAGCTTCCAAAGCTTCTATTCTAACCAGGTGCCTGTTGAGGCCCTCCCCAGACAAATAGGATTTAAGGAAAAATTCAACTCCCATTTCTTAGGGACTCCCAGAAGAGACTACTATATTAACGACGACCACTTCTGGTGTCGTTGGTTTTCCACATCTGGGCCTTGTATCTTCGAACCCATTATTTCATCTTATGGGAATTCAACTTCAATTATTACGGTGACATCGATAGTAGCGGCTTCTTCTCCATCCTCAACTCATGTTCAATACAACACCAAGGACCCCAGCTTCACACTACCAAAGTCTGTCCTTAAGCTTGTTGCTCTGTCCCCTATCATAGAAAAGAGCCAGACTGGGAATCCTTCTCACACTCTATTTACTTCTTCTGGAGGTATATCGCTAGTTTTGTCCATGTTTGAGGAGGCTTAAATGACAGCAATGGTTATTTTTAATATATATTCTTCTCTCTGTTAAGTTTCAGGTCCATCTGCTTTCACTTCTTTATTGAAAGTGATCCTTGTCTCAGGCCCAAGCTCCCGTAATTGAATCTGTCATCATTTCAACCCGAACCTTATTCCGACTTCTTCAACTGAGTCTGCTCTAGGTTGTGATATTGAAAGATTGATGCATTAAATGAAGAGGTGGCAGGGGAACCTGACATGTCACAAGGAGATAAGGACTAGACCATCACAGGGGCCAAGAATCACCCCTCTGAGCCATCGATGTCATAGAGGCAGACTTCTCAATTCATAAAGCTTAAAGATATCAAAAGGAGAAGTGTGTCGACGATATTCCACCGCCCTCTTTTTGTATCTTGCTGACCCACTCGTTCATCATCCCAAATTCTATACCTTTAACGGCTGACATTCATGTCAAGACCCTCAAATCTTCGAAGAGTAACTATAATTAGAACAAGGATCCTAAGGCTTGTCTATCTACGAGGATGGAAGTGGAATCCAAGAAGAGGCTGGTCTTAGCCTCTCCGAAAGGCAAGAAGAAAAGGAGGAGGAAGAAGAAGAATGAATAAATGTCATTTTCTTATGTAGCTATTATTTGTCCTTCTGTTTTGGCACATGTATATAGGCCATTGTTGTGCGGAAATGATCCCCGCTTTAGCTTTCGAAAGTTTAGATATGAATAAAGTTATTCTTCTTTCAGACTTCCATCTTATTGTACTTTTCTTTCTTTGTATCCATGCGCCTATATACTTGGATTAATTAAGTTTGTGATGACTATATTTGAATTTGTGCAGTGCTGTTATTCACCATAACTCTGTATGTGTGAATAAGTCTTCGCAATTGATTACTGGTACTTTGTTATTTCATTATATTTACCATAGCCAAAACATTTCTTTCTTGGCTAAAAAAGCTATAATTACTCGACCAACTCCATGGCCTATCTTGTTTAACTTCAGTCAGGTTCTGTTTGACCATAAACAAGGTTGTAGCCTCAAAAGCTTCTAGCCTCATTCATTTCCTATCTCTGGGATATGTTTCGATCGTCTATCTATGGACATCCATCTTTGACTCCACCAATTTTCGGGCACTTGATCAAAAGTGTTCGTTGACCATCATTACTTATCATTAGCCGAGCATGTTTCACTAGGCTGTAAGCAAGGTTGTTTCTGAAAATGGTTCGGTTACATACCGGTTCCTGTCTCTAGGACCCAATGTTTCATATGCCTATCTCTAGGCATCGACCTTACACCATGCTTATCTTCGGGCATTGGTCAAAGATCAAATCAGTAGGGAAAATCGTATGATTGACCCCAAGCGATTATACTCTAGCGATCCGATCATGGATCAAAGGAGTTTACTGATACTATCTCTGGGTACCTATCTTAGACCTTGCCTACCTTTAGGCATGAGTCTAAGACCAGATGCATACGGGTGAGTTATCCAATCAAACCCAATTTGATTATACTCCCACAACCTAATCATAGATTAAAGGAGTTTATCAATACCTATCTATAGGTAGCTAGATATTAGTATTTCCAAAGCATAAGATATCCAATTCTGCTGTTATTCACACGAATTAAAGTCGGACTTTTAAGAATAAATTTCCATCACTTCCCAATGCCTATTCTATTTATAAACACAAGACTGGAAGATTCCGCCATATTACATCAGAGTCTAGTCAACTATTTACAGAAATAAGTCTATAGCGTCTTAGGTGCTCGCTATTCCACTCTTTTGGGATTAAGATTCCATTAACAACCGCCAGCTTGAAATTTCCATCTCCAAGATTATGTTCAATCACATAGGGACCTTCCCTATTTCAAAATGACCCATTTTAAAATGAGGTCACCTAACCCAAAGATATGGATTTTAACCTTGATGTTGAATTGTTGTGCTACTCTTGTCTACTAAGCAGCTACCGTTGAATCAGTCTCCTTTCGATTCTCGTCAAATAAATCAAGGTACTTAAGAACGAGTTCCACGTTCATTTTAGGATCATAGTGAATTCTCCGATGAGAAGGGATTTCCAATTCGATTGGAATCATGGTCTCAGAACCTTACGGTAAGCGAATGGAATATGACCGATTATAGACTTGTGGGTCGTTTGGTATGCCCACGGTGCTAGTGGTGGTTCATCGACCCAATTTCCCTTGGCTTTCTTTAGTCGCTTTTTCAGGACAGATTTGACGATCTAGTTCACTACCTCCACTTGTTCATTTTTTTACGGGTGCACTACTGCTATGAATTTCTTCTCAATTTGGTAGCGGTTGCAAAAATTCCTACTTTCGAATTAGGCTCTATTATCGTTATAATCTTCTCCAGTATTCCAAATTGACATATAATGTTTTTCACCACAAAGTTGATCACTTTCTCTGTACTGATCACGGCTAGCGGTTCTGCCTCGGTCCACTTTATGGAATATTCCACTGCTATGATGGCATACTTTGCCCCATCTTTCGACATCGGTAGCACCTCGATAATATCAAGTCCCCAAACTCCAAATAGCCATTGGTTGACTATTACAACCCACACCTCATTTGTCAAAGGCATAAGTCGTGACCAAACTTTGCGACCTAACGAAGAAGTTGTAGGTCGTCTACGACCTAAGGAGCCACGTGAGGAGGAGTTACGACTTAACCAAGTCAGGGAGAAAGGGCTACGACCTAACAAAGCTTGTAAGTCGTGGTACGACTTAAGGAAGATACCTGCGAGTTAACAAGTCCTTTGAGTCGTCTGAACGACCTAACGAGTCATGTTTTAAGTCGCTGAAGACTTGTTGCCGTTAATTTTCTGCCGAGTCAATCTCTGCCGTTGGTTCTTTAAGTCGTGAAGAAGCTATTGTTAAGTCGTTATGTATTAACGTGTTGTATTTCTTAAGTCGTATGTCGACTGTTTCGTAGGTCGTCTGTTTGTAATAAGTTGTATGCTTTGGAGGTGTCATAAGTCGGAGTATGTTAAGTCGCAACTGTTATAAGTCGTAAGTCGTCTGTTTTCATATGTCGTCTGTTGTAAGTCGTATGGTCTGTATTCTGTGGAGTTGTAAGTCGTGTACGACTTATGTTGAGTCGGAGACTTTGTTAAGTCGGAACCGACTTAGGAGATGTAAATTTTTGTTGTAATTCCGTGTGAGTTGTAAAACGCCTATAAATAGGCCGTGAGTCTCATTTGTAAAAGGTTGTTGATTTTTGAATAAAATTCTCTTTTGATTGCTGTGTGCTTTCATCTAAATTGGTAGTTGAGTGTCATCTCCTATCTCCTCTTTCGGATAATCGAGTGCGCTCGATTCAACGATTGTAGAAGCCGATTCGCGGAATCAAGTGTGCTTGATCAACGCTTGAAGAATTGAAGATCTTTGAACCCGGTATCGTGCGCGATCAACGAGTTCGGGATAGCTAGAATTCGGTATCTTCGGATCAACGAATTTGGGCATTTCAGTATCTTCCAATCCACCGATTACTACATTCATCGACCTACATTTGTTTTTGAAATCTCCGCTGCGTCAGTTTTGGTATCAGAGCTTGTTCTAACCAATCATAGTTAGATCGAGACTTGGAGCCTAATCATTTTGAAGATTTGAAGTTTTGTTTATCACGGCCGAAAGCTAGTTGAAGTTGTTCGCATTTGTTTGAAGTTGGAAGATCGGATTTGTATTGAAGACCGAAACTTTGTCCATCGTGTTCATCGCGATTTGCAACAAAGTGGAAGTTTTCGATCCGTTTCATTTTGGATCAAAGTCCGAAAAGTGTTTGAATTTTGAAGTGTTGAAGAGATTGGAAGATTTCAAGTATGCCGCCAAGAAGAGCTAATCGCCACCAAAACGTAGAAGCTTTGTATCGAAGAGAAGAAGCTGATGAGATGGAGCAAAGAATCAATGAAAACTTTAGTGAAAAGCTTAACGAAGGAATTGGCCGGTTAGAGAAGCTTATGACGGAAATGAATCAAAATCGGAGAAGGGTTTCACCTGAATCTAACCATGTGGGTAGTAGAGTCTCGCCACATTCCAATCGAGACAGAAGTGTTGATGATGATCAAAGGCGTGGGAGGAACGTGAATGATCGTGAACGGAGGAATGTAGATAGAAGGAATGATGGTGGTAGGCGTGATGGTAGTAGAGATGTGGGTGGACGAGATAGACAACGATATACATCTGATTTTGAAGAGGAGTATGATGGTGGTAGTGTTCGAGGACAAGGACGAAGACAAGGAAGAAATTACTCTGAATATGATCACAAGTGGGAGTCGGGGATGAAGACTGAAATTCCTGAATTCAAAGGTGATATGCAAGCAGAGGAGTTTCTAGATTGGATGGCTAATGTTGAAGAGATTTTTGACTTTAAAGAAGTTCCAGAACATCGTAGAGTGAAGTTGGTTGCTACAAGGTTGAGGGGTAGAGCTTTGGCATGGTGGCAGCAAACCAAACTTACACGTGAACGAATGGGGAAGTCAAAGGTTGAATCTTGGGAGAAGATGAAGAAATTGATGAAAGCAACGTTCTTACCATACAATTATCAATCTTTGATGTATCAACGTTTGCAGAACTTGAGACAAGGGACGAAATCTGTGAATGACTATGCTGATGAATTCTATCAACTTATTGCAAGGAATGATATTATGGAAACAGAAGAGCAGCTGACATCTAGATTCATTGGGGGATTGAGAATGCAGATCCAGGATATGGTTAATATGTTCGATCCAAGATCTGTAGCAGAGGCACATCAGAAAGCGTTGGCTTGGGAGAAGCAAGGGAGACGAGGAGGTGGTGCGTTTCCTAGTTCCAACAATCAAGTGAAGGGAGTTAGTGGAAGTTCTAATGTTTCTAAACCTATCAGTAGACCGGTGGTGAAGGAGGCTGAGAAGGCGAAAGTTAACAATGATTTCAAATGTTACAATTGTCAGGAATTGGGTCATAAAAGCAGTGAGTGTCCAAAGCCAAAGAAGAGAACCATGATTGCAGAAGTTGAGGATGAGGATGTTGATGGAGATTGTTCTAGTCCAGTTGAGGAGGATGAGCAGGATATTGCGTCAGGAGATGAAGGTTGTAACCTAATGTTGAGGAGATCGTGTTTAACACCGAAGCAGGAAGAAGCTAGTTGGTTGAGGAGTAATATCTTTCAGTCAACATGTACTATATTGGGAAAGGTGTGTAAGTTTGTGATCGACGCAGGAAGCTGTGACAATATTGTTTCGACCGAGGCTGTGACAAAATTGAAGTTGAAGACCGAGAAACATCCGAATCCATACAAGTTAGCATGGTTAAGAAAAGGAGGAGAAGTGAAAGTGGATAGACGAGTTCGTGTTCCATTCTCTATTGGAAAGAAATACAAAGACGAAATCTGGTGTGATGTAGTAGAGATGGATGTTTGCCACTTATTATTGGGAAGACCATGGCAGTATGATCGAGCAGTACAACATGACGGTCGAACCAACAGTTATAGTTTTATGTTTGAAGGCACGAAGATTGTCTTAGTTCCAAAGAAGAGACAACCGGGAGAAAGTAAATCAGAAGAAATTGAAGAGCTGAAAACTTTATTATCTTTGAAGGAGTTTGTTAAGGAGGTTGAGAAGGAGCCTGAAGTATTCTTGTTGATTGGGCGAGAAAGTAGTGAAGAAGTTGAAATTCCGGAAGAAGTAAAACCGGTACTGAAAGAATTTGACGATGTATTTCCCAAGGAGTTACCAACGGAGTTGCCACCGTTGAGGGATATACAACATCAGATAGATCTTGTTCCAGGTGTTGTGTTGCCACACAGACCACATTACAGAATGAGTCCGAAGGAACATGAAGAATTGAGAAGGCAAGTGGAAGAATTGCTTAAACAGGGGCGTGTGCAGGAGAGTCTAAGTACTTGTGCTGTACCAGCTTTATTGGTACCCAAAAAGGATGGAACGTGGAGGATGTGCACTGACAGTCGAGCCTTGAATAAAATTACTGTGAGATATAGATTTCCAATGCCAAGGTTGGATGACTTGTTAGATCAAATAAGCGGAGCTACTATATTTTCGAAGATTGATTTGAAGAGCGGATATCATCAAATTCGTATCAGACCAGGCGATGAATGGAAGACTGCTTTTAAAACCAGGGAGTGTCTATACGAATGGTTGGTTATGCCATTTGGCTTATCAAATGCACCGAGTACTTTCATGAGGGTGATTAATCAGATTTTTCGACCATTCATTGGAAAATTTGTGGTGGTGTAATTCGATGATATTCTGATATATAGTGGAAGTCCGGAGGAACATTTGAATCATCTGAGGGAAGTGCTGATGGTATTGCGACAAGAACAGTTTTATGCTGTTGTGCAAGCTATTAAACACTGGAGACACTATCTATTTCAGAAGGAGTTTGTTCTTTACACTGATCATGAGGCGTTAAAGCATTTACAAGGGCAAGACAAGATTTCAGCGAGACATGCATCGTGGATTGCATATCTGCAACAATTTACTTTTGTTGTTAAACACAAGTCAGGGGTGACGAATCGTGTGGCTGATGCTTTGAGTAGAAGGAGTCATTTGTTGACTACACTAAAGGTTGAAGTGACGGGGTTTGAAATGTTACTAGAATTATTTGACAATGATCCTTACTTTGCAAAGGTGGTTGATAAAGTCAAGGAGGGAAAGACGGATGAGTTCGTGATGGTAGATGATTTTCTGTTCAAAGGAAATCAATTGCGTATACCTGATTGTAGTTTGAGAATGAAGATTGTAAAAGAGCTGCATGAAGAAGGACATGTTGGGAGAGACCGTACATTACAGTTGATTTCACAGTCTTACTTTTGGTCATCGATGAGGAAAGAAGTGGAGAAGTTTGTGGAGCGTTGTCATATTTGTCAGGTTTCGAAAGGAACTGCGACTAATGCTGGTTTATATATGCCGTTACCCATGCCTGTAAAACCATGGGTGGATATCAGTATGGATTTTGTTTTGGGTTTGCCGAGAACTCAAAGGGGGAATGAATCTGTATTTGTTGTGGTGGACAGATTTTCGAAGATGGCACATTTTATTGCTTGTAAGAAGACGGCGGATGCTGTTCATGTTGCTCAGTTGTTTTTCAAGGAGATCTATCGACTTCATGGATTGCCAGAATCTATCGTGTCGGATAGAGATACTCGATTTCTGAGTCACTTTTGGTTGAGTTTGTGGAAAATGGTGGGAACGAAGCTGAAATTTAGTAATGCTTATCACCCGCAAACAGATGGACAGACCGAGGTTGTGAACAGATCGTTGGGGAACTTGTTGAGGTGTCTTGTGCAAGATAATCTGAAGAGTTGGGATGTGAAGTTATGCCAGGCAGAGTTTGCCCATAATCATGCTGTGAATCGAAGTACTGGGTTCAGTCCATTTCAGATTGTCTATTCGAGCTTACCAAAGGGGCCGTTGGATTTGACGGTAGTGCCACAATCAAAGAAGACAATTAAGAAAGCTGCTGATTTTGTTGATGGATTGGCGGAATGTCATAAAATCGTTCAGGAACGATTGGGGAAAGCAAATGAGAAGTATAAACGATCTGCAGATTTGAAACGAAGGAGTGTTGAATTTCATGAAGGTGATTTGGTTTATGCAGTGTTAACAAAAGATCGTTTTCCAGTGGGCGCTTATAACAAGTTAAAAGCCAGAAAAATTGGTCCTGTAGAAGTTATGAAAAGGATTAATGAAAATGCGTATAAATTGAAGCTGCCAGAAGATGTGTACACTTCTGTTGTGTTCAACGTTAAACATCTCATACCATATCATGGGATGAGCGCGCTGATGTGGAAGAATTTACAAATTCGAGGTCGAATTTTTCTCAACCTGGGGAGGATGATGCAGCGCAGCCCTCATTTGTCAAAGGCATAAGTCGTGACCAAACTTTGTGACCTAACGAAGAAGTTGTAGGTCGTCTACGACCTAAGGAGCCACGTGAGGAGGAGTTACGACTTAACCAAGTCAGGGAGAAAGGGCTACGACCTAACAAAGCTTGTAAGTCGTTGGTACGACTTAAGGAAGATACCTGCGAGTTAACAAGTCCTTTGAGTCGTCTGAACGACCTAACGAGTCATGTTTTAAGTCGCTGAAGACTTGTTGCCGTTAATTTTCTGCCGAGTCAATCTCTGCCGTTGGTTCTTTAAGTCGTGAAGAAGCTATTGTTAAGTCGTTATGTATTAACGTGTTGTATTTCTTAAGTCGTATGTCGACTGTTTCGTAGGTCGTCTGTTTGTAATAAGTCGTATGCTTTGGAGGTGTCATAAGTCGGAGTATGTTAAGTCGCAACTGTTATAAGTCGTAAGTCGTCTGTTTTCATATGTCGTCTGTTGTAAGTCGTATGGTCTGTATTCTGTGGAGTTGTAAGTCGTGTACGACTTATGTTGAGTCGAAGACTTTGTTAAGTCGGAACCGACTTAGGAGATGTAAATTTTTGTTGTAATTTCGTGTGAGTTGTAAAACGCCTATAAATAGGCCGTGAGTCTCATTTGTAAAAGGTTGTTGATTTTTGAATAAAATTCTCTTTTGATTGCTGTGTGCTTTCATCTAAATTGGTAGTTGAGTGTCATCTCCTATCTCCTCTTTCGGATAATCGAGTGCGCTCGATTCAACGATTGCAGAAGCCGATTCGCGGAATCAAGTGCGCTTGATCAACGCTTGAAGAATTGAAGATCTTTGAACCCGGTATCGTGCGCGATCAACGAGTTCGGGATAGCTAGAATTCGGTATCTTCGGATCAACGAATTTGGGCATTTCAGTATCTTCCAATCCACCGATTACTACATTCATCGACCTACATTTGTTTTTGAAATCTCCGCTGCGTCAGTTGACTATTACAACCCACACCTCAGTCGGCCTGAATTTTCGAATAATCGAAAATCCAAGTCCACCAAAGTATAAGTCATTGGTGTTGGTATACTATAAATAACAAAAGCATATCATAGCACTATCAAAAACTGGCATTGGAATAGTAAAGTATAATAAAACATATGATTACTGACCAAGGTTGACACCTTTAGTCTCTAGTGTTTTTGTCAGTGTCGAGCATGCATAAGGAAATCTATCCTTCAACAATTCCTACCTTGTACCACCACATGTCCCGCTAAAGCTGTCATGTGGGTTGTAATGAGAAGGGGGGTCGTAACAACGTTCCATTGACTGGTAAATTACATACTTTATTCATAACACTTGTTTATATCGATTGTGTTCCATTACATGTTATGTCTATTGTTTTACTTATTCATCTTGACTTCATGTATGCATATGATATGCACCATCTACTCAAGGTAGACAATCACTACATACATGTGTATGTATATATAAGTATAAAACAATTAGGGCATCCACTTCGAACACTGTTGTAACAACTAGGGTTTCATCAGAGGAAAATGACGCGAACGACAGTGAAGGGAGGCAGGAAGTCAAACGAAAAGGAAGCAGAAAGTTACTGAAGGGAGCGGCTAACATTAAACCTAAAGCATGGTCAAAAGCTAGCGCATGAGCTAACTTATTCAAAATCAACAAAGTGCAAGATCTAAGTCATTTGCTGAGTTGTTGGGGAAAAGCATAGAGATAAAGGATAATATCGAATTCCAAAGGCCCAAATCAGACCTAAAAGGTGATTTTGCTGAAATTGATGATTTAGATTACCAACAGTCAAATGAGATGTGGAGCAACTCGATGTTCATCTATATGGCGGGTAAGAGACCATACTATGTGTATTTCAATGCATATGTTAAAAGAGAATGGAATCCTAAGGGCAAATGGGAAGTCTTCTCTAAAGATAATATTTCTATCTAGTAAAATTTGAATTACAAGAAGACCTAGAAATTTTTTTGAATGGTGGTCCATGGTTTATGGACAAAAACTTATTTTCATGAAGAGATGGGATGCTAATTTCCAACTTGAAAGAGATATGCTTGATTCCTACCCTATTTGGGTTAGACTAAACAACCTACATTTAGCTCTATGGAATGTTTGAGAGATATGCAAACTTGCTAGCCCAATTGGAAAGCCTATTGACATAGATGAAAATACAAGACATGTGAAAAGACTGAAATATGCTACAGTCCTTGTTGAGGTGAAAGTAGACACGAACTTAAGAAGAAGTATTAGAGCTAAAGATAGCCAAGGGAGAACATATGTGTAAGAGGTGGAATATGAGTTTATTCCACCTATCTGCAAAGAATGCAACTATTTTAGGCAAAGTGGGATCCAATCCCCAATTCCTAAAGCAACTCAAACACAACAATAGAGGCCAAAAACATCATTAGAAGCAGATACCAACACTAAGCTCCCCGAGCCTATTCACAATCAGGATATAGACAAAAATCCTGATGGCCCAGAGTAACAAACAGAAATAGAGCACGTTACGAGCACAAAATATATTAATTACATTAATACTAATACTATAGAAGATGATGTGCTAGCATCTAGTGGAAAATTGGAGGCCCACAGTACCTAGAAGTAGCATCAGGAGTTGGAGGAGGTGCCTGCACATTTGGTCTAGCAACAAAAGGAGTAGTCTCAGCAACGTTCCCGTTCATCTGAGAAGCCAAGACCTGTAGATGAGTAGGACCCAAAGCAAGTGATGGATACCCCTGGCAATATGGAAGATATAAATAAGTTGAACATAAACTTTGATAATGAGGAAGATACATCAGATGAGGAACCCCTCCGCAATAGAAGTATACTAAGGAGAACCCAAAATACAAAGAGCAATTCATAAAGGGAAAGGATAAATATGATAATGTTAAATCTCCAAATACTCTCAGATCTCAATTAATTGATGTCGATCCTTTGTTGGAATGTGAGAGGTCTAAATAATGACATGAGAAGACTATATTAGAAATAAGTTTAACCCCACCTTTATGGTATTTTTAGAAAATAAGACGGGGAATCAATCTACAGTTCTGTTTGAATGCTATTTTGGTGATCAGTAGCAATGGTTAAATAATAACTCTTGTTAATCGAAAGGTAGAAACTTATTAACTTGACACAAAGCTATCTAGAATGTTAAACTCATTGAGATGGATGATCAACAGCTTACTGTTGAAGTTAATAAAGTTGATGGGTTATCTATTTTTATTTCTTTTGTCTATGCTCATAATTGGGTCTCTATTAGAAGTAAATCGTGGGTCAAAATTGTTCAAATTGCTAAAAATATAGTAAACAATGGATGGTGCTTGGTGATTTCATTGTTGTTCTCAAAACTAATTAAAAAAGGAAGGTCTTAACCTAAAACTGTCACACACTGGGAAGTTCAATAAGCATGTCATAGTTAGTGGACTCATGGAAGCTAACCATGTTGGGCTGAAAAACACATGGCAAAGTGGAGAATCAAAGAAAATATCATGCAGTTTAGACAGAGTGCTGGTCAATGCTGAATTGATTGATAAAATTCCAAACTTAAGTGTTACAGTTCTGCCTAGCTCTACAGGTGATCACTCTCCTCTTCATATACAATTTAATCACTCAAAGCTACATGTCAATGGTAAATCTTTTCGTTATGCTAACCACTAGTGCCTTTTGGAGGATTAAGAGAATGCTGTTGATTTAAAAACATAAGACATGTTGCTGGAAATGGTTGGTTTACCCTTGCTATGATGCTAAAAGAAGCCAAATCAAGACCGAAGGAACAGAACAAGAACAGATCTAAACAATAAGACCATATTGACCACTTGCAAGAAGAATGTGAAAATTTTCTTACATGTTGGATGCAGACCCTATTAATGAAATTTTAAACGCCAACTACTATGCTACTCAGAAACAATTGAAGAATGCTATACACCTGCAAGCAATTGAGGTTAAGAAAAAGGCTAAGGGAAAGTGGCTAACACAAGGCAATGAGTGCACTAAATTCTTTTATACTAAAATGTTCCACATGCAGAACTGCAACAATATTCTCAACATTCTTAATGAACATGGGGAAACTGTAAACGATGTGGGGCAGTTTGAACATGAAGCCATTACTTACTTTACTAATCTTTATAGTGGACAATATGATGCTTCCTTACCTCACATTAACTGCAGGGCTTTGATATCAGATGAGGGGCTGGATATGCTGTAAGCTGATGTAATTGAGTAGGAGATCAAGGTAGCCATGCAATCCACTCATATTGACTCTGGCCTTTGGGCCAGATGGGTGGAATTTGAAATTCTTCAGACTCCAATGGGAAGACCTGAACATGAATTAAATCACACTTTCCCGACTCTCATCCCAAAAGTTAATAAACCAAACAAAGTTGAAGATTATAGACCTACAGCTTGTTGTGACATGCTATACAAAATTATTAGTAAGGTCATTTGTAATAGAATTATACAGCTCCTTCTTGATCTTTTTTGAAAGTCGGTCTGCATTTATTAAGGGTAGACACATCTCTAAAAACTCTCTCCTTGCTCATGAATTGGTTAGAAATTTCAACAAAAAAGGAGCTGACATAGTTTCCATCAAAATTGCTCTACATAAGGCATATGCTAAAATCAACAAGAAATTTATCATTCATATATTAGCTTGTATGGGATTCCCCACTAGCATGACTTCTCTAATTGAGGAATGTATTTCTATCCCTACTTTTTCGATTATGATCAATGGCACTCCTAGGGGTTTCATTAATAGTAATAGAGGATTGAGGCAGGGTGACCCCTTCTCACCCTACCTATTTGTGATGGCAATGGTGTACTTTTCCCTTCAAATGGAGTTAGCTTGCCATAATGGATTGTTTCAGCCTCTCTACAATCATCGTCCTATGATACATAATCTACTCTATGTTGATGACCTTATCATAGCCATCAAGTCTTCTCAAGGGGCAGCTAATAGTATAAAAACATTTTCAATCAACTGGAAAGATATGTTGGTCTACAACTAGATTCTCAAAAATAAAAATGTTACTATAATAAGTTTTATAAAGATGAGAACTCCACTCTGAATATTGTAAACATTCAAGAAGGAACCCTTCCTGTAAAATACCTAGGAGTGCATTTATCATCCAATGTCATAACCGATAAAGAGTGTAGTGAACTGGTTGGAAAAATTACAGATAAATTAAATGGTTGGAGCTCCAACTACTCTCCTTTGCAGGCATAGTTAAGCTGGTGCATACTGTTATTATAACTAAAGTGAGATTTTGGATTCAAACAATTTAAATTCCAGACTGCTCAATTGAAAAAATAAATTCAGCATATGCTAATTTTATTTTAAGATGTGGACTTAACAAAGTTAGCTATGATGTTCTATGCAGGCCGAAGTCTGAAGGTGGGGTGGGTCTGGTGAACTTGATGGAACTGAAGAAGACTTACAACCTCAAATTAGGATGGAAAATTATTAACTCACACAGCTTGTGATCTAAGTGGATAAGAAAGAGGTATACTATTGATAATTTCCGGATCATGAAGATTGATAATAATGCCTCAGGGTTTTGGAAAAGTATCATAAAGGGAAGAGATGGGCTTAAAAAACACATAACTAGGAAATTTGCCAATGGAAAGCAGACTAGCCTTTGGAAAGATCCCTGGCTTAATGGTCACACTTTAACCGACAGTTTGGAATAGGATATTGTGTCTAGTGTGGGGGGTTTTGACGATAAAGTTCACTACATCATTAAAGAAGGAAGTTGGATCCTTGAGCAAAAAGGTTTACAGGCAATATCAGCTGAGGTTCAGTATTTCCCCATATTTTTGAATTCTACAAATGATTTCTGGTCCTAGAACCTAACTAACGACGGCAACTTTACTACTTAATCAACATGGGAAGCAATTCGTATAAAGAATGAAATTAAAAACCGGGCTTCGGCTGTCTGGTCGAGAGCAAATAATCCAAAAATGGCTTTCATCACATACAAAGCAATTAACTTTCGCCTTCCTACAACTGATAGACTGGCAAATTGAGGTCTTAATGTTGATCTAAGATGCAAGCTTTGTGGTTCAGCAAATGAATCTCATAATCACCTATTTTTCAAATGCGAATACTCTACTAGAATTCTGCTGAGGTTTAAACAGAAAAATAAAGACATGCAATAAGCTAAAGGAAGAGTTGATTTACTTGAGTAGTGACCATAAGAGCTCGAACATGTTGAGGCGTATAAAACATATAACACTCACAACTGTTGTACACTATGTTTGGAAGGAGAGGAACCGACGTGTTTTTTCAAAAAAATACAGAGATTTTGGTTAGATCTCTAGAATAATTAAAGCCAAAATCAGGATTATCTTTGAATGCATGAAGAAGAAGAAGCTTACCAATGGTGATGAGGTGGAGCAACAGGTGCCGGAGGCATGGAATCTCTTTGAGCCGCCATGATTTTGCTGGCTTGTGCAGGAGAGAAGTTTTCGATCTAAAAATGGAAAGTGAGACGGAACTGGAAATAGCAATATATGTATTAAAGTGGAAAAATTATTATTGTTTGACATCGCCTTTTCAAGTATCGGGGCAATTTTCGTTTATTTGTACATGATCTGTATTATAGGCCGTGTCATGTTTGTATGGGCTTTTGGGCCAAACAATTTCAGAAATAAAATTTACCTACTTTCAATATATGTGTGTGTATAAGTATCACAATTCCCCTTTGGATCAAGATACTTTCCCCACTAGTATTTGTAACTCAGCACCTTGTTAGGATCCATCATTAGCGCGGTATCATGTCCTCGTTGCCATGCATACCAAGGAACTCCCATAGTACCTAATAATGGCATTACAACTATTTAGTCGTATTCCATCTCATTTTTGAAAGACCCCTCATTAAAAGGTTATCTAGCCTTACCTTCCAACAATAAACAACTATGAGGCAGTGTATGTCCTAAACGTGGTCTACGCAGGCAGGAGGTGTAGCCTGTTTAGGCGTAACCTTTGTCTTTCCACTGACCGCTCAGGCCCAATGACGATCTCAACCTATGTAAACAGCTCCTACTCCTTATATGAGTTACCAACCTCACTGTCATAGCACTGAGCCTATGCTCCTCGTCCTATTTAGAATGCATAATGCAATCTAAGAAATACCCACTCAGTTACTTAACTCATATCCCCTAAAAGGTTGAATCAGACTCTACTTATCCTTTGACACTTCGACAGGGGGTGAACCATCTTAATTTGGATATTCCCACCACTTATACGCGAATGTATAATTCTATGGGTCCTACAGTTAGATATGTCCCAGATCAGTATAAAATTGGTAGCCTCTTATGGTAGCAGACTTCTGTTGTGTAACACTACTACCTCGCATTCCAACCCATATTAATGACTACGTGATTTTATCTAAGCAATTAAATAAATTCAATGATTCACACTTGTCATATTAAAGCTACAAAAATTTATTTAGTTACTATGCCTTCCATGTTCAACCATTAGTATTTAGTTATTTCACCCAACTTACTTCTTGTTTCGTTAATGCTTTTTTAAATGACATTTACCGCTTACTTCTACCTTATTAGAGTAAATATTCTTTACTTCTTAATTTTAACTTGATATCTTTAAGTATATTCTACTGTTTCTTTTCAACTATTACTACCTTTCTCTGGTTATTGTGATTTTCTTAATTTCTAATTACGTTGCTTTACATACATTTCATCAGTTATAGTTATTTTCTAACTTATCACATATATTAGATTTATAATTGAATTATTGTTATTATCTCCTTTAGTTATACTTTGGTTTATACTTAAGGAATTATGCATTTTAATTAGTTGGAATTACATCTTCCTAAAAGGAAACGTTAGCACTGTAATTTTCCATAAATTATCTAAAGAGAACTTATGTTATGTTTGGAATTACGAGGAATTATCTTTTCTAATATTATTGAAATAGATGGTACAAAATATGGTAAACATCCATATTTTGTACATCTATTTCTTTTAGGTTTGTTTCTTGTTATTTCAAACGATACACTTTTATTCATATTTATAAAACATGATAATTTATAGAAATATACATTACAACACACTTCATTCCAATGAATTAAAGTACTGCTTAAATCCTAAATCATCTTATAATAATCTCTAATTCATATTTACTAATATATGTTGTTTACCCAACAAATATGGAATTGCTATACAATTCATTGACTTAGGGACTATTTTCCTCTTACTTTCCAGATTCAAGTACATGTAATAACTAATTCAAGTTAATAATTCACAAAACATGTAGGCATAGTTTTCAAATTCATTACATGTATATGTTTAAGCCTACAACTACAAAATAATTATATTTAGGAATACAAGGAATATATTTACAACGGTATAAATCTAATATTATATAAAAATGTATAATTTTCCATTCACCTGTTAGCTTCCAATTCTCCTGTCTAAATCCATTCTTCTTATTTGACTCTCTTTTCTTCTACCAAAATATGTATTAAACGTATACGTATCTATTTGAATTATAGATCTTGAGAAGAAATTTGAATTAAACGTAGATTTGGATTTAGGTTTATAATTTACCTTTTCTCCACAGAATAGATTCACCGCTTATACTTCTTCTCTTTTATTTTCCGCTATTCTCCACATACATATACATACATACATACATATATATGTGTGTGTGTGTAAAATATGTTATTTTATAATTTCTATATTACCTAGAATTTATGGGGAAAAGAAAATGGCAGAGCTTCACTCTTTGATTCAGAAAATATGAAAAGGAAAGTGAGGCGTTAGGCCTATATTTATAGGTGCACAAATCGATTTCATCCGTTAAATTTTAATTTATTAAATCCAGACCGTTAGGCCTAGGATTATTATCAAACGTTGCCTACCACCGATCGAACGCTCTACCGCCACTGGTTGACCGCTAGCAGTCGATCGAACCTAATAAAGGGATCGACTGATCGCCTTTACATGTTAATTTATTATTTTATGCTTATCTCATCCTATTTCTTTCCTTATGTGACCGATTTTGTTCCATGTGATTAGTATTAACCTTATTAATGTCACTTAGTAGTTAAGCATTGGTTTAATATTAATTAACAGTATTAGTTTCCCTATTTTCTTTCCATCAATGTTAACATTATTATTTATTAATGTTTGTTTTAACATTAACTAATTCCCTTAATTTACTTCTATGTTCAATTTATTTATTTCCTTCTCCACTTTCTTAATTAGATTTAATTTTATTGAACACTATTAATTTACATGTATATTTAACCTTAACATTTATACTTAATGCCCATTTTAATGTTAAAGTTATTAACATTTACTTCCTTAATTGGTTCTGAATTGTTTTCGATCCGAAAACTTCAAACATTAATAACTTTTTTGTTTGAACTCCAATCGTAAAACTTCATATATGAAAATTGATCAAAAATTCACCACGAACGCAACTGCGTAAGTTTCGTAGCCAAATTTTGATGTTTACAAAAATTCTTTTTTTGCGTTTTAATAATTACTTATTAATTAATTTCCTTTATATTTTATGGAGTGTTATACTGACCATCTACGTAAGTTCAATGGCTTGGACTCTTGGGATATTCGTAAACCTTGGCACCTATCGCACTTTATAGTGTAATTAGCCCATCCTAGTTGATCACTGGCCAAACGTACCCATAGCGAAGAACCTTTCTTTTCAAAGTCTGTCCTCCAATGTGGTCAAAGCAGCTTCCTTCGTGCATATCACCAAGTGTCTTCTTGGCTTTTTCTGTGGTGGCACATCATAGTAGGGGAGCAGAGAATCCTCTCCTTTATAGCACTCCTTCCTGAATGATAAACCATGGTACTTTGAACATGAGTTTTCATTGTTCGTTTCTACAATTTGGGAGAGTTCCTTTCAAAAAATATTCTTTAATTAGAGCCATCCATGACTCCTTCTCCACCTCATCCTTCAAGATTCAGTCGACATCCATCTGGTCGATGCTTGGAGCTGACAAAACCTCCACTGTAATAAGTCCCATAAGTTGTGCATCCCAGAGCTGGCCAATTTGGCCAGAAATCGACTTTCACATTCTCTTATCTGGAAATATGTGTTAATACTCAATATCATTTAGTAGTTCCACAACCTTTGTTAGGTAAGGGGCAAGTCTCGTTCCCTGATCCTAAAAGACAGACCACCAACTGAGAGTCGCTGAAAATGTGAAATGTTTTAGCTCTTAGTTCTTTTGATATCTCAAGTCCCACGATTAATGCTTTGTATTCAACTTCATTATTTGTTGTCGGGAAGTCTAGCTTTAAAGCATAGCATATCATTCGTTTCTCCGGGGCTATCAAGATTTCTCTTGCCCTGGAACTTTGTGCGTTAGATGGTCCATCTATATATAACATACACTGAGTAATTCAAGCCACATCTTCCTCCACTTCTCCATCCTAGATGGTTAACTCAGCGATGAAATCAGCCATCGTATACCCTCGTATCACCCTCCTAGGATAGTTAGTTATATCATGTTGGGTCAGCTCTACATTCCATTTCAATAATCTCCTCGAAGTCTCGAGTCAATGAAGCACTTGCCTTAAAGGTAGATGGTTAGTACTTTTATCGAATTAGCTTGGAAGTATGGTATTAACTTCCTCAAAGCAATTAGCAAACAATACACTAGCTTTTCTTGCTTTAGATAATTCTTTTCTATTTTAGTGAATTACTTGTTGATGTAATACATAGGCATCTGGATTCTAGACTCCTCACGCTCCAAGGCTACTCTTAGTGTGTGAGCAGACAATTCCAAGTAAACAAATAAGTCTTCTCCTTCTAAAGGCTTTGACAATACTAGTGATTTTTCCATATGGTCACGTAAGTCGTGGAAAGCTTTCAAACATTCCTCTGTTTAGAAAATTTTCCCTTTTTATTTCTTGAAGGCATCAAAGAAGGTACACATTATCTATCACCTTCAAAATAAATCGACTCGGTGCAGCGACCTTTCTATTCAAGCTCTACATTCCCTCCTTGTCTTCGGGGCAATAACATCTTTGAATGCTTTATTTGCTCTGGATTAGCTACAACTTCCCTTGAGTTTACTAGGAATCCAAAAACTTACCTGATGTGATTCCGAAAGAGAATTTTAGTTGGTTAAGCTTCAGCTTATACATTTGAAGGACCACCGACATCTTTAATGGGTCGTATATGTGGTTCATCAATCACTGTGACTTCGTTAGCATATCATCCATATAGACTTCTATTACTACCTGATCTAATATTTAAACATTAAGCTTACTAATTGCTGGTAAGTAGCTCGAGTGTTCTTCAAATCGAACTACATTATTTAATAATAACAATAAAATCCCATATCTATGATGAAACTGGTGTGCCCTTGATCTAGAACTTGCACTGTTATTTGGTTGTACCTAGAGTATGCATTCACGTAGGATAAAAATTCATGTACGGAGGTTCCAATGATGAGCTGCTCAATTCTAGGTAGCGGGTAATTGCCCTTTGGGCATGCCTTATTCTGATTTGAATAATCAATGAAAGTCGGCCACTTTCCATTAGGATTCTTGAATAACATAGGATTTGGTACACATTCAAGGTATATAGCATCACGGATAAAGCCATTTGCGTTTAGCTTATCCACTTCTTCCTTTAACGTAACAGATCACTTTGAACCCAAGCCATGCCTCTTCTGCTTCACAGGAGTGTATCATGTGTCCACATTGAATGTATGACACTCCATCTCTAGTGATATTCCACACATATCGAAATGTGTCCAGACAAAAGCATCTAGTTTATCTTGACGAAACCCTACAACTCCATCTTCATCTTTACGCCGAGCTGAGATCTAACCTTTAGGAACCGAGTGAGGTCTTTCCAATTGACCTGGATACTGATCGTCAACTCTGCCAGTGCCGCCCTCACATCCATGGCTCCTTCCATAGGTCCATAGATTTGTGTAATTTACTACCAGGACTTATGCGGTGGTTACCATATGCAAACTGTTTTGATGCGTAGAGTCAACTCTACACCCTTTTCCTTCTCACGTCACTTCATTTCTCTGAGTTTTACAATATAGCAGTCACGACCAGTACTCTGATCTCCTAGGATAGTTCCTACCTTATTCTCGATGGGGAATTTCATTATCATGCACCACAGGGCTAGGGATATGCTAAAACTGCTAGGGTTGGCCAACCCAAGAAAGCATTGTAAGCTGAGTACGTATCAATCACAACAAATGTCTGCATTCGTACCATCTTGTAGTCTCCTTCCCCCAGCTTTATTAACAAATCAATACAACCGAATGCTCCTTAGTCTATGTGGTAAATCCATGAATATGGGACTTATATGGCTTTAGGGCTTGCCCACTAATCCTCATCTATCGAACGTATTCCTAAAAAAATATTAATCGGGCTCCCACAATCAATTAGAACTTGGGGCACAATTACCGACCCAACAACAATCGTAATCACCATAGGGTCAAGCATAGGTGCTTCTACCTCATTAGCATCCTTACCTCTGAACATAATATCATCACGCGTATTCTTTTGTTGTTTCATCGGAGTTCCATCTTCAATAGTAAAAATAGTCTCCTGAACTACATGCTTCAAAGAACTACCATTCCATTTCATTCCAGGTCTTCTTAGTTGGATGAAGTCCTATAGTAATAGTGTTTATCACAATTCTCTTTTCAGGCTGTGTAACTCCATCACCACTAGGTCGGTTTGATTCCGTTGGGCCATCTATCCTTGTTGTCTGCAATCCATCTACCCACCAACCTACAGGTCTCCCACATATTACTATAGTTTCTTTTTCTAGATCAGGATGTCAATTATATCCCTCATATGACGACACTCGTTATTGATTCCATGTATCTCGTGGAAGCGACAATATTTCCCTTAGCATTGTTCTTGTTCAGTTGCCCCTCTCTGAGGCAGCTTCTTATAATTTTATGTTCCTTGCATAGCAAGGTAAATATTTTGATGGTCTCATTCAATAGAGTATAATCTTAGGGTTTCATATCTATAGGATGCTTCCTAAAGTCTAGCTTTATTCCCCCAACGCCCTTGTTCCTTCTTTTCCGGTTATTGTTATCATTTCCAATACCGACTGCAATAATTTTGGTGCTCTCACCAGTTTATCCAATGGCGATGTTGCTATGTACAACTTCATTCGTTGATCTACTACCAGTATGTTCGGCGGCCAAGTCTGCCTCTTCCAAGCATAGAAACTGAGATGCCTTCCGATAGATTTCTTCCATGGTAGGTGGTTGTTTTCTCTTTACGCATCTTCCAAACCCGTATCTGGATGTATTCCCAAAATCAATGCCATCAAAAAAAATCCTCCTACATATTGCTTACCTTGGTTATAGTAGTATTAAATCGAATTAAAACATCTACATGGTTTCTCCGGAACCTTGATAGATGCTCAAAAAGGACATCACATCCTTCAGTTAAGCAATATGGATCCTGAACTTCTCAAATCTTTTTGCTAACTGTTTAAACGAAGATATGGATTTCGGCATGAGCCGACTAAAACACATCATAACTACCCCCATTAAGAAATATAGGAAAACATCTACATCTCTCTACATCCTTTGCTCGGGAACCATCCATGTGCCATTGATACTTGAATAAATGATGTTTGGGGGTTGGTGGTTACATTATATGATGACATCGTAGGAATAACAAACTTCTATGGATAATTCTCCTGTAAGATATCATTTGTGAATGGGTTTCAACTGCGTTTCGAGCCCCATTCATCATTATTTCTCCACTGATTCTCATTCAACAGTCTTCTCACCATGTCAACTATATATTCTGGACTAGCTTAATCGACTGGACGACAATTATCAGGGACAACCCCAAGTTTTGACTTTGCAAATGCTCTCGGTCTGGTCTCCTCCATCTCTAGGAGAGCCATTCTTCTAGTCCTTCGTTGTCTACAATCTTTCCTTGATATCTCAATGGCATTTGATTGAACACCACCATTTTGACTACCAATAAATTGCTCAGCACCAGCATCAACTTCCTCATAAAGTTCATTATCAGAGCCATCAATCATAACTCTCTTTAATAACTCGGTACCGAGTCATGATGGTTCCTTACCAAGTTGTAACATATGAGCTAGGGCTTTTTCAAGTCTCATCTTTGATGTCCCAGCTTCTCCGCTTTTCATCTTTTTCATTCCATTTCACCGACTCCTATCCGAAGAAGAAGAACTTTCTTCTTTTGAGTCATAAGATGATGACTATTTATGGCTCTTCTTCCGTTTTTGGGGTAGTTGATTCGTCATGAAATACTTCTCTAAATCTCTTTCAAGATAGTGTTTTGAGTTCCTAACATCCATTTCTGCATTTCTGATATCATCTGATCTAACTTCACCCTTGTCACTACCTCTGCTGCCTTCGAGATTTCAGCAGGAGTGGGTTGATTCATTTCTTCTCCATGTTGATAGTCTTCATTCTTAACTTCATTGATAGGTCTTAAGGTGGTTTATTTGTCTATGTCCTTCCTAGGTGCATGACCCTTTTAGATTCAATGATAAACTTCTTTCAGATCTAAATAATCAAGGATCTTACACTAACAAGTTTCTAGATCTAGCTTGTGGATAATTTAAATCCAAAATTTCAGGATATATCTAGAAGTGAGAACTTCAAATCTTCTTAGTGAAAGCACAAAAACGTTTTCATCAAAAATGGGACAAACACCCAATCGATTAATAAGTGACAATTATGGAAATAAAGAACTTAAAATAAGGCAAGAACACATAAGATTTATAGTGGTTCGGCCAAAATCAGTAGCCTACATCCACTGTCAACTTTGTTAATGATTCTATATTTTTATTACAAGTATGATCTTATAACTCGGTAGCCTGCCACTCGAGTAAGGATCCTACAGAGTTTCGGGGTAAAATAGGATAATCAAGAAAGTAACAAAAAATTCCAAAATGACCATTTTGATTTGCACCTCTTCTCCTATTTATAGACAAAGACCATCAAAATGAGCTCTGAAATATGCTTCCTACATTATCCACTTTTGGCATAAAGCTCTAGGTGAAGATTATGGCCAAATCAGCAAAAGAGACAACTTGGTACCAAACTATGTCCATAACTGGATACCGACTTATAGAGTTCTATCATCATATGTCTTGAGCTTACTTTATCTTCCACTCTTGACATAGTGCTCATTGACTTATTGTTAGCTAGGACACACAACTCTATGTTGAGTTGTGATGTTAAGTTGTGTTTTCATCCTTTGCCTCTCTCTACTTATCTTGTTTGGAAAAATACCTAGTACTTCTCTATTGCAAGAAAGGATTAATGCTGATTCTTGGGACTTCATCTGAATTCTGATGCTGGACTTGCATTCTAGAATTCCATTTTATTTCATGACCATTCAATGGATCTGATTCGTTGAGATGTTGCTTGGTTCAAAAGCGGGATAATAGTACCGACGTGATTAAAGGTTGGCCAATTTTGTCCAAACTTCGTGGCAGCAATGATGATGCCTTGGAAAGCATGTCATATGTGTATGTTTGTTCGATCATAAGGGAAATGATGATGACTTGGAAAGCTTATCGTATGTGTATGTTTGTTCGATCATCATTCAATTTTGACATTATGGCACATATAGTAATGATGGTTGACATTAGAACAAAGGAGGGTTGCTTCAACGTGATAGCTTCAGAATTTGATATGATGACTTTATGAATATAGTGGATGTATAGGGGAGTACAATGACAATGACTCGATATTGATGGAGTTGTTTTTCAATGATGATGACTCGATGTTGATGGAGTCATTATGATGATCCATAGTTGACAGTTTGATGAGGAATGGAACACGTGGGTGGAACAAGAGGAATGTATTCTACGATGGAAATGAATGGAATGAAACGAGGACGTGTTTGACTGTGATGATGTGTGCAAAGGGATCACTGACACTTGGAGTGTTCCGAAGTGTGCTCGTAAAGATGGGCTATGTGAGGATGCTCACTTTTATATGCGGATAGGGTATCCTAGATCGTTGACGTTGATTGGTATACCCTGGACTTTATGGATATATATGGTCTAGTTTCCTGGACTTCGGAGTGGCATGGATTTGAGCAACGAGAAACCAAGGTTTTTCCACTAATCATTAGAAAAGGAATAGCCATACGAGTAATAATATATCCAACACACACGAGTGACTATGAGGATTGTTTACTGGATGTTATGCTTGCCATGTTCAGTTTATCACTCTAGATGTCATAGAATATAGGTATCATGGACTAGGATACCTACACACCTGATACTGTACTTAGACTCATAATACACTTATATGATTGTGATAGTAAATTAACATTTATTGTTATGTGCTAACTCTTTGGACGGAAGGATAGGTCGGGAATGACTCTCTATAGACTATGTCTTATATACTATATCGAATTTCCATAGTAGTTTGAGATTATTTATCACCCACAATAAACTATTGTTCGACTCAAGGTTTTATAATTTGCTTCTTATTATCTCGGGTACCGTTAAATGAGTACACTAGATTACAGTCGTGGACGGCACATCGAGTTATGTAGCTGGACTAGATGGAGGTGAAGCTACCGCATACTTTTGGGTTTATTATTGCTTATTTCGCTGTGTGACATTGTGGAGCCTTGACAGTGTTTGACATATTACTCGAGACTAATATTTTGAGTTTATTTTTTTAGTGGCACAAACTCTACTACGGCTTTGTATGATTTTATTAAACATGTGCTCTAATATGTAATGGTTTATTTAGTTATATTCCTATCTCACCTATTTTATATCTATGGTTGATATTATATTTTATTTGATGCACTGTAAGATATACGATAGGTTCAGTTATCGTTTTAGTTTACCATACCCTTGCTAATCATCCTACATCGGCCAGGCACTGTTACAACTCACCATATATGTATATTGTGTACCCGAGGTGTAGGGTGGTCATCACCAAATTGATCAGCTCTGAAAAACCTATGCAATGGTTGTAAATTTAATACCCATATCACCCTTTAATTAAAAATCCTTTTTCAATTAGTTATTATTAATAGCAACAAATTTATCGGTCATTATAGTTCGTGTTCGACCAACAAGTACAAATCCGTTTAATAAACTAAAGTGGTCTCATTGGTTTTTTACTTAAGTCTTGTTACTTTGGTTTCGGTTTTATTACTCTCAGTTTGGCACATGTTGGGAACTGCCTTCGACACATCTGACAGTCACATTACACATGTTGACTTCTGATTCGTTTGACTTAGTCCTTTTCGATAGTTATAATGAGCTACGAATACATTCAACACATTTCATGAATCTGGTCGGTTGACCAATTATTTAACACTTTATTTAATTAAACTACCTTACGAACACTATAATTTACCTTATAGCTCCTTATTATAAACCCTTCAGCCATGCTCAGTTTCTATCAAAATTCATTTAATTTATCCTAGGAAATCCTAGAAAATATTAGTCGATGATTTGTTTCCATACAATTTCTCAAACCTCTCTTATCTACTCATTTTCCGTATTATATGACACTCAAATAATTCATATCAAGTTATTTAGTTAATGGAAAATTCTCTAAACAAAAAACCTTCTTTAGAAACGTGTTCTTAATAACATATTAAGTTTTGTGAGCATTTAGAGTGCAAAAAGCATAAGAAATATTCATCTTGAACATAGTCGCTGGTGATTTGTGAAAGAAAGGGGAAAAGAGTATATATTACTCACCTAGATTTCTTAGTTAATGAAGTTTCTAGTTCCCTTAGCTTTAAATCTTCCTTTTTTCCTTCTTCCTTGGGCTGTAATCACCATTTAAGAGCTCGTTTCGTTTTTAGTTGTGAGTGAACAATGAATTGACTATGACTGATAAGGGTTTGAAAAGCTATTATTTCCCTTTCATGGGTCGTCGGCCCACCATTTCCCCCTTTCTAGTTTAATTCATTCAAGTTAAGTTATATTAAACATTATATCGGATAAGTAAATGTACACCCAAGTACTTATCCCATTATGTTATATTAATTTCATAATTAAATTGTCTAAACGCTTATTTAGTTAATTAATCTATTAATTTACGAGGTGCTGCAGGATTCACCACTTATAGAAATTTCATCCTCAAAATTCAGATTGAGTATTTAGCATTTTAGTCATTTCTTGTCGGGTTACCGAAAACATATACACACTTTCCGAACGTATGACGATTCAAACAAAAAAAGAAACTGTTAATTCATACAATGGTCACAACAAAACATAGCAAATGCATTTGTTCTTCTAAGCAAACAACTCAGGATACGCTCTCTTAACCTTATCCTCCATCTCCTGAGTACAATCACCTTGGTCCTTACTCCATTGGGCCTGTACCAACTGCACTTCTTATTCCAAAGCTCTTTACAACTCGGTCAAGAATCGAAAGAATCCTCTTTACACAGGTCATATTTGGTTCGACAACCAAATCCTTTATAATTCTTGGAACTATAATATCCTTAGGATTTCTAACACATGAAATATGAGACCTGAAATACATTATAGACTCCAGCTAAAGCCCTTGGTAATTCAACTCAATTATCTACTTTGTTAGTTCTCCATAGTATCGGAAACTGACCAACATATCTCAGTGCTAAATTTCCGAACTTCCCAACCTCATAATGCCTCGCACTAGAAACACTTTAACAAATACATGATCCCCTAGATCAAATTCTAATTTTTTCACCTCATATTGGAATAGTTCTTCTGCGTCAATTGAGCATATTTCGTCCTTTGCCGAATCAATTTGACTTTCTCTAAAGCATCTCTCACAAGATCCGACGATAGGACAAGCCTATCTCCTATCTCGCACTAACGTACTAGTTTCTTGCAAGGTCTTCCATACAATGCCTCAAAAGATGCTATTCCAATACTGGATTGATAATTATTATTATATGAAAGTTCCACTAAGCGTAGATGGTCTTTCTAAGATTCAGCAAAATCTAGTACACATGGCCACAACAAGCCTTCCAGCACTTTGTTGGCCCTATGGTTTGTCCATCTATTTCTGGATGGTAAGCAATATTCATACACAATTTCAAACCAAACCACTTTGTAGACTATTCCAAAACTCATTGGCAAACAAAGGGTCTTAGTCAATAACTATAGTACTTGGAATTCCATGAAGTCTCACTATAGTCTTAACATATATCTTGGCCAATCTTACCGCCGTCCTCGTGGACTTTACCGGAATGAAATGGACATACTCAGTTATTCTACTTACTATGACCCATATACTCATGTTCCCTGCCCTTGACCTTGGCAACTCATCTACAAAGTCCATTGAAATTGAATCTCACTTCCATACCACAATCTCTAAAGGCTGCAAAAGACTACTTGGTTTCTGATTTTTTGCCTTAACCTATTAGCATGTGAAACATCTCTTCACACACTCTCTAACATCTCTTTTCATTTCTTTCAAGTAGAAGCTCTTCTTCATGTCTCGTACATTTTAGTACCCCCTAGATGAATAGAAAATTTGGAACCATGGCATTTGTCCAAAACTGACTTATGAAGGTCTTTACTATCCAGAACATGCAACCTTCCTTCTTCTAAAGGCAACCTCTTTATCGATACCAAAGCCCTTTAGCTTATTGGTCTTTGCATCACTCTTCAGGCCATTAATCCTTTCGGAATATAGTGGGTTTTCCTTTTGCCTCTCGGTAATCCTCGCCATTAGCATTGGATGAAATACTAAACAAGACAACAACCTAGAGTTTCAGCTTGGACTAGCCTTCGACCCAAACTGCACGTCACAAGAAGCTAATGTCCCTAAATCTTTCCACTCCTCAATCATAGCCAAAAAATAATTTTGCTACTTTCGGCTTAAACCATCAACAACCATGTTTTATTTCCTTAGTGCGTACTCTATTCCAAAATCAAAAGATGCTAAATGCTCTAACCATCTCTACTGGCTCATAATTGACTCCTTTCGAGAGAACAAATACCTCAAATACTTACGGTCGGTAAATAACTCAAACCTTTCCCAAAAGGCAATGCCACCAAATCTTTAGTACAAAAATAACCGTCGCTAACTCTAAATAATGATTTGGATACAGAACCCCAAAGGGTCTAAATTGCCAAGAGGCTTAAGCTATTACTCTGCCCTTCTGCATCAATACAACTCCCAATCCTAAACCCAAAGCATCAGTGTTTACCAGCATACCTTCATTCTCTTCCAATATTCCTAAGACTAGAGCTCAAGTTAGCCAAAGCTTCAATTCTCGAAATGTTATCTCACGCTCCTTTGTTCGAACGTACTTTTCATTATTTCGGGTTAGTCTGGGCAATAACACTACTAACCAAGAGAAGTCCTTAATGAATCTTTGATAGTATCCGGCCTACCCCAAGAAAATTCTTATATCGATAACCATCTCTGGTCTCTTCCAATCATTCATGGATTCCACTTCAAAGGATCTATAGCCAATCCCTCCTTCAAAACCACATGACATAGGAATTTTACTTCTGGCTTCCAAAAATGGCACCTGGTAAACTTTTCCTTCAGCTTGAATTGTGTTGTCTCAAGGTCTCGAATACCATTCTAAGATAAACTTCATGTTCTTCCTTATCCTTACAATACATCAAGATATCATCTATAAAGACCAACACAAATCTATCCAACTAATTGTAGAAGATTCGGTTCATAAGATCTATAAAGAATGTTTGGGCACTGGTTAGCCCGAAGGCATGACCATCCACTCATATGAACCATACCTTGTTGTAAACGTGGTCAAAGTAATACTCTCATCAACAACATTTAGTTGATGAAATCTTGTAGCCAAACTTAATTGCGAGGATACTTTATCCCCACTCTACTGACCAAATAAATCATTTATCTCGGGCAATGTATAATGATTTTTCACTGTCATTTCATTCAACTTCCTATATTCAATGCACACCCTAAGTGATCCATTTGACTTCTTCATAAATACCACAATAACGTCTCATGATAAACTGCTTGACCCAATGAAACTCCTATGTTCATGTTCTACTAACTACTTCTTCAACACCTCCATTCCTCTAGGTAACATTTTACATGGTGGTATACTAACAGGTTATGCCCCTAGTACTAAATCAATGCAAAAATCACTCTCTCTTTTTGGAGGTAATCCCCTCACTAGTTCAAAGACATCTATAAATTCCCAAACAACAAAGGCCCTATCTATCTCCTCTTCTAGACTTTCCATTGCACACAATGAAACTTTAGACCTTCCTCTTATCTCATCCAAATATACCAAGATACTTACTCCTCCTTTTGGAATATGTAAAGCAATAAATCTCTTAGCACAATAGATCGTTACATCCATTCATCACTAACCAATTCATAACTAAAATAAATTTGTATCCCTCGAAGTCAAACACAAATGGATTACAAGAAAATAGATGGTCACACAGAACAAACTTAAAGTTGGTGCACCTTAACTCGAGAGTGGCATGTCCACCATTTAGATTAACTACACGCAGAGAGGTAACTAGATAGTTAACATCTAAGCCAAATATATCAACCATGTCCTTGGAAATAAAAGAATGCGTAGCCATAATATCAAACAAAACTTTAACTGAAAACTGGAAATGGAAAACATACCTTCCAAGACAACATTATTGCCCATCTCCTCGGTAGAAGGCCCTTCTCTCAGTCTTTCCGAGACGAACATTCTTATCTGCTTCAGCTCTAGACAATGTTTCTTCTTATGGCCCAGTTTATCACAATTATAGTACTTAACCTTCCCTGTCCCTTCGTGTTATGGACAACTTGATGCATAGTGCCCCTTCTGCCCACAGTTGTAGCAAGTAACCTCCAAAACATTCTTTCAGGTTCCTCCCTCTTGAGCCTTCCACTTCGACTGTTGTCCTTTTTTCATTTTTGGTAAGGAGCAAACCTCTTCTTTTGTTTCGACTTGGGCTTCACTTCCACCCTTTTTTCCGCTTGGTACATACTATCATACCTCCTTGACATATCCACGGCAAAACCAAAAGGAGACCACAAATGTGCATCACCTTGTAATCTAAACCCAACTTCAAACCCCTAATAAACTTCTCATTCTTCTTTAGCAGAGTGTCAATCGAATCTCAACCATACTTCGCCAAGGCATCGAACTTCTAGATGTATTCATCCAATAAAAGATCTCCTTGCCTGGGCTAAGATTGATAAACTATGTAAACAACAAACTTCTTTGAGATTTGAAAACGAACTAAGCCTCGAACCTCTCTCCAAAATGTTCCTAAGTGATCTCCTCTTCCTAAGTCTCTACAGTTACAGTCTCCCACTAGTCTAAAGCATCTTCATGTAACTATCTATAAGCCAATCTTTGGTTCTTCCCATCATTCAGTCCTAAGTCCTATAAGATATGTTCGCTTACCTTCAGCTAGTTCAAGGATTCCACTGTCGGCGTTCTCCTTGTACATCTTGCCTCATAAATTCCTAAATTCTGAATTCAGCTTCGAAAAATTATTACCTCATAGCCTCCCATGGCTCAAATACTTCTGGCATGGTTTATCCCATCATCCATTCCATCAACTGCCGGACCCAAAACATTTATGTCCATGCTTGGGACGGGCAGGATAGCCTTGTTTACTACTGCTGAAGGCAATTCTCCACCATTGCCTTAGACAGTTTGAGTACTATCGTTCTCTCTTCTAGCATTGGCTCCTCCAACAGTGACTCTTCCACTTCAGAAATCCATTTCTGATAAGAAAGACTTTATTAGAAACAAAAAGAAAGAGAGTGAATCAACAATAGAGGAACATACATATCTATGTATATATCCATATAGCAAATACAAGTATGTTATATATTAGCATTTTCCCTCCTCAAATTAATCATTTTATATCAAGTACTTTACTATTTATAACTCTGTTTCACTTAACTGTCCCAAAATCTAAGTTCTAATACCAACTTAACATCCCTCATTCTAAAACCCAAAGATGGAAACACAATATGTTGCAGTCACCTTGGAATTATCTTTCGACGATGGATATGAGATCAATAATATTATACTTTCTTATGTAAATAAAGTAGGAAATTAATATTACATAACATCATCATCAAATTTTACATGTTTAGGTTGTTCCCATAGTCACACCCACATAGGGTCAAAATGTAATACAACATTAGGTCATAATGTTAGCCCAACATATAAAGATGTTGACATAGGCATTATAAACAATTGAATACACAATCATTTATATTATCTAAGTCACTTACTTTATCTTTGGAACTCATGTTCGTCATCTGAAAGCAATTGCCTAAAATTCATAAACTCAACTTACTCGTATGAGCATCCACGAGTTTATGGGGAAAACATAATAAAAGCACGGGCCAAACATAAAGTCTAGTACGAGTAACATATTACCCTAAACATAAAACTTAGTGGACCATGTCGATGATGCATAGAATGAGTTTTCCCCTCACTATGATCAACATTTATTTAGCACTTATAAAATAAAGGTTTAGGTCAATATTTCCCACTTACGAGTCTAGGTCAAAACAATTGGGTCAAAATCGAAACCATGTTCCAGTTTACCATTAAACAATCACTCTTACCTTTTTAAATTCCAAAACACTCCAACCAGGCTACAACCGAGGCCTTACGCCTTCTATCGAAGGTAACGGATTTCAACACAAGCATTTAGTTTCCACTGAGACCTTATGCCTTCACTACTTAAATTTCACTAAACTCACTATCGGGTTTGATTTCGGCACTAGGCCTTACACTTACGCTTTCGTGTTTCAATTGCCACACCCGACCTCATTTTTACATCACTTCCATTTTTGGTTACAACCCAAGGCCTTACACCCAATGTATCGTATGTCAATTGCCACGCTAGACCTTACGCTTACTTCGTTCTTGATTTCTTAATTACCACACCAAACCTTACATCTTACACCACTTCCCTTGGTTGCTACTCTCAGCCTTATATCAATTGCTTTAGTGTTCAGACGCTCGCTAATTTAGGCCTTACACTACACTTTTGGTTTCAACTGACTCACTAGGCCTTACACCCTATGTTTTCTGTTTCGACTGTCACACCAGTCTCTCTTCTACTTCATTCTGGGTTTCCACCTTAGGCCTTACTCAACGCTTTCGGTCTCTTGACTGTCACTTCAGGCCTTACGCAATCTACCTAATTTTCTACCTAACCATACACTATTAGGCTTTTTAATTGGCTATTCCTTTAACGATGTTAACATATTAACAATAATGTTCTAAGTATGAGTTCAGGCCATCTTATGCCTAATAACGCACCACTTACTTTCAGAAATTACTAGTTTCGGTTTCAACAAATTATCGAGAGATTCCTTACTGTTGTCTCGTCTAGGGAAAACCAACCTTAGTATTATCTTTGTAGACTTATGAACCTTAATTTCTGAGATCCCTTCCTCTTCCCATAATTCTATTTTAATTCCCCTTGTACCCTCTATAACAACCCACCATTTTGAACGGTTCAAATCGAAAATAAACCACACATGTCAAACTCAAACCATTCAAAAGGGAGGATTATTAATGGAGTAAATAAGAAAAAAAAAAAAAAAAAAACAAAACACAGAATCTCGTAGTGGAACGACAAAATATAATAATCAAATAAACAGTTCATGAAGCTGTTTTACAAATAACATTTGATTACACTTTTACAATTCAAATCAGAGTTATACATACATCAGAAATAAATAAATAATGCAATAGAACACAAAATGCAGTGAAATAATAAATATCAATAATATACTGAATCTTCATCTTCGTCCTCCAGAAAATAGTCATCAATACATTGAAAAGCTCAGACTGACCCGAGCGTTATGAAAAGACAAAACACTCGAGTCAGAACTAAAAGATCTTATGTAAGTCAGATCAAAATAAGTAAAATAGAAATATTAGTGCAATGGTTTCATAGATGTTATGGGATTTTCATCTCCTACCAAGTGTACAACGTGAATATAATTATTTAAAGGGTTCCAAAAAAATATGAAATATCAATCTTAATCATCTAATTAAAACAAATACGAAGTTTGAATTAACTTAAACCCTTCAAATAATTCGATCCCAAATAAAAATCCAAATTCAAAAAATTATATGGGTATATGTCATTTCAATCAGTATCAAAAATCAACATTTTCAAATCAATGAAAACCGCTCGGGTTTATCATTTCAACCCATAACGATTTTCTCCTAATCTATAAGATCGTTCGGCTATGTATCATTTCAACCCATGGGATAAAAGAGATATAGACATAAATAACATCCAATCATCCAAAATGTCAACCAATAACATCCATTTAATCATCCAAATATCAACAATTGAACATACGGCACAATCATCATTGAAATCAACCAATAACTACCAACAATTTACTAGTTATCATTAACAGATATTTAACTGGAAAATTAAATTTCAATATTAAATTAAATGGCAATTAAATTCAATAAAAGTCAAATTTAACTGGAATGACAATTTAAAATATACTAAACTGCAATCAATCAATTTCTAATCACATCATAAATTCAATTTAACTAACATAAGAAATCTAGTAGTTGTGAGTGTTTCTCACCTTTCGTGGCTACGAAGGTGATGATAAAAAATGGAGCAATATGGAGATTCCTAGCAAGGATCCAAATGCAAAGCAAATCTAATAAAGCTTAGATACGAACACGAATCAATAAACAAGTTTCAACTACTTCCAACTTCCAAACAACCCAAGATCCAAACTACGGACAAACCCGAAACTAGGTCATCTTTAAGAAAATATTCGGACCAGAATATTACTAAATCTGTAAAAGTAACTAAGTAGAAAGTTGTTGCAAATTATTTTCTCTCCACTTTAAAAAAAATCACTCAAAAAGCTTCTGTCTTGAGGAAGGTATGGTCAAAACAAACAGAGGTGTTTTCTGAGTTGAAAATCTGAGTTCAAAAATACTTCGAAAAGATTTGAGTTTTTGACATAGCAAATTAAGGAATTTGAAGAACTGATCTGAAAGAAAGTTGAAGCCACTGGAAAAATAAATTGTTTGAAAAAAATAATTACAAAGTTTGGTTCATTCCTGAAGGAGATATGATAGATACAATATGGGGTATTTTCGGCCAAAACTGGACCCGAGAAAGGACTTGTAAAATGGAGTTTTTGATATATAAATATTCAGAATGGGTAGAAGGGTTCAACCACAAAGTTGTTGCCATTGAAATTGTACACGGTTTCCAAATAGATTATTTAATTTGGAGTAGTTTAGTGGAATATAGAAGCCATGGAAATAAGGGGAAGAAAGAGGGAAAATTATAAAGGGAAAAAGAAGAAAGAAGAGGAGAGGGAAGGTGGAAGGAGATGGCCTTGGGGATGGTGGAGAGGGAGGCGGCTATAGGGGAGGAAGGAAGGGTTGAAGGAGAGGAGGAAAAGAGTTTTGATTTGTGAGGTTTTTGGTATTTTAGATCTAGAGTTCTCTGAGGAAGAAGACGTGTGAAGAGAAAGTTTCTCAGGAGAAAAATTATGTACATAGATGTTATCAGATAAGTAACATAAGGTCGTAGGAAAAGGAATGGTCACATGACTGACTAGAGTCTCTTGGTTAACCAAGGCTTATTAGATCAAACAAACCCAATATGCCTTAGCCAAATAAAACACAACTAAACACTACCAATTCATGTTAATTTTTCACAGTAATTCAAATTTGTAGAGCAATAGGAATTTGATTTTGACGAAATGAAAAGTGGAGGGAAGATCAGAATTCAGTCTACTATCATATAAAAAGAAAAAAAATTAATTTAAAATTTTCAACCAAAAGTCAAACTTTGACTAAGTTTGACCAAAATTTGAAATTTCGCAAAATTATTATTCTATTAAATTTAGTCAAATAAACACTCAACATCACAAAAAAAATTTATTTAATTTTTATTTAAATTCAAATACTGCCATTTTAAATTTGTTAAAAGTAATGGATCATTACACTTTATGTAACGACCCTGAATTTTCGTTAATTTAAATTGAAAATATTTAATTGATTTTAAATATTTGAATGATGGTTTGACTTGAATTTCAAATTTTCAGAATAATTTGGCGATTTAATTTTAATATTTAATCTATTTAAAGTTGAATAAAAATTTGAATCTTCAGTTTTAAGCTGAAGAAAAATATTTTAAAAGCTTTTAAAATTGATATTGATAATACTGAAGATAATAGAAGTTTCAGAATTGAAATTGAAAACTGTTTTGATCAGTTTTGCATTTCTATCGTTCGAATCGATATTTGAAAATAGCCGTCCGAGGCGCAGTCTCGGAATGCGACGAAACCAGTTCCATTGGGTCCGTAATATCGAATTATTGTCGGATTTCAGATTTCGTATTTTTCGGAGTTGTTTTGTCACCGTACGGTTAGAAAACGCGTTGAAATTTTTTTAAACAAATTCAACTTAAATTTAAATTTTGAAAAGTGGTGAACATCTGAAAATCACGTGCTCTCTTCTCTCAGCGTTCCTTTAATCACGCCTAGAATCTCATTCAAAATCACGAAGGAAATCGTGTAACCCATGCCTCCTTCCAATTTTAAATATCCCTCTTCAATTCCTTTTCTGTTCGTTCAAAAGCAAATCGAAATGGTCACAGTTTCATTTTAAATCGTTCACCCCAGAAACGAAAACCTTTTCTCGATTCTTAAATCATCAGTTTGTTATCATCAAGGAGCCGAAGCCTCTCTTCCTCAATCTTGAATTACTGCTGTATAAGTCGAATCGAGTTCGTACTTCGATTGGGAAGCAGGGTCGACGTTGTTTAGCGAAATCGTGAGGGGGGGATGTCGCGACTGTCTTCGTGGTCGTGCGCGTGAATGGAGTTCGTTTGCATGGGTTCTGGTGGCGACGAAGTCGATTGGGCTCGAGTTCGCAGTGGTGGCTTGCGTGCATGAGGAGATGCAAGCTTCGGCGATACCTGGCGTTTGAGCTAGGGCTTCGTGGTGGTCGGTAGCAGCGATCGCCTGGAAGTCACGATACTCGTCTCTGGCAAGTACAGTAAGGTAGATATACATAATTTTGGAAAATTACAGTTGTTTAAAATTTCATTTAAAATAAGATGATATAAATACAGATATGTATATAGGGTTGTTTTATTTCAATTGAATTTTAAAAATATATATATATTCCTGCCATTTTAAATTAAATATATATAGGAAAGATTATGGAAAGAAAATAAAATATAGAATAAGGATTTTAAATGTTGAGGAATCTACAGAAATTAGATTTTTAAATATAGTTTATTTTTATAAGTATGTATATATATATAGTTTCAAAAGAGAAATAAATATACATTTTTAAGAGTGCTAGTTGGTTTAAAGAAACCCATTTAATCATTTTTGTTATAAAAAGATTTTCAAGGAAATTTGTTAAAATTTAATTCTTTGATTTAAAATTAATCACTAGTTAATTTAATTTAGCAAATGGAAATTAATTATTCAAATTGTTCGAATATTAATGAATTGTATAATTATTTATACAAGGTCAAAATTTGGAGAAAACAAATTGGAACAAAAATGGATTGCAAATTAAAAGCTAAGGTGAGATTTTCTCACTCGAAGGAAAATTTTGTTTTGCAGTTATTGACTGATTGATTGTTGTTTGGATGTGATATTAGATATAGTAGGATATATCTATATATAGCAATATATACATATCGGCATATGTATATATTGGATTGATTGATTTCCCGCATTGTATAGCGGATGAGACCCTATTGCGCCGTTAGTAAGCGGATGATATTTTATAAATCCCATATATCGCGATATTTCACCTCGAAGTGGAATGGGTATTGTGCTAACATCTGTGGATGCAGGGAAACAGGTTGGAGGGATCCAACTGGATTCCTCACCAGTATTTATTTGATTACAGATATTGTGATATTTGTTGATTATCATATTGATATATGATGTTTGTTGTCATGATTGATTATTTGGTGCTGTTGCATCATCGGATTCATTTTTTTTTTGAAATTTAAAAATAACGATTTTTACTTTAAAAGGATTTTAAAGTGATTTTTGAAAGTATACGTTTACTAAATTTTTGAACTGATTTATAAACGTTAAAATTTTAAAGTTATAAAAATTATGATTTGTGAAATATAACCGAAAAGTGAATTTTGAAATAAAAAGTTGATTTATCTATAAAATGGTTTAAATTGAGATTTTTGAATTTTTGTAAACGGTTTATATAAAGATTTACAAAAGTTGATATTTATAAATTTAAAACATTGGAATTTTAAAATGACTTTTGTAAGTGTAAAAATGAGATGAAATAAAAATCATAATTGAACGGAATTTATAGATTTATAAATTGTGAAGTATAAAATGGATAGATGTTGTAGAATAAAAGATTTATAAGTAATTTACTTATAAATTAGATTTTTGCACTTAGATGGGATATGAATAGAATTTGCTAATAAAAATGATTTTTATAAGCTGAAATTGTTATAAAGTGTAAATGTGATTTATAAATGTTGTTTATAAATCCGAAATCACTTATTTTGATAGGTGAATTTTAGAAGTTAATAAAAGGAGATTTATAAATCGAAGTTGTTGTAAAATAGAAATAGAATTTATAAACGTTGTTTTATAAATTCGAAAATCAATCAAATTTGATGAATTTGATATAAAAGGTTATTGAGGGAATTTTATCCACGATTTTGGATAGTGGATAATTCTTGAAATAAAATGTGTAGAAATAGTGAAATGTGGTTAGTGAAGTATATTCACGATTTTGGACAGTGAATATATTTTTAAGCAAAATGGATATTGTTTGGGAAAGTGACATTTAAAAAATGGAGTTAATTGTTTTAAACGATGTTTTAAAAATGTGTTAAATATCGAAACCATAGATTTCAACATTCATTGTTGAAATAGACGTTTTCGAGGAAATAAGGAAATGGTGGACTATAACACAGTTGTTATAGTAAATGATTTCCGAAAGGAAATGTTTTATATAGTATTGGGATTTATACATCTATCTTAATTCCGAATCCCTATACTAGTGATTTTGAGTCGTCGTAACGATGTTTTACGTAACATTCATTTTGACTCAAATGAACGTGCTTAAGAGAATGATTTCCTTAAAGAATGAATTATATACTTAATATTGATTTAAGTATATCGAATATTTTCCAAGTGTTGAAAATAAATGATTTGTGAATTACTTATTATTAAATAAGTATGGAAATGTTTTCCAAAATGAAATGAAACGTTTATGAGAATTTATCTTTGTAAAGATAAATTGAAATTGAATATTTGAAATCGATTTGAAAATCGTATGTCAGTAGATATTTGAAAATATAAATTCACTATGGAATTTTTAAAAGAAATGGAAATTCGTTTTAAAAATAAACGTTGATTTATTTTTGAAGTGTGGAAATTATATATCTTGTGAAGATATTTTGGAAAATAAATAATTTGGAAAATTATTTGGAATCTGATGATGTTGCGCATCTTTATTGATAGTTAAATAACCGACTATCAATAATTACCTTGAATGGGTATTTGTTGTGAATTGGATGAATTTGAATGCCACGCTTATTTTTAAATAAGCGCTCACTATTCGGGTTAGCCGGGAAAGGACCATGGGGTCGTATAACCCATTCCGAATATGTGATACGTCGTTATGAATTGCATTTGATGACCGGTGTTGAAGACCGGATATTTTTGAAAACGGAAGGATTACCGTCGAGTTACTCTACATCGGCTGATCTCCGATTTAGAGGTTTTATCACCCTTAGTGATGGGAAGTCCGTACGTGATTAGAAAATTATCCGGATTTGCAAGGGCTTCGTGAGAAGTGCCTTCGGTTCTGTTCGATCCCGGAACAGACTTGTATGGATTGTATGTCTGACATTACAAATTGAGATATAAAGCTGGTTTCTTTCAAATACATATCTGTTGGTGGCGGAGAATTTATTCTCTTAGCTTAACACCCTTCTCTGAGACGTACGAGCTCAGAGGTTATGTAGTTGAAATTTATCAGCAATATATTCCCAATTTGTTAACGTGGCATGCTGAGTGTTGCTGTGTAATGATCATTGTTTGATCATTTGTGATATGACCATTTGTTTGATCATTTATCTTTATGATCATTACTTTGATCATTTGTTGACCCAAAGCATGGCTTTGTACTAAAGCGTGGCTTTGTGGACGAGACTTCGTCGGACCTCACACCCCGGAAATGGTCAAAACAGGAAGGATGCAGCAAGGTTCTAGGGAGTAGCGCCCCTTAGTGTATGTCATTCCTTCTGGATAGAGGTGGTATCATGGTATGGAGCCCAGATACTTAACCTATGTTGATACTGCTTATTATGTGGTTGTTGGAAATCGAGGATCCTCGGGAAGATCGGTTACGATCGGGGGATGGCATACGCGTGTCAGTAGTTACCTATTTTTGCAGACGTAACCCGGCCTTGTGTTGGCAGAGATCTAACCGTAATGTTAGGTTATTTCTCGGGACGTCATTCCAGAGGCGTTCCTTCGTGGAATAGGAAGTTCCTTAGCCTGACCATTTGTTGGAAATCCAAAGAAACAATACGAGCCTTGTACGGTTTTAGTTGTATTACTTGCCATGGAATGTGGCGGTAACCTGCTATTGAACATGGTAGCTATAGTAGGCATACGATACTGGTCGTATGTTGGCTAAGATTAATATTATAATTTCGAAATTTTTTCTACACTATGCACTAATAATAATATCAAAAAGGATTTGATTTTGCGTAGTAAGCATCTTTGACTATCATAAGAAGAAATCTCCTCCAATTCTGTGTTTGCATTGTGTGTGTGGCGGGAGGTCTTATGGTAGTTTCATTTTCCAAAAGCATTGCGAATCTATTTTAAAAATTATCCTGTTTTTGTTTTGAAGAATAACTATTTTACGATCTCACACCAGTCACCATGACTGACTCGGAGTTTATTGTTTCCCTTCTAAACTCTGGGTGCCCATAATTTTCCACACAGGCAGCCTAGAGTTATGTTATCAGGATATTCTGGATATTCTGGAGCTTTGGAAGCAAGCTGGATGGCGAAATGTACATCTGTACTTATTTATTTATTCCGCTGTGTATTCTGTATGAGGACAAGTTTATATAACTGTCCATTGTTGTATTGAGTTGTATATTGACTCTGATTGATGTATGTATAAACTGATATAGTTCTTTGTTTTAAAAGACTAATGATTATCTATTATATATTGTTCCGTTGCGATATGTGAGATTCTGATATTGTTTCTGTTTCTGATATTGTTCTGTTGTTCTTCTTTCTCTTTTTCTTCTATCTTTTCTTCTACCTCTTCTTTTAAACCCTAAGAATTCGGTTTTTCGGCATTCGTTTGCTTGGCAGTTGATACAGTGGACGTATCGATGTCGATTTTCGGAAGTCGAAGAATCGGGTCCTTACACTTTATCTTAATTAAAAGATGTAATATCAATTAATGCAATATTAATTTGTTTCCCCTTATCATATTTAAAAGGTTAAATGCCATTAACTACGTATCCGATTCTCATCCAATTACATTCAAACCTATGTTATCATCCTTATTATTCAATCAACAATACCCTATGAATTATATTAACATAAGTTTACATTTTATTACATTCATTGTTTTACCGTTAACATCTTTTATCATATTAACTGCAATAATTAATTACATTAATTTTCAAATTAGTTCCAAATTAATTCCAAACATATTAAATAATGAGATGATAAATGAACAATTGTTACATTTAAGTAATTTAATCATATTTATAAGTTTATTATCTACAACAAATGTTATGACTACATACACATCACTGATTATATTCAATTTTAATTAACAACCTATAATTCCAACATTCAAATACCTTAATTCCATTAATTACCCATTTAATATTCAAACGGACAAATTATGAGAAGATAATTACAACCATCATTTATAATAATAGTTCATATCCATTATCTTATCATTTACAACCAAGGGTTATAACAAAATGATTTTATATTCTATATTAACCTATTCCAATCAATTACATACAATCTCATCATTAAATGCATCATTTAATTTATTAAATTATTTACAATTATAACCAAATAACCTTACAATCTATTTCAATTGATTGAAATTACATTAAATAGTTATCAATAGCATTCAAACAACATCACTGATTTCATATTCAATATTAGCCAATTCTAATTGATTACATATAATTTCAACATTCAATGTATTTCCTTGTTTATAGTTTATAATTATATTCAATGTATTTCAATTAATTGGAATTACATTAAAATAGTTACCAATTACCTTAAATTAACATTACTAACATTACATTCTACTTATTACTCTCATTATAAAATCACAAATTTATTTTTCTTTCAATATTAAATTCTAAAATCTTATTTAATTAATATTTTATTTATCGGAAAAATACGGATCGTTACACTTTCCCCACTCGAAACTTTTCATCCTCGAAAAGGGAAAAGGAGGAATTAAGGAATTAATATTTTTATTCAAAGTATTCAATTTATAAACAATTAATTTACATAATTAAGTATTTTATATAAAATATACTAATTAATAACAATTAGACCATCATATTCAAGTAAATAAAAGTTTGAAAATATCTCACCTTCAAAAAAATTTCTAAGTCAAAAAATTACGGAAAATTTCGGCAGTGTCTCCTTTGTACGGAGAGGTCTGCGAGAAATAATAATATCAATAATTTCAATAATATATCATATTTCAAAATAAAATATCCCAAACCATGGGAAAACAATATAATATCGCTAGAAAACCGTAATCTGAAAACATACCTATTTGTCGGGCAAACAACACTTATTTATGAAACCAAAAGCAGTGGATATTGCTTCCATAAACATGTATTCGCTTATACAATCCAAAATAGGTTAATAATTATGTAAAAAGAGAAATATTTAAGTTGTTTCAATTTGCAAAAAAAGCAAATCACTATAAAACATATACAAACAAACAATACAAACATTATATGCAACCATAGAATCCATCATACATTCATAGCAACCAAAATCAATGGTTCGTTTAGTTCAGAAAGTTTTAATCGTACAAGGGTGAAGAATAAACTATCAAGTGTATCCTATGCTCAACAGCCTTGGATAATTACATAATAGACTATCCATACAACCTTAAACAGTTAGAAGTATCCTTTCCAAACATCCCATAAGCCAAAACAACCAAGAATTTCATCACATTATTTAAGTTTATTCAATTGGTTTCTTTTCACATCACTATTTACCTTTTATTTATTTTCATTCATTCATACAATGTCTTTTTCTTTGTCTTTCATGCACTTACATAAATTATTTCATAATATTAACTTACGTTCATAACATTTCTTGTACATCAAAATTCTTATTTAGAAATAATTTCATTGAACACTTCCATTACTTAATTTTTACTTGTATAATATTCCTGTAACGACCACGACTTTCTCTCCATAGAAAGTCATATCTCTAATAAGAAAGAAAGGGATAGAAAGAGAAAAGAAGAGAAAGAAAGAAACAACACATCAGAATCTCACAGCGGAAACGGAACAAATTATAATATATCACATAACTAATACATAGTCTTTACATAATCAGAGTACACAACTTATACATCACTTACTAGACAGTTATAAACATCTGTCTAGACATTACAGCTCAAATACAAGACAAGACACTATCACCGATATCAACACAGCGGAAAACTATATCTACGAACGCCGAAGCCTCCTGCTCCATTGCTCCTCCAGAATATTCGTCAAATCTAAACCTGAATCCCTTGGCTACTCGTAAAAATTTGAGTACCCAAGAGTTTATAAACAGAAATAAACAACTTGGGTCAGACATGGGTCTGGTGTGAGTAACAGGTTAAACTTGTTTAACTTCAAAACCTTTTGAAAGAAAAGGTATCACGTAAGACTTCCCACAAATAAACATGGGTAAGTTTTTACCTTACGCTAACCAAAACATTTGATAGGAAATTCGATTGTATTATAATAGGGTCTAGGGTTTTCAAGTAAAATACAGAAATAGCTGAAATGCTTACATCTCACATTTCAACATAGTTGGGCACAACTAATACGTACGGCACTTATTGGAGTTTGGATTCCATACAATGGCAGGGCTACCGGGGTACCGCCCGTCACAGTACGTGGCCTAGATCACCGTACCGAGGATCACTCCCAATCCCCTGCAACACAAGGCCGGAACATCCCTTACTGGATAATTCCCGCACAAGATACCTCACGGTTGGGATCAGCAACCGCACACACTAAGCCGAAATAAGAAGGGACTTCTAGACAGAGGTAATCTTGTCCTACTTGGGTGCTACCCACTAACCTTGCTGCACCTCCCCTGTTTTAGCCATTCCCGGTTTGTGAGGCTTGAGGTCACGATTACCTTAGAAAGAACACATCACTTAGAATGCTCATCGTCCACCTGACGATGTTCTGAAAGCATTCAGTCCATACAAGTTCGTTCCGGGTTCGAACGAAACCGAAGGCATTATCTCGTTACACTCGTTTTGGAATCACCCTCAGAGTTAACGACAATAACCCTTGCACTCTGAATCTTCATCTTCACTTGATTCACGACCTATCGTTAATTTGGATCGATGTGGTATTCGGGTCTCCAGACCTGGAAATCCGGTATACGGAAACCCGATCCCGGTCTCATCGAAATCCAAAGCGTATCTTTTAAGGCCAAGTTGTTTTAAAGTTAAAACAATTCAATTCAATTATCTTTATACACATAGAAAGATAATTCACAACATCACAATAGATAATCAACATTATCGATATAACAGATAATCCATATTATCATCACAATTCAACTAACATCCATATCACACAGCATATATCTCATCAGAGATATCAATCAAATGCAAAGCATTCAGTATTATCATCCATCCATAGGTAATGATTTATATCATCTCTAATTAATTTAAAGTGAATTAAATTAATTACTTCATTCTATAAATCCTGCTTACTTAACCATTAATTAATTACAATTTAATTAATTATCCTTTAATAATTCATTTCAATTAATCATCTTTGATTAATTACCTTTTAATTACATTCAAGTAATTTATTCTCAATTAATTACTTAAATTAATTATCCTTAACCACTTATAGTAATTAACCTTTAATTACTTCATTAATTAATTACTAAAATTAATTAACTTAATCAACTATAATTAATTACATTAATCCGTAATTAATTACATTGATTAATTACTTCATTTATTAATTATTACTTAATTAACCAATCTTAATTACATCATTAATTATTTTAATTAATGATCCTTAATTACAACTTAATTATTAAATACTTAATTAAATTAATTTCATTAAGTAATTAACCTTTATTTAAACAACATTTATTAATCACTCTTGATTAATCTCATCTAGTAATTACTCCCCTTAATTACTTTCATTAACTAAATTAATTACTCCTTAATTAATTCCTTAATTAATCCCTTGATTAATTATTCAAAGTAATTAACTCAAATTACTTCTAATTATAAAATCATTTATTCAACTAATTACTTCCAGTAATTATCTTATTATTTACTTCCTTAAATAATCTTACCTTAATAATTACATTAAGTAATTATTATCAAATCATCTCTTGATTATTCTAAATTAATTAAACTTAATTAATTAATTTAACTAAATCAAATTAACTCAATTAATTACAAATGAGTAATTAATTTCTTAATTACTTTTATTAAGTAATTACATTTAAACAAATTCATAAATGATTATTCTTAAATTAATTCAACTAATTAATTATCAAAATTAATCCTATTAATTCATTATTTAATAACCCATAGTAAATGACCTCATTATTATTTAATTACTTTCCTTAAGTAATTAACTTATATTAATTATTATTAATTTCAAATTAATAAATCTAAATAACCAATTTATTAATCTCTAATTACTTAATTAATTAAGTGTTAACCATAACTTAATTAATATTTAATTACTCTATTTATTAACTCTTAATCATTAATTAATACTCTAATTTATAATCCTCAATTATAAATTAATCATTCCTAAAATTTTTTTATCTTAATCATAAATAAATTAGTTTAATCCTTTAATTATTTACTTAATTAATCCAAATGATTAATAAATCAAACAAATTAATTATCCATTAAATCTCCTAATTAATTTATTGAATACAAATCTTTAATTTCTTTAAGATAAAACATTTTCTTATCCATGGTTACATTATCATTCACAAATACATTTGAAAACATCCATTTTCAAATTTACTTTTAAATTTCATTTTAAATTCTAGATTTAAAATGAATACCAATTTATCTTTAACAAAGTTTAAACCAATTTTAAAAAAAACCTTTATATGTTAAAGAATTCCTATATCTTATAAAAGAACTTAAAGAATTTAAATCAATTTACTTTTAAATTCTAACCATTTAATATATATTTAAACAATTAAAGTTATTAAACAATTTAATTTAAAAACTTTCTTTTATTTCAAATCTGAGATACAGATTTAAATTTGATTCCAGATTAAATTTAGATTTAAAAATCTGTTTAAATATTTCTTTAGAAATTTAAATTCAGTTTAAAACTTAAACTGACAGGTTTTAAAACCTGGCAACATCTACTGTACTCGAGCCTACCCTAGATTACTTCGAGTCGCAACCCAGAATCACGCGAGTTTCCCCGAGTCAACTACCTTATACCCCGAGACCCTACTCGAGAAAACAAACAAACAATTCCTAAAGCAACAATGGTGCACCGATCACCACGTGCACCTGCACCAGCGCCTGACCCTCCTCCGATCAACGACGATCCCATCGCCAAGTCACCCAACATCATTACGAGCACCCACGATCAACAGAACTTCATCTCCTTCCTCGATTCAAAATCGAGTACCCAGGGTGAACTGAAACCCAAACCCATCACCAGAAAATCCCAAATCACTCGCCTCTGATCGATGATAAACCCTACAACTCCGGCCATGGGTTGTTAACCCGCTACGCCTCCTTCACCCAGAATTTCTTCAAGCTCGATGTACAGAGGAAGTAGAATTGACCAATTTTCCAGACTCAACCAAACTAGGTTTAGAACCTAAATTTATCTCGCCGCTGTCGCCACGACCATCAGACACCTCACCACCCATTATTTTCCAACACTCCGATCACCAACCTTGCTTCTGACAAAACCCTGAGACCTCCTTACCCAAAGATCGCCAGAAATTGGCCCAAACCCAATTTCCAGAAAATTCCCAAATTCATATCCAATTCAAATCTAAAAAATCATAATTTTCATTTTAAAAATCTTGTTTACCCAGACCAATTCAGGTTATGTATTTGAACAGAGAATTGTAATAATAGATTTTAACATATATATAAATTTTTACTGTAAATTTTAATTTCCAGTTACTATATATATACATAAACATGTTTAAACTATTTTTAAATTCAAGTTCAAGTTTAAACAAACTAAATTTGTTTTGGAACTAAGGTCTAACAGAGATCAAAGGAGAAGATTTTGAACTTAGATAAAAATTTAAACCTGAACTAAGAATAGAGATATTCAAGAACAACAGTCATGCATGCTTTCAATCAGATACATATACATATGCAACACATTCATATACACAGCTAATACATATATATACATACACATGCAAACATAAAACATCTCAGAAATCTAACAAACAATAGCTCATTATTACTTAAGATTTTAAAAATGATTGTTACTCACCTAATTAAAGAAGACAGAGCCTTCATTTTTCTGAAAACAGCCTTTGCTATGATTAAATTTGAAAACTTGAGTTGCTTTCTTATTTTTGATTTAAGCTTGCATGCCTTTGAATTTGCTTTTAATTCCAGTTTTTGCTTGCCTCTGTTTTGAAGAATACATGCAGACTTTGATTTGAAGAGAACTTGCAGGCTTTTGATGTTGAAAAATGAATTTAGTTCAGGTATTCTTTTGGAAAATGAATATGCAGCCTTGAAACAGAACAGGCTTTTGATTTTTGGTTTGAGGAAAGTGAATTTCAGATTTGAAGAAATGATACAGGTTTTGATTTCAATTTGGTTTATGGAGATATGGATTACAGATTTTGTTTCAGATTGAAGAAAATGGTTTCCAGGTTTTGATTTGCATTCTTTGTTTTTGAGAAGAGTTTGTTTAGATTTTGGTTTTGAGCTGAAGTTTTCTTTGTTTAGAAAGGAGATTAGAAAAGGAAAAAGAAAATGCAAGATGATTGTTTATATAAACTGAAATTATCTAAAAATAAAAATAAAATTAAATGACACTTGTCATTAGCCCTTACCCACAATTTAACACTTGTTTAAATGAGGTCTTAGGAAAATAACATGTGTCTTTTTTTATTAATGAGTATATATTTGAAATGTTAATAAAGATTTTTCACTTAATTAATAATTCTTATGTAAATGTATATATGTAATTTAAAACTATATAGTTATTTATTAAATATCTTTGGAAAGCTTAATATTAATTTAAATCATAATTTCCAAATTACCAATATATATTAGAAATTTGAAAACATAATTTTATTTGTTAAATTCAAACCAACTTATCTATTTACAATATATAAAATTATATCTATACATTATAAATAGAAATCATTCTATTAACTTTTAAAAGATAGAATTCACTAATTAAATACTTATTTAATTAGATTATTAAATTAAATTCAAATTTTATTATCAAAGATCATCAATATCAATTTAATTATTTAACAGATTATTAAATTGATATTGTTAAAATTTCCGGGATATTACATTCCTCCCCCCTTAAAATAATTTCGTCCCCGAAATTTAAACAAAGGTAATTTAATAATCTTATTAAAGATTTAAATTCAAAACACAAGCATCTACTATCATCCATATGCTAGCAACCATAGCAACCAAATCATTCAATCAAACAATGCAACTATCTAGACTAAATTCTAGATAAAATTCCTCGAGTTTCCCCAAGTATATATATATATATACCGGGATACTCGCTCTACAAACAATCTAAACAATCAATACTACTAAACTATAAAGCTCCTACTCATCTATATCTATAGAACTAAACAGAATATCAGACTACAGACGAGTCTGACTCAACTACCAAACTTCCAGAACTGCTGATTCTACAACCAGAGATAGATCAAATACGTACTCCCTCAGAGATACGTAAAACTCAATGAATTCCAGTTATCCAAACTGACAATTCAACCAAGTAGACCAATTACCTATCCAAATCAAAACAAGGAAGAGATCCACAACTTTACTCCTCAAACAATAGAAGACTGAACTAACTTCTCCTATCCAGGAAACAAGACAGATGCACTCCCAAACTGCTTCTGCTGCACAACTCTGATCTGAGGTAGATAAGAATGTTGATGAGCACAACTGGATAACTCATCCCAGAAAATATGGTTCACTGATCCATAAAGAAAACTCAGATACTCTATCAAATCCTGAGCTGCTTCACCAAACTCTATCTCTAGGAAACATCCTTCCACTAGACTGAACCACCGGTATCACTCCTGGAATCCAGTCGATAAGAAAACTCAACCTTCAGATGCGGACAAACTTCTGACTTCTCTGAAGACATCCAGAAAAATTCTGACAACCCAAGAGAACACTCAGATAATCGCAAGTCACTTTTGCGATCAACCCATCCTAATTCCAAACAGACTGTTCTCTTTACACAATCCGAACAGCTCATACTTACCTATCCAATCCATCGAAGAAATGGATTTACTCTTACTGCTTCTGAACTTCATCTTCAGAAAAACTGCTCATCCAGAAAACTTCCTGCCAATGCACAGAATACTCTGAGCTGCACTGCTGACACTGATGTCAAGGTCTTCCTACTCCAAAGATCTTCGAGAAACTCGAACTTCAAACCAAAGCAGAAACTTCATGCTGAGCTCAACCACAACACCGAAGCATTCACACTTCCTTAATCCTGTTCCAAAGAAAACATCTTCGGGAACATCCATCGTCACTGTATCTCATCATACAGCTACTATTACCTGAGGTATCAAGGTACCATCACTCACTTCTGTTCAACCGACAGATCCAACTTTACTCATCCACACTTCAAAGATAAACTCCGAACCTTTAAAAGGTTTCCTTCAGAGATCGATGAAATCCTTCACCATAGCAAAGCTTACTCGAGACGGTATTGGGTTTACAGTCTCGACAAATACACTTCCAACCTCAACATTTAAACTCCAACCATTGGTAGTCGTGTTTCACACACCACTACCCCATCTACATTTATAACTTATATTGGAAAACCCGAACAGGTAACCCAACAAATAGGTAGAAATATATACATATTTAAAATGATACTTTTTATATAGAAATTATTTCTGGGTAAAATTATTTCATTTACCTCTTTAAAACAATATTGTGTCAAATTGTTCTATACAAGTGTTTAGAGATCCCTATCAATGTTGTGGCGTCCCACACATCGACCAGAATCCATAAACTACTCAATAAACCAATCAACACAATATAAAACAATTTTATATTCACTAACAAATACGCGCTCATATCTATTAATACTCTCAAAATTCCCACCAGAGCCAAGGTTGTCGCCAGCCTAAGCTCTGATACCACTGTAACGACCACGACTTTCTCTCCATAGAAAGTCGTATCGCTAATAAGAAAGAAAGGGATAGAAAGAGAAAAGAAGAGAAAGAAAGAAACAACACATCAGAATCTCACAGCGGAAACGGAACAAATTATAATATATCACATAACTAATACATAGTCTTTACATAATCAGAGTACACAACTTATACATCACTTACTAGACAGTTATAAACATATGTCTAGACATTACAGCTCAAATACAAGACAAGACACTATCACCGATATCAACACAGCGGAAAACTATATCTACGAACGCCGAAGCCTCCTGCTCCATTGCTCCTCCAGAATATTCGTCAAATCTAAACCTGAATCCCTTGGCTACTCGTAAAAATTTGAGTACCCAAGAGTTTATAAACAGAAATAAACAACTTGGGTCAGACATGGGTCTGGTGTGAGTAACAGGTTAAACTTGTTTAACTTCAAAACCTTTTGAAAGAAAAGGTATCACGTAAGACTTCCCACAAATAAACATGGGTAAGTTTTTACCTTACGCTAACCAAAACATTTGATAGGAAATTCGATTGTATTATAATAGGGTCTAGGGTTTTCAAGTAAAATACAGAAATAGCTGAAATGCTTACATCTCACATTTCAACATAGTTGGGCACAACTAATACGTACGGCACTTATTGGAGTTTGGATTCCATACAATGGCAGGGCTACCGGGGTACCGCCCGTCACAGTACGTGGCCTAGATCACCGTACCGAGGATCACTCCCAATCCCCTGCAACACAAGGCCGGAACATCCCTTACTGGATAATTCCCGCACAAGATACCTCACGGTTGGGATCAGCAACCGCACACACTAAGCCGAAATAAGAAGGGACTTCTAGACAGAGGTAATCTTGTCCTACTTGGGTGCTACCCACTAACCTTGCTGCACCTCCCCTGTTTTAGCCATTCCCGGTTTGTGAGGCTTGAGGTCACGATTACCTTAGAAAGAACACATCACTTAGAATGCTCATCGTCCACCTGACGATGTTCTGAAAGCATTCAGTCCATACAAGTTCGTTCCGGGTTCGAACGAAACCGAAGGCATTATCTCGTTACACTCGTTTTGGAATCACCCTCAGAGTTAACGACAATAACCCTTGAACTCTGAATCTTCATCTTCACTTGATTCACGACCTATCGTTAATTTGGATCGATGTGGTATTCGGGTCTCCAGACCTGGAAATCCGGTATACGGAAACCCGATCCCGGTCTCATCGAAATCCAAAGCGTATCTTTTAAGGCCAAGTTGTTTTAAAGTTAAAACAATTCAATTCAATTATCTTTATACACATAGAAAGATAATTCACAACATCACAATAGATAATCAACATTATCGATATAACAGATAATCCATATTATCATCACAATTCAACTAACATCCATATCACACAGCATATATCTCATCAGAGATATCAATCAAATGCAAAGCATTCAGTATTATCATCCATCCATAGGTAATGATTTATATCATCTCTAATTAATTTAAAGTGAATTAAATTAATTACTTCATTCTATAAATCCTGCTTACTTAACCATTAATTAATTACAATTTAATTAATTATCCTTTAATAATTCATTTCAATTAATCATCTTTGATTAATTACCTTTTAATTACATTCAAGTAATTTATTCTCAATTAATTACTTAAATTAATTATCCTTAACCACTTATAGTAATTAACCTTTAATTACTTCATTAATTAATTACTAAAATTAATTAACTTAATCAACTATAATTAATTACATTAATCCGTAATTAATTACATTGATTAATTACTTCATTTATTAATTATTACTTAATTAACCAATCTTAATTACATCATTAATTATTTTAATTAATGATCCTTAATTACAACTTAATTATTAAATACTTAATTAAATTAATTTCATTAAGTAATTAACCTTTATTTAAACAACATTTATTAATCACTCTTGATTAATCTCATCTAGTAATTACTCCCCTTAATTACTTTCATTAACTAAATTAATTACTCCTTAATTAATTCCTTAATTAATCCCTTGATTAATTATTCAAAGTAATTAACTCAAATTACTTCTAATTATAAAATCATTTATTCAACTAATTACTTCCAGTAATTATCTTATTATTTACTTCCTTAAATAATCTTACCTTAATAATTACATTAAGTAATTATTATCAAATCATCTCTTGATTATTCTAAATTAATTAAACTTAATTAATTAATTTAACTAAATCAAATTAACTCAATTAATTACAAATGAGTAATTAATTTCTTAATTACTTTTATTAAGTAATTACATTTAAACAAATTCATAAATGATTATTCTTAAATTAATTCAACTAATTAATTATCAAAATTAATCCTATTAATTCATTATTTAATAACCCATAGTAAATGACCTCATTATTATTTAATTACTTTCCTTAAGTAATTAACTTATATTAATTATTATTAATTTCAAATTAATAAATCTAAATAACCAATTTATTAATCTCTAATTACTTAATTAATTAAGTGTTAACCATAACTTAATTAATATTTAATTACTCTATTTATTAACTCTTAATCATTAATTAATACTCTAATTTATAATCCTCAATTATAAATTAATCATTCCTAAATTTTTTTTTATCTTAATCATAAATAAATTAGTTTAATCCTTTAATTATTTACTTAATTAATCCAAATGATTAATAAATCAAACAAATTAATTATCCATTAAATCTCCTAATTAATTTATTGAATACAAATCTTTAATTTCTTTAAGATAAAACATTTTCTTATCCATGGTTACATTATCATTCACAAATACATTTGAAAACATCCATTTTCAAATTTACTTTTAAATTTCATTTTAAATTCTAGATTTAAAATGAATACCAATTTATCTTTAACAAAGTTTAAACCAATTTTAAAAAAAACCTTTATATGTTAAAGAATTCCTATATCTTATAAAAGAACTTAAAGAATTTAAATCAATTTACTTTTAAATTCTAACCATTTAATATATATTTAAACAATTAAAGTTATTAAACAATTTAATTTAAAAACTTTCTTTTATTTCAAATCTGAGATACAGATTTAAATTTGATTCCAGATTAAATTTAGATTTAAAAATCTGTTTAAATATTTCTTTAGAAATTTAAATTCAGTTTAAAACTTAAACTGACAGGTTTTAAAACCTGGCAACATCTACTGTACTCGAGCCTACCCTAGATTACTTCGAGTCGCAACCCAGAATCACGCGAGTTTCCCCGAGTCAACTACCTTATACCCCGAGACCCTACTCGAGAAAACAAACAAACAATTCCTAAAGCAACAATGGTGCACCGATCACCACGTGCACCTGCACCAGCGCCTGACCCTCCTCCGATCAACGACGATCCCATCGCCAAGTCACCCAACATCATTACGAGCACCCACGATCAACAGAACTTCATCTCCTTCCTCGATTCAAAATCGAGTACCCAGGGTGAACTGAAACCCAAACCCATCACCAGAAAATCCCAAATCACTCGCCTCTGATCGATGATAAACCCTACAACTCCGGCCATGGGTTGTTAACCCGCTACGCCTCCTTCACCCAGAATTTCTTCAAGCTCGATGTACAGAGGAAGTAGAATTGACCAATTTTCCAGACTCAACCAAACTAGGTTTAGAACCTAAATTTATCTCGCCGCTGTCGCCATGACCATCAGACACCTCACCACCCATTATTTTCCAACACTCCGATCACCAACCTTGCTTCTGACAAAACCCTGAGACCTCCTTACCCAAAGATCGCCAGAAATTGGCCCAAACCCAATTTCCAGAAAATTCCCAAATTCATATCCAATTCAAATCTAAAAAATCATAATTTTCATTTTAAAAATCTTGTTTACCCAGACCAATTCAGGTTATGTATTTGAATCAGAGAATTGTAATAATAGATTTTAACATATATATAAATTTTTACTGTAAATTTTAATTTCCAGTTACTATATATATACATAAACATGTTTAAACTATTTTTAAATTCAAGTTCAAGTTTAAACAAACTAAATTTGTTTTGGAACTAAGGTCTAACAGAGATCAAAGGAGAAGATTTTGAACTTAGATAAAAATTTAAACCTGAACTAAGAACAGAGATATTCAAGAACAACAGTCATGCATGCTTTCAATCAGATACATATACATATGCAACACATTCATATACACAGCTAATACATATATATACATACACATGCAAACATAAAACATCTCAGAAATCTAACAAACAATAGCTCATTATTACTTAAGATTTTAAAAATGATTGTTACTCACCTAATTAAAGAAGACAGAGCCTTCATTTTTCTGAAAACAGCCTTTGCTTTGATTAAATTTGAAAACTTGAGTTGCTTCCTTATTTTTGATTTAAGCTTGCATGCCTTTGAATTTGCTTTTAATTCCAGTTTTTGCTTGCCTCTGTTTTGAAGAATACATGCAGACTTTGATTTGAAGAGAACTTGCAGGCTTTTGATGTTGAAAAATGAATTTAGTTCAGGTATTCTTTTGGAAAATGAATATGCAGCCTTGAAACAGAACAGGCTTTTGATTTTTGGTTTGAGGAAAGTGAATTTCAGATTTGAAGAAATGATACAGGTTTTGATTTCAATTTGGTTTATGGAGATATGGATTACAGATTTTGTTTCAGATTGAAGAAAATGGTTTCCAGGTTTTGATTTGCATTCTTTGTTTTTGAGAAGAGTTTGTTTAGATTTTGGTTTTGAGCTGAAGTTTTCTTTGTTTAGAAAGGAGATTAGAAAAGGAAAAAGAAAATGCAAGATGATTGTTTATATAAACTGAAATTATCTAAAAATAAAAATAAAATTAAATGACACTTGTCATTAGCCCTTACCCACAATTTAACACTTGTTTAAATGAGGTCTTAGGAAAATAACATGTGTCTTTTTTTATTAATGAGTATATATTTGAAATGTTAATAAAGATTTTTCACTTAATTAATAATTCTTATGTAAATGTATATATGTAATTTAAAACTATATAGTTATTTATTAAATATCTTTGGAAAGCTTAATATTAATTTAAATCATAATTTCCAAATTACCAATATATATTAGAAATTTGAAAACATAATTTTATTTGTTAAATTCAAACCAACTTATCTATTTACAATATATAAAATTATATCTATACATTATAAATAGAAATCATTCTATTAACTTTTAAAAGATAGAATTCACTAATTAAATACTTATTTAATTAGATTATTAAATTAAATTCAAATTTTATTATCAAAGATCATCAATATCAATTTAATTATTTAACAGATTATTAAATTGATATTGTTAAAATTTCCGGGATATTACAATTCCATTACATATTCTATTAACATTTCAACTTATTAAACATTTCTCGTAAGTTATATGTATATTTTAGGAATGTAATTGAATGTTACACAAGTTTTTAGTATTCGCCCTTAAAGAGAAAAGAAATATTTCAATATATCTAAAAATTAAATTAAAACATTTAACCTCATTCACTTAGTAAGAATATAAGATATATTTAAAACAGCTTCATACCATTATGCAAGAATTTTCCAAAAAGTTTAAACAATGTTAGAAGTTTATATCAAAAGATTAACATAAAGTTCCTTAATTCGATAATTTATTAAGACTCGTTATTTTAAAATAAGTATAACCCTAGATTATTAAACTAAAACTAATAGTATACTCAAATCTTACATTACATATCCAAATCAAAGTATAAAATTTCATATCTTCGTAATTAATTTTACACACTTGTTTAAAATGAATATTCAAATCATGGAAAAACATTTATTATGGTTTAATACAAAAATTCATATAGTGAATAAATCTATAAATTTATTGTTAGTGCTTTGAAATCAAGTAAATATTTTAAACCATGTTCCAAAATAGATATTTTTAAATTTATAGGTCAAGTATATTACTATAAATAAAACTTCGCAAATCATTTTTTTCTCCATTTATATAATATCCTTATATACATTCAAATAAAATTATAAATTTTACCTGAAATATTCATTTGAAAACTTCATTTGCAAATCAATCATCTTTAATACTTTAATACTTCACAGAAAAATTTCATCTGTAAAATTTCTTGCTTCATTTCTAAATACCACATAAATTTTTTAAATAACATCTTTATAAATATATGTAAACTATTTGAAAACAATTATATACATCATTACTTATATTTAAAAAGAAGTTATTAAAACCTTAAATCCATTATTTATAAATTTTATTAGTTTTAAATCTCAAAATACTTTTAAACATCATTAATAAATCAATAATCATTAACTTTAAATATGTTTTATTTAATTAATAACTTCTCACAATATTTACAACACTAATAATTTACTACTAAACCATATTGTACATAAATAAACAATATTTTAAACATTTTAAAGTATTTAGAAATGGAAAAAATGACCAAAATATCTTTTATATAATACTTTATCAAAATACTTCTATAACTCGATGTTTTAACAAGTTTAGCCTCGTTCTTGCAGACTCTGGTCGTACGTTGATCAGGCGTAAGACTAGAAATCTCCAAGTACTTAATAGACCTATTTCAACACCCAGTGAAAAACACTTAAAAACAAGTATGAGAAATACCGCTCAAAATCTGATGTCAAATGATGATGTTACGATAATAGTGGTCCGCTGCTGATCCCGTGTTTACGCAATGGACACAAAACTTTCTAGAAGATCCTTCCCCCTTTCGGATTCCAGAAAAATACCATAGCCATTTCGTAAACAAAGGACCATCGACCCCTGCTGCAGTGGTAACTGCTGATTCAATGATTTACGCAATGGATGCACTTCCTTCCCGGAAGATCCATAAATAACAGATCTTAGGATCGAAAGCGTCTCCATTGGGTAAACTAAAAAACCATCTACCCTGAAAAAAATTGAGGAACTCATGAGTTTAAGTCTGGACGACCATATCGGTTCGAATCCATTTCTGAATTCACCCAAGTATATTAGGGTTTATCAGTCGAATCCATTCCTGGATTCCCCAAGTCCATTTGGGTCGAAGCATATCATACTATACTTCTTCATGGATACTATAGGGGAGGAAGGAAGGGTTGAAGGAGAGAAGGAAAGGAGTTTTGATTTGTGAGGTTTTTGGAGTTTTAGATATTGAGCTCTCTGTAGATTTTGAGGAGGAGGAAGAAGTGTGAAGAGAAAGTTTCTCAGGAGAAAAATTATGTACGTAAATGTTATCAGATAAGAAACATAAGGTCGTAGGCAAAGGAATGGTCACATGACTGACTAGAGTCTCTTGGTTAACCAAGGCCCATTAGATCAAACAAACCCAATATGCCTTAGCCAAATAAAACACAACTAAACACTACCAATTCATGTTAATTTTTCACAGTAATTCAAATTTTTAGAGCAATAGTAATTTGATTTTGATGAAACAAAAAGTGGAGGGATGATCAGAATTCAGTCTAGTATCATATAAAAAGAAAAAAAAATTAAAATTAAAATTTAATTTTTTCAATCAAAAGTCAAACTTTGACTAAGTTTGACCAAAATTTGAAATTTCACAAAATTTTTATTCTATTAAATTTGGTCAAATAAAACACTCAACATCACAAATTTTTTTATATCCAATTTTTAGTTAAATTCAAAATACTGCCATTTTAAAGTTGTTAAAAGTAACGGATCGTCACACTTTATCTTAATTAAAAGATGTAATATCAATTAATACAATATTAATTTGCTTCCCCTTATCATATTTAAAAGGTTAAATGCCATTAACTACGCATCCAATTCTCATCCAATTACATTTAAACCTATGTTATCATCCTTATTATTCAATCAACAATGCCCTATGAATTATATTAACATAAGTTTACATTTTATTACATTCATTATTTTACCGTTAATATCTTTTACCATATTAACTGCAATAATTAATTACATTAATTTTCAAATTAGTTCCAAACATATTAAATAATGAGATGATAAATGAACAATTGTTACCTTTAAGTTAATCATATTTATAAGTTTATTATCTACAACAAATGTTATGACTACATACACATCACTGATTATATTCAATTTCAGTTAACAACAAATAATTCCAACATTCAATTGCCTTAATTCCATTAATTACCCATTTAATATTCAAATGGACAAATTAACAAGAAGATAGTTACAACCATCATTTATAATAATATTTCATATCCATTATTTTATCATTTACAACCAAGGGTTATAACAAAATGATTTTATATTCTATATTAACCTATTCCAATCAATTACATACAATCTCATCATTAAATGCATCATTTAATTTATTTCATTATTTGCAATTATAACCAAATAACCTTACAATCTATTTCAATTGATTGAAATTACATTAAATAGTTATCAATAGCATTCAAACAACATCACTGATTTCATATTCAATATTAGCCAATTCTAATTTATTACATATAATTTCAACATTCAATGTAGTTCCTTATTTACAGTTTGTAACCAATTATTACTTTATAATCATTTCAATTAATTGGAATTGCATTAAAATAGTTAGCAATTACCTTAAATTAACATTACTAACATTACATTCTACTTCTTACTCTCATTATAAAATCACATATTTAGTTTCTTTCAATATTAAATTCTAAAATCTTATTTAACTAATATTTTATTTATCGAAAAAATACGGGTCGTTACACCTTCGGTTCGTCTTTGGCCTACGAGTACGCTCTGGCTATTGCATTGAAATGATTGTCTCGTAGCTTTCTTACTTAGGTCTTGTTACTTAGATTTTGGTTTATTACCCTTAGTTCGACACACATTGGGAACTGCCTTCTGCATGTCTGACACTTATTTTACACATGTCGACTTCTGATTCATTCGACTTAGTCCTTTGCAACGGTTATAGCAAACTTTACTGACATGTTAAACACATTTTATGGATCTGGTTTGTTAACCATTTATTTAACCCTTTATTTAATTAAATTACCTTTCGACCACTATTATTTGCCTTCTAACTCCCTATTACAACCATTCAGCCAACCATAGTTTCTTTCAAAAATCACTTAATTAATTTTAGAAAATCCTACAAAATTTTAACCATAATTTGTTTTTGTATAATTTCCCTAAACTCTATTTTCTGCCCATTTTCCATATTATATGGCACTCAAGTAACCCATATCGTCTTACTTACATAAGGAAAAATGTTAGTGAGATTTTATATCTCAGAAACACCCAAATATTTTTTTGAAGTAATCACAATTCTGAACGCTTATATGATTAGGGATCAGCAACACTAAGTAATGTTAAGATTGCCTTTAGAGGAAGTAATTATGCACAACAGTGCTTACACAATTATAAGGGAAATTATCCAAAATTTTATGACAAGTCCTTGTCTAATTTGTTAAACAATATATTCTAACTTTAGTACTAAAAATAGAAAAAAAGGGTAAATTAAAGTACTGAAAGCAATAAATAACACATAGAGTTTACATTATTCGAATGTTAATGAATCCTACATCCATGAGAAAATGACCTTTCCTTCTTCTTTTGTTCTTAGTACAAACAACTAATGCCAGAGAGTATAGTTTTTTATTTCAGTGCTTCTAAAAAGAGTAAAGTATAAAAATTCCTCCCCTTTTCTGCTATAGTACCTCATTTATTTATAGTACATAAAGATTCACATGGACTGCCAATGTCAATCTTCCGCTCTTTGGATTACTACTTTTGGATTATGCAACATGTCGATCATCCATCTAGCTTATTTCCTATACATGGATTGCCAAACGTGGCCTTCGGCGGGAAACTGTAAAATTGGTGAATTTTGAATTTGGGCAGGAAGCTTGAAATTGAAGTGAAAAATCCCAACTTCGAATAGACTTCGACATGATGGTTTCATGAAGCAACAAGCGTATGGACTGTGTACATGTATAGGCGAAACTACAATGAAAAACTGCTCCTTACTTCAGGAAATATACATAGTTTTAAGCCTTTTAGGACTTCACTATTGTGAATGGGCTGTCGAGAACCGCGCCTTTGTGATTATGCTGGGTGAAAGTATTATACAACATCTGAAATACGTCAATATTCTTGAAGCCGTGTTGCACTGTTTATCAAAATTATAAACAAAGTACAGTGTTAAAGGTAATTGAGGCTGAGCTCTATGGCTAAGTAAATAAAACTACACCGCCATTTTAAAGAGAGGCCATATCGCCTTAACCCGTTCCGAGCTATCCATGTTAATAGAGGACTGCACCACTGCCCTTGTTTTTGATGTGGTTTTGAATTTTGAGCATGAAACTTGCTTTTAGGGATTGTACCTTGGCTTATTGTTGCAAAGCAATTTTCACATAGCCTCATCCTTTGAGTTCTGTATCTGTGGGTGATATCTTCTTTGAAATTATGGTGTTTGTCTATCATTTCAATGTCAAATCAGTATGGGGGTGCATCCTTATTGCTTTTAATGTTATTTTAAGGTTGTGGCGTATCCCTATCGCATTTAGTGGCTTTTAGGTTTATGCCATGGTTCAATTTCATTAGCGTTGCTTTTGGGGCCTCAGCACAACCTCTTCATCTTGTTGTTTACTTAAAGATTATGCTGTAGTTCCAACTTATCAAGTTCTACCTTTTGAAACCGTGGTACAACTTTCATGTTGTTAATTGAAGGTTGTGCCACAGTTCTGCTATTTTGTGGCTGTCTTAGGTTACTAGCATAGTATTGTAGTGTTGGAACGATGCTTAATAGGAAGGTGTAGTCCTGATATGCACGTAAATGTGCATATTTTTACTTTCATATTTAATCTAATTTAATTAAATAAATAAGCATACATGGTACTTTAACATGTTTAAACCAAAATTCCAATTGTTTTCCAATAATCATTTATTCATCTTCATATGCGGGCAAAATGGTCATGTTTGTGTGTGAATTAATTTGAGAATATTTATTTGCACATTTTATTTTTATTTGTAGGAATTTGGATGGAAAAATATTAAGAGGCTTCATGAAAATATGCATGCACAAGAGAAGAAGGCAAATGAAGATGGAAATAAATCAATTCATGCAACATGGAGGACCCCACCTACCCACTTACCTTGATCTATAATTAAAAGCTAATGTACATGTTAGTGAAGCTTAAAGTTACATGCATATTTAATGAATGATTAATTAGAAGCTAATGATAACTTGGTGGCCACACTTCCTTATGGATACTTTGGGCAGTCCCCTAAAATATGCATTAGAGTTTTAGGCTTGTATAAATACCCCTTTGTTTCATGTTATGAAGCTCTTAGCACCACCTTGTAGTTAGTTTAGTGGTACCCACAAAAATAAATAAAAACTTTCTTTCTCTTTTTAATGGCTTCTTAACATTTTCTTCATGTAATTTATTTTTATGCAATTTTAATTCATGTTCTTTTCTATTTACATGTTCTCTTTCCTTTCATGTTAGTGGTTTAGATTTATTTATGTGAGTAAATTAATTCTCTTTTTATTTTAATTAACTCTCTTTTTTCTTTTGTTTTTGTTCTATGTTGCAATCTACATTTGTTGACATGATAACAAATATGAGAAGCTAAACCCCTTCATTTTAGGGGTAATGAAGCTCTCTTAATCATGTAGATTCAACATATTTGCTAATCTATGATCTTTTTTGTGCTTAATGGAATGTTTGATGTGGTAAAAATTTTATTGTTTAACTTTGAATTTGATAGCCTATGTTGTTGATACTAGATATGATATGTTTAAACAAACATAAACACAAATTATTTCTTCATCCACATATGATTATGGTAATGAAGTGGATTTTAGAATCAAAATTTGATGGTCTATATTACTAATCAATAGTAAATAGATCATGCTTATAATAGATTTTATTTTTGATTCCATTATCATTTTCATGAGAATTAACAAGTGGTTTGGAGAGTGTGTTAAAGTTTAATGGTTTATGTTGATTTATGTCATCACGAGAAGGCAGTTACCTCTAAATCGCCTTCTACTCTCGTATTTTTATTCACTTTCCTTTTGTTAGTTTTTTTTTATATTTTTAGCTTAACACAACTTCAAATATTGGTTTAATTTGATTGAGTAGAATTTTAAATCACTTCAATTCCCTACGGATCGACCCGTACTCGCCACGTACAAAAATTGTACGTCTAGCGCTTGCGGTTAATTTTATTACAATTTTTTGGCTATTTTCTAATTCGGTAGAAAGTTAGCCGATTCAACAAGTTTTTGGCACCGTTGCCGGAGAATTAATTTGATTTTATTTCTATTCTTCGAATTATTTTTGTTTGATTTTAGCGTGTTTTCATTTTGTGTGTTAATTTGCAATTAAAAAAAAGTTGTGTTGTGTATTTGTTGTTTAATTTTTGTTCTCATTTTGTTGTGCGCTTGTTGTTTTTCCATTTGAATTTTCATATAAAAAAACAAAAATTAAAAAATATTTTTTTTTATTTTACAATTTCTGCTTTGTTTTTACAAATTTTCACCTTCATTTACAAAACTGACCACTGTTCTACACACCCCCTTTGTCTCAAATACTCTGTGCACTGTGCACTGTGCACTTGCATACAACAGTCACACAAAACTGCCATCCTCCATCAATTGCCTTCCTACCCACTGCATTTCATTACAGACCACTACATTTCTGCTACTTCCCCTCCGCCTGCTACCAGTGCCATCCCCTCCACTGTGCTACACAACTCACCACTGCCCCATCACTGTCTTAACAAAACTGTGCCATTGCCAAACCACTTCAACTACATACAATTCCCTACCCACACATTAATTTCTGCTCCAAACAACCATTCATCTAACTGTCACCAACTACCTATCTCTGCCCACAACTCAAACTGTCATATACAATTGCCATATACACTTCTGTCATCAAACTTTGTTGCCATCTTAGACTTCAACACCCTCATCTCTGCATTCTTTCATCCATCCAATTCCATCACCATTCTAATCTCTCCCTGCTGCATCATCCTTCCACAGCAACCACACAACTGCCGCTACACTATTGCTCCCCTCTGCTGTGCACATATCAGTGCAATCCGCCACATCAGCAAATAACTGTGCACTATCCATCTACAACCATCTCCCTGCCCATATTCAATACCCTTCACAAAACATCTCAACTACCACCCTGCATAGTGCGACATCACCACACTGCTCCTTGAACAACCCCTCTCCAGTTACTTTATCTGACATTGCATTCACTAAACTTCTACCACCCTATACATTAATTACTTCAACAATACACTACTTCATCCCTCTACAACTACACAATCCAAATCATTACCCACCCTTTGCACGTTCACATCCCCTGCAATATTTATCTCAGTGCACGTTCACATCCCCTGCAATATTTACCCTGCCTTCTGCCCACAATCATCAACAACAACATCCATCAACTTCTCCACTGGTAACAATTTGATCACCCCTTTCCTCGGCCATTCAAACCACCACCTCAACTTATAGCAAATCACACTGCTCCCTGTTACATTGTACTACCACTTCATATTGCAACTCAGTCTTCATCATCTAAAAAACTTCCTACATACCACTGTTATACCACTGTTCTACCATCATCCACTTCATGTTGCAACTGATGCTACCACATTTCAACCAAAAAAACTGATGTGCAACATTCCTTCATCACATGTACACATCCCACTCATAGTGCATAACTGCCCCCTCGCAAATACATCAACTCCAGGGCCCCTCGCAAATACCATTGCATACTACTAACTATATCTCCTCTACATATAACCATCCTCTGCTCACAAATAAGTACAATTACTGCAAACCACCCTACAAATGGGCATACTTTCCCTGCATATTTCATCCACCCCCTCCACCTAAAAACTGCAACCACCAAACATACCACCATACTTCACCCCCTACTTCAAAACTTCATACTTTATATCACATACATCCTCATATCGCCACCCTGCTCATTACACATCCCCTGCCATTCACTTACCTGCTGCATCTTTCTTATCACATTAACAAACATCAAACACCACACCAGAAACTCCACCCTACAACACTTCTAGTTCACCTCTGCCTTCATACCAATACAACAACTACCTACAATAGTCACTACCCTTGACAATCCACTATTAGAACTTCACCACCTCAAGCACCATCCAACTACCACCACGTCATCGCTTGAAACCGCGACAAATCCAATAACCCAATCCTCGTGCCCTCGACCTTCTACAATTACCGATTCCGCCGTCAACTGCTCAACCGCAAACAACTAACAAATTCGAACCTAAAATCACCTGATTTGATTCGAATTGCTGATTTGATTCGAATCGCCTTCTATTGATCAATTGCCAATTTTAGTTTGGAATTTTTATTGGTTGAATTTGGATTAACTATGAACAAAGAAAAAAAGAGAGATTCGGCTCTGGCTATTTAGTTGAATTCATTTGAACAGGGATAACATAATAGCTTTCATTTTGTTTTGTTGTTTGAGTAATTAGGCTTTTTGCGTAAAGTTTTGTATCTACGTAAAAAAACCTTTCAAATAAAAAAGAAATTGTAACAACTCGTAATTTTCGATAATTAAAAATAGTTAATTTAATAAGATTTTGCGATTTAATGTTGGAAGAAATAAAAATTTGTGATTTAATAACAATAATATAACTGGAATGAAAATGTAATAGTATTAATTTAAGGTAATTGATGACTGTTTTAAATGTAATTCCAATTAATTGAAATGATTAAAAAGTTATAATTGGTTATAGACTATAAATTAATTGTAATAATGTGTGTATAAATTGATAATTGGATTAAAGGAGTAATTGATAATTTAAATGTTGTATTAATTAATGAAATAGTATGTAATTAATTGTAATTGATAAAGGTAGTGTTGTGGTAGTAGTTATGACATTTGTATGTAGATAACAAACTTACAGATGTTATTAAATTAAGAAAAGGTGACAGATGTTAATTGTTACCTATTTGTTTAACTTGTTGAAATTAAATTAGATATAAATTTCAATAAATGAAATTAAATATAGCGTTAAAAATGAATTAAGATAATGACTATAGAATATTAATATAACAAGATAGAAACCAATGTTAAATGTACACATAGAGCAATGAATGATTGAATATAAAGATTGAAATCAAGTTTGATCCATTTATAGGAATTTAAATTATAATATTTGGATTTATTGCAATTAAATGTAATTAAATATTACGTTAATGAAAATTAAGATGATAACTGTAACTTATTAGTGTAATAAGATATAAACAAATGTTAATTATAGCCATGAGGTGATAATTGATTTAATAACAAGATGAAAAGGCAAATAATTGGATTTATTGGAATTTAAAGTAATAGTTACTGTATTTATTTCAATTGAAATTAAACACTGTAATTAGTAAAATAATTAACATTGAATTGATATGTAAATTTGTTTTAAATTATTGTAAATGTCTTAGTAATTAAATATGATGAAAATTGTTAGTTATTAAATTTGGAATTAAAAAGTGATTTAATTAATTTAATATTAATTTATTTAATTAACGTGAAAATAGCCATTTTAGCCATTGTCTCGGATTCTAATGAAACCATTTTCATCGGATCTGTAACGGTGAATTATTGTAGGATTTCAAGTTTCGTAGCGATCGGACTTGTCGTTTGATCGTACGGGATCGAAACGCGTAGAAATCGATTTAATTGAATTTAATTGAAATCAATTTGAAATAAGCTGATTTTAAAGCTAACTTCTTCATACAATGGAATTAGGACTTGAAACTTGTTCCATTGAGTTTAAAACTATCGAAAACATATATTTTGATATATGGATTGACCCACTTTCGTTCAGGATGTAGTACGGGCTTTTTTTGGGTCGCTATTTGTCGTTCGTACCAATCCAATATGCGTTTATATTTCTTATCGGGTTATGTTAACATAAATAGATCTCTCGAAACCCTAGCAGCCTTTTTATTCCTTATTACTGTACGTACAATTCTATCTGCTTCTCTCTTCTCAATGGCAGAAACCAATTCAAACTCAAAACCCTAAAATCCAATTTCAAATCAATTTCAAAAATTCAAACCCCTCCAAACCCTATCAAATTATATACCGATTGGAAGCTCTCGACGAGCGTAATTCACTGGTGAAATTCGTTTCACTTGACCATATACCTGTAAATTTAAAAATTTGCGGATTGAAATGATAAATATCCGTATCACTTGACCATAGGGTAGAGAATTATATACGGACACCGGATTGGTTAAATTTAATGGTTTTAAATCTTTAAACTTTGAATTGAATTAAACGATATTTGAAATAGAATTTGACTGATATAAATTGAATTGTTTTAAGCAATTATTTAAAGGAGTTAAATTGAAACTTTAAAGTTGAATTTAAAGTACAAATAACATTCATCGAAATTGAGTTATTGAAATGTTGGAAACTATAATTTTGAAAATCTATTAAATTGGAATAGTTAAATTTGATATTTCAAGATTTGAAATTGGGTTTTGATTTGAAATTTGGATATGGTCCAGATTTGTTGAAATGGAAGAAATAGTTAAATTTGATGTTAATTTCAAATTTACTAGCTCAATATAAACTGTAAATGTTCTTTAAAATTCTAATTTTAAGATTTTCAACTATTAAAATAAGTTAATCTATTTTAAACCAACTTAATCAATTTAAACTATTTAATTTATTTTAATCCAATTTAACCTATTTTAAACTAATTAACCTATTTAATCTATCTTAATATATTTTAAACTATTTTAATATATTTAACCTACCTTAATTCTATTTAATTTATTTTAAATTTAAATCTATTTTAAATCTAATTAATGCATAATAAACCTATTTAATCTATTTTAAAACCATTTAAACTATTTTAAATCTATTTAAAGTATTTTAATCTATTTTGATTTATTTTAATTTATTTATTCTATTTTAAACCAATTTAACCTAATTTATATCTATTTAAAATATGTTAAACTAATTAAAGTATTTATAACTATCAAAATTATTTTCTAAATTTCAGATGGTGTAAAGTGGAAATGTTTATAATTAAAGCCTTGATTTTAAAGCGAATAAGGGTTAATAATGTTATAACATAAGTTGGGATTTGAAACGATATTTGCTGGTGAAATGGCATATTTGAATAAATATGATGATTTTGAAATGAGAATCCTAATTGTGAATATAATTTCAAAAGTGATACTGTTTGAATTGAATATGATATTTTGGATATCAATATGAAATGGCTTTGAAAATGTAAAAGAACCGTCAGGTGTGAAATAAGCATTTGGTTGTTAAAGAGACCGGGATCAGATATTGTCATACTCTCTGCCAATACCGAAAACCACTTTAACAACTGTGTACGTGGTGAAGATTCCAGAAATGAAGTAGGATGGTTTGGCGAACGATTCTGTATAAGGTATTTACGTGACCCTGACTCCCGTGAGTCATCTTAGAATTGACTAAAATAGGAGCTATACCGGGCCAAGTGAGGTCATTCCTTCGATCGGGCACATTTCTTCGATACCATATGATGACTTTGTGATTGATTCGGTGTCCACCCTTTGATTTGATGATGGGAGTGTGTCCGAGGTGGGTGGTAGTAGCTGCTATGCGCTACCGCCAGTCCGGGAGTACAATTGGTATATCTACCTTGGCATTGCCTCGAGTGACGTGTTCACATGTCGTATCATGCCTTTTACGAGTTTGTTTTGTACCATACCTATAGAGTGCCTTCTGATAGCACTCCAGTTTACGGAGGAATTACGGTACTGTATAGACTATAGGAATATATAAAATGTGTTAAGGGGGATATGGGTAACGCCTTAACGCTATTTTAATACTTTACTTTACTGTAGACACTATTATAATAGCGTATTTTACTACATAGTAGATAGTTTAACGGATCCTTAGGAGATGGTAATCCCGAACATCACTTAAGTTGTTGCACTCACGTGACACTGGATAGGAGATGTCAAAACCCGTAAACATCGCCGACGCCGTTACACTCATATTTATTTACTGTTGATTTAACTTACATAAGATTTTTTAGTTCTGACTCAAGTGTTTTGTCTTTTCAATTCGCTCGGGTCAGTCTGAGCTTTTCAGTGTATCGAAGACTGCTTTCTAGAGGACGAAGACGAAGATTTAGTACTATTGCTATTTATTATATTCATACCACTACATCATGTTGTTCCACTGTATTATTTAATTATTACTGCTTTATGTACTCTGATTCTGTATTGTAAAAGTATAATCAAATGTTATTTGTAAAACAACTTCATGAACTGTTTATTTGATTATTATATTTTGTCATTCCGCAACGAGATTTTGTATTTGCTTTCTTTCTTTCTTTGTTTTTTTTCTTATTTGCCCCATAACAATCTGCCCTTTTGAATGGTTTGAGTATGACGTGTGTGGTTTACCGTCAATTTAAACCGTCCAAAAAGGAGATGTCAAAACCCGTAAACATCTCTGATGCCATTACACTCATATTTATTTATTGTTGATTTAACTTACATAAGGTTTTTAAGTTCTGACTCGAGTGTTTTGTCATTTCAATTCGCTCGGGTCAGTCTGAGCTTTTCAGTGTATCGAAGACTGCTTTCTGGAGGGCGAAGACGAAGATTTAGTACTATTGCTATTTATTATATTCATACCACTACATCATGTTGTTCCGCTGTATTATTTAATTATTATTGCTGTATCTACTTTGATTCTGTATTGTAAAAGTATAATCAAATGTTATTTGTAAAACAGTTTCATGAACTGTTTATTTGATTATTATATTTTGTCATTCCGCTATAAGGTTTTGTATTTGCTTTCTTTCTTTCTCTGTTTTTTTCTTATTTTCCCCATAACAAACTGCCCTTGTGAATGGTTTGAATATGACGTGTGTGGTTTACCAACGATTTAAACCGTCCAAAAAGGCAGGTCGTTAAAGTTGGTATCAGATTTTTGGTTTAACAATAACCTTAGCTTTGTGGGTCTAACTTATTAGAGAATAGGGTAGTAATACCCTAGAATGAGTCGCTGAGTGTATATATATGAGAGAGCGTATTTGTTAATGTTATAAAAGATTTTGTATTGTGTTAATTTGTTCTGTTTAGTATTTAAAAATTCTGGTCGGTACATAGGACGCTATGACATCGATAGGAATTTCTAAACTCGTAATAGGACAGGCCACCCAATATTGTTTTGAAATATAGGTAAATGAAATAATTTTGCCTATTATATATTTTGTAAATAAAATAATAAATTTTATAAATGATATAGCTGGATGTAATATGTTGTTTATTAGGTAGAGAAATTTTATAATTGATTGTAAAATAGGATTTACCAGTAAAGTAAATATAAATTGGAAATTTAGAACTTAATTTCTGGGATTTCGAAAATTTATTTCGAAAGATTTTGGAATATAATATTAGTATTATTTGGAAGTATTTTCAGATATAAATATTTCAATATGATTTGAAAGAAATGTTCTAAATTTTTGAAGGAAATAAATTCTTTAGTCCCCTCTCTGTCGTTGGAAAATAATTTCGGTGATGAGTGCACGCATCATCGACGTTCAATTTCGAGTTTCAAAGTGGGAAGACCATTGTAGTAATTTTACTACACATTTGTTTAGATAAATAAATCTTAAATTTAATTTCCAGATATGATTTGATATATAAAATATATGAATATATGTATACATTTGAAATGATTTAAAAAGAAAACCTGGCGTTCAGTTCTTAAGTTTCTGTAAATTTGAAATTTCAATTATTATAATGAAATGAAATCTTGACTATATTAATAATTGGAAATTTCTAAAAGAAAAAAAAGAACAAGAAGAAATTAAGAGTTAAGTGATAATGAAATGTAAAGAAGTTGAGGGTTGTCATCTATAAATTAAAAAGATATGAAATTTAGAAAATGTAAATGTTGAACATTTTCTTAACTAAAAATGAACAAGGTAAACTTGTGTAACTTTCAATTACATTCTTAAGACATATATATAACTTACCAAAATGCTAAAAGTTGTAATGTCAATAGAAATACGTAATAGAATATTATACAAGTAAATCTTAAGTGTAATGAAGGGTCCAATAGAATTTTTCTATAAATAAGGATTCTGATGTTATAAAATGTTATAAACTTAGGTTAATAGTTGAAATGTTACTAATCAAATGTAATAGAAAAGTGAATAATTTAAGAAAAATGATTATAAACTTAAGTTAACATTTTAAGCTATTTATGATCAGATTGAATAGTAAAAGGTGAATGCTGTAAGTAAATAATTATAAACTTAAATAATGTTGAAGCCATTTATAATTAAAATGAGTACCATATTAATTGAATGGTTATAACTTCAGAAAACAATGAAATGATTTAGAAATGGATTTAATACTCAATAATAATATATTTGGAAGAATGAATGTGAAAAAAAAGAAATAATCTATTAATGGTGAATTAAAATGTAAAAAGACTTACATAATAATGAATAATCTAAATAATTGAAATAAAAATAACCCACGTAAGCAATAAATGTAAAGTAATGAAAAGAAAAAAAATGGCATTGTATGAATGAATGGGAAATGGAATTTGAAAGTAATAAATGTAAATCAATGGGAAAATAGCATGTACGAATGAAGAAAAATGAACAGTAAATGATATGAAAGGAAATCAATAAGAATACATTTGAATAATACTTGAAATCATTGTTTGTTTTGACTAATGGGATGATTGGGAAGTGATACTTTAAATTGTTTAAAATGTGTAAATAATCTATTGAGTTTTGTCTAAGACTGTTGAGTGTATGGTATATTTAGTAGTTTATTTATCACTTTATACGATTAAAAGTTTCTGAACCCGAACAAACCATTTGTTTTGGTTGCTATGAATGGATAATTGATTTCTTGATTGAAATGATGTTTGTACTGTTTGTTTGCAAATGATTATTATTATGATGTGATTGTTTTGTTGTTATTAGTTGAAACAACTTAAATATTTCTCTTTTACTTAATTATTAACCTCTTTGGGTTGTACAAGTGAATACAGGTTATGAAAGCAATAGCTACTACTTTTGGTTTCATAATTAAGCGTTGTTTGCCCGACAAATAGGTACGTTTTCGGATTACGGTTTTATAGTGATATTATATTGTTTTCCCATAGTTTGTGTGAAGATCCAAAAACTCGGCCTTCGAAAATCGGCACCCGTACTTCAACTGTACTCAAAATGCCATAGATTCAAACGCCGAATCTGGCTCCCCGGAGCTTATAACACCATTAAGTATAACAACACAGCGGAAGAAAGAAAACGGATGATATCATATACAACTCCAATGAATACAATATCCAGTATGATATACAATAATGATATCAATATGATACAACAATATCAGAGATAAATAATAATACAGCGGAAATAACAACAATGGAAGAGATTACTCCAAATGATCTACAAAAGAAAATGACTCCAACAATTCCAACATCAAGCTCGAACCACCATCACGATGCACAAAGATAAGCAAGTTCAGTCATCTACTCCGATGAAGTGAACTAGCTCCAGATAATCCACTAAACCTGAATATCTGAGAAACCCAACTCTAGACTGCCCGTGTGGAAAATTGTGGGCACCTAGAGTTTAGGAAGGGAACAACAAACTCCGGATCAGTCATGGGACTGGTGTGAGCAACAAAAACATTTTATCTTTAAACAAGCCACAAAGGAATTTTAAACATTGAAATCCGCAATGCTTTTAGAAAATGAAACTACCATAAGACCTCCCGCCACACACACAATGCAAATGCAGAATTGGAGGAGATTTCTTCTTATGATAGTCAAACATGCTTACTACGCAAAATCATTCGATATTATTATTAGTGCATAGTGCAGAAAACATTTCAAAAGTATAATATTAATCTTAGCCAGCATAGGAATTTCACACTATGCCTACTATAGCTACCATCTAAACAGTGGGGCGCCACCATAAGTAAATGGCAGGTTCTACAACTAAAACCGTACAGGGTTCGTATTGGAAATTGGATTTCCAACAAATGGTCAGGCTAAGGAACTTCCTCCTGCCACATGGGTACGCCTCTGGCTGGACGTCCCGAGAACCAACCTGGCCCTCTACCAACACAAGGCCGGGTTACCTCTATAACTAGATAACTCACGAATATGCCATTCCCCGGTCCTTTGGGACCTTTATCCAAGGCCTCGGTAACCAACATCACACATAATAATAAAGTGTGTCCACATGAGTAAGTATTTGGGCTCCATACCATGATACCACCCTTTTCCAAAAGGAAATGACATACCCTAAAGGACGCGACCCTCATAACCTTGTCGCATCATTCCTGTTTCGACCATTTCCGGTCTATGAGGTCCGACGAGATCTCGTCCACAAAGCTACGCTTTTCACAAAACCATGCTTTGATCACAAATGATCAATAAATGATCAACACACAGCAACACTCAGCATGCCACATTACCAAATTGGGAGTATATTGCTGATAACCATCAACTACATAACCTCTAAGCTCGTACGTCTTAGAGAAGGGTGTTAAGCTAAGAGAATAAATTCTCCGCCACCAACAGAAATGTATTTGAAAGAAATCAGCTTTATATCTCAAAGTGTAATGTCAGACATGTAACCATACAAGTCTGTTCCGAGTTCGAACAGAACCGAAGGCACTTCCGAAGAAGCCCTTGCAATCCAGGTAATCACAATCCCGATCGGATTTCCCATCACTTAGGGAATCTCTATACCGGCGCGACTTAGTGCAGAGACAATCGATAGGTTATCCTATCGTTCTCGCAAATACCCGGTCTTCAACACTGGTCTTCAAATGCCATCCATATACGACGTATCATTATTCGGAATGGGTTATGTGACACAAAGGTCCTCTCCCGGCTGAACCGAATAATGAGCGCGATATTAAAAAAAACTTATGGATAATGGGATTTCAGTTAAGCCACAACTTAAACCCAAACTTTCTTTTCAAATGGTTTAACAAATTACCATTTTTAATCTTTAAACAAAAAGATTCATTTTAACAACCTTCAACAGTTTAAATAATTTCCACACTTTAATCTTTTAAACAAAAGATTCATTCACAGATTTTCCAAATTAATTTCCATTTCAATTGGATTAACTCATTAAATCTTGAAAACAAAGATTTAACTGATAGTTTTCAAAACACGTTTCAAAGATTTATTCGTAATTTGGAAAACCATCTTCAATTCAAACTTGAAATTCCTTTAATTCAAATTGGAAATCTATTTCTTATATAAGAGCTTTTATCAGTTGAAAACAATTAGTTTCCCAAATCATTGAATTCAATTTCAAATATTGAATTCAAATTTAAATCAAATTATTAAAATATCAAGTTTTCTTAAGTTATTTAAAATAACTTTTACTTTTGAAACTCATTTGCAAAGCTCTTAATTCAAATTTCCAAAACTATGTGGATTCAAGAATTCAATCTTTAAAATTGTTAAAAATCTATGACTTAACTGATTTCCACGTGAAATCCATATTTGTGTGTGTATGGTGTAGTCCAGGGGTTTCACATAGTAGTGCAACAACATTCAATCATCACAGATCATAATACATAATATAGTTGATAAGCGGTATACTATAACGCTTATCGTTCACTTACAGATCATAGATCACAGATATATAATCCATAGATAATAATTTACGTTCATCCCAGATAAATGACTACAGTACAGATCACACACAAATCAGAATATATATCACATAGCATCACAGATTAGAAATATCAAGCAATTCAATTATTCAGTCAGATCCAAACATTCACAAGTGAATTTATTGATCAACTGATTAATTTAAATCAGATGTATCACTTATTAATCCGGGTTAATTATCATGATTTAATTACAAATTATTTGAAATAAATTCCCTTTCAAATTTATTAGTTAACCTGTAATTATTAACTAATCATTCTAAATTAATGAATCAATTAATCCTTAATTATTAAATTAATCTTAATTAATCACCATTATTAATTAATCCTTTAATTTATTAACAAATAATTATACTCAGATTTTAAATCATCATTCAATTAATTACATTCAATAATTATCTATTAATTTCTTCTTTGAGTAATTATATTTCCAAAATTATCAAGTTTATTCTGAATTATACTTAAGAAATTTTAACTTGAATCAATTCAATTTACTCAATTGATTATATTGAATGATTAATTCCATAATTACCGTCATTAAGTAATTATACTTAATAGTTCCACAATTGATTATTATTAATTTAATCAATCTAAATTTATTGTTAAAATTTATCACATTAATTAATTGTTCAAATAATCTTAGTTAATGATTTCATTAACTATGAAATTTCTTTAATCACCTTTTTAAAGAAAATTTCTTACATTAATCATTTTTTATTATAAATTAATTAACCATTAAGAATTCATTCATTAATGAATTTTAAATCATAAATCTTCATTAATTAAAGTAAACTCATTTATATTTATGATTTAATGATTATTACATATATATTGAAACATTGTTTCAAATTTCCTTTTTATCTCCAATTTAGATTTAAAATTTAAAATAAATCCTTATTTACTTTTAATAAAGTTTAAAACAAATTTCCTTAACATTTTAAATTTACATAGTAAAATAACCATTGATTACAAAAGAAATTTTAAAGAGTTTAAAAATCAATTTTTCTTCAACTTTAACATATTTAATTTATTGCCACGCTTAAGTGATAAAACTTAATTAAATCTCAAAATTTTAAAATCTGATTTAAAATTAGTTCCAGGTTTAAAATTTAACTTGTTTAAATTTTATTTTCAAAGTCAATTCTATTTTAAATTCCAATTTTCTTGAATACCTTTAATTACTTTAAATTATTAAAACAAATGGAATTTAAAACTTTTTATTTATCTTCAAACTAAATTTCAATTCAACTTGAATTATATTTACATTTTGATTTAAACTCAGTTTTAAAACTTTGATTTAAAATTTAAATTTAGTTTAAAATTTCAAACAGGAAAACAGGTTCCAGGTTGAAAACTAGAACAATCTTTTTCACTCGAGATTCCCTTCCTTTGCTTCGAGAAAATGACTCGATTTACCCGAGTTCGACACGAGGGAAACAATAGCTTTTCCCAGGCAAACACTCAACCACCCAGACACCAGAACTTGTGCACATGCACATCGCCTTTGGCGATCTCTGGCCATCGCCACGACGTCGAGCACGTCGACAATTCTCACCAGATCCAACTCCAGATCACCAGAAACCCCACCATCTTCTCGAAACAAAATCGAGCTCGATAACGAAACCTGGAAACTCATCAGAAACTCTTCACCATAACTGGAAGTTCGCCATCCTCACCACCTCGTCCATCAGAACCCCTGAAATTCTGGACATCCCTTCGTCAATATCTCCCCTACCCCCTCTCAAAACCACGTAACACTCGAACGCTCAGAAAGGATGAACGAAACGAAAAGCTCAGCCTTGTTAAAATTAGGTTTAGAATTTTCAAAACCTCGCCGCTGCCACCACGTTCGCCTGACCACCACCGCACTATTTTTTCCAACCCCTCTGATCATTCCTCCACCTCCAGGAGGAAACTCAACTCCTCCGACCATCGAGATCATCAGGGACAGCTCAAAATGCAAAGTTCGATCAAACCCATACTGCTCTCAATCCCTAACTCTAAAAATTATAATTCTTGCATTAAAAATCACGTTAAAGTATCAGAATTCAATTCACGTACCTGGAATCATAAACTAAGAAGTTCGAATTTTAATTCATTTCAAGTTTTCCTTTGATATCCTGTCTTCCTGTGCTAATAATAATTTATTTGAACTTAAATAAATTTTTAATCTCAAGTTTATGCTATAACAAACACTTCTTATTTTAACTCTAAGTCCAGATAGTAAATAGAACGAGAGAGAAAGATTTTTGAATCAAAATCTGGTGTTTTTAAATCAGAGACAGAGAACAAAAGTGAAAAACAGCCTGCACATCATACTTCTAGTTTTTCAACATATACAGAGAAATTTATAAGCACAAACATACATACCTCAGATATACTTTCAACAGATTTAAACCTTTAAATTTGAAGAAAATGTTGCTCACTTGTTTCAGAAAAATGCCAGAGTTTTCTTTATGTTGAAAACAGGCTTTGAATTCCCAGTTGAAAGCTTCTAGTTTGATTCTCTGGTTGCATCAATTTGTTTGATGTTTTAAATTGAAATTTTTTTAAGTTGTAGATGGAATGACTTCAGATTTGCTTAGCTTCTGGTGGACGAAACTAGAATGAGAAGTTGATATAAATAAAAGAGGTTTACAGTGTATGGAATTGTTTAATTAGGCTGAGATGAAATGTTGTACAAGTGATTATATTTTCTTGTACTAATTAGCAGGGATTTTTCTTGTTTATAGGCTGAATTGATATGGTGTTGTACAAGCATTAATTATCTTTGTACCATGTTTTCATTTATAATTTTTTTTCTCTCTTTTTACTTCATTTCGGCTGAGAGGATCTTGTATTAATTGCCTTGTACCACTTTGCTTATTTTATTTTCTAAAGTCTTTGTTCAAACTTGAATATTTTTGATGTCTTCATTTGTTTATACTTGGCTTCTTTTGCATGTGTATATACATAGCTATGTATATTTGTTGACACTAGAAAATTACTTGAATGTATATTTCTTTTATCTTGTCTTATTACTTTGTCATATGAATACATTTTTATTTTTAATGTGTTGTTGGCATTTATCAAATGTGTTTTGCTATACAATTTTATAATTTTATATTGTATAAATTTTATTTATATTTCTAACTTAAATATTTTATTTTCATGTTTGAGTGTATTTTATTTTAATATGTTATTAAAATTTATCTAATGTTGTTATTATATCTTTTTATTGTTTTATAATTTAAAATGAATTTCTATATTTAATATAGATTGTTTAATTCAACTAATTTGTTTAACTATATATATAATTTATCTTATGTATTTTTTTCTATAATTTATTTCTATCTCCATTATTTATTTCTAACTTAAATACTAATTATCTATATAGTCATTTGGTAATATAAGTGAATTTCTAGATTTAATTTGTTATTAGATTTTTATCCAATGTATTTATTTTATACTTTCTATATCTTATATATTTTCTCTCTGTTTTAAACCATTTACTTACAATTTAAATTCAAATCAAATATATACATATATATACAATATTTTAAATTTGAATGATTTATACAGAATATATTTGAATCCGGGGAAACTCGCATTACTTTTATCAATTTAGTTTACAATTTTTATTCAAAAATTAAATTAATTATTAATTTAAATATATATAAAATTTGGGGTCGTTATAGACTTCCCCCCTTAAAAGAATTTCTTCCTCGAAATTGCACAGGGAGACACAAAGATAGATGAAAAATATTTCATCAAATCAAACTAAATATTTATTCTGTATTTGGCTTACCAAAACAGAATATCAATAATAGATACGAGAACGAATCTATTTAACAATCAACAAAATACTCGGGTTATCCAGATCTACGAAATATGCAGTGGCATCGGTTAGTTCGAAGGGTTAACTAACCATTCGTAGAACATATCGGGACCCAAAGAATAGATAGATATATGGATACAAGTTTCAAAACTTTTAGTTTAGAAACCAAATTATACCTATCAACCATAGCAATCAAAGCAACCAATTCATCCAAACAACAATTTTAGCTTATTTGGAGTTTATGTCCCATATTAATATGTCGAATCTCCTTCCTGGAACTACCAGGAACTATCAACGAATAGAAAAGATGACGAACAAAGAGATTGATAGAGAAAAAGTTTGCTTCCTTCTTGTTATAGAGTATTGACCATTTATAGTCGTATTCCCCGGTTCCCTATCTCATCCTCTTCTTACACTCATACTTACTATCAGTGAATAGTAAGAGAATTTACTGAGGCGTACGGACAGATATCTGAGGAATACTCATTCTAGGGTATACTTCACCTTATCTCTAATGAGTTACTTAATGTGTTATACTCCTGAGCTAAAGTTCAACCTTAGCTTTGATACCAAATGTGAAGATCCAAAAACTCGGCCTTCGAAAATCGACACCCGTACTTCAACTGTACTCAAAATGCCGTAGATTCAAACGCCGAATCTGGCTCCCCGAAGCTTATAACACCATTAAGTATAACAACACAGCGGAAGAAAGAAAACGGATGATATCATATACAACTCCAATGAATACAATATCCAGTATGATATACAACAATGATATCAATATGATACAACAATATCAGAGATAAATAATAATACAGCGGAAATAACAACAATGGAAGAGATTACTCCAAATGATCTACAAAAGAGAATGACTCCAACAACTCCAACATCAAGCTCGAACCACCATCACGATGCACAAAGATAAGCAAGTGCAGTCATCCACTCCGATGAAGTGAACTAGCTCCAGATAATCCACTAAACCTGAATATCTGAGAAACCCAACTCTAGACTGCCCGTGTGGAAAATTGTGGGCACCTAGAGTTTAGGAAGGGAACAATAAACTCCGGATCAGTCATGGGACTGGTGTAAGCAACAAAAACATTTTATCTTTAAACAAGCCACAAAGGAATTTTAAACGTTGAAATCCGCAATGCTTTTGGAAAATGAAACTACCATAAGACCTCCCGCCACACACACAATGCAAACGCAGAATTGGAGGAGATTTCTTCTTATGATAGTCAAACATGCTTACTATGCAAAATAATCGATATTATTATTATTAGTGCATAGTGCAGAAAACATTTCGAAAGTATAATATTAATCTTTGCCAGCATAGGCATTTCACACTATGCCTACTATAGCTACCATCTAAACAGTGGGGCGCCACCATAAGTAAATGGCAGGTTGTACAACTAAAACCGTACAGGGTTCGTATTGGAAATTGGATTTCCAACAAATGGTCAGGCTAAGGAACTTCCTCCTGCCACATGGGTATGCCTCTGGCTGGACGTCCCGAGAACCAACCTGGCCCTTTGCCAACACAAGGCCGAGTTACCTCTGTAACTAGGTAACTCACGAATATGCCATTCCCCGGTCCTTTGGGACCTTTATCCGAGGCATCGGTAACCAACATCATACATAATAATAAAGTGTGTCCACATGAGTAAGTATCTGGGCTCCATACCATGATACCACCCTTTTCCAGAAGGAAATGACATACCCTAAAGGGCGCGACCCTCATAACCTTGCCGCATCATTCCTGTTTCGACCATTTCCGGTCTGTGAGGTCCGACGAGTTCTCATCCACAAAGCTACGCTTTTCACAAAGCCATGCTTTAATCACAAATGATCAATAAATGATCAACACACAACAACACTCAGCATGCCACATTACCAAATTGGGAGTATATCGTTGATAACCTTCAACTACATAACCTCTGAGCTCGTACGTCTCAGAGAAGGGTGTTAAGCTAAGAGAATAAATTCTCCACCACCAACAGAAATGTATTTGAAAGAAATCAACTTTATATCTCAAAGTGTAATGTCAGACATGTAACCATACAAGTCTGTTCCGGGTTCGAACAGAACCGAAGGCACTTCCGAAGAAGCCCTTGCAATCTAGGTATTCACAACCCGATCGGATTTCCCATCACTTAGGGAACCTCTATACCGGCGCGACTCAGTGCAGAGAGAATCGATAGGTTATCCTATTGTTCTCGCAAATACCCGGTCTTCAACACCGGTCTTCAAATGCCATCCATATACGACGTATCATTATTCGTAATGGGTTATGTGACACAAAGGTCCTCTCCTAGCTGAACCGAATAATGAGCGCGATATTAAATAAAACATATAGATAATGGGATTTCAAGTAATCCACAACTTAAACCCAAACTTTCTTTTCAAATGGTTTAACAAATTACCATTTTTTTTAATCTTTAAACAAAAAGATTCATTTTAACAACCTTTAACGGTTTAAATAATTTCCACACTTTAATCTTTTAAACAAAAGATTCATTCATAGATTTTCCAAATTAATTTCCATTTCAATTGGATTAACTCATTAAATCTTGAAAACAAAGATTTAACTAATAGTTTTCAAAACACGTTTCAAAGATTTATTCGTAATTTGGAAAACTATCTTCAATTCAAACTTGAAATTCTTTTAATTTAAATTGGAAATCTATTTCTTATATAA